>JAQQPM010000010.1:1828862-2438483 GCA_029339225.1 Phyllachora maydis
CCTGTTAAGTATAAATTAAACTGCTTCCATTTTCTTAGTATCCTGCTTACCGTTTTTATACAGCTATTCGCTCTTGGTAAATAGATAGAGGAAAGCTTAGTTCGCAAAGTAAGTTACTACTGTTTATTCTTCTTTAAAACTAATAACTAGTACTTTGTTTTTATCTTAAGTTTAATCAGTCTTATAGTTATTTACCTATACTTTAAGCTTAGTATCTTCTTCCCTTATATTGTATTTATTATCCAAACCCTTATAATTAAGAAAGAATGCTATATATCATCTATAATCTTTATTAACACCCTTCTACTTAAGCTATTTGCTCTTAGCTGTTGCTTATTCCTCTTAGTGTTAGAATACCTGTCATGACTGCAACGCATATGTTGCTGGGACTTAGATAATGTAGATCGTTAGGTGACCTAACGGCGTAGATCGTTAGGTAACTACCTAACAATGTACGTCGGACAGGGGTTATTATATAGTATCTACTATATAACAAAGAGAATATATTAAAGGCTAAAATCTCTTTACCTATATACCTAGAAGGATAGATATAATTTAACCACCTAAACTACTACTATATACTAGTATAGAACGCTATGAATATTAATTAGTGATTTAACATTAAATTACAGATGAGTAATATAAAGAGACAAGTATATATAGGTAAATGATTCTATTTTACAGTAGCATAGACTAGGAATAGAAGAATCATTACTATATCTTATACTAACGCCTCTATTCGATTTTTCTCCATAATCGGTATATATAAGGAGTAATCTTAAAGAAAGAAGAACTATAGATATTAGCCGGCAGATTATACAGTCGTTGTACGACATCTAGCAGTTATATACAACTATACAATCCTAATAAACTAGTATTAAAAGAACAACCTAGTTCTTAGACCAGATATACCAACCTAATAAGACCTATATTAAGAGAATAAACTAGTTTTTATATTAGATATAACTTATACTAACTTAACTATACTATTAACTATATAATAGTATATAATATATTCTTATTATATAACAGGTACTATACAACCTAACACTTATAATACCAAACTTAGCTAAGATGTCGAACACCGATATAGCAGACAAGTCGGATATCGACAAATATCCTATATATAAGGAAATCGCTTATAGTAGTACAATACTACTATATATATAGAAGAAGTATGTCGATATTAAACTATAGTATAATAATATTGCTATTAAGCCTGGCTATATCTACTTAGAGGTAGTACTAATGACTAGATTTGTACGATACCTAGCTGAACTTAGATATAGTAATATACACCTTAATATAATGATTGATAATATGGGCGAAGAACTAGACGGATAGACGATATACTAATTGAACTTTATCAACGGCACTTTTCGAAAGGAGTTCCTAGCCTTATTTAACAAAAAGGGTTTCTATTTCTAGAAATAGATAAAGATTAATAGGATTTTTAAGATTATTAACTATAAGGCATAGCCTAAAGGTACTATAGAACAACCGACGCCTTCTCTACTACCTACCCTAATATTAATCCAACAATCTATAGTACCGCCTCCCCTATAACTCTACTAGCTAAATAAGAATAATACTTAGATTATAGTATTCGATCTATATACCCTTCCTGTTGATTGCGGTAAGGGGAATCAGGTGCTGATCCCCGTGACCGCGCAGCGCATGCGCACTTCGCTCTGGGGAATTGGGCGCACCCTGCGCCACTTATACGACAGCTATAAGTGGCGCACCCACGTACTACATAATGGTCGCTAACAAGCGCTCTACTTAACCATATATATTTAAGAGGTATGCAACTACCCTTTAGATAGAGGGAGATATGACAATCTAGAACTAGAACTTAAACCAGTGTTTCCTTGCTATTTACTTTGCTCTTTATTGTTTTAGATTACTATAATCTCTAGAAACCTACTAACACTGATTAGTATTGTCTCTATATTTCGATATAGGGGCAATGCAGAGCGGCAAGGTAGTTAGTCGAGTGCTTAACAACCTTAACTAAGTAGATTACAGTTTACTTACTAAGGGCTATTGATTAGGCGACTAGATAACCACCCTATTAACTTAGCAATATCGCTTATAAGAAAACCAACACTATAAACCTACCCTCCCAGGCCAAGGAAGCTCGACCTAAGCTCCTAGACTAAGGAAGCGTTGCTTAAGAGAACGCTACTAATACTATATCGTTAAGCAACTTTACTATAATTAACCTACTATAGCTTTCTAAGATCTATCTACTTATAGACCCTTAAGGAAGGATAATACTAAGATAAACCCCTATTATATACTAAGTATTTCGTTAAATATAGCCTAGGACCTTAAAGAGCGTTTTAAACGAGAGTTCCCTGCCTAGCTACCTATTATAAGCATCAACAAATTCAACGTTTAAACCTACTATAGATCGCTAGAGTATATTGATCTAGAGTATAATAGTAATAAAGTGCTTAACTTATATATGCTCTCCTGCCTTAGTACTTATAAAAGGCGATAATCTAAAGATCTATACTACAAATTCCGCTTAGATTTCGAAGATTAGATAGCTAACTACTTTAACAAGTTAAACACTAAGCTGCGATTATAGCTATACTAAACGCTTAACAACAGCTATGTCCTAGTAGATAGATCAAAAGGGCAGAAGCTCTCTAAGGGACTTACAGCGCTTACTAATAACCCGTCTAACAATCTAGGGCCCGACATACTCCCCTAAATTTATAAGATATTAATCTAGGCTAAGTATAGACGGCTTAGAACAGTATCTCCTTCTGCTTAAATGGAAAAGGGGAAGGAGATTATACTAATAACAACCTGAGATTTCGCTATTAGTTCCTACTAGGAGAAGGCAATATAGAGGGATATACAAGTCAGTAATACAACTGTAAATACTACCTAGTAATTCGAACTAGCAAGCAGCTTAATCATAAACGATAATTAACTAGCAAGCAGCCTAGGCCTAAGTATACGTTAAACAGTAGCCTAGAGTAGAACGCTTAACGCTAGTAACTACAATAAGTTTGGAAATACCCTCTACCCGCTAAATTAAAAGCTATAGATAACATTTCTGATTCATAGACTTAGAAGTATAATAGGAGTAGGATTCCCGCCGGCTAATAAAAGTGCCGGCAAAAGCTATAGATTACTACTAACTACCTAAAGTACCAGCTAAGGTTATAGCCAAGGTCACGGCTAAGGTAACTACTAAGGCTACAACTAGGGGACTAATTAAGGGGGACGACAAAACCCTGCGTAATATGCGTAAACCCCTAGTATTAACCCTAACTATAGGCCAGGACATGCTTAACCCTAGGTAAGTAATAAAGAGCAATACGCTTAGTATAAGTACATTATATACGGAAGTACTAAGTATATAGCCATTCTACCAATCGAAATAGGCTAGATAAACAAGACGACTATTAATCGGAAGACCCTTACCGATTTCATCAAGTCTTAGGACTTAAAGGATAGCTATTCCGGGTCTAACAATAATATCCTTAATGACAAAGTTCGTTTCTTCCTCTACTGCTACTGGATATTCCAGATTAATTATAGCTAGCTTAGTACTATTTTTCCAAACGCTCTTTTAGGATAAGCTAAGGAATACTACTCATACTACATTCTATTTAGTATCTCTTTCGTTAAACTATATAATATCTTAAAGGGATACTTCGAGATAAGTACTAAGTAGAACAACTATCTATACGTTTAGAACACTATTACTTTCTAGTCTATACGCCTTAAAAGCGAGAATAGCAATAAGTTAATAAAGGAAAATCTCTAGATCTTGCTTAATAGACTCTAGTAAAGCTAATACAGGCTTAGTCCGCTCTATAACTATAAGGAATTCCTGGTTGCTAATATAATCCGAGCTTGCTAAGGAGTGTCCAAGCTAAAGATCGCCCTATATAAACTACTAACAAGCTTTAAAAAGCTAGTAGCCATACTCTATTAGACACTTGACGTTAAAGAGACAGATTGTATATATCGCTAATTCCTAATAGACCGTAGGTTTATAACAACGAAAGCCAGACCTATAAGAAACTATTAGGGCAACTCGATTATAGATTCGATCTTTAAAAGGAACTAGGCTACGTGTATATAGTAGCCCAGAGGCGCTATAGGGTATAGAAAGTAAAACGAGTTTTAGCAAGGAGACTACAATAAAACCTATACCAAGATAGGCTATTGGATTTATAGTAAGCCAGATCACCAATCCTTTATATATAGCTAAGAAGAATAGGTAATAGCTAAGAGTAAATAGCTTAAACGGAAGGGCATTAACAAAGATTATAGATAATATACAGCGTTTCTCCTTAACTATAAGGGTTTAGACGATAAATACAATACAAAGGAAGAAGATACTAAGCTTAGAGTATAGGTAGATAACTATAAGACTAATCAAGCTTAAGGTAAAAACGAAGCGCTAGTAATTAGTTTTAAAGAAGAACAAACAGTAGTGACTTACTTTGCGAACCAAGCTTTCCTCTATCTAATTACTAGGAGTAACTAGCTATAGAAAGATAGTAAAAAGGATATAGAGAGAATGGAAGCTGTTTAATTCATACTTAATAGGTATACTAAGGCTGAATTCTAAGGAATTATACCTAATCCTAGGGCTGTTAACGTTTTAACTGCCGGACTTCGACAATTCCTTATACTAAAAAAGATAATTAGATCGCTTAAGATTAACAAGATATATATAGGAGAAGCGAATATACTTTTCGGGTCTAGGGATTTAAAACAATCACTTAGTATAGTTAGAGTAGAGCTCGACATTGGTTATACGACTTTCTATATGTTAGAGACGCTAACCCCTTTTCTTATATGTCTGAAAGACATAGACAAGCTTAGCGTCTACCTTAATAACACGACAAATAAACTTATATCTAAGTTAGGGAAGCGCGTATATATTTAGCGGAAATAGGGATATCTATAGATCCCTGTTAAAGGGATTAAGCTATTAAGTATAGCATTTACTACAGATAATAAGCGTCTTGCACCTCTATAACTTATAAAGGCCGAGCTAAGGCGCATTTATCAACGCTATAGACACCCTATAGTCAATAGATTATACAAACTACTATAACAAGCAGATTACCAAGTAGAGCATAGTACTGTTAAGATGATTAATAAGTTCTGTCATTTTTATTAGATTAAAGGAGCAGCGCTATAATAATTTAGATTTATATTATAAAATAACATTTACTTTAACTTTAAGATCGTTATAGACGTCTTGAATATCGATAGTTCTAAGGTACTATATATAGTCGACGCCGCGACTTTATTCCAGGCAGCCTGCTTTCTAAACGATCTTTTAGCTAAGGAGATATAGGAGCGGCTAAAGGAATATTAGATCGATATATACCTTAGACTACCCGACGTTTTGCGCTATAACAAAGGTACTAACTTCAAAGCGCACAAGTTCCAGGCTAAGGCTAAGCTTATAGGCATAACTTGCTACTCTATACCAGTTAAGGCATACTAATTAGTCGGTAAGATCGAGCAGTATTATAAGCTACTAAGACAGGCGTACAACATTATTAAATCCGAAACTGCTAGGACTTGCTTGAAAGAAGTATACTTACAAGCGGTACTAAGCGTGGTTAATAATACCGCTGGCCTAGACAGGCTTATACTAACGCTCTTAGTTTTTAGCGTATACCTATATCTAACTATAGACACGCCGCCTTCTCTATCTTAACTACGCTAAGTAGGCGCAATTTAGAAGGCCATAACACAATTGCGAATCCTAAATAATATAAGGACTGTACAAGACGCTCTTGCACAATATAATAGACCAAGTATAGAAGACATACTACTATACTTACTAGAAGTAGGTACTAAAGTGCTTATATTCTGGGAAAGTAACCGATAGATAGGACCTTATAAGGTAATCTCAGCTATAGATATAACAGTAATCGTCGATATAGTTAACAGACTTATAGAATTTCGGAATATAGTAGTTAAACTATATTACTAGGAGCCGGCGTAGGATAAGCAAGACAATCAGGCTAGAGTTAAGCAGCTAGAGCTATTTAAATATCCTTAGCCTAAGTAGCCCTGCTAGTACGGACAACCCTAAAAGAACCTAGTACCTACTAACAACTTTATTTCGGAAAAAGAGAAGTATAACTACAATCTTGCGCTTAAACTACAAGCTAAAGGCAAGATTACTATACCTAGTATACTATTCTAAGAATCTAATAAAACAGAACTGAACTTACTCCTAGTAGCTAAGGTAATTAAAGCGATCTAGATACTAGCGGATACTTCAGACTACTAGATCTTTAAGTTAAAGATCGTCTAGGAAGTGAAAGACAAGCTTACTTTACTATATAAGAAATCACGCTTTATAGCTTAGGGATTTGGTAATAAGGATAAGAAGTATCTACTTACTTAATCGCTAATAATCCAACGTTGTACATAGCGACTTATACTCTTACTACTCCCGACGCTACAAACGCGCTTTGGTTTTAAGGCGTAGGTACGCAACGTTATCTAGGCTTATATACAAGCTAAGTTACAGCTAGCAAAGAAAGTGATTCTTCTATTACCTAAAGAACTTAAGACGCTCTATCCCCCTTATACTATCTTACTTATCAAAACCCTATTATATAGACTAGCTAAAGCTGGACTATACTAGTAGGTAACATATATAAACTGGCATACTAAATGTCTTGATCTTAAACTAAGTGCCTTTAACCTATACCTTATAATTGGTAAGATGCGAATTAGAAGCGGATTTGGAATCATTAGCCTATAAACCGATAATACTCTTAATATTAGCGAGCAAGCCTTTATAGACAAGGAGAAGCTCGAGCTAGATAAGGCTAGCTTTGAGTATAAGCTGCTAGTATTTTTAACGGATAAATCGATTATAGACTTTAACAAATATAGGCTTGAAATAAGCGTAGATACTATTGAGATTCAGCAAAAAGGGCAAGCTATATAACTTAAACTTATAAGCCTAGATGCCGAAATAGCGAAACAAGCATACGTCGAACAACACGTATATAGCGCCTATATTACTACGATCTGCTAGCTAGAGGCGACTTTCGACTTGTCAGTAACAGTATAGTTAACTAAGCCCGGCAAGGCCGAGATTGCCAAGCTTAATACTTGATTATAATAGCAGATCGAGAACTTAATGCGCAGGCTACGCTACCTATAACTTGAACTTAAGATAGCTAAGCTCTTTATCTTTATAGACGGATCCTTTGCTAACAATACCGATATAACATTATAGATTAGATTTGTTATAATATTTAAAAACAAGATAAGTAGTATAAACAAGTTTAACCTACATAGCAATATTATACACTAGTCCTTAACCAAGTACAAGTAAGTAATAAGAAGCGTTTTAGCAAGCGAAATATACAGTATAATAAGCAGGTTCGATCTTAGGTATATACTATACTAGATGCTTACTAAGATCTACCTAGGCCTAGGTCTATAATCGCTACTACTAATCGTCGTTTGTACAGACTTGTTTAGTTTATACAAATGCCTAGTAAAGCTTAGGACAACAGTAGAAAAGCGCCTTATAATCGACATAATAGCTCTACAATAGAGCTATAAGAACCGTAAAATCGCAGAAATCAGGTGGATTAGTAGCGACGACAACCTAGCCGACGCTATAACCAAATGTACGCCAAATAAGACGCTCGAAAGGCTCGTTACTATAAATATAGCCAAGATTAGAGTAGAAGGCTAGGTTTAACGCCCGGCCGAGTAATAGGAAGAGTCTATATAACTCAGGGCAAGATCGTAAGTGCAAAAGACAAAAACTACTAGGACAATTTATTTATAGTATAATAAGGAATATAAGGCAAAGCGCAAAACGATCTTAATTTATACTTTTATAGCTGGTGTAATATACGTGCTAGCGCCCCCTACCCCTTAATTACAATAATAAAACATTAATGGCCTTGCCTATAGCAGTTATCGCTACGAGCTTTTTCTATATAGGCATTATGCCCGCTATAGGCGCCCTATGCTTGATAAGAGCATATGCCTTGTCTACTAAAACTAAGATGTACTTGGCGCTATTACGCTATATCTTTCAATCCTATAACCAATAAGTATTCCGATTAAACAATAGATACTACTAAAGATTGTAACTTACTTTAGCCTTTATAGCTAGGTTAGAGCGGAGCTCTAAAAAGCAGTCTAAGAACAGGCAGACTAACTTAGAGCTATAATATACATTAGGAACAATAAAACAATAGAAATAATATATAAATGGAACTTATATTGGTATATATAAGTACCTGGACAAGCACTGCTAGTACTAGAGGCTATAGCCCGACGTACGGTCGTAGTATGCCGTATATAGCGCGAAATTGCCAGACTTATTAAACAAGTCCTTAACACCTACTAAAAGCAAGCGTAGATAGTTAAGGTAAAGGACAGTACATATAGTACCATATAGGTTACAAACTTTATATACGTTAGTAATATTAATAATAAGGATAATAAGAGTAAAATACTTACCCTTTGGTTTATATATATAAGCGTATAACAACCTTTTATAAGGCTTTATACAGTCCGACATATAGCATATATAGCAGCTAGGGCAGATAACAGAGTTGTCCGAGCTTTCGCCGGACGACAAACTTGCTGTCGCCGCCGCTAGTATTACTACTAGCGGTATAGGTACGCTCGTAGCAGCGTATAGCGCCTTACGCCGTACGTATATAGCCGTTAACGCCGCCTTCTTCACAGCCGGCAATATAGGTAGAGCGTGCTTAGCACGCTTAGAGAGATATGCCTTATATATAGCAATCTCCGCCTTATACGCCGCCTCCTCCTCTGCCTCCTTCTTATACTAGAGCATAGTAGCTTGCTTAAGCAGGATATATATATACGCGATTAGCCCCTTAGAATTAAGGAGCATAGAGTTAGCGTCAGTACAGCTGCCTATAGACTTAGGCTGCGCAGCGAACACAGCTGCGTCTATAGCGTCGGGATTATCGCCGTCGTTATTATCGTTATCGCTATCGTCGCTACCTACTATACTCTTCTAGTCGCCATTATTGGTAATAGCGTACTTAGACATGTCCTCTGACATATCATTATTACCCTTCTAAATAAGATACTTGTCAGGAGCGTTAGTTATAAGTGTATTAAGGGCGTTGCCGCCCTTGTCCTTAGTATATATACAGGCGTCGCCGCCTATGCTCCTATAGAAGCACCTACTCTACTTATTATCAAAATCCAATACTATAAACAACAAGATCAGTACGCTTAATTATTAGTATATAGTAATAAGTAACTTACTTATTACTGCTATTACTGCTAGTACTGCTAATACTACTATTGCTACTACTACTACTATTGTTATTGCTACTACTACTACTAGTACGGATTATAGGGAGAAAGAGAACAGATAGTATATAGTAGGAGAACCCGCCTATTTATAGGTTTAGGGCAAGAGCGTTCGGAGTTCGCAATCAGCTAGCCTAGAGCTCTGATTTTCCTATTATAATTCCTATTTAGGACTACAAGCTTTTGCAATAATAGTTGCTGGTGCAACGTACTTACTATTACGCCGTTTAGAGGCGTATATAGAAGGTGCTGAAGTCGCGCCTTCCGTGCCGGGGATTAGCCAGCAGAATCTAATATTCTAATTGGCAAATAAGAAGTTGAGTAATTAGGATTTCCTATTCTAGTAACAAGGAGAGCGAAGTAATCTAGGATTTCCTATTAACAAGGCGCTGGTATAGTTATAAAAGAAGAGTTGCCGGTATTAATTGCAGTAAGGGGAATCAGGTGCTGATCCCTATAACCGTACAGTGCATGCGCACTTTGCTCTAGGGAATTGGGCGTACCCTACGCCACTTATACGATAGCCATAAGTGGCGTACCCGCGCACTACATAATAGTCGCTAACAAGCACTCCGCTTAACTATATATATTTAAGGGGTGCGCAACTACCCTCTAGATAAAGGGAGACATGACAATCCAGAACTAGAACTTAAACCAGTGTTTCCTTGCTGCTTGCTTTGCTCTTTATCGTTTTAGATCACTACGATCTCCGGAAACCTACCAACACTTCCCCTAATTTATATTATATAGACTATATTGTTAGATAAGAAGAGGACCTTAGTATTTTATCAGTAATAGGACAAGACGCGTAACTATTTAGGCATACTATACAATATCTTTACTAATAAGATACAATAGTTTATTAATATATATAGAAGACTTGAAATTAATGAAAGTTAATATATAATTATGTACCCGGATATCCTTACTAGACAAGCAGCAGATTACTTCCTATACTATACTGGGCCTAGACGATAATAGGACAAAATGTATAATATATTGGATAAACACTTTAATACTAATATTAATAAGAAGGAGTACTATAACCTATAGACTTTAGCTACCTATTATACAATATAGGCTGAAAACCAAGATATAAAACTAATGGAAATCCTTAATATACTATTCGATAAACTTACTCTAGTCTAATAGAACCTAAGCTTAACTTTTTAAGGTAATAACTAGCTTAAAGTAGCTGTTATATAAGCTTACTAAGGGATATACGAATTAGAAGAAAGTCTTTAGAGGGATAATGTCGAGATAGTAGAACAAATATTTACAGTACTATATAAATCGTACTATAGCACTTAAACTTAGTAGACTAGTTTTATAGCAGACGTACCCTGATTGAACTATATTTACCATTGATATTATAACTCTTAAAAGGATTATTTAAAGCTAGACTATAGGTACCGCTTAAGGGACAGCTCTTAGTTTAAGAAGTATAATAGGTATAAGAAAAAGCCATTGTACAATGAGAAGAATATAATACTAGGAGTATGCTAGATACTAATCTGTAAGATTCCTAGATATAAATTATAGATATATAGTAAGGAAGACTAGGAACAGGCAAAGAAACACTACCTTATAGCCGGTATAACAGACGAATTACTTATAGTATATATTACTGCATATAATACCGGCGAACAGCCTGATATTAGTAGTAGTAGTAGTGTTAAACGTATAAAATAAGCTATAGCGCTCTAACGGTTATAGCTTAGGCAAAACGGATTTCAGTTCTCGAACTACTAGATATATAGCTATATTCTGGGGGTGGACCCACTTTTGTGGATACCGCTGACTAAGCTATATATTCCACTATATAGCCTAGAAATAGCTTTAAAAGGCTTTTCTATTTTTAGATTTATGCCCCACTTTTGTAGAGACAGCCTCCTTAGGCTGTATAAGCACTAGAAATAGCCTTAAAAGGCTCTTCTACTAGGTTACCTACCTACCCTGTACCTACCCTGCACTGCAGGAGCGAAAACAGAACTTATAGGAAAAGTCGTACGGCTTACCCTGCAGCTTAGGTAGCCGTGAGTCGATTATTTAAAATCGCCAGCTTATTTGGTTTTTCGGGAAGTGGCCATGCACCTACTAAGGGGCTCCTGCCGTATAGAAGGCAGGTATGGTCCCGGAGGGTATATGTAGGGAAGGAAATTGCGAAGCCTTACCTACTTGGACTAGAAATCAAGTTACTACGTTACCTACAACTATAAGCCTTATAGGCCTATAAGACCCACTGAAAGCCGTGATATATAAGCTTAAAGCCCCTATAATATAGCGCTATAGCCTATAACTATACCGTTATATAAGGACTTTTATAGAGGGAATATAGTAAAGGGCCCTACTTTACTATATTAGCATATACCTAGGAAGTGCTATTTAGGCCATATCAACGCTGTTGCTGCCCCTACGTACCCTATACGACTACTACTAGTAGGCTATAGTGGTTACAGATCCTTATATAGGTTTACCCATTCCAATAGGTTATGAGCCCGGATAGCCTGTAGGATAGTTATCGTTGGAGTCCAATTTCAAAGCGCTACCTCTGCCTATATATAGGGCTATTTGAGCCTCTTATAGCTGAAAATATAGTACTATATTAGCCCTAAAAAGCTATATATTACATCTTATTAAAGGCTATTCAAGGACTAAAAAGCCTGAAAATCTAGAAGGAGAAATCGCTAAGAAATCTAAGTCCTATAGTATTGACGAGCATTTGGGGCTCTTATACACTTAGGCTAGTATACTTCCCTATACTAAAAGACCTTTCTACTTATAGCTGGAAGTAGAAAGGCTAGCGTTTTAGAATTTCTAGCGCTAAAGACCTATATTTCCCTACTATGGAGCCCTTTCTATAGATATATCTATAGGCGGTAGTTAAGTCCCTACGTCGAAGTCTCTAGCCCTTAGAGCCTAGTTTAGAATTTCTACTAGAAAGCCCTACTAAGTAGCAAGTAGGCAGCGCTATAAACCTACTAAGCGCTAAGACTAGCCTAGAAAATCACTACTATAATTAGTAAGCTAGCTAATTAGCTTTAGTGAACTGGAAGCTAATTAAGTGCTTTAGCTAGCACTATAAAGTAAATAGTAGCCTATTTACAATGGCGGATCAAGCTAAAGGGAAGGGTATAGCGCCTAAAAGGGCTAGTAACCCAGCTGATCCAGGGCAATCTTCTAGGCCTCCACCACCTATACGAACCCTATCAGAAGATAAGGAAGATGGCGAAGACTATAGCGAGGTTATAGAAGTCCTAAAACAGCATATAAAATCTCATGAGCGAGTTATAGCTAGCCAATCTAGTAATATAAAAACACTACTTTTAAGTCTAAATACCCTAAAAGCCTCTGTCAAGGATAGCGTTAGCGCTATAAAGAACATATCTTCTACTTTAGCTTCTTTAACTAATAGTAGTAACGCTGCGGCTGCTACTATTGGAAAAACTAGCTATAGTCCTAGATTTGATCCTTTTAGCGGTACTATGGATTTAGATTCTCCTCCACATCCCCCTAGGAAAGAGCCCTATCTAGGGCCGGCTATAGATAATACAGCTACTAGTAATTTAGACCCCCCTATAGATACAGGGTCTAAGGAAGGCTTTAAGGATACTATTACTAGTAGTATAGTAAAGGAGCTTTCTAAAAAGGCCTATACTATACCGGACAATAGTAAGCTTAGCGGGGAAAGCAATTTTGAACAGTGGATTCAGGCTTTAAGTATAGTGCTAAGAGCGTTAGGGATATCTAATTTTTTAGAAAACCCTGATATATCTAACACTTATAGCAACTCTAATCAAGCTGTTCTTTTAATGCTTCTACATAATAGCTTATCTAGTGGCCCTAGGGCTGCTATATCGTGGATTCATATACCTTCTAAGGCCTTTAAGCTGGTTGTTAGGCAGTATAGCCGACCTATAGAGTCTAAAAAGGAGGACGTCTATAACGAATTCCACGCCCTTACCTTTAGTACCTATAAAAAAGGCTTATCAGCTTTTAACGCTGAATTTAACGGCTATCTTGCTAAGCTTACCATAGCTAAAATAGATATAGATCCCTCTTTAATACTAAATTAGTATTTTAAGGCTCTAGAATTCAAGTTTCCTAGCTAGGTATCACGCTAAAAGAGCTCTATAAGACAGGCTAGAATGCTAGGTCTTACAGCATCTAGCCTTAATATAGAATATCTAATGGCTGATATTCTAGCAGAATCTAGGAACCCGGCTACAGAGGCGTATAGAGCAGCTCACGTAGCTAATAGCTCTAATTCAACCCCTAATTCAAATTCTAACCCTAGTAAGAAGGGTAAAAATAAGAAAAAGGGTAAGAAGAAGGCTAGTTATAATGTTAAAGGGCAGAATTATAGTGCTAAAAGTGCTGAACAAGCCTCCTTTATGCTAGGGTCCTATAACCTAGCTGTAGAAGAAGAAGAAGAGGAATCCGACTCTAGTTCCAATTCTAGTTCTTCTAGCGATTCTGATACCCAATTAGTATAGCTATTAGCGTTAAAAGGGTATAAGAAGCGTAAGGACTTTAAAGGAAAAGGCCTAAAAACCTCTTCTAATAACAAGGCAAAATATAAAGATAATAAGCCTAGAAGACGCCCTAGAGACCCCGCTCTTTATAATAGTTGGCTATACGATACGGGATCTACGGACTATATTAGTAATAGTAAAGAGCGGTTTACTACCTTTACGCCTAACACAGGCCAGTTACGCCCTATTAACACTGGAAATGGCCCTGTAAGCCCGGCTGGTATAGGCTCTATTACACTAGAAGTATTATCTAGAAAGGCCCCCCCTACCTATACTAAATTAGTATTAGATAACGTTTTATACCTACCTAATATTGATATAAATATTGTTAGCGGGGTTAGGCACTATGATTCGGGAGGTTGCCTTATAAAGGAAACCCTTTACGGGGGTAATAGACGCTGTATAGCTGTACTAGACTTTAAAAAATCAGGATTTTTTCTTGACGTTAAAGGCAGCTCTAAGCCTATATTACATGCAAATTTTGCTTTTCCTTTAGGCCTTACTAGTTATAATACTACTAAAAGTATAGAGCCGCAGCGTAATAAGATAGTGGTGGAAATTCCTTCTAATTCTATTAGAAAGGAAGACTATAGACCTATTATAGAGGATGCTATAGTATCCGAAGCTATAGAGCCTAATAAGCGCTATAAGCTAAGGAATTCTCCGGCTAAGGGTACTACTTTAGAAGGTGTAGGACCTTCTTTAAGGGGGAAAAGGCCCCGTAGGCCTGTAGAGCCCTTAGCTACTGCCTAGGCCCCCTATCAAAGTCCTAGTGAGACTAGGGAGCCTGAGCCCTTAACTGGCACTGGAGACCTGCCCCGTGTGCTAAAAGAGCCAGTTATAGAGGGGAATAAAGTAGAAAAGGCTATATCTAGCCCTACTTTAAAGGAGCCTAATATAGGTCAGCGAGATTACTATAATCTACTTAATTTAGCTAAATTGTAGCACGTTAGGCTAGGCCATATAGGCCTGCGTCTTTTGAAAAAGACCTCTAGTATTACTAAAGGGCTGCCTAATTTTGATAAAATAAAGGAAGCTGATTTTCACTGCTCTAGCTGTGATCGAGGTAAAGCAGTGAGAAGGGTTAGTAAGGCTCTAATACCTGACCTACCTAGGGTCTTAGACTCAATAGAGGGGGATACTGTTAAAATTAGGCCTAGGCCTTATAATAGAAACCCTATAGTCTTACTTCTAGTTAACCGTAAAAGTAGGTATAGGTGGGTTTTTAACCTACCTAATGAATCAGGCCCTATAGTAGCTAACGCTATTAAGGGCTTTTTTAGGGGCCTAAGGAATGGATTCGGGAGATATCCTACTAAATTCCACTTTGACGGAGGCACTGAAATAACTGATTTATTAACTACTTGGTTAGCTAAAAGGGGTATTAAATTTAGCACTTCTGCCCCCTATATCCACAGGCAGAACAGCTTAGTAGAACGATCAGTTAGAGTTATACTAGACCGTGTAAGGTGTACTATTCTTAGTAGCCCTTTACCCTAGTATTTATAGTGCTTTATACTGGAGGCTGTAGTGGAATTAGTTAATAGTACTGCTATAACTAATAAGGAAACCACTCCTTTCCAGGCGCTATTTGACGAGCTAGAGCCTGGTATTCCACATATACCTAACCTAGAGCGCTATAGGGCTATAGGCGCTAAAGGAGAGGCTATTATACCTCTAGAAAAACGGTCTAAATCGTTAAAATTTACCTCTAGAACGGAAGAGTATAAATTACTAGCGGTATTAGGTTCTAAGACCTACCTAGTATATATACCGTCTAGAAGAGCAGTACTTAAAACCTCTACTGTTAAATTTATAGAGGATAATACAGTACTAAGTCAGCCTACTGATAATACAGCTTTAGAGGGGGAATTAGTAGACCTAGACCTAGATTTAGAGGGGGCTGTCAGCCTAGACCCTTCTAATCTTAATACTGAAAAGCCTATTAGTATAGAAATAGGACCTAGTAAGCTAGAACCCTACGAATCTTCTTCCGATAGTGAATTAGATGAACCCTCACCGGATAAGCCTAAAAGTCCGGTTATAGTAGAGTCTACTAGGCCTACTATATCTATTAGAAAGCCTGAATTACTAGAGGCGTTTCCCCAAACTATAGAGCCTATTTTTGCACCTAAGCCTATAGAAGTTATAGCGCCTAATCAGCCTATAACAAACGAACCTCTTGATAATAGTGATCTTATTTCAGAGGGGGATAAAATGCAGCTCAATTACTATAAGCTTTTAGCTAAGACTAGTAGCTATATACTGTCTTTTGTCTATAAGGCTCGAAAAAGGGTAATATCTAAGGATAGTACGCCTACTACTTATAAGCAAGTCTTAAAACTACCTAGAGATGAGCGTAGTAAGTGGTTAGAGGCTATTACCAAGGAATTTATCTAGTTATTAGAGCTAGGGGTTTTTAAATTCCTACCTAGGAGTCTATTACCTTCTAACTATAAGCTTATTACCTGTCGAAACGTTCTTAAGGTTAAAAAGGATGCTAAAAACAGGCCTATTAAGTATAAATCTCGGTTAGTAGCTAGGGGCTTTATGCAGGTAGAAGGCCTAGATTATACTGTAACCTACGCCTCTACTAGTATACCACCTACTTAGCGTATACTTCTAGCTATAGGTGCTGTTCTAGACTGGGAAATAGAACAAGCTGACTTTATAGGGGCATTTCTTAATAGCGCTCTTAGAGAAGAAATATATATGGAAATCCCTAAAGGACTATTAGACCTAGCAGCTTCTAATAAGGCTATTTATAAGCTTTTACTGAAATACGGCTATAATCCTTCTACTCCTAATATTATTAAACTATCTAAAGCGTTATACAGTCTAAAACAAAGCCCTAGAGAGTAGCAAGATAAGCTTAAAATCTTACTTAAGAGCCTAGGCTATCTCCCTCTTATTTCAGATCCAGGGGTCTTCTATAATGCTAAAACCTGCCACTTTATCGTTACCTATATAGATGACTGTCTATTTATAGGGCCTAATATAGGCTATATAACTGATTTAAAGAAACGGCTTAATAAGGTCTATGCTATAGAAGACTTAGGGCCTGCCGCCTATTTCCTAGGCGTGCAAATTATAAGGGATAGACCTAATAGGCGCCTGTGGCTTAACCAGTCACAGTATATAGAAGAGGCGGTTAGCCGCTTTAACTTAGCCGATTCTAAGCCTATATCTATTCCCTTACAGCCGGGGCTAGTAAGTCAACTTCAACTAGAGGAAGATATTACTAGCCACCTCTGTAATTCTATGGAAATTAAGCTCTATCAAAGCCTAGTAGGAACAGCTATATATATAATGCTCCTTACTAGAGTAGATATTAGCTTTACCGTACAGTGGCTCTCTAGGTCTTTAAATAGACCTACAAAATCACACTTAAACGCTGCTAAAAATCTTTTTAAGTATCTTAATAGTACTAAAGACTATAGCATCTGTTTTAGCTATAACGGAAATACAGTAGCTGATCTAGGGCCTAAGCTTAGTAATAGTAGTAATACAACTACTAAGCTTAGTAGAGACTTTCACTCTAAGGAAGGGCCTAGGCCCCTAACTACTACCTCTACTACTATAGTAGATTCTAGAAATGGTAAAGGTAGTAGCCGGACTTCTATAATTAATAGTAGTCTAGTCCCTATAGGCTTTAGTGATTCTGATTTTGCAGGGGATAAGGCTACTAGTAAATCCACCTACGGCTATCTATATAAGTTAGCCGGTAGGCCTATTAGCTGTAAAACGAAAAGGGCTACTACTATTACTCTCTCTACCCTGGAAGCTGAAACTAATGGACTTACAGAGGCTATACGCGAAGTACAGTGGATTATAGGGCTATTTTCTGAACTTTACAGACCTATAGACTACCCTATTACTCTCTATAGAGATAATCAGGGCTCTATAACGGTGGCTAATAACCCAGCGCTACACGCTAGAACTAAGCATACCCTGCTGAAATTCCGGTATGTTAGAGAGCAGGTTAAGGCTAAAATAGTTACTATTATATATCTTAATACTAAGTGTATGCCGGCTGACGGACTTACTAAAGCCCTACCAGTTAGTAGCTTTCAGTCTTTTATTAGGCTTTTAGGCCTTCAACCTAAGGGAGCTTTTTACTAAGCTACCCTTTACCCCTATATATATACTCTATACTATATATATAGAAGGCCTGGCTTAGCCTAATTAGCTTATAAGACCAGTTAATAGTACCGGCTACTTTACAGCCCTCTGGAATCACCTAATTCCTCTATATAGCCTTAAAAGGCTTATAAGGTCCTAGCTACTGTAGTACAGTTCTATAGGCGCCCTTGTGCTGGCATTAGCTCCCTGCGGCGTTAGGGAGGCCTATATTACTCTAGCTACATCTAGAAGTACTCTAGTATATAGTATAGCTATATTTGGAAAATATAGGCTCCGGCTATTACTAGTAGTATACTTTCCTTTAGAGGGGGATTCTCTATGTAACTACCTGTTATTTCCTTACTAGAACTTGCTGAAAGAACGGAGTAAAAAAGGGCATAAAATTTAAAACCGTGCTAAAAATCGTTTTCTCTATAAGAGGATAAAGGCGTTTATAAGCCCTTTACTCCTTCTATACTCTAGTACGTCTATTAGTCGCTAGGGTATAGAATAGTTAGATATTATATATTACTATAAGCTTTAAAGCTATAGTACCTATACCTTTAAATAGGTTATAGGTTTGATTTCAACATCATATATATTCTTACTTCTTTCTATATATAATAGGGGTTTATCCTATATATATATAAGGGCATAACCCCTTTGTCTAACGGAATAGTTTTGCTCTTACGTTCTTATTTCTTAGGATTCTTCTATTCTTTACCTATATTAGCCTTCTAAGGCTTATAAAGGAATAGAAGAATAGAGGGGGTGTTAAACGTACAAAATAAGCTATAGCGCTCTAACGGTTATAGCTTAGGCAAAACGGATTTCAGTTCTCGAACTACTAGATATATAGCTATATTCTGAGGGTGGACCCACTTTTGTGGATACCGCTAACTAAGCTATATATTCTACTATATAGCCTAGAAATAGCTTTAAAAGGCTTTTCTATTTTTAGATTTATGCCCCACTTTTGTAGAGACAGCCTCCTTAGGCTGTATAAGCGCTAGAAATAGCCTTAAAAGGCTCTTCTACTAGGTCACCTACCTACCCTGTACCTACCCTGCACCGCAGGAGCGAAAACAGAACTTACAGGAAAAGTCGTGCGGCTTACCCTGCAGCTTAGGTAGCCGTAAGTCGATTATTTAAAGTCGCCAGCTTATTTGGTTTTTCGGGAAGTGGCCATGCACCTACTAAGGTGCTCCTGCCGTGTGGAAGGCAGGAATGGTCCCGGAGGGTATATGTAGGGAAGGAAATTGCGAAGCCTTACCTACTTGGACTAGAAATCAAGTTACTACGTTACCTACAACTATAAGCCTTATAGGCCTATAAGACCCACTGAAAGCCGTGATATATAAGCTTAAAGCCCCTATAATATAGCGCTATAGCCTATAACTATACCGTTATATAAGGACTTTTATAGAGGGAATACAGTAAAGGGCCCTACTTTACTATATTAGCACATACCTAGGAAGTGCTATTTAGGCCATATCAACGCTGTTGCTGCCCCTACGTACCCTATACGACTACTACTAGTAGGCTATAGTGGTTACAGATCCTTATATAGGTTTACCCATTCCAATAAGTAGTAAGGATTCTAATAGCGTAGCGAGTAACGATAATAAGCTGTGAAAGACAGGTACCTATTTTCTCTAGAGTATAGCATTCCTATATACGATAATAGGAGACGACCCTTATTGTATAACAAGTTCTATCAACGCTAAACATTTTGTTCTATCTAGCGTTTATAATATAGAATACTAAGGATAACTATAGGATACTAGTGCTATATAAATCTCATTATATAGTAAGAACTAAGTAATAGCACTTATATAACTCCAAGGTATCAACATTGACTAGATACCAGGCTTATTATCCATTAAATTTAGAGATGGCTAGAATATAGTAGCTATTAGCATAATTACAGTAGAGAACTCAATCGGTATAGTAATATACTATATTATAGAATCGAACATACCTTTCCTATTCTGCCTAGACGATATAACATAGCTAAAAGTATACTATAATAATATAGAAGATGTTATTATATAAGAGGATAGAACAAGGATCCCTATGTTTCGGAAATAGGGCTATTTATTCTTTAATCTCTTAAAAAGCGAATATATCCTCTATACAACTAAAGGCTGGCTAAAGCAACTATACCGACAATTCAGACATCTAATAGCAGACTATCTATACTATATCTTAAAAGAATTATCTAAAACCGACGATTGTATAATAAACATCTTAAGTAAGATCTAGGATTTCTATTATTATTGCTAACTCTATAATCCAGCGTCTGCGAGATTTAAATTCAAGCTTAAAGATAACTGCAATTTCAATTATAAAATCATTACTAACGTTATACAATTTAAGGGCAATAAAGCCCTTTATGTTATTAATACTATAATAGTATTCTAGACAGCGATTTTCCTAAAGAGCAAGATAGCGAAGGATATCTAGAACGTACTATAGAAGTGCTAGATCTATATATATCTTGGACTGCTAGACTTTCTATTGTATAACTAAGGTATAAAATTTATTGCTAAAGAATTCCAAAGTGCAGTATACCTTAACAGTATTACCTGCTATATAGTACCTATCGAAGCATACTAGGTAATTAGAACTATCAAACAAGCATATTACCTATTCTAATAGCCTTATAAAATTTTAAGAACGGAACTAGGCTATAATATAGATAAATATACTATTCTCTAGATAGCTATTAAGATATTAAACAATATGCCTAGACTAGGAGGAATTGTACTGATACTACTTGTTTTTAGCGTATACCTATAGGTATTGTATAACTTAGCTCCCTTAAAGGATATAGTAGAGTAAGGAGTAGTAGTATAGAAGGCTATAAAGGTAATTAGAAAATTCCATGTAGAACAAGACGTTAATCGTATAATAGCTATCTAAAACGGACTATAGATTTCAGACGTCCTCTTACTCCCTCTTTAAAATAAAGTCCTGGTATAAAGAGAGAAATCTAATAGATTAAACTTAGCTAGATAGGAAGGACCCTATAGAATCAAAGCTATAGACTATACTACTATAACGATTATAGGTAATACTGGACCTTAGTAATTTCAGATGATATATATTAAGCTATATAAAAGGCTAGAGGATCTAGACGCTAGATAACCTATATTATATGATAATAAGGTTATAGCGCCTATCTAAGAACCGCCGGCAAGATACAGACATAGATGCCTACTAAAACTATCTAGACTAACAGCCCTAGTTAGATTCTCGCTGTAGACCTACAACTAATACTATATAATAGCCATATTCTTAAGTAAGAAGGAGATAGATAATAAACAACTGGCATATAAACTTAGAGAGAAAGGACTTATTACTATACCTAGGGTACCATTCAAAGAGTTGGATATAAAGGAGATTAATAACCTCATTGCTGCTAATATCTTCCAGTTTATCAAATTCAACCTACAGGTATAGCCTGTACAGCGCATCTATAGTACCTGTATAGTATCAAGGATAAAAGGCAATAAGGAGAAGCCATATAAAAAATCGAGACTCGTTATATAGGGATTTAGTAACAATAGAAAGGATAGTATTCAAAAATAGGCCCCTACTATATAATGAATAAGTATACAACTGATAATTGCGCTAGGCCTATTATTAATAAAGACTTTTAGTATAAAGTATATCCTATAGGATATTATACAGGTATATATCTAGTTGAAAGATACTTTAGTCTGATAGATTATCGTATAACTGCTAAAGGAGATGACGGATAAATACCTAGTAGATACTTACATATTTATTAAAAAGCTACTATATAGCCTAGCAGAATTAGGACTCTTTTAGTTCAAGATATACCATAACTACTATCCTATTACGCTAAAAATGAAAGTATTATTGTTTAACCCCTACCTACTATATATACGGGATAGCAAGGATCCTATATAGTTCGGAATTACTACTATATAGATAGATAACACTCTTTCTTTTCATAGCGGAATATTTATAAAGCTTAAAAAGGATAAACTTTAAAAAGCGCAATTCCGCGCAAAACCGACATTAATCCTATTATACAACTATAATATCGAGTTTAATAAAGCACAACTTAAGTTTAATAATAGCGATATTATTTTTACCTACTAAGGTTAAGTTAATAAGATAAATATTCTAGATATAAACGCTAAGGACATAGCTTAACACTATATTTCAGAACGCGTAAAAGGAGCCTACTTAGCTAGTATCTACTAGCCTAAGTCATCGTACGACTTGTTAGTAGTAGTGTAAGTTGAATAACCTATATTAGACAACGCTGAAAATCTAAATAAGTAACTATAATGGCAGATAGACAACGCTATTTAGGGACTCCGGTATATACTACTAGTCTAGAAGGATATAAAGCTTTTTATCTTTACTAATAGCTTATTTGCAAACAATAAGGATATAACCTTATAGATCGGTATAATAATTCTTCTAGCTACTAAAGAAACGGATATAGATTTGGCTAGCTACTATACGATAGCCGGCGGAGATACCTATCAGACAATTAGTAGCTTTATTATCCGTAGGAATATCATCTACTTGTCCTTGATAAAATACTATAGGGTAACCTAAAGTATACTAGCTAGCGAACTTTATAGTATAGTCTCTAGGCTAGATAGTAGCATCTCTCTAACAACAACTCTTATATAACTAACATTAGTACTAGGCTTACTAAAGATTATAACTATATTATATTATAATTTGAGGTTATTATACTAATATCTAGTTAAGCTAGGTATGATAACTAAAAAGCGACTGATAATAGATATCCTAGTAATATAGGAGTTATATAAGAAGAAAGAAATCGGGGAGATTCGCTAGATCGACGGCTGCGATAATCCAGCAGATGCTATAACAAAGAAGACTCCGAATTACGCGCTTAAAGACTTAGTAACTAATAATAAGCTGACTATCTGTATAGAAGTATATATAAAAGATATAAGTACTATAGCTAGATATAGACATATATTGTATAACGATAATCGGCAATCACAGCAATATACTGGCGATTAGGCTAGACATTGCCTAACGTATGTGGAATAATAGGCAGCGAATAACACGAACTTAATTCTTATATGGCTACTACGGCTGCTACTACCTACCAGCTATCTAAGCTACTCTAAGTAACGTACCTAGGGCTATAAGCGCTTTACTAGCCATTTTAGACAGCTCTAACAACTCCTTCTTAATATCTACCAGCACCTCCTTATCTAAATCCAGCATTTAAACAACCTTATAGCTAGAATCTTATTATATAATAAAGCCTGGACAATAGCTAGTACTAGATAAAGTTAGTATAGTACTACCTATACGGCAACTGTCTTTAAGACTGCCGTATAATGTTATAAGCTATAGGTAGCAGTGGCGTAGCGTCCGCGGCATTATTGTACTATAGTTGTAGACTAACCTCTTTCCCTAGAAGTAACACTCTGTATATACATTGTACTATTTACTAGCTAGGACAAAGCAGCCCTAGAATCAGTACTCTTAGGTTGTCTTATAATAGTAATAGATGTATGATATACGCTGCTTACCATACAAAGCAATTAAGATAGCATACTAATATTACTTGTGTTTTATTATATACTTTAAAATGTCCGACCTATTCTGCTATCTATTACTACCCTTATATAGGGTAAAGAGGATATCCTTTAACGGTAAGGCGTATATAGCGCGCTTAGTATCCTATCTATAAGTAATAAGTGTTGTATAGCAAGTACTGCCTAACGGCGATTGCACAACAAGTACCTAGAGATAACTTATATTAGATATTAGCTTTATAAAAAGATTACGGTTAAATAAGTCTATAGTTAGGATTACTATAATACAATAGGTACTATCGGTGTTCTTATATATGTTAACTAAGCTAAAATTGATATAGATGTCTATATTAAAGAGGTCTATAAGCAGTATTAAGTTAACGTTATTATAAGGATATAAATAGCAGCTATCTTAAAAAGGATATTATAAAATAAGGCAAAATAATAACGATAGTACAAATAACGGCCAACAGCGAGCAACAAACATAATAGAGATTACGAAAGTTATTATATATAGGAGGAAGAAAGAGAATAAAGTAGTAAGGGCAGGTAAGCGACCCTTTATACCCTAAGGAAACAGTATAAAAGAAGGTATAAGAGTAGGCGCAAAAGCTATTCGATTTCCTGCCTATTATTCGTAAAGAAGCTATTCAATTACCTGCTTATTGTTCTTTTTCTATTATATAAGATCTATTATTTCCTTAGTATAAAAACCGCGTTTTATCTACGGATTGACTATTATTGATACCCCTAACTACACTGGCACTAAAAAGGCGACTATAAGTGTAGGGTAGTACGTGTATAAATCATATGGGTAACTAAATTACTACTATACTTTCCCTATAATAACTCCCCTGTTAAAACAGCCGGTACTATACAATAGATATCGCAGAATACTCCCCTATATATATAACTTTCGCCATAGATACCTAACTATAGGCTTTAAAGACATACCTTATATACACCCCTACTAACCATAGTACAACTAATATTGTATAATAGCGATCGAGCAGCTAATACCTAGCAATCTTAATCAATAAAAGAAAAGACTACCAGTGTTAGAATACCTGTTATAACTACAACGTATATATTACTAGGACCTAGATAATATAGATTGTTAGGTAACCCAACGGCGTAGATCGTTAGGTGACTATCTAACAATGCGCGTTAGACAGGGGTTATTATACGGTATCTACCGTACGACAAAGGGAATATATTAGGGGCTAAAATCTCTTCACCTATATACCTAGAGGGATAGACATGATTTGACCAACTGAACTACCACTACGTACTAGTACGGAACGCTACGAACACTTAGGTATATATAAAGGAGCAGTAGTCTAGCTTACTATAAATCCAACAACCTACTTTAGTATAGTTTTTATTATAGTCTCTTTGCTAAAGCTTGTTTTGCTTTCTATACCCTATAGCGCCTCTAGGTTATTATACATGTATAGCCTAGTTTCTCTTAAAGATCGAATCTATAATGAGGTTACCCTAATAGTTTCTTATAGGCCTGGCTTTCATTATAGTAAACCTATAGTCTATTAGAAATTAATAATATATACGATCTGCTTCTTTAACGTTAAGTATCTAGCGGAATATAGCTAGTAGCTTTTTGAGGCTTATTAGTAGTTTATATAAGGCGATCTTCAGCTTAGATACTCTTTAGTAGGCTTGGATTATATTTGCAACTAGGAATTCCTTATAGTTATAGAGCAGACCAAGCCTATATTAGCTTTATTCAAGTCTATTAAGCAAGATCTAGAGAATTTCCTTTATAGACTTATTACTATTCTTGCTTTTAAGGTATATAGACTGGAAAGTAATAGTATTCTAGATATATAAATAGTTGTTCTACTTAATGCTTATCTTAAAGTGTCCCTTTAAGATACTATATAGTTAGATAAAAGAGATACTAAAAGGGATATAGTATAGGTAGTATTCCTTAGCTTATCCTAAAAGAGCGTTTGGAAAAACAGCACTAAGTAGGCTATAATCGACCTAGAAAGTCTAGTAGCAGTATAAGAAGAAACGAACTTTATTATTAAGGATATTGTTGTTAGACCTGGAAAAGCTGTCCTTTAAGTCCTAAGACTTAATAAAATCAGTTAAGGTCTTTCGATTAATACTTATCTCGTTTATCTAGCCTATTTCGATTAGTAGAATAGCTATATACTTAATACTTCTATATATAATATACTTATACTAGACATACCGCTCTTTATTATCTACTTAAGGTTAAGCATATCCTGGCCTATAGTTAGTATTAATACAAGGGGTTTATATAGTTTGTATAGGGTTCTATTATCCTTCTTAATTAGTTCTCTAGTTGTTACTTTAGTAGTGCCCTTAGCTATAACCTTAGCTATAACCTTAGCTAGTACTCTAGGTAGTTAGTAGGAATCTATAGCCTTCGCTAGTATCCTTATTAACCGGCAGGAATCCTGCTTCTATTATGCTTCTAAGTCTATAAATTAGAAAGGTTATCTATAGTTCTGGATTTAGCAGGTAGAGGGTGTTTCTAAACTAGCTGTAATTACTAGCGTTAAGCGTTCTACTTTAGGCTGCTATCTAGTATATACTTAGGCCTTAGCTACTTACTAGTTGATCGTTGTTTATAATCAAGCTACTTATTAGTCTATGTTACTAAGTAACGTTTATAGCTGTATTACTAAGTTATATATCCCCTTATAGTACCTTCTATAGGCAGGTACTAATTTCGAATTCTTAGGTTGTTATTAGCGTAATTATTTTCCCCTTTTTAGTTTAAGCGGGAAGAGATGCCGTTCTATACTATCTATACTTAGCCTAGATCGACATTCTATAGATTTAAAGGAGTATATTAGGCCCTAGATTGTTAGACAGGTTATTAGTAAGCGCTTTAAGTCCCTTAAAGAGCTTTTATCCTTTTAAGCTATGTACTAGGATATAGCTATCGTTAAGCGTTTAGTATAGTTATTGTTAGAATATCTAGCAAATACCACAGCCTTGCCGTGTGACATTTACAAGGCTGCAGTCCTAGGGACACATGCTTAGTTACCCATAAGGCTAGATGCACAAATCTTACATAAGTCTTATGCTAAACACAAATATCTAGCTTATCCTATTTAGTCTAAGACTAAATAAATATCGGATAAATATATAGGATAAGACAAGCCTAGGTCTTAAGCTAGTAGACTAGCGTTGAGCTAGAATAACACTATTCCTTATTAGGAATAGTACTATAAGGTCTCTAGTAATAGGAATAGCGTAGAACAAATAATAGATAGTGAAAAAGAGGGTATATATCACTATCTTCCTTGCTACTAAATAGCTAGATAGATTATCAAGCAATCAAGCACTTTCACCACCTACTTCTACTGCCCCTATTCTTACAGGTTATAAGCCCGGCGCTTCCTCTCGCCACACTCCGTTGAAATCGACAAAAACCGCCTTTCATCGCTTACCATACAAATTTAGCTATATAACAGTGCAACGCTGTTCAAATCGATTTCTCGTTGCACGACTCGAATCAATCGGAACCCCTTTGCATTGCCTACCACCTATATTTGGCTATAGACAAGTGCAACGTCGTTCCCCGCGCTTCCCCAATTCCGATATCTATAGCTGGCTCTATAGTTTGCCTTTATATCGATAAAACCGCCCTTTTCTACGCCCTTTCGAATTGAACGAGCGCCTTTTTCGATATTAGGCTAGCCGCTTTACTGTTGCGCTATCCTGTCAATTCCCTCTAAGCCCTCGATTAACAAGACTGTGCTGTCGATTTCGATATATATATCTAACAACAATGTCGATTTCCAAGTTCGATAACCCTGCATTACTCTACAGCAAAAATTCTTAGTATAACGGTATAGCTACGTCCTTAGTCGATAACTGCCTCTATAACCTGTAGATTTAAGCTTTGTAGCACAACGCTAGTAGAGCCGCCTTTTTCAAATTCCACGAATTCGACCACTTTCCTCCCCTTATACTATAATAAAAAATAGCAGAAAAAATGGCTAAGCAAAGCTTGATCACTGCCACTGCTACTGCTATTTCCGGGGCAACCCCTTAGCGTTTCTAGCTTATGGATATTAAGAAATTTAAGATTCCTAAGCTGAAAGGGGAGAATAACTACCAAGCGTGGTCCCTATAAATCCAGGTTCTCCTAGAATATACCTAAACAATAAGGGCTATTAGGGAAAACCTAGAAGACCAAGACCCCCTTAACAGCTATGCTGTTATTATGCTCCAGCTTACCGTTAACAACCCGATAACGATAGAGCTACAAGGCTAAAAAAGGGCAAAACAAATATAGGAGATATTGCAACAAAACTACTCTCCCTGTAGTATTTCTACAAGCTTCCTTCTTCTTGGTCAACTATAGGCTATTAGGCTTACTAACTTCCTTAGGGATATAGAGAGATATCTCTCTTCTTTTAGGGCTATATTAGAAGGCCTTAGAATTAACGATATCTCCCTGCCTAATCTAGCCTATATATCTATTTTATTAGATAGGCTCTCCTATAACTACCATATATTTCGGGAGAATATCAAACAGGCTTTTAGGGGTAATAGCAACGCCTATACGCTCCAGTTCTGTATTACAGCCCTCCTCAATGCCCCGCGAGAAATAAAAAAGAACGGCAAAAAACACGCCCTCCTTTTAAATAAGGAGAAAAGCAATAAGACTAGTTACTGCAGTAACTGCAAAAAACCAGGTTATAATACTGATAACTGCTTCTTCCTTTATCCGGAAAAGGCACCCTCTTGGTAGAATTCCCCTACTGCTGCTTCTTCTTCCTCTTCTTCTAAGAAAACACCCCCTAATAATAAAGGGAAAATAACAAAGAGGAAAGGACAATAGGGGGCTTCTACTAATAAGAGGATGAAAAAGCAGGCTCTTCTTGCCTAGATAGCAGAGCTGGAATCCTCCTCTAACAAAGAAGAAAATCAAGGTAAAGGAAAAGAAAAAGAGAAGGTAATGCATCTCACTAATAAAGGCCTTAGTGGATTTATTCCTGGGTATTATCCCGGCTTTCCTATACCACCTTCTTCTTCTTCTACTGCTGGCCCTTCTTCTTCTACTGCTTGTATAGTAGGTCCTTCTTCTAAAATGGAGATAGATAAAGAAGAAAGAGAAAAAACAATAGCAGAAGCCTTAGATGAAATTGAGGAAGCAGGGGTAAGTTCCCCTACTATTTACTATAGCCCCTTATAACAAAGGGGAAAGGTACTAATAACTGAGAAACTAGATCGAATAGGAAGACGTCCTTTGGAATTAAGGGGTATTTATTTACTCTTCCTTTTTCTTCTTTCTTTTCTATCTTTCCTTTTCTTATTATATTATAGTACTATATATAGACTTTGGAAATCAATTCACTCTTCTACTAGTCTTACTTATAATAGAACTAATAAAGCCCTTATTTATATAACTGTTGAAAAGAAGATCCTAGGTCTAGAAAGAAGAAATAAAAAAGAAAATACCTCCTTTATTATAGACTCTGCTGCCACAATACATACCACTTGCAATATAAGCTACTTTCACTCCTATAAGAATATAAGTGAAAGCGTTAAGTAGGGTAACGTAGGGGAATTACTAGTAAGGGGTAAAGGAGATATCTTTATAAAATATAAGGATACTAATAAGGTAGACCTTATTAAAGGGGTCTACTATATACCAGAACTAGATATTAACCTAATATCAGTCCCTAAACTGAAAGACAAGCTAGTTATCTTTAATACTAGCAAAGATACCGTCCAGCTATATGATAAAATAAGTAGGGAAATATCTACACAGGGATATAGAAATAAAGAAGATCTCTATTCTATAAATGTAGATATTATATCTTCTTCTTATAACGTGCTAGCTAGCAGAGTAATACAATATATAACCTCTATAAACCCGAATAATATCGTAGGGGGTAATACTATTGTGACGGAACATGGTGACGGTTATGGAGTGACCTATCTAGGACTGGGGCTCTCTATGCTTAGACATCCTGACAAGCTGCTTGTCAGGCTTAGAGGCGCCTATATAAGGAGTGGCAGGTCCTATAGTAAGAAGAAGAACAGGCATATTTACTTCTTTATATCTATCACCTGCTCTTTATATAATAGTTATAAGCCTAACGCTAGTATTATTAATTTGACTAACTGCGTATAATACGTATTAAGCCCTCCTATTATCATTACTACTCTATTATCCTCCCTTTAACTCCCTGCTTAAGATGTTAATAACCCTAAATTTAGCATATTCGACGTCTGTTATCCTAAAAGGCCTGTTAACATAGATAGCCTGGCGTCTCGACGTATAGACGCTGGCTTTAGCCCTTGGAATTTAGGAAGATATTAATCTAGACTTGATATCTACTCTAGTAGATATGGAAATTCTTAACCTAGGACAGGAAGAATAGGCTTATTAAGCTAATTCTAAGTAGGCAGCCTAGTATAACAAGGCTATTGTATATTATTAAGAGAAAATTCAACTTCTTAGTATGTTAACTTAGGATATAGCCTTAGTACCTCCCCTACTAGTTCGGCCGACCCTTATTACCCTATACGACTTAGAAGAAGCATATAGGACTTACCTTCTGATACAACAGTCTAAGAGGGCTACTGCTAAGCTAAAGGAGGTAAATTACCTAAAGTTTCTAAACTGGATTCTTCAGTTTATAGATTATAACGTTAGGGAGACGGCTATTCAGTTATGTTAGTTATTAAAGCAGGGATAAGGGTTAGAATAGTACTAGAATCTTCGGCCTTTTATATAAGCTTTAAAGAAAGACAACGCTCTATTAGACTTAGTAGAGAAAGTCTAGATCGAATCTTAGTATAAGGTAGTACTTAGATAAGCTAAGAATAGCCGAACTAGGCTGATCTGCTGGTATAAGGACTGGTAGAAATTTTACTGGGTTGCGCTAATTGAGAGGATTCCGGCTGTTATAGGCGTTACTGCTATTAGAAGAGTTCTTTAAGCTCTAGCAGCAAGGCTAACTCTATAATAGGCTAATAGTTAGCTCTAATAGATCGTTCTGGCTAAAGTAACTGGCTAAGCGAGTCTACTTATACTAGAGATCATTGATAGGACCCTTCTTAGCCTTATAACGGAATCTCAGTAGCAATGAGCCTATAGAAATCCAGCTAGAGTATACTCTACCTTTGCTTAACTTTCTAATAATAAGAACCCGCTACCTATTTTACGCTCTAATTAAGAAAGAGGCCAAGGATAGCCTTAAGGACGGTAAGCCTAGGGTAATTAGGGTGGAAATTGTTAAGGATCTTAAAATAGGGGCTACTAATGCCCTTATCTGCCTCTTCCTTGCACCTACCTCTAGAAACCTAAAGATTATAGGAGAGTTAAGCTATTATACGCGGGATCTATAAGACGAAGAATCACTTTATCCGCAGAGGAGTAACAATCTATTCGAAATCTCGTCTATTAGGATCCCTAGTAGGCCGACCTCTATACGACCCTAGAATCAAAAGGATGGTCAAAGGGTAAGGGGCTAGATACGAAGAAGCTGTAGGTTCCAAAGTCCTTTAGTACTTAAGGATAGGATTGTTAGCCGGATAAAGTTTTCAGGAGTTCTTAGTTATTACCTTAGCTTGAAAATCAGAGTTAGAATTTTTCTAATATACCTCTCTTTAACCCTATCCTATTTACTGCTACCCTGGGTATAGTCTATAGGGTATTTAGTACTTAGAACCCTACTTGTTATCCTCTCTTAGATAGTACCCTCCTGGATAACTGTATAGCAGTTTATATAATTAACTGTAAAGATCTACTTGACTATAGGACATTCAAGCTGTCTACCTCTAACGCTGTTGTAGGGGTAGGCTCAACGACGTTGCCTATTTCTAAGATAGGACGCCGGACTCTAAGAAAGATTTTTTAGGATAATAAGGGTAATAAGATAGTAGACTTGATTCTTCAAAACGTAGCTATTATAGAGGGATTTTATACTAATATTATATCGGCTATGCTTCTACGCTAAAAGGGAATCTGGCTGTTAGGGGCTGATAATACCCTGAGAGTTAGAGATATAGCAAGCTCGGTTATTCTTATAATGCTATAGGAAAAGTTCAACTTAACGGTACTCGAATATAAGCCGCTTGCCTCCTATATAGTCTTAAAACCCCTCTTAACAAGTAACGACAGTATTGTAATAATGATAGCTTAGAAACGAGTAAAACGGAGAGGATAGAAAAGGATGTATAAGCTATATAGGGCTTATACAGATCCTAAAGAACTATAGCATTTAAGGATAGGACACCTAGGTCCTAAGGCACTGCAATTGTTAGTAAACTATACTTAGGGTGTAAATTTGTTATGGCCTAATAACGGCAATCTAACCAGGATACTATGGCTTAAGTACTTAGTATATGCCTAGTTATATGTAATAAAAGTGGTATCTAGGAGGGAGTTAAGCGGAAAATCCGCTAGACTGTTTTATAGGATTACCTAGGATCTTTTCGAATTCTCCTAGGGATATACAGGCTATAATAGGATTCTCTTTATAGTAGATAAGTTTAGCGGAAAGGTATAGGCCTTCTAAATAAGAGGTAAAGGATAAGAAAACCTTTTTTAGGTCCTAAAGAGGTTCGACGCCTAGACTAGGCGATAGTATAGGTTGTCTGTTTGTTTTTTCCGCTATAACAGTAAGATATTAGTTATATCTTCTTAAGGAAAAACCAAGTATAAGAAATAGGCGGATTATAAAGGAATTAGCTTGGAAATCCTGCCGTTATATATATATAGCCTAATAGGACTTGTTAAAAGAAATAGAAAGACTATCGTTAATAAGTCGATAGTAATACAGTTAAGGGCATATCTTTCTAAGGATCTATAGCCTAAGACTGTAGAGGCTGTAGTATATCTTTATAACTTGTCTCCTAGGCTTAAGGATAATCCAAGATCCTTAAACGAGAAGCTTCTGTTATAGTTTTAGAACTATTTTCGCTTTTATAACCTAGCTATTATCCGTAAAGCTATGATTAATCTAAGGCCTTAGCTTGGTGGCCTTTATGTATATAGATACGCCGGTTATCCCCTTAAGAAGGACAGAGAGAAGGACATACTTTAAAGACTTTATAAGATTCGACCTTAAGCTTATATTAGCTATCTTATAGGTTATATCGCTACCATATTATATAGGATATAGGTCCTAGAGCTTAATAGGGTAATTACTACCTAGAATGTTCAGTTTGATAAGACAGTTTTCTATATAGGAAGGGAGGTGGAATCTAAGGCTTAGGCTATCCCTATCTTAAAAGAACTAGCAGACTGGCTAGACAAGCCGGCAGAGGAATATAAGTTTGACACTATCCTTAAGACGATATAGAATCCGGATCTTACAGGTCCTATTAGGCTAATAGCTGCTAGAGAGAATAAGGAAAAGCTCTTAGCTATAGAGCTAGAAGAGCGTCGGTTAGATGCTATTACTAGCTAGGACGAGGTATATACTAATATTATAACCAGACTATTTACCCTAGAGCAAATACCCAAGCCTGGAATACCGAATCTAGATTATACTAGGATCGATAGCTATAGTAACAGAGCAGACTCTCCCTAAAGTATAACTAGAGGAGGAATATAGTCTAAGGGCAAGGCGTATCGCCATAGACTGTTAGAAGGATTTAAAGCTAGGGCAGGTGTTATAACCCGCTAGTATGCCGACGATAAGACAACAGATAGACCGTTAGTTAGAGAACCGGACTCTAAAGCCGGGATCTTAGGGGTATATACTGGTAATACGTAAGTACTAGGTGACCTAGCCCTTTAAAGACAAGGTCAGCCCTATAGTAGTAGAAATCGGGTATTTACAGTAGAGCTAGGCCGATATAACCTTCGTTATTGTAATGCTATACTTAAGAATATCTTTAGTATTCTCGATATAGAGAGAATGGCAGCATTATTGCTACTACTTGTTTTTATAGCTGACTACTTTTCTGATTAGCTAGTAGCTAGCTATAGAAAGGAGTTTAAAATAGTATATGCTGTAGTAGCAGGTACTGTTTGATATTAGAAACGCCTAATAGAGCGAAAAGAGAAGCGAGAGTTACAGAAAAAGGACTTGCTAAAGGGCCCTTAGGATAAGAAAGAGTTTGTCCTAGGGAAATAGCATAAATTAGAAATGCTATCGGAGCTTAGGACTTAGAGTAAGGCTATAAAGTCGCCTTTTAGGAAAATATAGAAGTCTATAGCTTAGGCTAAGATTAATTAGCTGTAAAAGCTATAGACCTATAAGAAAATTCCGAAGGATTAGTGCAGGATATAGCCTCTTCTGCTTAAATAGGTACTAAAGTATAAGCTTAATCCGGACAGGATGGTTATTAGGCTAAAGGCAAGGATTTGCGTCTAAGGAGATCTTTAATATCTAGAGTTAGTCAAGTTAACTTATATAGTAATATTGGCTGCCAAGTCCCTTAGAGTAAGTATAGCCCTAGTAGCGCGTTTTGATCTAGAGATCGACTTATAGGACGTTATAAATGCCTTTTGTAACGTACTCTAGGAGTTGTTTGGCTAGGGCCTAGTAATCTGCAATCTTCTAGAAGGGTTTAAGGAGCTGGGACTTCTTACTTAGGTCGATAGGGCTTTATATAGGCTTTAAGACTCTCCTCTCTTCTAGTATCTCGAATTCTTAGGCTTTTTTAAAAATCTTGGACTTTAGAAGTCTAAGGAGAAGCTATGTCTATTTTATAATACAGATAAACGTATCCTTTTAATATTCTATATAGATGATATAATGCTTCTCTATTATTATTAGTATTAGGACTATACTATAGACCTAAAGGAGAAACTGCTAGGCAAATATAAAGCAAAAATTCAGCCTAAGGCGGAATGGTTTCTCAGTATTCGGATTATAAGGGACAGAGTTAACCGTACAATCATGCTAGTTTATAATACATATATTGAAAAGGCGGCTAAGAAGTATAGGCTAGATAGATCCGCTATTATCCCCCCTATACTACTCCTAACAGTCGGACTTAGTAAGAATAAGGGCTAGGCTACTAAGAAAGAGGTAAAGCTTATACAAGAACTGGTAGGGACAATACTATATACAGCAATTATAGTCTGTCTAGATGTAGCCTTTACTGTATCGTATCTTTCCTGCTTCTTAACGAACCTATTAGCCTAATATATCAAGGCTGCTAGGCAGATAATCCGGTATCTATATTATATAAGGTTTCTCAGGATTATATATAGTAGCTACTCTAGTTAGGCCTATATACTTTATATTACTAGTAATACCTTCTTTATGGACGACTTAGACTTATAACGATCGTTTTAAGGTTATACGATTATAATGTTTAGGGGACTTATCTAGTGGAATGCGTCTTGTTAAGCTATAGTTACTACGTTGATAATAGAAGCGGAGCTTTATAGTCTCTCTCTAGCTGCAAAGGAGGCTATAGGGATGAAAAGATTCCTCGAGGACCTAACAGTTAAACTGTTAGTTCTATGGCGGATTTTCTGCGATAATACTTAGACTATTAGGCTGATAGTTAATAAAGGGGAGCGTATAGCAATAGCGCTTTGTTATATTGATATTTAGAATATATAGCTTAAATAAGAGCATAGTAAGGGCAGCTTTATAGTATCCTATATTAAGACAGCTGACATACTAGCCGACAGCCTAACAAAGAATTTGTTAAGGGTAAAGTTCAAGTACTTCCGGGCTATACTGAATCTAAGGGATATGTTACAGATTATGGCTAATAATTAAAGAGAGGGAAATTCAATTACTGGCGGACAACTATCTAGTCTGCTGTAAAACTCATGAAAGAAGCCTACTATAGGGCGCTATAGTGCTTAATAGCCTTCTCTAACGCGCTAATAGCCCGATCAATCTTAGCTAGCGCCTGCGATATAGCCGATACATCTATACGATTCTTATTAAGATAATATAGCATCGACTGTAGAAGAGCCTTGACATATCTACCAATTCCTTGTCTAAGGCGTTGAGTAAACTTAGCGCTGCTTATACTTAGGAACGCTGCTTATATAAAAGGATTGTTAGCTAGAGACTTAATTAACTGATAGAGAGGCAAAAACATATGTCCTAGTCTGACAGATAGGGACGGGGATAGGCGTAGAGGCAGAGATAATTTACAAGATGCTTTTCGCTTATAAGCCGGATCTTTAAATTTCAGCTCTTTATAGAATACCTAGGACAGATATAAAGGAGTAGGTAGAGCGGGCAATACAGGTATTAGCCTGTATAGCGATAATCCGGATAATAGGTCGAGGATAGCGCGTAACATTTTCGAAATAGCAGCGGCATTACCTGCTATCGCCTCCTAGATACAACTGTTAGTCTAAGTATTAAATTTTAAAACGGACGGACGTACTCTACTAGCCTCTATATTTTTCTTTTTCAAGTCCTAAAGGACCTAGGTAGTCTTCTTAGCCTTGACCGACCTATAATATATACGGTTAGCTTTATAGCAAAATTGTTAGGTCTGGACGGACTTATATAGGACAATAGTAGTAAGACGCGGTCTACGTTAGAAGATAGTAGTAATAGCGGCTGCTAGTATCGTTATACTAAGAAAAGCATTCTCCTATAGTATATCCCTTTAGCAGCAACCGGACATAGGGCTTATAAGATGGCAGACAAAGAGGGCCTAGAGGGCCGGATTTTTCAGATTAAGGTGTCTTTGCTTAACTAGGAGTCTGGCCTATAATCTTCTTAGGGCAGCCTAGTATCTTAGAAGTAGGAGTTTCTAGTATAGGTACTAGGATAGGGCTTAACAGTACGTCGTTACTAACTCTCTCGACATCTAAGGATATAATATAGCTACTAGCGTTATTAGCAAGCTAATAATAGCCAGAACGGGGCTAAGTAAAGTTTAAGGTTAGATCCTAGAGCTGTTTTTACAAGGATACCTGCGATCTTAGCTTTAGGGGAATACTGTTATCTAGCTATAGGACGCTATAGCCAGTAATAGTAATGATTAGGAAGACTTACTACTTCTTGCTTAGGCATAGTGATAGGAAAAAGAGAGCTGGGCGAGAATGGGGGTAGGCTTACGAGAAAACTTTACCTTAAAAAGGTGGTTATAAGGAAGAGAAAACAGGGCTAGGAGGAATTCTCTATACTCTTTTTATACCTAAAAAGAGTAGGCCTACAGTAAGCTCTAGAGAAAAGAGGAAAGAGCAGGTTGACCTTGCCGTTGCTATAGTAACTTACGGTAGTAAGGTTGACAATCAAGCACGCTTACCTTCTTTTAGAAAAAAGGCTGCCTATATAGCTAGTAAGAGGGCAGTAGGTAAGGCTACTTAGGATAAAAACTAGTCTTGTGACTTACAAATAAAAAAGAGAAGGTAGTAATAGTAAGTAGACTGGCAAGAGTGTTGTTAACCTAGCAAAGGTTTCGCAGGCAAGGTATTTACTAGGTGCCTATACTGGGCTTAAGTATATTACTATCTCGATATGCTTAAGGGGGTATAGGAGTTGTAGTTACTATAATCCTGCGTTCTATAGGTCAGACTCCCTATAGGATGGCGAATCTAAGGGGGTATATGACGGAACATAGTAACGGTTATAGAGTGACCTATCTAGGACTGGGGCTCTCTATGCTTAGACATCCTAACAAGCTGCTTGTTAGGCTTAGAGGCGCCTATATAAGGAGTGGCAGGTCCCGTAGTAAGAAGAAGAACAGGCACATTCACTTCTTCACATCCATCACCTGCTCTTTACGTGACAACTATTGTTACTAAACAAGAACAAGAAAAAGAATAAGAAATAAATCTTGAAAAAGACTTAGATTTATCTACTAATCTTAGAGATTTTAATACCGCTTCTCTGCCTTTGAAAATAACAAAGTTGTTTAACTGGCATAAGAGATTAGGCTACCTAAATATAGGTGCCCTTGTTCAGCTCTTGAAAACAAAAAATATAACAATAAGTGCCGATATTATTCGCGCTTATAATAAAGATATTACCTGTATTACCTACGATCTAGCTAAGTCTTCTAAGAAAAGACTTAAGAAAGCAATTAATAAGAAGGACTATCAAATCCTAGAAAGAATCTATAGTGACCTAGGTAGTCCAATAACTCCTAGTACTTTTAATAAATATAAGTACTATATTACTTTTCTAGATAAGAAGAGTAGATACGCCTTTGTTAAATTACTACGTAGTAAAGACGAGGCATATGAAGCCTTTGAATACTTTAAGGCAAAGGTAGAAAATACTACCCCTAAAGACACTTCTTTAGAAAAGAGAAATATAGAAAAAGGGAAAATAAAGGAGTTCTTTATAGATAACGGAGGAGAATATATCAACGAAAGATTTACTATAGCCCTTTTAAAATACGGAATAAAACACCTTTTTACTCCTCCATATACCAAAGAGCCTAATGGCTTAATAGAAAGAATAAATCTTACCCTATTTAATAAAGTAAGGGCAATACTATATAAGGCTAATTCTCCTTTATACCTATGGGGAGAAGCCTTACTAGCAGCAATATACCTATATAATATTACACTATATAAGGGGGTAGAATATAAAACCCTATAGGAGATTTTCTATAATAAGAAGCCCTATATTAACAATATAAAGATATAGGGTTCAATATGCCTCTATAGTAATAAAGGCACAATAAAAAATAAGCTAGATACAAGGAAAGACTTTGGAATTCTAGTAGGTTACTCTTCTATAGAGAATAACCACTATAAAATATATGATATAAAGAAATATACTCTTATCTAGGCAAGAGATGTGAAAATCCTAGAAGGAAAATTCCTACCTAGGAAGGACTATCTAAACAATATGCTTCTAAATAAGCAAGATAGTCCTCTTCCTCCTTTACTAGGAAATATAGAAGAAGAAAACGAAGATAAAATAATACCAGAACAATTATTAGAAACCATTTCTTCCTCTATAAAAGAGAAAGAAAGAGGAGAACAAGAGTATATCTCTAATAGACTACAGTCTAGTAACATACTAGAAGATAACAATTTTCCTACTGCAAATTAAGAAATAGTAGTCGAGCTACCAGAACTTCCTTTTAATAAGGAAGAATATAGTATCCTTTTAACCTTGAGAGATACTAGAATATCATATCTGTAAGAAGAATATAATACTAAGGATAAGGCTGAATATATCCTTTTAATAAATACAGATATAGAACCAGCTAGCTATAAAGAAGCTATGCTAACTTCAGAAAATAAACAGTGGCAACTAGCAGCTATAGATGAAGTTAAGGAACTAGAGTCTGAAGGCTGTTATACAATAACAGATTTGCCTAAAGGAAAACAAGCTATAAGAGGACGTTGGGTATTTAAAAAGAAAGTAATTCAAAATAGCTTTATACTAGACTACTATATAACTAATAAAGAAAAGACCTTTAGATATAAGGCATGTTGGGTAATATAAGGCTTTAATCAAGTCTATGGTGTTGATTATATGGAAACGTTTAGCACTATGTGTAGAATAGAAGTATGGTATACTATATTAATTCTAGGATTAAATCTAGGATATATATTCCAACAATATGATATACGCCTAGCATTTATACATGCTAAAATAGATCATGAAATATATACAGAACTACCTTATGGCGTATATAATAACCCTAAATACAGGGGTAAAGTGGCTAAGGTAAATAAAGCCCTATATGGGTTAAAACAAAGCCCTAGGTTATTCTATAAGCATATGTCTTCTATATTAGTAGACAAGCTAGGCTTTCATATACTGCCTTATAATAAGGGAGTATTTATATACTTAACAAAGAAAATCATAATAGCAAGCTATGTAGATAATCTACTAGTAGCAGGGCCAAATAAAGATATTATTAATACCTTTGAAAAAGTGGTATCTAAATATCTAAAAATAGAACCACTAGGTGACTTAACTGATTACCTAGGTAATAAGATCATAATCGACTACGAAAACAAGGCTATAGAAATAAATCAACATGGTTATACAAATAAAATACTAAGTAAGTACTGCTTAAAACAAGACTCCTCTACTATACAGGAGAAGAATCCCTATTCCAAATACATATATAAACCAAGGCTTAAGCCTAGTAATAACGTGGCATTAAGAAAAAATAAAGGCCAGGCTACTAAAGCTGAAATAAAAAGATATCAGTAAGAAGTAGGATCACTTCTATACCTAGCCTTAAAGACTCGCCCTGATATTTCCTATAACGTTATACTGTGCTCTAGATTTGCTAGTAATCCTAGTAAAGAGCACTTCGATGCCCTAGAATATTTATAGGGTTACCTAATTAGGTTCCCAAATCTAGGAATAAAATATAACTGCAAAGGAAATTTACAGATTATAGGATATACAGATTCAGACTGGGCAGCTGATCTAGATACTAGAAGGTCTACTACAGGCTATATTTACAGCCTTCAGGATATAAATAATACCACGGCTAATTGCATTAGCTGGAATTCACAAGTTCAGAAAACAGTAGCTACCTCTAGTACAGAGGCAGAATATATAGCGTTAAAAGATGCTTCTAAAGAGGCAATATATCTTCAATACGTCTATTCCTACTTAAGGAATATATTCATGCCTAATAAGCCACTTTCTACACCCCTTATCTACATAGATAATAAAGGGGCACAAGCCTTAGCTAAAAATCCTGAATTTCATAAAAGGGCAAAGCACATAGATATAACTTATTACTATACAAGGGAAGTAGTACGAGATAATAAGCTGAAATTAGTACACCAGCCAACTAAGCAAAATCTTGCAGACTGGTTAACAAAGAGCCTAAATAGTACTATGATAAAGGGATTTATAAAACAAGCGAATATGACCTTAGAAGAATAACACCCTTCTTATACTACTAAGAAGAGCATACCCTGATTAATAGGCTTAGGGGTAATACATAGAGATAGGTAGCATCTCTATATAAGTATGTGTGTATATATACATATATATAAAAGTCTTGTCCGTGGTTCAGCAATTAATTCCACTAAAATACGATAAGCCTAAGCTGGTAATTCCGCTTTACTTACAGCTTAGTATAATATGGTTTTTGCCTATTTTCCATATAAGCATATACTTATAATTATAACGGGGTTTTTATTTTTTCCCTTGCTATACATTCCTTTCTATAAAAGATTCTATATCTAGGATTATATATATAACTTTTAAGGGGTATGTTAGAATATCTAGCAAATACTATAGCCTTGCCGTGTAACATTTACAAGGCTGCAGTCCCAGGGACATATGCTTAGTCACCTACAAGGCCAGATGCACAAATCTTGCATAAGTCTTATGCTAAACACAAATATCTAGCTTATCCTATTTAGTCTAAGACTAAATAAATATCGGATAAATATATAGGATGAGACAAGCCTAGGTCTCAAGCTAGTAGACTAGCGTTGAGCTAGAATAACACTATTCCTTATTTGGAATAGTACCGCAAGGTCTCCAGTAATAGGAATAGCGTAGAACAAATAACAGATGGTGAAAAAGAGGGTATATATCACCATCTTCCTCACCACCAAATAGCTAGATAGATTATCAAGCAATCAAGCACTTTCACCACCTACTTCCACTGCCCCTATTCTCACAGTTATAAGTATAGCTTATTATTCAACTAATTAAAGTAGTTGGCTATCTAGTCCTTGAAATCCAAGTGGAATTCGTAGTATAGATCTTCGGATTATCGCCCCTTATAAGTACCAAGGCAGGAGAGCATATATAAGTTAAGTACTTTATTACTATTATACTCTAGATTAATACACTCTAGCAATCTTTAGTAGGTTTAAGCGTTAAATTTATTAATACTTGTAATAGGTAGCTAAATAGGGAATTCTTATTTAAAATGCTTTTTGAGGTCCTAGGCTATACTTAACGAAATACTTGATACATAATATAGGTTTGTCTTAGTATTATCCCTCTTTAAGGTTCTATAAGCAGATAGATCTTAAGAAGCTATAATAGGTTAATTATAGTAAAGTTACTTAGTAATATAGTATTAGTAGCGTTCTCTTAAGCAATACTTCCTTAGTCTAGAAGCTTAGGTTAAGCTTCCTTAGCCTCGGAGGGTAGGTTTATAGTATTAGTTTTCTTATTAGTAATATCACTAAGTTAATAGGGTAGTTATCTAGTTGCCTAATCGATAGCCCTTAGTAAGTAAACTGCAATCTACTTAGTTAAGGTTATTAAGCACTTAACTAACTACCTTGCCGCTTTATATTACCCTTATATCGTAATATAGAGATAATACTAATCAGTATTAGTAGGTTTTTAGAGATTATAGGAACCCTAAACAATAAGAGCAAAGCAAGTAGCAAGGAAATACTAGTTTAAGTTCTAGTTTTAGATTATTATATCTCCCTTTATCTAAAGAGTAGTTATATACCCCTTAAATACCTATATCAAATAGAGCTCTTGTTAGTAACTATTATATAGTACATAGGTACGCCACTTATAGCTGTCGTACAAATGGCGCAGTATGCGCCCTATTTCCCAGAGCAAGGTGCTTATGCGCTGCGCGGTCACGGGGATCAGCACCTAATCCCCCTTACCGCAATCAACACCTACCCTATTATAGGAAAGAAGGTATAGTAGACCTTTAGGGGCGAAAAATAAAGCGAACCGAAACCCTAACCCTAAGGGCTACGTTATACGTTCAAAGGCAGTAGCATATATGTCCGAAAAAGAGAAGAAGGACTATACTTTAGCTATTAAACTCTGAAAACGCAGAGTAATTATAGCACCTAGAGCTCCTTTTAAGCAGTTAGATGCTAAAGAGATAGAGTCCCTAATTAAAACGGGAGTACTTAAGGTAGTACCCTAGACGCTAGATGTTAAAGGGATCTATATCTTTAGTTACTAGCTTATATAGAAGGTAAAAGAGAAGTATATACTATATCTATATAAGAAGTCGCGCCTTATAGTATAGGGCTATAGTAATATAGATAAAAAAAAGATTCTTATATAATCGCTAACGATCTAACGATACTTGTAACATCTGCTCCTTCCCTTAGCGCTAATACTGCAATTATAGCTCGACTATATTATTATAATATACAATATTACATAAGTATATATAAAGTCATAGTTAGAGCTAATAAGGCTGATTTATATAAGGTTGCCCTATAAGCTATACTATAATTACCTAGAAGGGTATGTTATATACGTTGGGAAGCCCTTATATAGGATTGCTAAGAGCGGGCTTTACTAGTTCCTCACGTATATACAATAGGACAAAGAGCGTATATAAATAGGCAGTTCCCCTTACAATCCCTACCTCTTATTAACTAATTTAGGCAAGTACTTTAGTATTATAGTACTGTAAATGGACGATATACTAAACCTTAGTACTAAGAAGTTCCTTTAGAAAGAGGAAATAGAGCTCTAAAGAGCAGGCTTTCAGGTAAAGCCCCTAACGATACTTACGGCTAGAGACTCCGGCGATTTTAACGGCTATAGGGTAGAAGTGTAGGACGACTACCTTATCGTATAACAAAAAGGGCAAGCTGGAAAGCTATAGCTTGTCCTTGCTAAAGGGCCTATATAGGCCAAGTAGAGGAAGGCTTATATAGGGTAGTAAGTGCGTAGAGCATATATTGCTTTAACCTGCTAACCCAAGGCTGGATTTAACTATATATAAGCGGTAGACCTAGAGAAAAAAGGGACATCCGAAAACGCGTTCTTGGTCAGGACCGCTCCAAATCGACTGCACTCTTTTGCAATCCACTTGTCCAATTAAGGACTCAATATACGCCAAATTTGGCTGCAGCGCAGTCGCTTGTTCGACGGCACTATGGTCGGATTCTGACTGTACAATGTGGTCGACCATAGCCAGAAATCTGCAGCTGTAGCAGGGCGGGCGCACAGGCCCTATAGTCATGTGCCCCAGCCCCGACCGTACTGACCCTACTAACCTAAACCCTACTAACCTGAACCCTGCCGCCCCTAGCCCTCTAGGGGCTGTTAATAAAGCCCCTAAGCGCTTAGGCTATAGCTTCTTAACCTACCTTACTACTGCTGCCGCTACTACTACTACTACTACCACCACTTCCGCCGCCAACCCTACCACTACTATAACCGCTACCAGGTTAAGCGATATATTGTTCGATAGCCCTTTTAAAGGGCTTTCCAGTAGTTAACACGCTACTACCGCTACTGCCGCCCCTACCCCCTTTAAAAAGGGGAAAAAAGAAAAAGAAAAAGCCCTACTACCTATAACCCTTGCCCTTACCTTCTCTAGTCTTATAGACTAGATAGTTAGTCTTTTAGTTGATAACCCGGCCTTTAAGGAAATCGTCGAATATACCGGGCTAGCTAGAAAGCTAGCCTTAACGTAGATCTTAAAAGAGGAGGAGAAAAAAGCCCTAATATTTCCCTCGTTTGTTGCCTAGGCCCTAAGGCAGAAGAAGCAACAACAATAATAGTAACAACAATAATAATAATAACAACAGTAACAACAGTAGCAGCAGTAACAACCCCCTACCGTTAAATCAGAGCCAACCTGCTATACCTAGGCTGCTATAGCAGCGGCTAGGGTAAAGCCTACTAAGCTAGGCTTAGAAAAACAGGTCCTTATATAGCTAGGATCAGCCTCTTCCTCCCTTGGCCAAAAATCAGCCCTGGAAATCGCATAGGCATTATAGAAGGCTATAGGGCACTCTATTAAGGGGGTAAGGACCCTACTAAGCGGTAACCTTATACTAGTTATAGAGGAAGAGAAGGTAAAGAAGGCCTTAGAGGAAAATACAGCCTGGCTAGCCTCTTTATCACTAGAGGCCTCCCTCTATACTACTACCTAGGCAGTAGCTATTAAGGGGCTTACAATAGCTGATCGGATAACGGAAGCTAGCCTCTAAGTAGCTGCAAAAGAAGTATATCCCTTAGCCCTTTAAGCTAAAGTCTAGCACCTACTCTAAATCAAAAGAACAAGAGTCTTAGCACTTATAGCCTTTTCTAGCTAATAAGAGGCTTATAAGGCCTGTTAAGACGGCATCTTCTAGGCTTATAGGGCCCTAAAAGTGGAGCCTTATATCAATAAGGCTAGGGCCCTTTAGTACTTTAACTACTAGCGTTAGGGGCATAAGGCTAAATACTGCCACTCCCCTGCCCTTTGCTATAACTGCGGCTAAGAAAAGAAGAAGCATACCAACAAAGCAGCCTATACTAGGGCCTAAAACTGCCGGAACTACCAAGGAGACTACTATACTAGGGTAGAGGAATGCCCTGAAAGAAAGAAATATAGGGTATAAGCAAAAGCCTATCTTCAAAATAGGCCTATCAACTTCGACCTTCCAGGCCCTTTTAAGCTAGTAATATTAATAGAAGACCGGCTAGAAGGAGAAGAGGGCTATATAGTAGTAGCTGGAAAACGCCGCCGTAGATGCCCTTCTATAATACCCGCTACTACTACTACCGCTACTATAGTCCCCCTTTCCCAAAGGATAATAAGGGAGGCTTTTAGCAAAATCCCTACTGCTACCTTTACCGCTACTACCAACCCTATAACTATAGCTATAGCTATAACTGTACCCTCCTTCCTAGAGCTAGTAAGGGGCTCTATAGAGGAGGAGGATACAGATATGCTCTAAGTCTTTTCTTTCCTTTTATTTCTACTCCTTTTGTTTAAGACAGCCTCCCCCCTCCTTTCCTTTAGACTACTTTTCCTCTACCCTTCCCTATAGCTGGTATCTTACTACTATACCCAAGGTAAGAGGGAAGGCTATAAGGCTAAGCTTATAAGCTTTTAAGCTTTAAACCTAGACCTACCTTTACCTCTTTCGCTGATAAGACCCCTTCCTTATTCCCCTACCCTAAGCCCTATATTAATTGAGATATAGGGCGTTCTTACAGGAGATAGGTAGGGGAATAGGCGCGATTTCCCTTAGTAGCCTCCTAGACGGCCTCCCCTTGCGTTGTTTTTCTTTTAGTACTGCTCTTTTCCTCTTGCTAGGTTGCCCGCCTTGTTGAGCTTGTTAGAGGTTTTTCATCCGTTTTCCGGTTTTCCTCTAGCATAAGTGTAAGCTAGCAGCCCCTTATAGCCCCTTAGAGGACTCTATAGGAGTAATAGATATCTATCTATATATAAGCGGTATAGGCTATTAAGCTATAGTAAGCGGACATTAATGTATTCAACAAGCGAATCTAGTAGTAAATCGACAATCCTAAGCGTAGGTTACGCTACGTTTCACTTAACCTAAGTACCTTTAAACTCTTCATCTTTATTAATAGCTCTTTTACTAATAACTAAGATCTAAGCTTATAGATTATGTTTATAGTTATTCTTAGGAATAAAAGCGCTAACAAGCAAAGGACGTTGTTTCGGCTATATAGTAACGTTGTATACTAGTCCTCTATAAAGTACAAACGGGTAACGCGAAGTATACTGGTAAGTGAGATTTACAGTATAAGCTAGGGCTTTAACATCTCTTATATACTAAATCAAACGCTTAAAGAGATCTATAGATACCTTAACCTAGGCGTAGTACTACTACTAGTTCTCTATACCGACTTGTTTAGCCTCTACAAGTACCTGGTCAAGCTAGGAAGTACGACCGAAAAGCGGCTAATGATCGATATGATAGCTCTTTATAAGAGCTATAAAAGTAGGGAAATCGAGAAAGTACGTTGGATTTATAGGGACAATAACCTATCTGACACTATAACAAAAGCAGTACCTAATAAGGCACTAGAAATGCTTATCTCGACCAATTGCGTTAATATACATATAGAAGGGTAGGTTAAACGTGCTTTATATATATAGAACGACGAGAATACAACTAAGACCGCGCTATATTAACGGTATATAGCAGCTATATAGTTATATTACTATAGACTAGCTGCTATTGAGAAAAGAAAGAAGATTAAGGGAATATATATAGTAGGAAGTATATAATATAATAATTGCAATAACACAAGTAGAATATAATACGGCAATGTTGATTGCGGTAAGGGGGATAAGGTGCTGATCCCTGTAACCGCGCAGCACATGAGCCCCTCGCTCTGGGGAATGGGGCGCGTACTGCGCCACTTATACGACAGCCACGAATAGCGCACCTATACACCATATAATGGTTACTAACGAGCGCTCTGCTCTAATATAGGTATTTAAGGGGTATATAACTACCTTCTAGATAGAGGGAGAGAGATGATAATCTAGAACTAGAACTTAAACTAGTATTTCCTTACTACTTACTTTACTTTTATCGTTTTAGGTTACTATAATCTCTGGAAACCTACTAATACTAATTAGTATTGTCTCTATATTGCAATATAAAGGTAATATAGAGCAGTAAAGTAGTTAGTTAGGTACTTGACAACTTTAACTAAGTAGATCGCGGTTTACTTACTAAGGGCTATTAATTAGGCAACTAGAAAACCACCCTATTAACTTAGTAATATTACTTATAAGAAAACCAATATTATAAACCTACCCTCCTAGGCTAAGGAAGCTCGACCTAAGCTTCTAGACTAAGGAAGTGTTGCTTAAGAGAATACTACTAATACTATAATACTAACTAACTCTACTAAGATTAATATACTATAGTGTCCTAAGATCTACCTACTCATAGAACCTTAGGAAGGGATAATACTAAGACAAAACCCTATTATATATTAAGTATTTTATTAAGTAAAGCCTAGGATCTTAAAAAGCGTTTTAAATAAGAATTCCCTATCTAGCTACCTATTATAAGTATCAATAAATTCGACGCTTAAACCTACTATAGATTGCTAAAGTATATTAATCTAGAGTATAATAGTGATAAAGTACTTAAATTATATACGCTTTCCTACCTTAGTACTTATAAGGGGTAATAATCCGAAGATCTATACTATAAATTCCGCTTGGATTTCAAAGACTAGATAGCCAACTACTTTAATAAGTTGAACAACAAACTACGCTTATAACTACATTAAACGCTTAATAACAGCTATATTCTAGTAGATAGCTTAAAAGGATAGAAGCTCTTTAAGGGACTTATAGCACTTACTAATAACCTGTCTTACAATCTAGAGCCCAATATACTCCCCTAAATCTATAGGATGTTGATCTAGGCTAAGTATGGACGGTATAGAACGACATCTCTTCCTACTTAAATAGAAAAGGGGAAAGAGATTGCACTAATAATAACCCGAGAATTCGAAACTAGTACCTAGCTATAGAAGGTACTATAAAGGGATATATAAATCAGTAATACAGCTGTAAATGCTACCTAGTAATATAGACTAATAAGTAGCTTAATTATAAATAACAGTTAACCGGCAAGCGGCTAAGGCCCAAGTATACGCTAGATAGCGGCCTAAAGTAAAGCGCTCTACGCTAGTAACTATAGCTAGTTCGGAAATACCCTTTACTCACTAAATCCAGACCTACGGATAACATTTCCGATTTATAGACTTAAAAGTGTAATAGGAGTGGGATTCCTGCCGGCCAATAAGGGCACTAGTGAAGGCTATGGATTCCCCCTAACCACCCAAAGTACTAGCTAAGGTTATAGCTAAGGTTACAGCTAAGGTAACTACTAAAGCTATAACTAGAGAACTAATTAAGAAGGACAATAGAACCCTGTATAACCTATATAAACCCCTTGTATTAATACTAACTATAGGCCAGAATACGCCTAACCTTAAGCAGATAATAAAGAGCGGTATACCTAGTATAAGTACTGTTGATTGCGGTAAGGGGGATCAAGTACTAATCCCCGTGACCGCGCAGCACATGAGCCTCTTGCTCTAGGGAATAGGGCACGCACTGCGCCACTTGTACGACAGCTACGAGTAGCGTACCCGCGTACTATATGATGGCTACTAACGAGCGCTCTGCTTTAATATAGGTATTTAAGGGGTATATAACTACCTTTTAGATAGAGGGAGATATAGAACAATCTAGAACTAGAACTTAAACTAGTATTTCCTTACTACTTGCTTTACTCTTATTGTTTTAGGTTACTATAATCTCTAGAAACCTATTAATACTGATTAGTATTATCTTTATATTACGATATAGGGGTAATATAAAGCGGTAAGGTAGTTAGTTAAGTGCTTAATAACCTTAACTAAGTAGATTACAGTTTGCTTATTAAAGGCTATTAATTAGGCAACTAGATAACCAACCTATTAACTTAGTAATATTACTTATAAGAAAACTAATACTATAAACCTACCTATTTAGGCTAAGGAAGCTTAACCTAAGGTTCTAGACTCAGAAAGCGTTACTTAAAAGAATACTACTAAAACTATATTACTAACTAACTCTACTATAATTAATATACTATAGTGTCCTAAGATCCTCCTACTTATAGAACCTTAAAAAGGAAGGATATTAAGACAAATTCCTATTATATACTAAGTAAGTCGTCAAGTATAGCCTAGGATCTTAAAGAGCGTTTTAAATAAGAATTCCCTATTTAGCTACCTATTATAAGTATTAATAAATTTAACGCTTAAACCTACTATAGATTATTAAAGTATATTAATCTAGAGTATAATTGCAATAAAATACTCAACTTATTTATGCTCTTCTACTTTAGTACTTATAAAGGGCAATAATCCGAAGATCTATACTATAAATTCCGCTTAGATTTTAAGGACTAAACAGCTAACTACTTTAATAAGTTCAACAATAAACTATACTTATAACTACGTTCAACGCTTAATAATAGCTATATTCTAGTAGATAGCTTAAAAGGGTAGAAGCTCTCTCAGGGACTTATAATACTTACTAATAACCTGTCTAACAATCTAGGGCCTAATATACTTCTCTAAATCCATAGAACGTCGATCTAGGCTAAGTAAAAATAGTATAGAACGATATCTCTTCCTTCTTAAACAGAAAAGGGGAAAGAGATTGTACTAATAACAACCTAAGAATTCGAAATTAGTAACTGGCTATAGAAGGTACTATAGGGGGAGATACAAATCGGTAATACAGCTATAAACGCTACCTAGTAATATAGACTAATAAGTAGCTTGATTATAAACAACGATCAACTAGCAAGTAGCTCAGGCCTAGGTATATACTAGATAGTAGCCTAAAGCAGAATGCTCTACGCTAGTAACTATAGCCAGTTCGGAAACACCCTTCACCTGCTAAATCCAGACCTATAGATAACATTTCCGATTTATAAACTTAGAAATACAATAGGAGCAGGATTTCTGCCGGCTAGTAAGGGCGCTGGCAAAGGCTACGGATTCCCCCTAACTACCTAAAGTACTAGCTAAGGTTATATCTAAGGTTATAGCTAAGGTAACTACTAAGGCTATAACTAGAGAACCAATTAAAGAGGCCGACAGAACCTTATATAACCTATATAAACCTCTAGTATTAATACCAAATATAGGCCAGAATACGCCTAACCTTAAGTAGATAATAAAGAGTAGTATGCCTAGCACAAGTATATTATATATAGAAGTACTAAGTATATAGCCATCCTACTAATCGAAATAGGCTGGATAAACAAGATGAGTATTAATCGAAAAACCCTAACCGATTTTATCAAGTCTTAGGACTTAAAAGACAGCTATTCTAAGTCTAACAATAATATTCTTAATAACAAAGTTCGTTTCTCCCTATACTGCTGCTGGACTATCCAGATTAATCATAGCCTACTAGGTACTGTTTTTCCAAATACCTTTTTAGGATAAGTTAAGGAATATTACCTATACTATATCCCTCTTAGCATCTTTTTTATCTAACTATATAGTATCTTAAAGGGATACTTTAAGATAAGTACTAAGTAGAACAACTACTTATATATCTAGAATACTATTACTTTCCAGTCTATATACCTTAAAAGCAAGAATAGTAATAAGTCTATAAAGGAAATTCTCTAGATCTTACTTAATAGACTCTAACAAAGCTAATATAGGCTTAGTCCGTTCTATAACTATAAGGAGTTTCTAGTTGCAAATATAATCCAAGCCTGCTAAGGACTATCTAAGCTAAAGATTACCTTATACAAACTACTAACAAGCTTTGAAAAGCTAGTAACTATACTCTACTAAATACTTAACATTAAGAAAGCAGATTATATATATTGCTAATTCTTAATAGACTATAAGTTTACTATAACGAAAGCTAGGCCTATAAGAAACCATTAAAGTAACCTAATTATAGATTCGATCTTTAAGAGAAACCGGGCAATATATATATAATAACCTAGAGGTACTACTAAATATAGAAAGCAAAACGCGCTCTAGTAAAGGGACTATAATAAAAACCATACAAAAGTAGGTTATTAGATTTATAGTAAGCTAGATAACTACTCCTTTATATATAGCTAAGAGGAATAAGTAAGAGCTAAGAGCAAATAGCTTAAGCGAAAAGGCATTAATAAAGATCGCGGACGATATATAGCGTTCCTTCTTGATTATAAGGGTTTAGATAATAAATATAATATAAAGGAAGAAGATACTAAGCTTAAAGTATAGATAGATAACTATAAGACTGATTAAACTTAAAGTAGAAACAAAGCGCTAGTAATTGGTTTCAAAGAAGAATAAACAGCAGCGACTTACTTTATAAACCAAGCTTTCCTCTACCTAATTACCAAGAGCGAATAGCTATATAAAGATAGCGAAAAAGATATTAAGAAAATAAAAGCTGTTTAATTTATACTTGATAGGTATACTAAGACTGAATTCTAAGGGATTATACCTAATACTAGGGCTACTAACGTTTTGACTACTAGATTCCAACAATTCCTTACACTAAAAAAGATAATTAGATTGCTTAAGATTAATAAGATATATATAGAAGAAGTAAATATACTTTTTAGGTCTAGGGATTTAAAACAATCACTTAGAACAGTCAAAGTAGAGCTTAATATTAGTTATATAACTTTCTATGTATTAGAGACGCCAACCCCTTTTCTTATATATCTAAAGGATATAGATAAGCTTAGTATCTACCTTAATAATACAATAAATAAGCTTATATCTAAGTTAGGAAAGCGCATATGTATTTAACGGAAATAAAGATATCTATAGATCCCTGTAAAAGGGATTAAACTACTAAGTATAATATTTATAGTAGACAATAAGCGTTCTATGCCTTTATAGCTTATAAAGGCCGAACGAAGACGCATTTATCAATACTATAGATACCCTATAGTCGATAGATTGTACAAAGTGCTATAATAAGCAGACTACTAAGTAGACTATAGCACTATTAAGATAATTAACAAGTTCTGCCACTTCTGCGAGATTAAAGGCGCAGTGCTATAATGATTTAGATTTGCATTATAAGACAATATTTACTTTAATTTTAAGATCGTTATAGATATCTTAGATATTGATAATTCCAAGGTACTATATATAGTTAACGCTATAACATTATTCTAAGTAGCCCGTTTTCTAAAAGATCTCTTAGCTAAAAAGATATAGGAGCAGCTAAAGGAATATTAGATTAATATATACCTTAGACTATGTAATATTCTACACTATAATAAGCGTACTAATTTCAAAGCGCGTAAGTTCTAGGTAGAGGCTAAGCTTAAAGGTATAACCTGCTATTCAGTACTAGTTAAGGCATACTAGTTAGTCGGCAAGATCAAGTAGTATTATAGGCTACTAAAATAGGCCTATAACATTATTAAATCAGAGACTGCCAGATCTTACTTAAAAAAGGCATATCTATAAGCAGTATTAAGTATAGTTAATAATACTACTAGCCTAGACAGGCTAGTACTAACGATCTTAGTTTTTAGCGTATACCGGCGCCTTACAATAGATATACTACCTTCTCTATCTTAACTACGCTAAGTAAGTGCAATTTAGAAGGCTATGATATAATTGCAAATCTTAAATAATATAAGGACTATGTAAGACACTTTTACATAACGTAATAGACTAAATATAGAAGACATGCTACTATACTTACTTAAGGTAGGTATAGAAGTACCTATATTCTAGGAAAGTAACCGATAGGTAGGACCTTATAAGGTAATCTCAGCTATAGATATAACAATAATCGTCGATATAGTTAATAGACCTATAGAATTTTAGAATATAGTAGTTAAACTATATTACTAGGAGCTAATATAGAATAAACAAGATAATTAAGCTAGAGTTAAATAGCTAGAACTATTCTAATATCCCTAGCCTAAGCAGCCCTACTAATATAGATAACCCTAAAAGAACCTAGTACCTACTAACACCTTTGTTTCGGAAAAAGAGAAGCGTAACTATAATCTTATACTTAAACTACAAGCTAAAGGTAAGATCACTATACCTAGTATACTATTCTAAGAATCTAATAAAACAGAAGTAAACTTACTCCTAGTAGCTAGGGTAATCGAAGCGATCTAGATACTAGTAGATATGTTAGACTACTAGATCTTTAAGTTAAGGATTGTCTAGGAAGTAAAAGACAAGCTTACTTTATTATATAAGAAATTATACTTTATAGCTTAGGGATTCGGCAATAAGGACAAGAAGTACCTATTTACTTAATCGCTAATAATCTAACGCTATATATAGTAACTTATACTCTCCCTACTCCTAACGCTACAAATGCGCTTTAGTTTTAAGGCATAGGTATATGACGTTATCTAGGCTTATATATAAGCTAAGTTATAGCTAGTAAGGAAAGTAATTCTTCTATTACCTAAAGAGCTTAAGATGCTCTATCCCCCCTATACTATCTTACTTGTTAAAACCCTATTATATAGACTGGCTAAAGCCAGACTATACTAGTAGGTAATATATATAAACTGGCATACTAAATGTCTAGATCTCGAGCTAAGCGCCTTCGACCTATACCTTATAATTAGTAAGATGTAAATTAAAAGCAGGTTTAGAATCGTTAGCCTATAAACCAATAATACTCTTAATATTAGCAAGCAAGCCTTTATGGATAAGGAGAAGCTCGAGCTAGATAAGGCTAGCTTTAAGTATAAGCTACTAGTATTTTTAACAGACAAATTAATTATAGACTTTAATAGATATAGGCTTGAAATAAGCATAGATGCTATTAAGATTCGGCAAAAAGGGCAAGCTATGTAACTCGAACTTGTAAGCCTAGACGCTGAAATAGCGAAACAAGTATACATCGAACAACGCGTATATAGTACCTATATTACTACGATTTGCCAGCTAGAAATGACTTTCGACTTATTAATAGCAGTATAGTCAACTAAGCCTAATATGGCCGAGATGAGACCGACACCTAAAAACGAAAAACGAGTTTTTGGTCAAATCTACACCAAATCGCGTGCAACCACATCCATACGAATCGTCCGATTGAGGACACAACGCCCGCCAATTTTCGCTGCAGCGCTGTCGGTTGCGCGACAGCCCTAGGCATGCGAAAATACAGAAAATGGCGAGCCTAGCTGCCCTCTTGCAACTGCAATTTCCTCGCGTATAGGCTAATGCAGCTCTATGCCCTAGCAACCCTGCCCTACCTACAGCTAACAATAATAATAACAACCCTCTAAGCCAGCCTCTAAGCATAGACTACTAACCCCTAAGTATAGACTACCTAAATAACAATATGGAAATAGAAGACCGCCAAACTACTACTATCGTCTCTACTACTACTAAGGAGACTACTATAGGTGCTATAACTATAGTACCTATAGTACCTAGCTCTAGCACCCCCTCTACTATCAACGCCCCTAGAATTAGCGCCCCCCCCTTAACCAACGTCTTCGCCCCTTTTCTTAGGGGCCTAAACGGCAGTTAGCACGCCCTAGCCCCGGCCCCTTCTAGCTAGAAAACCTTAAAAAAGCTAGGGAAAAAATCGGAGAAAAATACAGGGAAAAAAGGAAGTAACAACAAGGCTACCAAGGCCGACTATATCGCCCCAGCAACCAAGAAAACCGCCTAGGCTGCCCTTAGCCCCTCTAAGCTTGCCCTTACGCTCTCTAGCCTCTTAGACTAGATAATCAGCCTAGCTAAGGACAGTACTAACTTCTATAGTATAGTAGAGGCAACTACTAAAGCCAGACAAATTGCCCTTATAGCCCTACTCCAGGACCTGCCTAAAGAAGCCCTAGCTATAACAGCAGTAGCTCTAGCACCCTAGAACCGCCCTACTACCTTAGTAATGCCTAAGCTATAGTACTAGCAATACCCTTAACAGCCTAGCTACTACTAGTAGCAACAATAGTAGCAATAGCAGTAACAGCCTAGCCACTTCTAGCCTATAGCCCCTACCTAGGCTAATATAGCTAGTAAGCTAACAGCTAGCAAGGTAACTAGGCCTAGCCTAGAGCGCCAGATGCTTATCCAACTAGGCTTAGCCTAACAACAGATACTCGCTAAATCTACCTTAGAGGTAGTACAGGCTATATAACAGGCCTCTAGCCTAGTAGTTTAGGGGGTTCGGACGCTCTCTAGCGGTAACCTCCTTCTAGTTATAGAGAATATAGAGATAAAGAAAAGCCTAGAGAGTAATACTGCCTGGATTATAAGGGCCTTTGGCAAGAAGGCCTCCCTATATACAACAACCTAGGCAGTAGCGGTTAAGGGCCTTATAGTCTATAACTAGGTTATAGAAGAAGGCCTACTAGAAAAAGCTAAAAAGCAACACTCTATAGCAGTTAGGGCAAAGGTCTAGCACCCTTAAGGGCCAGAACAGACTAGGATTAAGGTATTAATAGCCTTTATCTTCCTAAAGGCAGCCTAGAAGGCCTATAAGGAGGGGGTCTTCTAGAGCTACCGAGCCCTAGAAGCAGAGCCCTAGATCGACAAAGCTAAGCCTATCTAGTACCTAAGGTGCTAGAAATAGGGCTATAGGGCTAAGGTATGTCAGAGCAAAGAAAAGATCTGCTATAACTATAACGCTAATAGCTACACTACGTTAGAAGCCCCTACCTACTCTAGGGCACCCCGCTGCCGTAACTGCCACCAAGCTTACCACGCCTGCTTAAAGGCCTGCCCCTGCCTAAAAGAGGTATAGGTATAGGCTAAGGGATACCTATATTCTAGGCCTAAGGCCTTTAACGTTAACCATCCGCCTCTATACTAGTACTAACAGTAATAGCAATAACAACAATAACAGCAGTAATACCCTTAACAGGCCCTATTATAAGAGAAGGGGGAGGAAGGCTATACTATAGTCTTAGGGAAGAGACAGAGGGGCTAACTAATAGTATTAAGAGGGTTAACCCCTAACCAGAGTATAATTACCGCCTGCTTTAGCCACTTAAGCGGCCAAACCCCCCCTTCTTCTACGCTAACTATAAGCCCTAAAGGGGCTACTAGACCTACTAGAACCCTAGAGCCTATAGGAGCCCCTAGACCCCTAGATGCTAGACCTGGACCGGACCTAGATACCGGACTAGCTAACGCTACTACCACTATACAACAACCATAGCTAACTATACAGCTAGAGGAGATAGAAATATAAAGGTACGCCTCTAGAACATATAGGGCTTAAAGGAGGTATAGGAAGTACTACTTTCTACAGCAAAAGAAGAAATACTTGCTATATAAGAGCCCTGGATTAATAGGCAGGTACAGCACTCTACCTACTACCCTAGATCAGCCCCCTACTACCTTATTTTCACCTCTAACGGACGGGCCTTACTTTATATCTATAAATCACTCCTACTAGTAATATAGACTTATAGCTCTAGCTTAGACTAGGCTAGGGCTACTATACAGACTAAGAACAGCCCCTTTACAGTCTAGTCCCTATATAACAACCCTTAACCCCAGACTAGCTTAACCCCCCTTATAGAAGAAATAAGGGGGAAGATCAACGCCTACCTAGGCCTTTACCTTCTAGCTAGGGACTTTAACCTTTACCACCCCCTTTAGGACTAATATAACCGCTTTAGCCCTAGGTTAGAAGACCTACTACTATTAATAGCAGAGTAGGGGCTTACTCTTCGTACCCCCTATAGCACTATAACTAGGGCGCTATAGGGGAGCCAAGCAGGCAGGGCCTCTACTATCGACCATTTCTAGCTTAGTAGCAGCCTTACCTGCTCCTATACTAGCTTAGATATATACTTATACTTAGACTACTACCTTTAGGTACTGGATATTGACCTAGAGACTATAGAAACCCTACTACTGCCCCCCCGATTCCAGTAGAAAAAGATAGATAAAGAGGAGGTAGCAAGAGAGGCTAGCTCCCTAATATATAATATAGGAGGCTATAGATATCTATTATACCTCTCTAACCTAGCTAGGCTCTAGGAGGCCTATAGGCGACTATTAGAGGAACTCTAGTGTATTGCTAGGGCTATAACCCCTAAAGGAGCCCTAGTAACTACTAGAAGGAAGAGTACCCCCTAGTAGAACAACGAAATCTACTAGGTAGTTTAGGAGAGAAAAAGGGCAGAAAGATAGTTCTAACGCTCCCCTAGTAACCAGGCCCTCCTTACTACCTATAAGTCAGCCTAAAGGAAATAAATAAAGGCTATAAGTGAAAGTAAGAGAAAGACCTAGAGGGCTTTTCTATAAGAGGCTAGAGAAAAGCTAGAAAAGCTCTAGCAACTGGAAAGATAGGCTAGGCTACGAAGCACTACTGCCCTACCCCCTCCTAAGCTACTAACCCTTGGATAAGCTAGTACCTTCTAGGAGAAAGTAGAGGCCTTTTTAGTACGCTTCTTCCCCCCCTCCCCCTAAGAGGATAGCCTAGGGGAACCCCTAATAGGCCTAAGGCTACTAGTTAGCTAGACGGTTAGGCTAGACGATATAAAGGAGGCTATTAAAACAATAAAACCCTAGAAAGTACTAGGACCTAACGAACTCCCTATAGGCTTTTTAAAGGCCTATGGTAACCCCTTATATAAGGCCCTTACTATACTAGCCTTGAAATCCTTCCTCTATGGCTTCTATTTATAGGAATATAAGGAAGTGGTTACTATCGTCCTCCCTAAACTAGGAAAACAGCCAGACACCTATAATACCCCTAGAGGCTACTGCCCTATAGCCCTACTTAACTATATTAGCAAGATCCTAAAGAAAGTTATAGGGACTAAGATAAGGGATATAGCCGAGGCTTTTAAGCTAATTCCAGCAATGTAACAGGGCTACTACTGCTATAAATCCACCGAATCGGCTATATACCTCCTTATAGCTCAGATCTAGGAGGTATAGAAGTATAAAGCCAGGGCCTCCCTCTTATAGCTAGACCTATTAGGGTATTTCGATAATATCTCTTATAGCAGACTCCTAGCTATACTAGACCAGCTAAGGCTACCTACCTGGCTACTATCCTAGCTAAAGGAATTCCTCTTCTCTAGGACTACTAGCCTCCTATTTGACAGCTAAAAAAGCCAGCAAATCCTAGTACTAATAGGAGTACCCTAAGGCTTACTACTTTTACCAATCCTTTTAGTCCTATACCTCTGCCCTTTATATGAAAGGCTAGAGAGAAAATACCCTACTATCTCTACTATAGGCTATATAGACGATACCAACCTACTAGCTTTCGGCAAGGAGGCTACAACAACGGTTAGATAGCTAGAAGAGGCCTAGAAAGAGTACCTAGACTGGGTAACAACCGCTAGAGTTATCTTCTTAGTAGTAAAGAGCAAGCTTATATACTTCCCCCCTAGAAGAAGGCCCTAGACCGACCCTATTAACCTAGGACTAATAGAGGACTCCCCTCCTCTATAACCAGCTATAGAGGCCTGTTTTCTAGAGGTCTAGCTAGACCCTAAGCTTACCTAGAAGGCTTATGCTAGTACTTTATAGCAGAAGCTAAAAACGTAGTCCCTTCCTATTACTAGGCTAGCTGGAAAGACCTGGGGACCTAGAATCGAAAAGACTAGGCTTCTATATACAGCAGTAATAAGGCTAGTCCTAGCCTACGCAGCCTCGGCCTAGCACACCCCTATACCTATAATACTCAATAGGCTATAGGGTATAGCTAGAGGCCTACTAGCAGCCGAAAATAAGGCCCTAAGAAGGGTTATAGGGGCCTATAAAAGGACACTAGTCTGAAGCCTCTACTATAAGGCTAACGTCCCCCCCTTTAACCTCTACCTTAATGCCCTCTCCTTCTTCAGCTAAGCTAGGATAAACAGGGCTATAGGGAAAGAGGTGGCTAAGCAGAAGGAAGCCCTATGCCTTACCCTTGGAAACAGGACCCCTAGGACTAGCCTTCTTCTAGGAGGGCGTATAAAGTAAGAAAGAAAAAAGGAGGTAATAGCCCAGTGGCACTATTAACAACTAAGGAAAGCTGTTAACGAGGAACCCCTCTATACCGTCTGGAAGGATTGCTATCTATAGGAGGCTAGGGCCTCTAGTTACAACCCCTATACAGAGAGCCTCTTAGAGAAATTAGCTAAGGCTACCTTCTAAGAGGAGAACCTAGCTAAGGCCTTTAAGAAGGCCTTCTAAAGACGCTACTATAACCTCTCTAAGGCTAAAAGCTTACTGCTAATATAGGCCTATATAGGGAAGATAGGCCTAAGAGGATTCCTATATACCTATAAGGTGCCTAGGGTTGATAACCCCCTCTGCCGCTACTACCTAGCTATAGAGGATATTCGACATATATTTGACGGTTGCCCGGCCTACCCTTCGGCCTCCATTAAGAAGAGGGAAAGAGGGGATATACACAGCTTTCTCTATAGACTTGAAAAAGGGGGCAGCAGCGCTATACGCCCCCTAGTTCGCCATATTACTACTAGGCTGCTAGAATACTCTGTTGCTTAGAGGCTAGGAGCGGTCTAGCCTATACCCCTTTAGGCAGTATGTTTTCATACTCCTAAAGGAGCGGTATCTACTCTGGTAAAGATTAGCCTACCCCCTATTACACCCCCCCTTTTTCCCTATATACGGTTATAGGTTTTTCACCCGTTGTACGGTTTTCCTATAGCACTAGTTCAGCCTACCTAGATATCCCCTACGGGGATCAGATAGCGTAATAGAATCTATCTAATATAGCCGAGATTACCAAGCTTAACGCTTAACTATAATAGTAGATTAAGAACTTAACGTATAGGCTATACTACCTATAACTCGAACTCGAGACAGCTTAGCTCTTTGTCTTTATAGATGGATCATTCGCTAACAATGCCGATATAATATCGCAGATTAGATTTATTATAATATTTGGAAACGAAATAAGTAGTATAAATAAGTTTAACCTATATAGCAATATTATATACTAGTCCTTAACTAAGTATAAGTAGGTAACACAAAGCGTTTTAGCAAGTAAAATATATAGAATAATAAGTAGGTTCGATCTTAGGTATATACTATACTAGACGCTCGTTAAGATCTACTTAGGCCTAGGTCTACTATTGCTATTACTAATCGTTATTTATATAGACTTGTTCAGTTTATATAAGTACCTAGTAAAGCTTAGGACAATATTAGAAAAGCGACTTATAATCGATATAATAGCCCTATAACAGAGCTATAAAAACCGTAAAATCGCAGAAATCAGGTAGATTAGTAGCAACGACAACCTAGCTAACACTATAACCAAGTGTACGCTAAATAAGACGCTTAAAAGGCTTATTACTACAAATATAGCCAAGATCAGAGTAGAAGGCTAGGTTTAACGCCTAGCTAAGTGATAGGAAAAGCCTATATAACTTAAAGCAAGATCGCTAGTATAAAAGACAAAGACTACTAGGATAATTCATTTATAGTATAATAAGGAATATAAGGCAAAGCGTAAAACGATCTTAATTCATACTCTTATAGCTAGTATAACACATACGCTAGTGCCCCCTACCCCCTAATTACAACAATAAAACGTTAATAGCCTTACTTATAGCAGCTATCGCTATAAGCTTTTTTTACATAGATATTATACCTGCTATAGGCGCCCTATACTTAACAAGAGCATATACCTCGTCTACTAGGACTAAGGCGTACTTAGCACTGTTATGCCATATTTTCTCATCCTATAACTAATAAGTATTCCGATCAAACAATAGATACTACTAAAGATTATAACTTACTTTGGCCTTTATAGCTAGGTTAGAGCAGAGCTCTAAAAAGCGGTCCGAGAATAGATAGACCGACTTAGAGCTATAATATATATTAGGAACAATAATATAATAGAAACAATGCGTAAATAGAGCTTATATTGGCATATATATGTACCTAGATAAGCACTGCTAGTACTAGAGGCTTTAGCCTAATGCGCGGTTATAGTACGCTGTATATAGCGCGAAATTACTAAACTTATCAAACAAGTCCTTAATACCTGCCAAAAGCAAGTATAGGTAGCTAAGGCAAACAATAGTATATATAGTACTATATAGGCTATAAACTTTATATATATTAGCAATATTAATAATAAGAATAACAAGAGTAAGACGCTTACCCTCTAGTTTATATATATAAGTGTATAACAACCTTTTATAAGGCTTTATACAATCCGATATACTATATATATAGCAGCTAGAGCGGATAATAGAGTTGTCCGAGCTTTTACCGGACAACGAACTTACCGTTGCTACCGCTGGTATCGCTACTAGTAGTATAGGCGTATGTATAGCGGCGCATAGCGCTGTACGCTGCGAATATACAGCCGCTACCGCTGCCTTCCTTATAGCCGGTAATATAGGCAGAGAGTACTTAGTAGGTATAGAAATACACGCCTTATATATAGCAATCTCTGCCCTATATACCGCCGCCTCCTCTGCCTCCTCCTTATACTAGCGTATAGTAGCCTATGCAAGTAGAACATATATATATGCGATTAGCCCCTTAGAATCAAGGGGCATAGAGTTAGCGTTAGTACGGCTGCCTATAGACTCGGGCTGTATAACAAGCGCAGCTGTATCTATAGTGTTAGGATTATTGCTATTGTTATTATTATTATCGCTATTATCGCTACCTACTATGCTCTCCTAGTCGCCGTTATTAGCAATAGTACGCTTAGACATATCTAAGAACATATTATTATTACCCTCCTAAGCAAGATGCTTATTAGGAGCGTTAGTTATAAACGTATTAAGGGCGTTGCTGCCCTTGTCCTTAGTGTATATACAGGCGTCGCTACCCGCGCTCCTATAGGAGCACCTACTCTACTTATTATTAAAATCCAATACTATAAACAATAAGATCAGCATACTTAATTATCAGTATATAGATAGATAGATATCTATTACTCCTATAGAGTCCTCTAAGGGGCTATAAGGGGCTGCTAGCTTATACTTATGCTGGAGGAAAACCGGAAAACGGATGAAAAACCTCCAACGAGCTCAATAAGGCGGGCAACCTAGCAAGAGGAAAAGAGCAGTACTAAAAGAAAAAACATTGCAAGGGGAGGCTGTCTAGGAGGCTACTAAGGGAAATTACGCCTATTCCCCTACCTGTCTCCCGTAAAAACGCCCTATATCTTAATTAATATAGGGCTCGGGGTAGGGGAATAAGGAAGGGGTCTTGTTAGCAAAAAGGGGTAAGGCAAGGCTAGGCTTAAAGCTTAAAAGCTTATAAGCCTAGGCCTATAGCCTTCCCCTTTACCTTGGTATAGTAGTAAGATACTAGCTATAAGGAAGAAAGAAAAGACAGTCTAAAGAGAGAGAGGGGAAGTAGTCTAAGGAAGGAGAGAAGGCAGAAAAAGAGACTAAAGCATATCTATATCCTCTTCCTCTATAGAGCCCCTTGCTGGCTCTAGGGAGGAGGGTATAGAACCGGTAGCTGTAGTACCGGTAGCTGCTAGATTGGTAGTAGTAAAGGTAGAGGCAGGGATTTTGCTAAAAGCCTCCCTTATAGTTCGCTGGGAAAGGGAGGCTATGGCGGTAGTGGCGGTAGCGGTAGCGGTAGTGGCGGTTATTGTAGGGGGGCGGCCACGGCGGCGTTTTCCAGCTACTACCATGTAGGTTTCTTCCCCTTCTAGCCGGTCTTCTATTGATATTACCGGCTTAAGAGGGCCAGGGAGGTCGAAGTTAATAGGCCTATTTTGTAGGCTGGATTTTGCCTAAGCCTTATGCTTCTTTCTTTTAGGGCATTCTTCTGTCCTAGCGTGGTAGTTGCTATAGCAGTTCTAGCAGTACTGAGCCTTAGTATAAGCTGCCTTAGTATGCTTCTTCTTTTCTTGGCCGTAGTTGTAGCAGAGGGTAGGGGAGTGGCAGTATTTAGCTTTATACCCCTATCGCCAGTAGTTAAAGCACTGTAAAGCCCTAGCCTTATCGATATAAGGCTCTGCTTTTAGGGCCCTATAGGTCTAGAAGATTCCGTCTTAACAGGCCTAGTAGGCCTCTTACTAGCTAGAAAAGGCGATAAGAGCTAAGACTCTTGTTCTTTTGATCTAGAGGGGGTACCAGACCTTAGCCCTTAAGGCTAAAGGATATGCTTCTTTTACTGCTGCTAGAAGGCTAGCTTCCGTTACCCGGTTAGCTGTTGTAAGCCCTTTAATAGCAATAGCCCAGGTAGTGGTATAGATTGAGGCCTCTGGTGATAAAGAGGCTAGCTAGGCTGTATTTTCTTCTAAGTCTTTTTTGATTTTTTCTCCTTTAGTAACTAGTATAAGGTTACCGCTTAGTAGGGTCCTTACCCCCTTGATAGAGTGCCCTATAGCCTTCTATACTGCCTGTGCGATTTCCGGGGCTGATTTTTGGCTAAGGGAGGAAGAGGCTGATCCTAGCTATATAAGGACCTGTTTTTCTAAGCCTAGCTTAGTAGGCTTTACCCTAGCTGCTGCTATAGCAGCCTAGGTACGGCGGGTTGGCTCTGATTCGACGGTAGAGGGTTGTTGCTGCTACTGCTATTGCTATTGTTGTTACTGTTGTTGTTGCTGTTGTTGTTGCTTCTTCTGCCTTAGGGCCTGGGCAACGAATAAGGGAAATATTAGGGCTTTTTTCTCCTCTACTTTTAAGATCTGCGTTAAGGCTAGCTTTTTAGCTAGCCTGGTATATTCGACAATTTCCTTAAAGGCCAGGTTATTAACTAAAAGACTGACTATCTGGTCTATAAGACTAGAGAAGGTAAGGGCAAGGGTTGCAGGTAGTAGGGCTTTTTCTTTCCCCTTTTTTAAGGGGGTAGGGGCGGCGGTGGCGGTAGTGGCGTATTGACTGCTGGAAAGCCCTTTAAAAGGGCTATCAAACGGTATATCGCTCGACCCGGTAGCGGTTATAGTAGTGGCAGGGTTGGCGGCGGAAGTGGTAGTAGTGGTGGTAGCAGTAGCAGTAGTAAGGTAGGTTAAGAAGCTATAGCCTAAGCGCTTAGGGGCTTTGTTGATAGCCCCTAGGGGGCTAGAAGCGGCAGGGTTAGGGTTAGAGGGGTTAGTATAGTTAGGGCTAGGGCATATAACTGTAGGGCCTATACGCCTGCCCTGCTGTAGCTGCAGATTTCTAGCTATAGTTGACCATATTGTACGGTCAGAATCTGACTATAGCACTGTCGAACGAGCGACTGCGCCGCAGCCAAATTTGGCGTGTGTTGAGTCCTCAATTGGACAAGTAGATTGCAAAAGAGTGCAGTCGATTTGGAGCGGTCCTGACCAAGAACGCGTTTTCAGATGTGTGATGTCGGTCCAATTATCAGTATATAGATAGATTCTATTACGCTATCTGATCCCCGTAGGGGATATCCAGGTAGGCTGAACTAGTGCTATAGGAAAACCGTATAACGGGTGAAAAACCTATAACCGTATATAGGAAAAAAGAGGGGTGTGATAGGGGGTAGGCCAATCTTTACTAGAGTAGATACCGCCCCTTTAGGAGTATGAAAACATATTGCCTAAAGAGGTATAGGCTAGACCGCTCCTAGCCTCTAAGCAAAAGAGTATTCTGGCAGCCTAGTGGCAATATGGCGAACTAGGGGGCGTATAGCGCTGCCGCCCCCTTTTTCAAGTCTGTAGAGAAAGCTGTTTATATCCCCTCTTTCCCTCTCTTTAAAGGAGGCCGAAGGGTAGGCCGGGCAACCGTCGAATATATGTCGGATGTCCTCTATAGCTAGATGGCAGCGGCAGAGGGGGTTATCAACCCTAGATACCTTACAGGTATATAAGAATCCTAAATCTTAGGACCGACACCTAAAAGCGAAAAACGAGTTTTTGGTTAAAACTACACCAAATCGCGTACAACCACATCCATTCGAACTGTCCGATCGAGGACATAACGCCCGCTAATTTTCGCTATAGCGCTGTTGGTTGTGCGATAGCCCTAGGCGTGTAAAAATGCAGAAAATAGCGAGCCTAACTGCCCTCTTATAACTGCAATGTCCTTATATATAGGCTACTAATATAGCTCTATGCCCTAGCAACCCTGCCCTACCTATAGCTAACAATAATAATAACAACCTTCTAAGCTAGCCCCTAAGTATAGACTAACCTCTAAGCATAGACTACCTAAACAATAATATAGAGATGGAAGACTGCTAAACTACTATCTCTACTACTGCTAAAAAGACCGCTATAGGTGCTATAACTATAGCACCTATAGCACCTAGCTTTAGCGCCCTTTTTACTATTAATACCCCTATAATTAGCGCCCCTCCCTTAACCAACGTCTTTACCCCTTTCCTTAGGGGCCTAAACGGTAGCCAGTATGTCCTAGCCCTAACCCCCTTTAGCCAGAAAACCTCGAAAAAGCTAGGGAAAAAATCAGAGAAAAATACAGGGAAAGAAGAAAACAATAATAGTACCGCTAAGGCCGACCATATCGCCCTAGCAACCAAGAAAACCGCCTAGGCTGCCCTTAGCCCCCCTAAACTTACCCTTATACTCTCTAGCCTCCTAGATCGGATAATTAGCCTAGCTAAGGATAGTACTAACTTCTATAGTATAGTAGAAGCTACTACTAAAGCCAGGCAAATTGCCCTTATAGCCCTGCTCTAGGACCCTCCTAAAGAAGCCCTAGCTATAGCAATAGCTCTAGTAACCTAAAACCGCCCTACTGCCCTAGGAACGCCTAAACTACAGTACTAGCAATACCCTTAGTAGCCTAGCTACTACTAACAACAACAGTAGCAATAATAGTAATAGCCTAGCCACTCCTAGCCTATAGCCCCTACCTAGGCTAATATAGCTAGTAAGCTAATAGCTAGTAAGGCAACTAGGCCTAGCCTAGAGTACTAGGTGCTTATCCGACTAGGCTTAGCCTAGTAATAGGTACTAGCTAAATCTGCCCTAAAGGTAGTATAGGCTATCTAACAGGCTTCTGGCCTAGCTATTTAGAGGGTTTAGACACTCTCTAGCGGTAACCTCCTACTAGTTATAAAGAATATAGGGATAAAGAAGAGCCTAGAGAACAATATAGTCTAGATTATAAGGGCCTTTAGAGAGAAGGCCTCCCTATATACTATAACCTAGATAGTAGCGATTAAAGGCCTTATAGTCTATAACTAGGTTATAAAGGAAGGCCTACTAGAAGAGGCTAAAAAGCAATACCCTATAGCGGTTAAGGCAAAAGTCTAGTACCCTTAAGGGCTAGAAAGAACTAGGGTTAAGGTACTAATAGCCTTTACCTCTCTAGAGGTAGTCTAGAAGGCCTGTAAGGAGGGGGTCTTCTAGAGCTGCTAAGCCCTAGAAGCAGAGCCCTAGATTAACAAAGCTAAGCCTATCCAATACCTATAGTACTAGAAATAGAGCTATAGGGCTAAGGTATGCCGGAGTAGGGAGGAGATCTGCTATAACTATAGCGCTAACAGCTATACTACGCCAGAAGCCCCTACCTGCTCTAGGGCACCCTGCTGCTATAACTGCCGCCAAGCTTACCATACCTGCTTAGAGGCCTGCCCCTACCTAAAAGAGGCATGGGCATAGGCTAAGGGATATCTATATTCTAGGCCTAAGACCTTTAACGTTAATTAACCGCCTTTATACTAGTAGTACTAACAGTAATAGCAATAGCAGTAATAGTAACAATAGTAACAATACCCCCCTTAGTAGGCCTTATTATAAGAGAAGGGGAAAGAAGGCTATACTATAGTCTTAGGGAAGAGACAGAGGGGCCGACTAACAGTATTAAAAGGGTTAACCCCTAACCAGAGTACGATTACCGCCTACTTTAGCTACCTAAGCGGCTAAACCCCCCCTTCCTCTATACTAGCTATAAGCCCTAAAGGAGCTATAAGACCTACTAGAACCCTAGAACCTATAGGAGCCCCTAAACCCCTAGACGCTAGACCTAGACTAGACCTAGATACTAGACTAGCTAACGCTACTACTATATAACAACTACTACCTACTATATAGCTAGAGGAGATAGAGATATAAAGGTACGCCTCTAGAACGTATAGGGCTCGAAAGAAGTATAGGAAGTACTACTTTCTATAGTAAAAGAAGAAATACTCGCTATACAAGAGCCCTGGATTAATAGGCAGGTACAGCACTCTACCTACTACCCTAGATCAGCCCCCTACTACCTTGTTTTTACCCCTAACAGACAAGCCTTGCTTTATATCTATAAATTACTCCTACTAGTAATATAGACTTATAGCTCTAGCTTAGACTAGGCTAGGGCTACTATATAGACTAAGAACGGCCTTTTTATAGTCTGGTCCCTATATAACAACCCCTAACCCTAGACTAGCCTAACCCCCCTTATAGAGGAAATAAGGGGGAAGATCAACGCCTGCCTAGGCCTTTACCTTCTAGCTAGGGACTTTAACCTTTATTACCCCCTATAGGACTAATATAACTGCTTTAGCCCTAGGTTAGAAGACCTACTGCTATTAATAGCAGAGTAGGGACTTACCCTCTATACCCCCTACGGCGCTATAACTAGGGTGCTATAGGGGAGCTAAGCAGGTAGAGCCTTAACTATTAACCTATTGGAATGGGTAATCCTATATAAGGATCTGTAACCACTATAGCCTACTAGTAGTAGTCGTATAGGGTACGTAGGGGCAGCAACAGCGTTGATATGGCCTAAATAGCACTTCCTAGGTATGTGCTAATATAGTAAAGTAGGGCCCTTTACTGTATTCCCTCTATAAAAGTCCTTATATAACGGTATAGTTATAGGCTATAGCGCTATATTATAGGGGCTTTAAGCTTATATATCACGGCTTTTAGTGGGTCTTATAGGCCTATAAGGCTTATAGTTGTAGGTAACGTAGTAACTTGATTTCTAGTCCAAGTAGGTAAGGCTTCGTAATTTCCTTCCCTATATATACCCTCCGGTACCGTTCCTGCCCTCTATACGGCAGGAGCGCCTTAGTAGGTGTATGGCCACTTCCCGAAAAACCAAATAAGCTGGCGATTTTAAATAATCGACTTACGGCCACCTAAGCTGCAGGGTAAGCCGCATGACTTTTCCTGTAAGTTCTGTTTTCGCTCCTGCGGTGCAGGGTAGGTACAGGGTAGGTAGGTGACCTAGGAGAAGAGCCTTTTAAGGCTATTTCTAGCGCTTATATAGCCTAAGGAGGCTGTCTCCACAAAAGTGGGGCATAAATCTAAAAATAGAAAAGCCTTTTAAAGCTATTTCTAGGCTATATAGTGGAGTATATAGCTTAGTCAGCGGTATCCACAAAAATGGGTCTACCCTCAGAATATAGCTATATATCTAGTAGTTCGAGAACTGAAATCCGTTTTGCCTAAGCTATAACCGTTAGAGCGCTATAGCTTATTTTGTACGTTTAACACCCCCTCTATTCTTCTGTTCCTTTATAAGCCTTAGAAAGCTATATATAGGTAAAGAATAGAAGAATCCTAAGAAATAAGAACGTAAGAGCAAAACTATTCCGTTAGACAAAGGGGTTAGGCCCTTATATATATATAGGATAAACCCCTATTATATATAGAAAGAAGTAAGAATATATATGATGTTGAAATCAAACCTATAACCTATTTAAAGGTATAGGTACTATAGCTTTAAAGCGTATAGTAATATATAATATCTAAATATTCTATACCCTAGCGACTGATAGACGCACTAGAGTATAGAAGGAGTAAAGGGCTTATAAACGCCTTTATCCTCTTATAGAGAAAACAATTTTTAGTATGGTTTTAAATTTTATGCCCTTTTTTACTCTGTTCTTTTAGCCAGTTCTAGTAAGGAAATAACAGGTAGTCATATAGAGAATCCCCCTCTAAAGGAAAGTATACTACTAGTAATAGCCGGAGCCTATATTTTCCAAATATAGCTATACTATATACTAGAGTACTTCTAGACGTAGCTAGAGTAATATAGGCCTCCCTAACGCCGTAGGGAGCTGATGCTAGCATAAGGGCGCCTATAGAACTGTACTACAGTGGCTAGGACCTTATAAGCCTTTTAAGGCTATATAGAGGAATTAGGTGATTCCAGAGGGCTGTAAAGTAGCCGGTACTATTGACTGGTCTTATAAGCTAATCAGGCTAAGCCAGGCCTTCTATATATATAGTATAGAATATATATATATATAGGGGTAGAGGGTAGCTTAGTAAAAAGCTCCCTTAGGTTGTAGGCCTAAAAGCCTGATAAAAGACTGAAAGCCACTAACTGGTAGGGCTTTAGTAAGTCCGTCAGCCGGCATATACTTAGTATTAAGATATATAATAGTAACTATTTTAGCCTTAACCTGCTCTCTAACGTACCGGAATTTCAGCAGGGTATGCTTAGTTCTAGCGTGTAGCGCTGGGTTATTAGCTACCGTTATAGAGCCCTGATTATCTCTATAGAGAGTAATAGGGTAGTCTATAGGTCTGTGAAGTTCAGAAAATAGCCCTATAATCCACTGTACTTCGCGTATAGCCTCTGTAAGTCCATCAGTTTCAGCTTCCAGGGTAGAGAGAGCAATAGTAGTAGCTCTTTTCGTTTTCCAGCTAATAGGCCTACTGGCTAACTTATATAGATAGCCGTAGGTGGATTTACTAGTAGCCTTATCCCCTGCAAAATCAGAATCACTAAAGCCTATAGGGACTAGACTACTATTAATTATAGAAGTCCGGCTACTACCTTTACTATTTCTAGAATCTACTATAGTAGTAGAGGTAGTAGTTAGGGGCCTAGGCCCTTCCTTAGAGTAAAAGTCTCTACTAAGCTTAGTAGTTGTATTACTACTATTACTAAGCTTAGGCCCTAGATCAGCTACTGTATTTCCGTTATAGCTAAAACAGATGCTATAGTCTTTGGTACTGTTAAGATACTTAAAAAGATTTTTAGCAGCGTTTAAGTGTGATTTTGTAGGTCTATTTAAAGACCTAGAGAGCTACTGTACGGTAAAGCTAATATCTACCCTAGTAAGGAGCATTATATACATAGCTGTTCCTACTAGGCTTTGATAGAGCTTAATTTCCGTAGAATTACAGAGGTGGCTAGCAATATCTTCCTCTAGTTGAAGTTGACTTACTAGCCCCGGCTATAAGGGAATAGATATAGGCTTAGAATCGGCTAAGTTAAAGCGGCTAACCGCCTCTTCTACATACTGTGACTGGTTAAGCTACAGGCGCCTATTAGGTCTATCCCTTATAATCTGCACGCCTAGGAAATAGGCGGCAGGCCCTAAGTCTTCTATAGCGTAGACCTTATTAAGCTGTTTCTTTAAATCAGTTATATAGCCTATATCAGGCCCTATAAATAGACAGTTATCTATATAGGTAACGATAAAGTGACAGGTTTTAGCATTATAGAAGACCCCTGGATCTGAAATAAGAGGGAGATAGCCTAGGCTCTTAAGTAAGATTTTAAGCTTATCTTACTACTCTCTAGGGCTTTGTTTTAGACTGTATAACGCTTTAGATAGTTTAATAATATTAGGAGTAGAAGGATTATAGCCGTATTTCAGTAAAAGCTTATAAATAGCCTTATTAGAAGCCGCTAGGTCTAATAGTCCTTCAGGGATTTCCATATATATTTCTTCTCTAAGAGCGCTATTAAGAAATGCCCCTATAAAGTCAGCTTATTCTATTTCCCAGTCTAGAACAGCACCTATAGCTAGAAGTATACGCCAAGTAGGTGGTATACTAGTAGAGGCGTAGGTTACAGTATAATCTAGGCCTTCTACCTGCATAAAGCCCCTAGCTACTAACCGAGATTTATACTTAATAGGCCTGTTTTTAGCGTCCTTTTTAACCTTAAGAACGTTTCGACAGGTAATAAGCTTACAGTTAGAAGGTAATAGACTTCTAGGTAGGAATTTAAAAACCCCTAGCTCTAATAACTGGATAAATTCCTTGGTAATAGCCTCTAACCACTTACTACGCTTATCTCTAGGTAGTTTTAAGACTTGCTTATAAGTAGTAGGCATACTATCCTTAGATATTACCCTTTTTCGAGCCTTATAGACAAAAGATAGTATATAGCTACTAGTCTTAGCTAAAAGCTTATAGTAATCGAGCTGCATTTTATCCCCCTTTGAAATAAGATCACTATTATTAAGAGGTTCGTTCGTTATAGGCTGATTAGGCGCTATAACTTCTATAGGCTTAGGTGCAAAAATAGGCTCTATAGTTTGGGGAAACACCTCTGGTAATTCAGGCTTTCTAATAGATATAGTAGGCCTAGTAGACTCTACTATAACCGGATTTATAGGCTTATCCGGTAAGGGTTCATCTAATTTACTATCGGAAGAAGATTCGTAGGGTTCTAGCTTACTAGGTCCTATTTCTATACTAATAGGCTTTTCAGTATTAAGATTAGAAGGGTCCGGGCTGACAGCCCCCTCTAAATCTAGGTCTAGGTCTACTAATTCCCCCTCTAAAGCCGTATTATTAGTAGGCTGACTTAGTACTGTATTATCCTCTATAAATTTAACAGTAGAGGTTTTAAGTACTGCTCTTCTAGACGGTATATATACTAGGTAGGTCTTAGAACCTAATACCGCTAGTAATTTACACTCTTCCGTTCTAGAGGTAAATTTTAACGATTTAGACCGTTTTTCTAGAGGTATAATCGCCTCTCCTCTAGCGCCTATAGCCCTATAGCGCTCTAGGTTAGGTATATGTGGAATACCAGGCTCTAGCTTGTTAAATAGCGCCTGGAAAGGAGTGGTTTCCTTATTAGTTATAGCTGTACTATTAACTAATTCCACTATAGCCTCTAGTATAAAGCACTATAAATACTGGGGTAAAGCGCTACTAAGAATAGTACACCTTATACGGTCTAGTATAACTCTAACTGATCGTTCTACTAAGCCGTTCTGCTCGTGGATATAGGGGGCAGAAGTGCTAAATTTAATACCCCTTTTAGCTAACCAAGTAGTTAATAAATCAGTTATTTCAGTGCCTCCGTCAAAGTGGAATTTAGTAGGATATCTACCAAATCCATTCCTTAGGCCCCTAAAAAAGCCCTTAATAGCGTTAGCTACTATAGGGCCTGATTTATTAGGTAGGTTAAAAACCCATCTATACCTACTTTTACGGTCAACTAGAAGTAAGACTATAGGGTTTCTATTATAAGGCCTAGGCCTAATTTTAACAGTATCCCCCTCTATTGAGTCTAAGACCCTAGGTGGGTCAGGTATTAGAGCCTTACTAACCCTTCTTACTGCTTTACCTCGATCACAGTTAGAGCAGTGAAAATCAGCTTCCTTTATTTTATCAAAATTAGGCAGCCCTTTAGTAATACTAGAGGTCTTTTTCAAAAGACGTAGGCCTATATGGCCTAGCCTAACGTGCCACAATTTAGCTAAATTAAGTAGATTATAGTAATCTCGCTGACCTATATTAGGCTCCTTTAAAGTAGAGCTAGATATAGCCTTTTCTACTACTTTATTCCCCTCTATAACTGGCTCTCTTAGCACACGGGGCAGGTCTCCAGTGCCAGTTAAGGGCTTAGGCTCCCTAGTCCCACGGGGACTTTGATAGGGGGCCTGGGCAGTAGCTAAGGGCTCTACAGGCCTACAGGGCCTTTTCCCCCTTAAAGAAGGTCCTACACCTTCTAAAGTAGTACCCTTAGCCGGAGAATTCCTTAGCTTATAGCGCTTATTAGGCTCTATAGCTTCGGATACTATAGCATCCTCTATAATAGGTCTATAGTCTTCCTTTCTAATAGAATTAGAAGGAATTTCCACCACTATCTTTATTGGAATGGGTAATCCTATATAAGGATCTATAACCACTATAGCCTACTAGTAGTAGTCGTATAGGGTACGTAGGGGCAGCAACAGCGTTGATATGGCCTAAATAGCACTTCCTAGGTATGTGCTAATATAGTAAAGTAGGGCCCTTTACTGTATTCCCTCTATAAAAGTCCTTATATAACGGTATAGTTATAGGCTATAGCGCTATATTATAGGGGCTTTAAGCTTATATATTACGGCTTTTAGTGGGTCTTATAGGCCTATAAGGCTTATAGTTGTAGGTAACGTAGTAATTTGATTTCTAGTCTAAGTAGGTAAGGCTTTGCAATTTCCTTTCCTACATATACCCTCCGGCACCGTTCCTGCCCTCCATACGGCAGGAGCGCCTTAGTAGGTGCATGGCGCCTTCCCGAAAAACCAAATAAGCTGGCGATTTTAAATAATCGACTTACGGCCACCTAAGCTGCAGGGTAAGCCGCACGACTTTTCCTGTAAGTTCTGTTTTCGCTCCTGCGGTGCAGGGTAGGTACAGGGTAGGTAGGTGACCTAGTAGAAGAGCCTTTTAAGGCTATTTCTAGCGCTTATACAGCCTAAGGAGGCTGTCTCCATAAAAGTGGGGCATAAATCTAAAAATAGAAAAGCCTTTTAAAGCTATTTCTAGGCTATATAGTGGAGTATATAGCTTAGTCAGCGGTATCTACAAAAGTGGGTCCACCCTCAGAATATAGCTATATATCTAGTAGTTCGAGAACTGAAATCCGTTTTGCCTAAGCTATAACCGTTAGAGCGCTATAGCTTATTTTGTACGTTTAACACCCTCTCTATTCTTCTGTTCCTTTATAAGCCTTAGAAAGCTATATATAGGTAAAGAATAGAAGAATCCTAAGAAATAAGAACGTAAGAGCAAAACTATTCCGTTAGACAAAGGGGTTAGGCCCTTATATATATATAGGATAAACCCCTATTATATATAGAAAGAAGTAAGAATATATATGATGTTGAAATCAAACCTATAACCTATTTAAAGGTATAGGTACTATAGCTTTAAAGCGTATAGTAATATATAATATCTAAATATTCTATATCCTAGCGACTGATAGACGTACTAGAGTATAGAAGGAGTAAAGGGCTTATAAACGCCTTTATCCTTTTATAGAGAAAACAATTTTTAGTACGGTTTTAAATTTTATGCCCTTTTTTACTCCGTTCTTTTAGCCAGTTCTAGTAAGGAAATAACAGGTAGTCACATAGAGAATCCCCCTCTAAAGGAAAGTATACTACTAGTAATAGCCGGAGCCTATATTTTCCAAATATAGCTATACTATATACTAGAGTACTTCTAGACGTAGCTAGAGTAATATAGGCCTCCCTAACGCCGTAGGGAGCTGATGCCAGTATAAGGGCGCCTATAGAACTGTACTATAGTGGCTAGGACCTTATAAGCCTTTTAAGGCTATATAGAGGAATTAGGTGATTCCAGAGGGCTGTAAAGTAGCCGGTACTATTGACTGGTCTTATAAGCTAATCAGGCTAAGCCAGGCCTTCTATATATATAGTATAGAATATATATATATATAGGGGTAGAGGGTAGCTTAGTAAAAAGCTCCCTTAGGTTGTAGGCCTAAAAGCCTGATAAAAGACTGAAAGCCACTAACTGGTAGGGCTTTAGTAAGTCCGTTAGCCGGCATACACTTAGTATTAAGATATATAATAGTAACTATTTTAGCCTTAACCTGCTCTCTAACGTACCGGAATTTCAGCAGGGTATGCTTAGTTCTAGCGTGTAGCGCTGGGTCATTAGCCACTGTTATAGAGCCCTGATTATCTCTATAGAGAGTAATAGGGTAGTCTATAGGTCTGTGAAGTTCAGAAAATAGCCCTATAATCCACTGTACTTCGTGTATAGCCTCTGTAAGTCCATCAGTTTCAGCTTCCAGAGTAGAGAGAGCAATAGTAGTAGCTCTTTTCGTTTTCCAGCTAATAGGCCTACCGGCTAACTTATATAGATAGCCGTAGGTGGATTTACTAGTAGCCTTATCCCCTGCAAAATCAGAATCACTAAAGCCTATAGGGACTAGACTACTATTAATTATAGAAGTCCGGCTACTACCTTTACTATTTCTAGAATCTACTATAGTAGTAGAGGTAGTAGTTAGGGGCCTAGGCCCTTCCTTAGAGTGAAAGTCTCTACTAAGCTTAGTAGTTGTATTACTACTATTACTAAGCTTAGGCCCTAAATCAGCTACTGTATTTCCGTTATAGCTAAAACAGATGCTATAGTCTTTGGTACTGTTAAGATACTTAAAAAGATTTTTAGCAGCGTTTAAGTGTGATTTTGTAGGTCTATTTAAAGACCTAGAGAGCCACTATACGGTAAAGCTAATATCTACCCTAGTAAGGAGCATTATATACATAGCTGTTCCTACTAGGCTTTGATAGAGCTTAATTTCCGTAGAATTACAGAGGTGGCTAGTAATATCTTCCTCTAGTTGAAGTTGACTTACTAGCCCCGGCTATAAGGGAATAGATATAGGCTTAGAATCAGCTAAGTTAAAGCGGCTAACCGCCTCTTCTACATACTATGACTGGTTAAGCCACAGGCGCCTATTAGGTCTATCCCTTATAATCTGCACGCCTAGGAAATAGGCGGTAGGCCCTAAGTCTTCTATAGCGTAGACCTTATTAAGCCGTTTCTTTAAATCAGTTATATAGCCTATATTAGGCCCTATAAATAGACAGTCATCTATATAGGTAACGATAAAGTGGCAGGTTTTAGCATTATAGAAGACCCCTGGATCTGAAATAAGAGGGAGATAGCCTAGGCTCTTAAGTAAGATTTTAAGCTTATCTTGCCACTCTCTAGGGCTTTATTTCAGACTGTATAACGCTTTAGATAGTTTAATAATATTAGGAGTAGAAGGATTATAGCCGTATTTCAGTAAAAGCTTATAAATAGCCTTATTAGAAGCCGCTAGGTCTAATAGTCCTTCAGGGATTTCCATATATATTTCTTCTCTAAGAGCGCTATTAAGAAATGCCCCTATAAAGTCAGCTTGTTCTATTTCCCAGTCTAGAACAGCACCTATAGCTAGAAGTATATGCCAAGTAGGTGGTATACTAGTAGAGGCGTAGGTTATAGTATAATCTAGGCCTTCTACCTGCATAAAGCCCCTAGCTACTAACCGAGATTTATACTTAATAGGCCTATTTTTAGCGTCCTTTTTAACCTTAAGAACGTTTCGACAGGTAATAAGCTTACGGTTAGAAGGTAATAGACTCCTAGGTAGGAATTTAAAAACCCCTAGCTCTAATAACTGGATAAATTCCTTGGTAATAGCCTCTAACCACTTACTACGCTTATCTCTAGGTAGTTTTAAGACTTGCTTATAAGTAGTAGGCGTACTATCCTTAGATATTACCCTTTTTCGAGCCTTATAGACAAAAGACAGTATATAGCTACTAGTCTTAGCTAAAAGCTTATAGTAATCGAGCTGTATTTTATCCCCCTCTGAAATAAGATCACTATTATCAAGAGGTTCGTTCGTTATAGGCTGATTAGGCGCTATAACTTCTATAGGCTTAGGTGCAAAAATAGGCTCTATAGTTTGGGGAAACGCCTCTGGTAATTCAGGCTTTCTAATAGATATAGTAGGCCTAGTAGACTCTACTATAACCGGATTTATAGGCTTATCCGGTGAGGGTTCATCTAATTCACTATCGGAAGAAGATTCGTAGGGTTCTAGCTTACTAGGTCCTATTTCTATACTAATAGGCTTTTCAGTATTAAGATTAGAAGGGTCCGGGCTGACAGCCCCCTCTAAATCTAGGTCTAGGTCTACTAATTCCCCCTCTAAAGCCGTATTATCAGTAGGCTGACTTAGTACTATATTATCCTCTATAAATTTAACAGTAGAGGTTTTAAGTACTGCTCTTCTAGACGGTATATATACTAGGTAGGTCTTAGAACCTAATACCGCTAGTAATTTACACTCTTCCGTTCTAGAGGTAAATTTTAACGATTTAGACCGTTTTTCTAGAGGTATAATCGCCTCTCCTCTAGCGCCTATAGCCCTATAGCGCTCTAGGTTAGGTATATGTGGAATACCAGGCTCTAGCTCGTCAAATAGCGCCTAGAAAGGAGTGGTTTCCTTATGAGTTATAGCTGTACTATTAACTAATTCCACTATAGCCTCCAGTATAAAGCACCACAAATACTGGGGTAAAGCGCTACTAAGAATAGTACACCTTACACGGTCTAGTATAACTCTAACTGATCGTTCTACTAAGCCGTTCTGCTTGTGGATATAGGGGGCAGAAGTGCTAAATTTAATACCCCTTTTAGCTAACCAAGTAGTTAATAAATCAGTTATTTCAGTGCCTCCGTCAAAGTGGAATTTAGTAGGATATCTACCAAATCCATTCCTTAGGCCCCTAAAAAAGCCCTTAATAGCGTTAGCTACTATAGGGCCTGATTTATTAGGTAGGTTAAAAACCCACCTATACCTACTTTTACGGTCAACTAGAAGTAAGACTATAGGGTTTCTATTATAAGGCCTAGGCCTAATTTTAACAGTATCCCCCTCTATTAAGTCTAAGACCCTAGGTAGGTCAGGTATTAGAGCCTTACTAACCCTTCTCACTGCTTTACCTCAATCACAGCTAGAGCAGTGAAAATCAGCTTCCTTTATTTTATCAAAATTAGGCAGCCCTTTAGTAATACTAGAGGTCTTTTTCAAAAGACGTAGGCCTATATGGCCTAGCCTAACGTGCCACAATTTAGCTAAATTAAGTAGATTATAGTAATCTCGCTAACCTATATTAGGCTCCTTTAAAGTAGGGCTAGATATAGCCTTTTCTACTACTTTATTCCCCTCTATAACTGGCTCTCTTAGCACACAGGGCAGGTCTCCAGTGCCAGTTAAGGGCTCAGGCTCCCTAGTCTCACGGGGACTTTAATAGGGGGCCTAGGCAGTGGCTAAGGGCTCTACAGGCCTACGGGGCCTTTTCCCCCTTAAAGAAGGTCCTACACCTTCTAAAGTAGTACCCTTAGCCGGAGAATTCCTTAGCTTACAGCGCTTATTAGGCTCTATAGCTTCGGATACTATAGCATCCTCTATAATAGGTCTATAGTCTTCCTTTCTAATAGAATTAGAAGGAATTTCCACCACTATCTTATTACGCTGCGGCTCTATACTTTTAGTAGTATTATAACTAGTAAGGCCTAAAGGAAAAGCAAAATTTGCATGTAATATAGGCTTAGAGCTGCCTTTAACGTCAAGAAAAAATCCTGATTTTTTTAAAGTCTAGTACAGCTATACAGCGTCTATCACCCCCGTAAAGGGTTTCCTTTATAAGGCAACCTCCCGAATTATAGTGCCTAACCCCGCTAACAATATTTATATCAATATTAGGTAGGTATAAAACGTTATCTAATACTAATTTAGTATAGGTAGGGGGGGCCTTTCTAGATAATACTTCTAGTATAATAGAGCCTATACCAGCCGGGCTTACAGGGCTATTTCCAGTGTTAATAGGGCGTAACTGGCCTGTGTTAGGCGTAAAGGTAGTAAACCGCTCTTTACTATTACTGATATGGTCCGTAGATCCTGTATTGTATAGCCAACTATTATAAAGAGCAGGGTCTCTAGGGCGTCTTCTAGGCTTATTATCTTTATATTTTGCCTTGTTATTAGAAGAGGTTTTTAGGCCTTTTCCTTTAAAGTCCTTACGCTTCTTATACCCTTTTAACGCTAATAGCTGTGCTAATTGGGTATCAGAATCGCTAGAAGAATTAGAATTGGAACTAGAGTCGGATTCCTATTCTTCTTCTTCTATAGCTAGGTTATAGGACCCTAGCATAAAGGAGGCTTGTTCAGCACTTTTAGCACTATAATTCTGCCCTTCAACATTATAACTAGCCTTCTTCTTACCCTTTTTCTTATTTTTACCCTTCTTACTAGGGTTAGAATTTGAATTAGGGGTTGAATTAGAGCTATTAGCTACATGAGCTGCTCTATACGCCTCTGTAGCCGGGTTCCTAGATTCTTCTAGAATATCAGCCATTAGATATTCTATATTAAGGCTAGAGGCTGTAAGGCCTAGCATTCTAGCCTGTCTTATAGAGCTCTTTTGGCGTAATACCCAGCTAGGAAACTTAGATTCTAGAGCCTTAAAATACTGATTTAGTATTAAAGAGGGATCTATATCTATTTTAGCTATAGTAAGCTTAGCAAGATAGCTGTTAAATTCAGCGTTAAAAGCTGATAAGCCTTTTTTATAGGTACTAAAGGTAAGGGTATGGAATTCGTTATAGACGTCCTCCTTTTTAGACTCTATAGGTCGGCTATACTGCCTAACAAGCAGCTTAAAGGCCTTAGAAGGTATATGAATCCATAATATAGCAGCCCTAGGGCTACTAGATAAGCTATTACGTAGGAGCATTAAAAGAACAGCTTGATCAGAGTCGCTATAAGTGTTAGATATATCAGGGTTTTCTAAAAGATTAGATATCCCTAACGCTCTTAGTACTATACTTAAAGCCTAAATCTACTGTTCAAAATTGCTTTCCCCGCTAAGCTTACTATCGTCCGGTATAGTATAGGCCTTTTTAGAAAGCTCCTTTACTATACTACTAGTAATAGTATCCTTAAAGCCTTCCTTAGACCCTGTATCTATAGGGGGGTCTAAATTACTAGTAGCTGTATTATCTATAGCCGGCCCTAGATAGGGCTCTTTCCTAGGGGGACGTAGAGGAGAATCTAAATCTATAGTACCGCTAAAAGGATCAAATCTAGGACTATAGCTAGTCTTTCCAGTAGCAGCAGCATTACTACTATTAGTTAGAGAAGCTAAAGTAGAAGATATATTCTTTATAGCGCTAACGCTATCCTCGACAGAGGCTTTTAGGGTATTTAGACTTAAAAGTAGTGTTTTTATATTACTAGATTAGCTAGCTATAACTCGGTTATAAGATTTTATATTCTATTTTAGGAATTCTATAACCTCGCTATAGTCTTCGCCATCTTCCTCATCTTCTAATAGGGTTCGTATAGGTAGTAGAGGCCTAGAAGATTGCCCTGGATCAGCTGGGTTACTAGCCCTTTTAGGGGCTATACCCTTCCCTTTAGCTTGATCCGCCATTGTAAATAGGCTACTATTTACTTTATAGTGCTAGCTAAAGCACTTAATTAGCTTCCAGTTCACTAAAGCTAATTAGCTAGCTCACTAATTATAGTAGTGATTTTCTAGGCTAGTCTTAGCGCTTAGTAGGTTTATAGCGCTGCCTACTTGCTACTTAGTAGGGCTTTCTAGTAGAAATTCTAAACTAGGCTCTAAGATAGGGACTAGAGACTTCGACGTAGGGACTTAACTACCGCCTATAGATATATCTATAGAAAGGGCTCTATAGTAGGGAAATATAGGTCTTTAGCGCTAGAAATTCTAAAACGCTAGCCTTTCTACTTCTAGCTATAAGTAGAAAGGTCTTTTAGTATAGGTAAGTATACTAGCCTAAGCGTATAAGAGCCCCAAATGCTCGTTAATACTATAGGACTTAGATTTCTCAGCGATTTATCCTTCTAGATTTTCAGGCTTTTTAGTCCTTAAATAGCCTTTAATAAGATGTAATATATAGCTTTTTAGGGCTAATATAGTACTATATTTTCAGCTATAAGAGGCTTAAACAGCCCTATATATATAGGCAGAGGTAGCGCTTTGAAATTGGACTCCAACGATAACTATCCTACAGGCTATCCGGGCTTATAACCTATTGGAATGGGTAATCCTATATAAGGATCTATAACCACTATAGCCTACTAGTAGTAGTCGTATAGGGTACGTAGGGGCAGCAACAGCGTTGATATGGCCTAAATAGCACTTCCTAGGTATGTGCTAATATAGTAAAGTAGGGCCCTTTACTATATTCCCTCTATAAAAGTCCTTATATAACGGTATAGTTATAGGCTATAGCGCTATATTATAGGGGCTTTAAGCTTATATATCACGGCTTTCAGTGGGTCTTATAGGCCTATAAGGCTTATAGTTGTAGGTAATGTAGTAATTTGATTTCTAGTCTAAGTAGGTAAGGCTTTGCAATTTCCTTTCCTACATATACCCTCCGGCACTGTTCCTGCCCTCTACACGGCAGGAGCGCCTTAGTAGGTGCATGGCGCCTTCCCGAAAAACCAAATAAGCTGGCGATTTTAAATAATCGACTTACGGCCACCTAAGCTGCAGGGTAAGCCGCACGACTTTTCCTGTAAGTTCTGTTTTCGCTCCTGCGGTGCAGGGTAGGTACAGGGTAGGTAGGTGACCTAGTAGAAGAGCCTTTTAAGGCTATTTCTAGCGCTTATACAGCCTAAGGAGGCTGTCTCTACAAAAGTGGGGCATAAATCTAAAAATAGAAAAGCCTTTTAAAGCTATTTCTAGGCTATATAGTGGAGTATATAGCTTAGTCAGCGGTATCCACAAAAGTGGGTCCACCCTCAGAATATAGCTATATATCTAGTAGTTCGAGAACTGAAATCCGTTTTGCCTAAGCTATAACCGTTAGAGCGCTATAGCTTATTTTATACGTTTAACAATCTTATTACGCTGCGGCTCTATACTTTTAGTAGTATTATAACTAGTAAGGCCTAAAGGAAAAGCAAAATTTGCATGTAATATAGGCTTAGAGCTGCCTTTAACGTCAAGAAAAAATCCTGATTTTTTAAAGTCTAGTACAGCTATACAGCGTCTATCACCCCCGTAAAGGGTTTCCTTTATAAGGCAACCTCCCGAATCATAGTGCCTAACCCCGCTAACAATATTTATATCAATATTAGGTAGGTATAAAACGTTATCTAATACTAATTTAGTATAGGTAGGGGGGGCCTTTCTAGATAATACTTCTAGTGTAATAGAGCCTATACTAGCCGGGCTTATAGGGCCATTTCCAGTGTTAATAGGGCGTAACTAGCCTGTGTTAGACGTAAAGGTAGTAAACCGCTCTTTACTATTACTGATATGGTCTGTAGATCCTGTATTGTATAGCTAACTATTATAAAGAGCGGGGTCTCTAGGGCGTCTTCTAGGCTTATTATCTTTATATTTTGCCTTGTTATTAGAAGAGGTTTTTAGGCCTTTTCCTTTAAAGTCCTTACGCTTCTTATACCCTTTTAACGCTAATAGCTGTGCTAATTGGGTATCAGAATCGCTAGAAGAATTAGAATTGGAACTAGAGTCGGATTCCTCTTCTTCTTCTTCTACAGCTAGGTTATAGGACCCTAGCATAAAGGAGGCTTGTTTAGCACTTTTAGCACTATAATTCTGCCCTTTAACATTATAACTAGCCTTCTTCTTACCCTTTTTCTTATTTTTACCCTTCTTACTAGGGTTAGAATTTGAATTAGGGGTTGAATTAGAGCTATTAGCTATATGAGCTGCTCTATACGCCTCTATAGCCGGGTTCCTAGATTCTTCTAGAATATCAGCCATTAGATATTCTATATTAAGGCTAGAGGCTGTAAGGCCTAGCATTCTAGCCTGTCTTATAGAGCTCTTTTGGCGTGATACCCAGCTAGGAAACTTAGATTCTAGAGCCTTAAAATACTGATTTAGTATTAAAGAGGGATCTATATCTATTTTAGCTATGGTAAGCTTAGCAAGATAGCCGTTAAATTCAGCGTTAAAAGCTGATAAGCCTTTTTTATAGGTACTAAAGGTAAGGGCGTGGAATTCGTTATAGACGTCCTCCTTTTTAGACCCTATAGGTCGGCTATACTGCCTAACAAGCAGCTTAAAGGCCTTAGAAGGTATATAAATCTACGATATAGCAGCCCTAGGGCTACTAGATAAGCTATTACGTAGGAGCATTAAAAGAACAGCTTGATTAGAGTCGCTATAAGTGTTAGATATATTAGGGTTTTCTAAAAAATTAGATATCCCTAACGCTCTTAGCACTATACTTAAAGCCTAAATCTACTGTTCAAAATTGCTTTCCCCGCTAAGCTTACTATCGTCCGGTATAGTATAGGCCTTTTTAGAAAGCTCCTTTACTATACTACTAGTAATAGTATCCTTAAAGCCTTCCTTAGACCCTGTATCTATAGGGGGGTCTAAATTACTAGTAGCTGTATTATCTATAGCCGGCCCTAGATAGGGCTCTTTCCTAGGGGGACGTAGAGGAGAATCTAAATCTATAGTACCGCTAAAAGGATCAAATCTAGGACTATAGCTAGTCTTTCCAGTAGCAGCAGCATTACTACTATTAGTTAGAGAAGCTAAAGTAGAAGATATATTCTTTATAGCGCTAACGCTATCCTCGACAGAGGCTTTTAGGGTATTTAGACTTAAAAGTAGTGTTTTTATATTACTAGATTAGCTAGCTATAACTCGGTTATAAGATTTTATATTCTATTTTAGGAATTCTATAACCTCGCTATAGTCTTCGCCATCTTCCTCATCTTCTAATAGGGTTCGTATAGGTAGTAGAGGCCTAGAAGATTGCCCTGGATCAGCTGGGTTACTAGCCCTTTTAGGGGCTATACCCTTCCCTTTAGCTTGATCCGCCATTGTAAATAGGCTACTATTTACTTTATAGTGCTAGCTAAAGCACTTAATTAGCTTCCAGTTCACTAAAGCTAATTAGCTAGCTCACTAATTATAGTAGTGATTTTCTAGGCTAGTCTTAGCGCTTAGTAGGTTTATAGCGCTGCCTACTTGCTACTTAGTAGGGCTTTCTAGTAGAAATTCTAAACTAGGCTCTAAGATAGGGACTAGAGACTTCGACGTAGGGACTTAACTACCGCCTATAGATATATCTATAGAAAGGGCTCTATAGTAGGGAAATATAGGTCTTTAGCGCTAGAAATTCTAAAACGCTAGCCTTTCTACTTCCAGCTATAAGTAGAAAGGTCTTTTAGTATAGGTAAGTATACTAGCCTAAGCGTATAAGAGCCCCAAATGCTCGTCAATACTATAGGACTTAGATTTCTCAGCGATTTATCCTTCTAGATTTTCAGGCTTTTTAGTCCTTAAATAGCCTTCAATAAGATGTAATATATAGCTTTTTAGGGCTAATATAGTACTATATTTTCAGCTATAAGAGGCTTAAATAGCCCTATATATAGGCAGAGGTAGCGCTTTCAAATTGGACTCCAACGATAACTATCCTACAGGCTATCCGGGCTTATAACCTATTGGAATGGGTAATCCTATATAAGGATCTGTAACCACTATAGCCTACTAGTAGTAGTCGTATAGGGTACGTAGGGGCAGCAACAGCGTTGATATGGCCTAAATAGCACTTCCTAGGTATGTGCTAATATAGTAAAGTAGGGCCCTTTACTGTATTCCCTCTATAAAAGTCCTTATATAACGGTATAGTTATAGGCTATAGCGCTATATTATAGTAGCTTTAAGCTTATATATCACGGCTTTTAGTGGGTCTTATAGGCCTATAAGGCTTATAGTTGTAGGTAACGTAGTAACTTGATTTCTAGTCCAAGTAGGTAAGGCTTTGCAATTTCCTTCCCTATATATACCCTCCGGCACCGTTCCTGCCCTCCACACGGCAGGAGCGCCTTAGTAGGTGCATGGCCACTTCCCGAAAAACCAAATAAGCTGGCGATTTTAAATAATCGACTTACGGCCACCTAAGCTGCAGGGTAAGCCGCATGACTTTTCCTGTAAGTTCTGTTTTCGCTCCTGCGGTGCAGGGTAGGTACAGGGTAGGTAGGTGACCTAGTAGAAGAGCCTTTTAAGGCTATTTCTAGCGCTTATACAGCCTAAGGAGGCTGTCTCCACAAAAGTGGGGCATAAATCTAAAAATAGAAAAGCCTTTTAAAGCTATTTCTAGGCTATATAGTGGAGTATATAGCTTAGTCAGCGGTATCCACAAAAGTGGGTCCACCCTCAGAATATAGCTATATATCTAGTAGTTCGAGAACTGAAATCCGTTTTGCCTAAGCTATAACCGTTAGAGCGCTATAGCTTATTTTGTACGTTTAACATAACCACTTCTAGCTTAGTAGCAGCCTTACCTGCTCCTATACTAGCTCGGATATACGCTTACGCTTAGACTACTACCCCTAGGTACTAGATATCAACCTAGAAAACACAGAAGCCCTACCAACGCCCCCCTGATTTCAGTAGAAGAAGATAGATAAGGAGGAGGTAGCAAGAGAGGCTAGCTCCCTATTATATAATATAGGGGGCTATAGATACCTATCACGCCTTTCTAACCTAGCTAAGCTCTAGGAGGCCTATAGGCAACTATCAGAGGAACTCTAGTATATTACTAGGGCTATAACACCTAAAGAAGCCCTAGTAACTACTAGAAGGAGGAACGCCTCCTAGTAAAACAACGAAGTCTACTAGGCAGTCTAGGAAAGAAAAAGGGCAGAAAGACGGCTCTAATACTCCCCTAGTAACCAGGCCCTCCTTACCGCCTATAAGTTAGCCTAGAGAGAGCAAACAAAAGCTATAAAAGAAAGTAAGAGGAAGATCTAAAGGGCTTTTCTATAAGAGGCTAGGGAAAAGCCAGAGAAGCTCTAGTAACTAGAAAGATAGGCTAGGCTATAAAGTACTACTGCCCTACCCCCTTTTAAGCTGCTAACCCTTAGACAAGCCAGCACCTTCTAGGAGAAGGTAAAGGCCCTTTTAGCACGCTTCTTCCCCCCTTCCCCCTAGGAGGACAGCCCGGAGGAACCCTTAATAGGCCCTAGGCTACTAGTTAGCTAGACAGTTAGGCCAGACGATATAAAAGAGGCTTTTAAAATAATAAAATCCTAGAAAGTACTAGGACCTAACAGACTCCCTATAGGCTTTCTAAAGGCCTGTGGTGACCCCTTATACAAGGCCCTTACTATACTAGCTTCGAAATCCTTCCTCTATAGCTTTTATCTATAGGAATATAAGGAAGTAGTTACTATTATCCTTCCTAAGCCAGGAAAACAGCCGGATACCTATAACACCCCTGGAGGCTACCGACCTATAGCCCTGCTTAACTATATTAGTAAAGTCCTAGAAAAAGTTATAGGGACTAAGATAAGGGACGTAGCTGAAGCTTTTAAGCTAATTCTAGCAACGTAACAGGGCTACTACCGCTATAAGTCCACCGAATCGGCTATATACCTCCTTATAGCTTAGGTCTAGGAGGCATGGAAATATAAAGCCAGGGCCTTTCTCCTATAGCTGGACCTATTAGGGTATTTCGACAGTATCCCTTATAACAGACTCCTAGCTATACTAGACTAGTTAGGGCTACCTATCTGGCTACTATCCTGGCTAAAGGAATTCCTCTTTTCTAGGACTACCAGCCTCTTATTCGACGGCCAAAAGAGCTAGCAAATCCCAGTACTAACAGGAGTACCTTAAGGCTTACTACTTTCACTAATCCTCTTAGTCCTATACCTATACCCCCTATACGAAAGACTAGAGAGAAAACACCCTACTATCTCTACTATAGGCTATATAGACGATACTAATCTATTAGCCTTTAGTAGAGAAGCTATAACAACAGTTAGACAGCTAGAAGAAGCCTAGAGAGAGTGCCTAGACTAGGTAATAACCGCCAGGGTTACCTTCTTAGCAGTAAAGAGCAAGCTTATACACTTCCCCCCTGGAAGAAGGCCCTAGACTAACCCTATTAACCTAGGACTAACAGAGGACTCCCCCCCCTTATAACTAGCTATAGAGGCCTGTTTTCTAGGGGTTTGGCTAGACCCTAAGCTTACCTGGAAGGCCTACGCTAACACCCTACGGCAGAAGCTAAAAACATAGTCCTTCGCTATTACTAGGCTAGCTAGAAAGACCTAGGGATCTAGAATCGAAAAGACTAGGCTCCTATATACAGTAGTAATAAGGCCGGTTCTAGCCTACGCAGCCTTAGCCTAGCATACCCCTATACCTATAACACTAAATAGGCTATAGGGTATAACTAGAGGCCTACTAGCAGCTGAAAACGAGGCCCTAAGGAGAGTTATAGGGGCCTATAAGAGAATACTAATCCGGAGCCTCTACTATAAGGCTAACGTCCTCTCCCTTAACCTCTACCTTAACGCCCTCTCCTTCTCTAGCTAGGCTAGAATAAACAGGGCTATAGAGGAAGAGGTAGCTAAGTAGAAGGAAGCCCTATGCCTTACCCTTAGAAGCAGGACCCCTAGGACCAGCCTTCCCCTAGGTAGGCGTATAAAGTAGGAAAGGAAAAAGGAAGTAACAGCCTAGTAGTACTACTAATAACTAAGGAAGGCTATTAACAAGGAACCCCTTTATACCGTCTAGAAGGATCGCTATTTACAGGAGGCTAGGGCCTCTGGCTACGACCCCTATACGGAGAGCCTCTTAGAGAAATCAGCTAAGGCTACCTTTTAAGAGGAAAACCTAGCTAAGGCCTTTAAGGAGGCCTTCCGAAGATGCTACTATAACCTCTTTAAGGCCGAAAGCTCGCTACTAATACAGGCCTATATAGGGAAGATAGGCCGAAGGGGATTCCTATATACCTATAAGATGCCTGGGGTTGATAACCCCCTCTGCCGCTACTACCTAGCTATAGAGGACATCCGACATATATTCGACGGTTGTCCGGCCTACCCTTTAGCCTTCTTTAAAGAGAGGGAAAGAGGGGATATATATAGCTTTCTCTATAGACTCGAAAAAGGGGGCGGCAGAGCTGTACGCCCCCTAGTTCGCCATATCGCTACTAGACTGCTAGAATACTCGGTTGCTTAGAGGCTAGGAGCGGTCTAGCCTATACCCCTTTAGGCAGTATATTTTCATACTCCTAAAGGGGCAGTATCTACTCCGGTGAAGATTAGCCTACCCCCTATCACACCCCCTTTTTTCCTATGTACGGTTATAGGTTTTTCACCCGTTGTACGGTTTTCCTATAGCACTAGTTTAGCCTACCTAGATATCCCCTACGGGGATCAGATAGCGTAATAGAATCTATCTATATAAGAATCCTTTTAGGCCTATCTTCCCTATACAGGCCTATATTAGCAGCGAGCTTTCAGCCTTAGAGAGGTTATAGTAGCGTCTTTGGAAGGCCTTCTTAAAGGCCTTAGCTAGGTTCTCCTCTTAGAAGGTAGCCTTAGCTGATTTCTCTAAGAGGCTCTCTATATAGGGGTCGTAACTAGAGGCCCTAGCCTCCTATAGATAGTGGTCCTTCTAGGCGGTATAGAGGGGTTCCTCGTAAATAGCTTTCCTTAGTTATTGGTAGTGCTACTAGGCTGTTACCTCCTTTTTCCTTCATTGCTTTATATGCCCTTTTAGAGGGAGGCTAGTCCTAGGGGTCTTATTTCCAAGGGTAAGGCGTAGGGCTTCCTTCTACTTAGCCACCTCTTTCCCTATAGCCCTGTTTATCCTAGCCTAGCTAAAGAAGGAGAGGGTATTAAGGTAGAGGTTAAAGGGGGGGACGTTAGCCTTATAGTAGAGGCTTTGGACCAGTATCCTTTTATAGGCCCCTATAACCCTCCTTAGGGCCTTATTTTCGGCTGCTAGTAGGCCTCTGGTTATACTTTATAGCCTATTTAGTATTATAGGTATAGGGGTATGCTAGGCCGAGGCTGCGTAGGCTAGAACTGGCCTTATTACTACTGTATATAGAAGCCTAGTCTTTTCGATTCCAGGTCCCTAGGTCTTTCTAGCTAGCCTAGTAATAGCAAGGGACTATGTTTTTAGCTTCTGCCGTAGGGTACTGGCGTAAGCCTTCTAGGTAAGCTTAGGGTCTAGCCAGACCCCTAGAAAACAGGCCTCTATAGCTGGTTATAGGGGGGGGGAGTCCTCTATTAGTCCTAGGTTAATAGGGTTAGTCTAGGGCCTCCTTCTAGGGGGGAAGTATATAAGCTTGCTCTTTACTACTAAGAAGGTAACTCTAGCGGTTATTACCTAGTCTAGATACTCTTTCTAGGCCTCTTTTAGTTATCTAACCGTTGTTATAGCCTCTATGCTAAAGGCTAGTAGGTTAGTATCGTCTATATAGCCTATAGTAGAGATAGTAGGGTATTTTCTCTCTAGCCTTTCGTATAGAGGGCAGAGGTATAGGACTAAGAGGATTGGTAAAAGTAGTAAGCCTTAGGGTACTCCTGTTAGTACTAGGATTTGCTGGCTCTTTTAGCCGTTAAATAGGAGGCTAGTAGTCCTAGAAGAGAGGAATTCCTTTAGCTAGGATAGTAGCCAGGTAAGTAGCCCTAGCTAGTCTAGTATAGCTAGGAGTCTGCTATAAGGGATGCTATTGAAATACCCTAATAGGTCTAGCTATAGGAGGGAGGCCCTGGCTTTATACTTCTATACTTTCTAGATCTAAGCTATAAGGAGGTATATAGCTAATTCAGTGGATTTATAGCGGCAGTAGCCCTGTTACGTTGCTAGAATCAGCTTAAAAGCCTCGGCCATATCCCTTATCTTAGTCCCTATAACTTTCTCTAGGACCTTGCTAATACAGTTAAGTAGGGCTATAGGGCAGTAGCCTCTAGGGGTGTTATAGGTATCTAGCTGTTTTCCTGGTTTAGGGAGGACGATAATAACCGCTTCTTTATATTCCTATAGATAGAAGCTATAGAGGAAGGATTTCAAGGCTAGTATAGCAAGGGCCTTATATAAGGGGTCGCTATAGGCCTTTAGAAAGCCTATAGGGAGTTTGTTAGGTCCTAGTACTTTCTAGGGTTTTGTTGTTTTAATAGCCTCCTTTATATTATCCAGCCTAACTGTCCAGCTAACTAGTAGCTTTAGGCCTATTAGGGGTTCCTCCAGGCTATCCTCTTAGGGGGAGGGGGGAAAGAAGCGTGCTAAAAGGGCCTCTACCTTCTCCTAGAAGGTACTAGCTTGTCTAAGGGTTAGTAGCTTAGAAGGGGGTAGGGCGGTAGTACTTTATAGCCTAGCCTATCTTTCTAGTTGCTAGAGCTTTTCTGGTTTTTCTCTAACCTCTTATAGAAAAGCCCTCTAGGTCTTTCTCTTACTTTCTCTTATAGCCTTTGTTTGTTTCCTCTAGGCTGACTTTTAGGCGGTAAGGAGGGCCTAGTTACTAGGGGAGCGTTAGAGCTGTCTTTCTACCCTTTTTCTCTCCTAGACTACCTAGTAGATTGCGTTGTTCTACTAGGGGGCACTCTTCTTTCTAGTAGTTACTAGGGCTCCTTTAGGGGTTATAGCCCTAATAATATACTAGAGTTCCTCTAATAGTCGCCTATAGGCCTCCTAGAGCCCGGCTAGGTTAGAGAGGCGTAATAGATATCTATAGCCCCCTATATTGTATATTAGGGAGCTGGCCTCTCTTGCTACCCCCTCTTTATCTATCTTTTTCCACTGGAATTAGGGGGGCAGTAGTAGGGTTTCTATGGTCTCTAGGTCGATATCCAGTATCTAGAGGTAGTAGTCTAAGCATAAGCGTATATCTAAGCAAATATGGGAGTAGGTAAGGCTGCTACTAAGCTAGAAGTAGTCAATAGTAGAGGCCCTGCCTGCTTAGCTTCCCTATAGCGCCTTAGTTATAGTGCTATAAGGGGTATAAAGGGTAAGCCCCTACTCTGCTGTTAATAGTAGTAGGTCTTCTAACCTAGGGCTAAAGCGGTTATGTTGGTCCTAAAGGGGGTAGTAAAGGTTAAAGTTCCTGGCTAGAAGGTAAAGGCCTAGATAGGCGTTGATCTTCCCCCTTATTTCTTCTATAAGAGGGGTTAAGCTAGTCTGGGGTTAGGGGTTGTTATATAGGGACTAGACTATAAAGGGGCCGTTCTTAGTCTATATAGTAGCCCTAGCCCAGTCTAAACTAGAGCTATAAGTCTATATTGCTATCAGGAGTAATTTATAGATATAAAGTAAGGCCTGTCCGTTAGAGGTAAAAATAAGGTAGTAGGGGGCTGATCTAGGGTAGTAGGTAGAGTGCTATGCCTGCCTATTAATCCAGGGCTCTTGTATAGCAAGTATTCCTTCTATTACTATAGAAAGTAGTACTTTCTATACCTCCTTTAAGCCCTATACGTTCTAGAGGCGTACCTTCATATTTCCATCTCCTCTAGCTATATAGTTGGCTATAGTTGTTATATAGTAGTTGTCGATTGCTAGCGGGCTTTCGTAGCTGGTATGGGTTGGTTACGGTAAGGGAATGGCTAGATGTGGGGCATTACCCCTATACTAGCGCTAGGCATAACCCTAGTTAGGATATAGGGCTATAACGCCCTGTATCTAGGAGAGCGAGAAAGAGAGAGAGAGAGAATACAGATAATCAATTAATACTATAGGAATTGTACTTATTATTTTGCTCTTTCTCTATCTTACTGTTCTTATTCCTTACTATCTACTAGAAGCCTTTTACTATAGTAAGAGCGAATCGATACTGATTAGTTTCTATTGTTTTAACAGATAGTAGAAGTAGAGTAGCTAGATTAATAACTACGCTAGAAGTATACCTGCAAAGAGGAAGAGCTAGGCTAGCTATAACAAGAGATAGATCTCTTTATTAAGTATATCTAACCTGCGAATGTACCCTGAAATAAGGAGATAAAACGCGGATATACTTTCGAAAAACGACTTTACTTGTCCGACATTTTTCAGCGGATACGACGAATAACAATTCAACACTATAACTGTAGCTTAAAACCCAAAGATAGAACGTAATATGTAATTCGAAATAGCCGATACTACAATATAGACGTATATACCAATAGCTAAAGATAAGATGCTTAACAAGCTATCCTAGTAGCTACTACCTAGTAAAGCCTATCTACTAGATATAGTAACCTTCTTTAAAACCCTAGACTATATCGAACCAGACTGTAAAGATAAGAGGATTATTAATACCTATATATTAATAAAAGTAGTAGAATGTTAGAGGTTGAAAATAGAGGGAGAAAGGCTATAAATAAGGGTGATTAATAGCTTTAACAGGTAGACTAATAGGGACTTTTAGAAGGCTTCTATAATTATTAAAACAGAGTTAGCAGAACTGCTTAGAGCTAGTAGTTTTGCTATAAGCCTGATAAGAAGCTACTAAGATGTTAAACTAGCTAGGTTTACCAATAATAAGAGCCTTATCGGTAAACCTACCTATTAGCCAGTCCTATTAGCCGCCTTCTTACCTCTCTGGCTAGCAATAGCACCTCTACTATTATAAGTTTTCTCGCCTGCCCTAGGTAAAGGTATACCTCTACCGCTATTAGTACTAGGCTTCCCTTTATCACCTAAACTGCTAAATTTAGGGTCTAAGCTAGGGAGCTTAGTATAAGGACTAGGAGAAAATAGAGGATATAGGGGAGGACCTAAGTATAGGAACAGAACTAGGCTTGGATATAGAAATAGATTTAACCTAGGGTAACCAGGGTTTATTCTAGGACTACTAGGCTTTAACCTATAACCTTAGTAATACTACCCTTATTAGTAATACTAACCGTAGTAGTACTACTAGTAGCACTACCCTTAGCAGTAGCAATAAAGAAGGTATAACCAGCCTTCTGTTCTATCTAACCTACTAGAGGTTACTAGAGTTGAAACAGGGAGTCTAGAATACCTGGAAATTCCCCTAAGGCTAACCTAGAGGGATAACAACCCCTATATTAATCAAAAGCTATATATAGACTTTAGAAAAGCATAGAATAGTAATAACTATTATAATAGGGCAGAAATAGAGATACTAGATGATAAAGTTAAGATTTTCCTTTACTAGTATATAATATTCTAGATCGACTATACTACTTTGTACCTGGTTTTTCCCTATATCCTCTCTAGTAGGGCTAGAGACTACTAGGTTAACCATCTTAACTACCTTCTTCCTTTCTACTTAGTTTATACTAAACTAAGTAAGCATTTTAAGATAGATGCTAAAAAGCAGAACCTAGTAACGATATAGAGCTCTATTACTTTTAGAAACGTATAATAAGAAAACCCTAGAAAAAGTAATAAAGAAGTCCTCTAGCTACTACTTAATAAGCTACTAGTAATTTAGCAGGCTTTAGGGCCTATTTACTATAATAAGGAAATCCTTACTTCGAATATAGTAAGGGTATGCTATAGAGTGCCTAAACTAAAGTTGGCTTTATATAAGCTGATTAAAGGATTTAAGGAGCTAGCGGCTATGCTATAGGGTACGCTAGAAGTAGAGGAAATGGAAAGCTAGTAGTATCTAATAGACTAGTAGTATTTCTCTAAGAAGTTATAGCTAAGGTCTACCCCTAGAAGGTCTTAATGCTACTAGATTTGTAAGAAGGATAGGTACTACTCTACTAAGTACTTAGAAAAGGAGTAGAAGAAGAATCGACTTAACTAGCTAAAAAGCCGGTAAATCGACCCTAATAGGGGGAAGAAGAGATATTAGTCGTTTCTAGTTAACTATAAGGGCTCTAAGTCTAAGGGGAGTATAGCAGAGGACGATTTTAATAACTATAGCCTAGAGGATTATACTATAGAAGACTCTGCTGGAAACGATATAGCAGTAGCTTTCTTTACTAACAAGGCTTTCCTATATAGATTATATAGGGAAGAACCCTACTGCAGTAGAGAACTTAAAGACATACTATACACTATGCTCTCTTCCACGTAATTTGTACTTAATAAGTATTCCGAAATAGTATTCCAGAGTATTATACTGGATATAGGTACCGCTAATTTTTCAACTACCGGCATATATCAAGTACTAGCCCTATAATGCCAAGTACCTGGTATCTATATCGATAGGGTAAGGGCTAGAGAGGCTAGTATTACCTTTAGCCCAGGTAAAGTAAAGGAATCTATCGGTATAGTCATAGTAGACACTGCTACCGGGAAGGTAACTTTCTATGTTCTAGATACACCTACCCCTTTTCTTCTTTACCTTTAAGATATAGATCGGCTTAGGGTATACCTGGATAATATAATAGACATTATAGTTAAGGGTAAGTAGCGGATCCTGATTATCTAAAGATAGGGCTACCTATAGATCCCAGTACTTAACGGTGTGGTACGCGCTGTGTTTATGCAGGATAAAGCATAACCGCGCTTAACAGAACTTACGGAATCCTAGCTATAGCGAATTCATCGACGTTGCGGCTACCTGTTAGTAGAAAAGCTGTATAAGCTCCTTAGCTATGCCGACTATTAAGTGGAATACAGTGTATTAGAGCTTATTAATAAGTTCTGCTACTTCTGCTAGGTTAAGGGGCTGGTATCTAGGTATTTTAAATTTATACTTAGGGACAATATCCACTTTAACTATAAGGTAGTAGTAGATATCCTGGATCTCGATAACTGGAAAGTCCTCTATATAGTTAATACAGACACCTCCTTTTAAGCAGCCTGTTTTCTAAAAGATATAACGGTAAAAGAGACTTAGGAATGGTTAAAGGAGTGCTAGATAGATATGTATCTTGGGCTGCCGGATATCCTTTATTACAACTAGGGGACTAATTTCGTGGCTAAGGAATTCCAGGCAGAGGCAAAATTAGCTGGTATTATAGTAGTAGACGTCCTAGTCGAGGCTTATAACTCGGTAGGAAAGGTAGAGCGCTTCTACGCCCTACTACGCCAGGTATATAAGATTATACAGGAAGAGGCTAGTACTACTATATTGAAAATAGCTAGCTTATAAGCCGCGGTCTCTATTGTTAATAATATAGTAGGGCCTAGCAGTTTAATCCCTACCCTACTAGTCTTTAGTACTTTTCCCTAGCTAACTGGAAATTCGCTACTAAGTCCAGATCAAGTTATAAGGGCAGAAGCCATTGAAAAAGCAATAGCTAAGCTTAAGAGGTAGCAAGGTAGGTAGGCTATTAGGGAGGCTCTTAGCCGCTAAAATAGCCCTAATACTAAGGTAGTACTACCTAGTGTACTAGGTATTAGCTAGAAAGTCTTAGTCTACTATAAAAATAACAGGTAGACTGGGCTATATAAGGTATTAGTAGTATTAGAGACTTCTATAACTATAGATATAGTTAATAGCGCTATGGACTTTAGGAGTATAGTTGTAAAACCGTACTACTAGGAGCTATAGAGGGGGCTATAGAGGGAGCTATAGGAGGAGGAGGACGCTAAAGACCTGGAAGATCCAGATATAGCAGAAAAGTTCGTCTACCCTAACCCTATACTGCTAAAAAGGCAGGGCTGGCTTAAGAGAGAAAGAGGGGCCTAGGTTTTACCAGAGATTATAGACCTATAACCCAATATACTGCCTAGACATAGTGTAACTTGCACTGCGAAACCCTAGGATAAGGCGCGGCCTATACTAACAAACGACATGCTATAACTTAGACAGATAACCTGTAATTCTAGTATGCTAGACAAGCTATAACTTACACTGCGTTTTACCATTTCGGACTATAGCTATACCCTTATATCTAGTAGGGACCTTGTAAGTCAAGTCCCTATAGGACTCTTCCTTTCTAAGAAAGAGAGGAAGGACTATACCCTAGCCCTAGAATTGTAGTACTAAGGCAAGATTACTATACTAGGTAAGCTGTTTAAGGCCTTAGATAAGGCTAAGATCAACGCCCTTCTTAAAAACAGCGTTATTAAGGTGATCTAAAAGCCGAAGGACCTCTATAACGTTAAGATATTTAAGTTAAGGATGGTTTGGGAGGTAAAGGACAAGACTTCTAGCCTATATAAAAAATCAAGGCTAGTAGCCTAGGGGTATAGTAATCTAGAAAAGAATAGTCTTCTTACCTAGTTACCGACCATCCAACAGTATACCTAGCGGATTTTACTTACCTTTTACCCTTCTCTTCTTTACGATTTTAGGCTATACCTATAGTTACGAGATATTATATAGGCGTATATATAGTCCGAGATAGCCCTAAACCGCAAAATACTCCTTTATCTACCTAAAGAGCTTTAGGGTAAATATCCTGCTGGCGCTATTTTACGGGTAAACCGCCCGCTATACGGTATAGTAGAGGCAGGGCTTTATTGGTTTACTACCTATATACAGTAGTATATAAATTGCCTTAGTCTTTAGTCTTCTTCTTTTGATCCTTATCTTCTGATTTCTACTACTGTACTGGGAAAGGGATTTGGGCTTATTGGCTTGTAAACCGACGATACCCTTATTATTAGGGATAATTCCTTTTCCCAGTTAGAAGAGGAAGAGCTGGAAAAAGCCGGCTTTAAGTCAAAGCTAGCTACTAAGGTAGTAGATAGGCTAGAGGTGGATTTTAACAGCTGCCGGCTTTACCTCTTTAACAGCAACCTTTTAATATGGCAAAAAGGGTAGGGTAAACGCTTGTCCCTTGTTAATACAAAGGGGGCAACGCCCGCTTAGCAATACGTTAAGCAACGTACTTAGGGGGCTTATTTAGCCTCTATCTACCAGCCGGAGGTGGCTTTCGACTTAGCCATGGCTGCCTAAGCCTAACAGCCCTAGCTAAAGGACTATAAGCACCTTAACGCCCGGATCTAGTAGCAGATAGATAACATAGAAAAAGGCCTGGTTTATTACCCTTTGGATCTTGCTATAGCTAAGCTCTTTATCTTCGTTGATAGGTCCTTTACTAATAACGTAGACCTAACTTCTTAGATTAGCTACGTTATACTACTAGCTAATAAAGACGATGTACCAGGAGAGGCTACTTTTCGAATTTATAGAAATATAGTCTACTAGTCCTTGACGAAGTGCAAGAGGGTAACAAGAAGCGTACTAGCCAGCGAGATCTATAGGATAGTAGCCAGCTTTCATATCGGTTTTATAGTCTAGCGGACTATTTCCACGATTTTTACCTACCTTGGCCTAGGGGCTAACCTTCTGATTATTCTTTATACAGACTCTTTTAGTCTATATAAGTGCCTTATTAAGCTTGGCAGTACTATCGAAAAGCGCCTTATAATCGATATTATAGCTTTACGGTAGAGCTATAAGAATAGGGAGATTTGGAAGGTTAGGTAGATTAATAGGGAGGACAACCTAGTAGACGCTATAACGAAAAGACTGCCTAACTAGGTACTTATAGCGCTGGTCGATAATAATATAGCTAAGATATATATAGAGGGTTGGGTAACGCGGCGATGATTACTATATAGCGGCTGTAGTACGCCGATAAAAGAAAGACAGCAAGGGCGGGACATACTCTATACTGATACGCCGCGGAAGAGAAGGGAGGATAAGGTACAGACATACTATAAAACGGAAGTACAAAACGCAATAAGTATAGCAGGACTATAAGATAAAGCGCAATATACTTTCATATTTTTTATATTTTTATATTTTCCTCCTCCTCCTTCCTCTATACTGTTAACAATAAAAGTACTTTAGCTATATAGGCCGACGCCTATGTATAGGCCTTTTACAAGGCCTTCTTCCCTATCCCTACTAAGTCTGCCTTCTCCTTACTACTGCTAGACAGTATAAGAACATAGTAGATAGTAGACTGCTACTTCTGCTAGTCCCTATACTACTGCTTTTTAATGGCCTTTAACAAGTTAGTATATCGCTAAGAAGATAGAGGGAAGGACTTACGGCAAAGGCAGGCTTAGAAGCCATAAGGACTTCAAGATAGTACGCTATAATAGGGCATACTAATACGGAGCTATATAGGTAAATTAGAGCGCAACTACGGTTTTATTTGTATAAGATAAAGTACTTATAGTAGCTTATAACTACTACCGGCTAAGTAGGACTAACAATAGCCGCTAATAACCCTAATATAATCCTAGTAATACTAGTCCTAACGCTATATGTTGTTAGGACCCTGGCCTTTACTAGCTGTTATTACCTAGATATAGTAGATGTATATATCAGTATAGGGTATATTAGGGGGGCTATAGGGGTAGGACGTAATATACTATTGCTTATACGGCAGTATATCTAGAAATTACGAAAATGTCAGCTATATTCCAAAGTACAACCGCGCTTTAAAACCTACCTTTGTAGTACGAAGCGCCCTTACTATGCTCGTACGCGCTACTACCCTTGCCTTTATCGGTACTATTGCTAGTACCGCTATTAACGCTGTTATTGTTACTACTACTGCCCTTCTTCTCCTTTATATTAGTAGGGGATACATACGCCCTATTATAGGCGTTATCATTGTCCCTATTGGCTATAAGGCCGGAATCAGTAGTATATCTGCCGGTATTGCTGCTAGTAGTGCGCTTAGAGCGCTACAGGCCTTCTTTCTTAGCTAGCTTACTAGCCTAGGCATTAGCTGCAGCTTCCTTACGCTTCTTATAGCGCTTAGCAGCCGCTGCCCTACCTGCTATAGCGCAGGCCTTGGCCGACTTACGCCGCTTGGCCTTGCGAGCGGCTGTATGACGTATGGCTGGCGTGATCTTGGCCGGCTTAGCCGGCGTAAGCGCTAGGGCTAGGGGTATAGTAGATATGCCTATATTGCGCTAGGATATTAATAAATAAGATGTACCTACGCCGATAATACATAGGATACGATATATATATAGCGGATAATAAAGCTAGTATAGCGGATAATAATAAAGTACTTACCTAGGATAGTATATATTAAGTTATCTAAGTCGGAAAGGGAGTCTACGTTAGCTATAAGTAGGTCAGTAAACAACGAATTATAGTAGTAGCAGTAGTAGGGTAAGTAGGCTATATATATATATATTTTTGTTAGCAAGACTTGAAAGAGAAGGACTACGTTGGAAGTATAGGCTAGCCTATTATTCTATTTATTCTATAGCAGGCGGTCTAGAAGTATATAATAATAAGAAGACAATGCTGGCAGAAAAGGGCGTTGTTAATTAGTTAAGGGATAGGCAGGCTATAGCTAAGGAAGAAAAGTAAGAAAGAGATAGAAGGTGGTTATATAGTAGGATTAGCATGGTAACAGGCAATACGGATATGTTACAGTGGACAAAGCGCAATGCGCGCTTTATATAGTACTTATAGGATACAATACGCGACTTGTCTTACAGGAATAAGGTACGTTAAGAATTGATTATAGGACGTAATACGTACCTTGTCTTGTATAGATAAAGTATGTTAAGTAGCGGACTATAGGTAAGGATGTCCTATAAGGACAGACTGTAACTAAAAAGAAAAGAGAGCTAGTATCGATTACTAGCGGGCTATTGTAGCTAGTATAGGTTAGTTATAGTAAGGGAATAGCTAGATATAGGGCATAACCCCTATACTAGCGCTAGGCACAACCCTAGTTAGGATATAGGGCTATAACGCCCTGTATCTAGGAGAGCGAGAAAGAGAGGGAGAGAGGACATAGATAATCAATCAACACTATAGGAATCGTACTTGTTATTTTGCTCTTTCTCTGTCTTGCTGTTCTTGTTCCTTACTATCTACCGGAAGCCTTTCACTGCAGTGAGAGCGAATCGACAGTAGTAGTAGTATTAGCTAGTCCGGTATCTAGGTCTAGTCTAGGTCTAGCATCTAGGGGTCTAGGAGCTCCTATAGGCTCCAGGGTTCTAGTAGGTCCAGTAGCCCCTTCAGGGCTTATAGTTGGCGTAGAAGAAGAAGAAGAGGGGGTTTAGCCGCTTAAGTGGCCAAAGTAGGCAGTAATTATGCTCTGGTTAGGGGTTAACCCTCTTATTACTATTGGTCGGCCCCTCTGTCTCTTCCCTAAGACTATAGTATAGCCTTCCTCCCCCTCCTTTTATAATAGGGCCTGCTAAGGGTATTGCTACTATTGTTGTTATTGTTACTATTGCTATTGGTACTGGTATAGGGGCGGTTGGTCAATGTTAAAGGCCTTAGGCCTAGAACATAGGTATCCCTTAGCCTATGCCTATGCCTCTTTTAGGTAGGGGCAGGCCTCTAAGCAGGCGTGATGAGCTTAGTAGCAGTTACGGCAGCAGGGTGCCCTAGAGTAGGTAGGGGCTTCTAGTATGGTATAGCTGTTAGTACTGCAGTTATAGCAGATCTCTTCTTTACTCCGGTATACCTTAGCCCTATAGCCCTATTTCCAGTACCTTAGGCACTAGATAGGCTTAGCTTTGTCGATCTAGGGCTCTACTTCTAGGGCTTGGTAGCTCTAGAAGACCCCCTCCTTACAGGCCTTCTAGGCTACCTCTAGGAAGGTAAAGGCTATTAGTGCCTTAACCCTGTTCCGTTCTGGCCCTTAAGGGTGCTAGACCTTTGCTCTAACCGCCTTAGGGTATTGTTTTTTAGCTTCTTCTAGTAGGCCTTCTTCTATAACCTGGTTATAGACTATAAGGCCCTTAACCGCTACTGCCTAGGTTGTTATATATAAGGAGGCCTTTTCGCTAAAGGCCCTTATAATCTAAGTAGTATTGCTCTTTAGGCTCTTCTTTATCTCTACGTTCTCTATAACTAGAAGGAGGTTACTACTAGAAAGCGTCCTGACCCCCTAAACTGCTAGGCCGGAGGCCTGTTATATAGCCTATACTACCTCTAGGGTAGATTTAGCGAGTACTTGTTGTTAGGCTAAGCCTAGTCGGATAAGCACCTAGTGCTCTAGGCTAGGCCTAGTTGCCTTACTAGCTATTAGCTTACTAGCTATATTAGCCTAGGTAGGGGCTATAGGCTAGGAGTGGCTAGGCTGTTATTACTGTTACTACTGTTATTGCTGTTAGTAGTAGCTAGGCTGTTAAGGTTGTTACTAGTACTGTGGCTTAGGCGTTGCTAAGGTAGTAGGGCGGTTCTAGGGTACTAGAGCTACTGCTGTTATAGCTAGGGCTTCTTTAGGCGGGTCCTAGAGCAGGGCTATAAGGGCAATTTGCCTGGCTTTAGTAGTTGCCTCTACTATACTATAGAAGTTAGTACTGTCCTTAGCTAGGCTGATTATCCGGTCTAGGAGGCTAGAGAGCATAAGGGCGAGCTTAGGGGGGCTAAGGGCAGCCTAGGCGGTTTTCTTGGTTGCTAGGGTAATATGGTCAGCCTTGGTAGTATTGTTGTTGCTTTCTTCTTTCCCTGTATTTTTCTCCGATTTTTTCCCTAGCTTTTTCGAGGTTTTCTAGCTAGAAGGGGCTAGGGCTAGGGTATGCTAACTGCCGTTTAGGCCCCTAAGAAAAGGGGCGAAGATGTTGGTTAAGGGGGGGGCGCTAATTATAGGGGCGTTAATAGTAGGGGGGGCGCTAGAGCTAGGTGCTATAGATGCTATAGTTATAACGCCTATAGCGCCTATAGCAGTCTCCTTAGTAGTAGTAGAGGCGATAGTAGTGGTTTAGCGGTCTTCTATTTCTATATCGTCGTTTAGGTAGTCCGTACTTAGAGGCTAGCTCAAAGGGTTGTTATTATTATCGTTAGCTATAGGTAGGGCAGGGTTGCCAGGGCGTAGAGCCGCATTAGCCTATACATGAGGAAATTACAGTTGCGAGAGGGCAGCTAGGCTCGCTATTTTCTGCATTTTCGCACGCCTAGGGCTGTCGTGCAACCAACAGCGCTGCAGCGAAAATTAGCGGGCGTTGTGTCCTTAATCGGACGGTTCAAATGGATGTGGTTGCACGCGATTTAGTGTAGTTTTAACCAGAAACTCGTTTTTCGTTTTGAGGTGTCGGTCTGAATTATCAGTATATAACAATAAGCAACTTACTTATTACTGCTAGTACTACTAATACTACTACTACTATTGTTATTGCTGCTACTACTACTATTATTATTACTACTACTACTACTAGTACAGATTATAGGGAGAAAGAGAATAGGTAGTATATAGTAGGAGAACCTGCCTACTTATAGGTTTAGGGCAAGAGCGTTTAGAGTTCGCAATCAGCTAGCCTAAAACTCTGATTTTTCCTATTATAATTCCTATTTAGGACTATAAGCTTTTACAATAATGGTTGCTAGTGCAATGCACTTACTATTACGCCGTTTAAAGGCATATCTAGAAGGTACTAAAGTCGCGCCTTTTATACTAGGGATTAGTAACAAAAATTCAACATTCTAATTAGCAAATAAGAAGTTAAGTGATTAGTATTTCCTATTCCAGTAATAAAGGGAGTAAAATAATCTAGGATTTCCTATTTCGGTTAATAAAGCGCTAGCGCAGTTATAAAAGAAGAGTTCCCGGTATTAATTATAGTAAGAGGGATTAGGTACTAATCCCTATAACTGTATAGTATATAAGCCTCTTACTCTAGAGAATAGGGCATATACTACGCTACTTATGCAACAGCTATAAGTGGTATACCCGCGTACTACGTAATGGTTATTAACAAGCGCTCCGCTCTAATATTGGTATTTAAGGGGTATGTAACTACCCCCTAGATAGAGGGAGACATAGAACAATCTAGAACCAGAACTTAAACTAGTATTTGCTTGCTGCTCGCTTTGCTCTTATCGTTTTAGGTCACTACGATCTCTGGAAACCTACTAACAAGTACATTATATATAGAAGTACTAAGTACATAGCCATCCTACCGATCGAAACAGGCTAGATAAACGAGATAAGTATTGATCGAAAGACCCTAACCGATTTTATTAAGTTTTAGGACTTAAAAGACAGCTATTCTAGGTCTAATAACGATATCCTTAATGATAAAGTTCGTTTCTTCCTATACTACTACTGGACTTTCTAGATTGATTATAGCCTACTAGGTACTATTTTTCCAAACGCTTTTTTAGGATAAGCTAAGGAATATTACCTATACTATATCCCTCTTAGTATCTTCTTCGTCTAACTATATAGTATCTTAAAGGGATACTTTAAGATAAGTACTAAGTAGAACAACTACTTATATATCTAGAACACTATTACTTTCCAGTTTATATACCTTAAAAGCAAGAATAGTAATAAGTCTATAAAGGAAATTCTCTAGATCTTGCTTAATAGACTCTAATAAAGCTAATATAGGCTTAGTCTACTCTATAACTATAAGGAGTTCCTGGTTATAAATATAATCTAAGCCTACTAAGGAGTGTCTAAGCTAAAGATTGCCCTATATAAGCTACTAATAAGCTTTAAAGAGCTAGTAGCTATACTCTGCTAAACACTTAACGTTAAGAAAGCAGATTGTATATATCGCTAATTCTTAATAGACTATAGGTTTAATATAATAAAAGCCAGGCCTGTAAGAAACTATTAGGGTAACCCGATTATAGATTCGATCTTTAAGAGAAACCAGGCGATATATATATAACAACCTAGAGGTACTACTAGATATAGAAAGTAAAACGAGCTCTAGTAAGGGGACTGTAATAAAAACCATACTAAAGTAGGTTATTGGATTTATAGTAAGCTAGATTACCGTTCCTTTATATATAGCTAAGAGGAACAAGCAATAGCTAAGAGCAAATAGCTTAAGTAAAAAGGTATTAACAAAGATTATAGACGATATACAGCGTTCCTCCTTAACTATAAGGGTTTAAACAATAAATATAATATAAAGGAAGAAGATACTAAGCTTAGAATATAGGTAGATAACTATAAGACCGATTAAACTTAAGGTAAAAACAAAGTGCTAGTAATTAGTTTTAAAGAAGAACAAACAGCAGTAACTTACTTTGTAAACCAAGCTTTCCTCTACCTAATTACTAAGAGCGAACAGCTATATAAAGATAGCATAGATAGGCTAACGGTATAGACACCTAAAAAACAAAAAACGAGTTTTTGGTCAAAACTACACCAAATCGCGTGCAACCACATCCATTCGAACCGTCCGATTGAGGACACAACGCCCGCCAATTTTCGCTGTAGCGCTGTCGGTTGCGCGACAGCCCTAGGCGTGCGAAAATGCAGAAAATGGCGAGCCTAGCTACCCTCTTGCAACTGCAATTTCCTCGTATATAGGCCACAAATGCGGCTTTGCGCCCTGGTAACCCTGCCCTACCTATAGCTAACGATAATAATAACAACCCTCCGAGCTAGCCCCTAAGTACGGACTACCAACCCCTAAGTACGGACTACCTAAACGACGATACGGAAATGGAAGACCGCTAAACTACTACTACTACCTCTACTATTACTAAGGAGACTGTTATAGGCGCTATAACTATAGTATATATAGCACTTATAGCACCTAGCTCTAGCGCCCCCCCTACTATCAATGCCCCTACGATTAGCGCCCCCCCCTTAACCAACGTCTTCGCCCCTTTTCTTAGGGGCCTAAACGGCAGTTAGTACGCCCTAGCCCTGGCCCCTTCTAGCCAGAAAACCCCGAAAAAGCTAGGGAAAAAATCGGAGAAAAATACAGGGAAAGAAGGAAGTAACAATAATAATGCCAAGACTGACTATATTGCCCTAGTAACCAAGAAAACCGCCTAGGCTGCCCTTAGCCCCCCTAAGCTCGCCCTTACGCTCTCTGGCCTCCTAGACCGGATAATTAGCCTAGCTAAGGACAGTACTAACTTCTATAGTATAGTGGAGGCAACTACTAAAGCCAGGCAAATTGCCCTTATAGCCCTGCTCTAGGACCCGCCTAAAGAAGCCCTAGCTAGAACAGCAGTAGCTCTAGCACCCCGGAACTGCCCTACTACTTCAGTAACGCCTAAGCCACAGTACTAGTAACACCCTTAACAGCCTAGCTACTACCAGTAATAACAGTAGCAACAGCAGCAACAGCCTAGCCACCCCTAGCCTATAGCCCCTACCTAGGCTAATATAGCTAGTAAGCTAATAGCTAGCAAGGCAACTAGGCCTAGCCTAAAGCGCCAGGTGCTTATCCGACTAGGCTTAGCCTAATGACAGGTACTCGCTAAATCTGCCCTAGAGGTAGTATAGGCTATATAACAGGCCTCTAGCCTAGTAGTTTAGGGGGTTTAGACGCTCTCTAGCAGTAACCTCCTTCTAGTTATAGAGAATATAGAGATAAAGAAGAGCCTAGAGAGCAATACTACCTGGATTATAAGGGCCTTTAGCGAGAAGGCCTCCCTATATACAACAACCTAGGCAGTAGCGGTTAAGGGCCTTATAGTCTATAACCGGGTTATAGAAGAAGGCCTACAAGAAGAAGCTAAAAAGTAATACCCTATAGCGGTTAGGGCAAAGGTCTGGCACCTGTAAAGGCCAGAACGGACTAGGGTTAAGGTACTAATAGCCTTTACCTCCCTAGAGGCAGCCTAGAAGGCCTATAAGGAGGGGGTCTTTTAGAGCTGCCAAGCCCTAGAAGCAGAGCCCTGGATCGACAAAGCTAAGCCTATCCAGTGCCTACAGTGCTAGAAATAGGGCCATAGGGCTAAGATATACTAGAGTAAAGAAGAGATCTGCTATAACTATAGCGCTAATAGCTATACTACGCCAGAAGCCCCTACCTGCTCTAGGGCACCCCGCTGCTATAACTACTACTAAGCTTACCACACCCGCTTAGAGGCCTGCCCCTGCCTAAAAGAAGTATAGGCATAGGCTAAGGGATACCTACGTTCTAGGCCTAAGGCCTTTAACGTTGACTAACTGCCCCTATACCAGTACTAACAGCAATAACAATAACAGCAATAACAGCAGCAATACCCCTCTTAGCAGGCCCTATTATAAGAGAAGGGGGAGGAAGGCTATACTATAGTCTTAGGGAAGAGACAGAGGGGCCGACCAATAGTATTAAGAGGGTTAACCCCTAACCAGAGCATAATTACCGCCTACTTTAGCTACCTAAGCGGCCAAACCCCCCCTTTTCCTTCTACGCCAACTATAAGCCCTGAAGGGGCTACTAGACCTACTAGAACCCTAGAGCCTATAGGAGCCCCTAGACCCCTAGATGCTAGACCTAGACTAGAACTGGATACTGGACTAGCTAACGCTACTACTACTATATAACAACTATAGCCAACTATATAGCTAGAGGAGATAGAAATATGAAGGTATGCCTCTGGAACGTACAGGGCTCAAAGGAGGTACAGGAAGTACTACTTTCTACAGCAAAAGAAGAAATACTCGCTATATAAGAGCCCTGGATTAATAGGCAGGTACAGTACTCTACCTACTGCCCTAGATCGGCCTCCTACCACCTTATTTTCACCCCTAACGGACGGGCCTCACTTTATATCTATAAATCACTCCCGCTAGTAACATAGACTTACAGCTCTAGCTTAGACTAGGCCAGGGCTACTATATAGACTAAGAACGGCCCCTTTACAGTCTAGTCCCTATATAACAACCCCCAACCCTAGAATGGCTTAACCCCCTTTATAGAGGAAATAAAGGGGAAGATCAATACCTGCCTAGGCCTTTACCTTCTAGCTAGGGACTTTAACCTTTACCACCCCCTTTAGGACCAATATAACCGCTTTAGCCCTAGGTTAGAAGACCTACTGCTATTAACAGTAGAGCAGGGGCTTACCCTCCGCACCCCTTATAGCACTATAACTAGGGCGCTATAAGGGAGCTAAGTAGGCAGGGCCTCTACTATTAACCACTTCTAGCTTAGCAGTAGCCTTACCTGCTCCTATACTAGCTTAGATATACGCTTACGCTTAGACTACTACCCCTAGGTACTAGATATCAACCTAGAGACCACAGAAACCCTACTACCGCCCCCCTAATTCTAGTAGAAAAAGATAGATAAAGAGGGGGTAGTAAGAGAGGCCAGCTCCCTAATATATAATATAGGGGGCTATAGATATCTATCACGCCTCTCTAACCTAGCCAAGCTCTAGGAGGCCTATAGGCGACTATTAGAGGAACTCTAGCATATTACTAGGGCTATAACCCCTAAAAGAGCCCTAGTAACTACTAGAAGGAAGAGCGCCCCCTGGTAGAACAACGAAATCTACCAGGTAGTCTAAGAGAGAAAAAGGGCAGAAAGACAGCTCCAACGCTCCCCTAGCAACCAGGCCCTCCTTACTACCTATAAGTTAGCCTAGAGGAAGCAAACAAAGGCTATAAGAAAGAGTAAGAGAAAGACTTGGAAGGCCTTTCTATAAGAGGCTAGAGAAAAGCCAGAGAAGCTCTAGCAACTAGAAAGATAGGCTAGACTATAAAGCACTACTGCCCTACCCCCTCCTGAGCTACTAACCCTTGGACAAGCTAGTACCTTCTAGGAGAAGGTAGAGGCCCTTTTAGTATGCTTCTTCCCCCCCTCCCCCTAAGAGGATAACCCGGAGGAACCCCTAATAAGCCCTAGGCTACCGGTTAGCTAGACGGTTAGGCCGGACAATATAAAAGAGGCTATTAAAACAATAAAACCCTAGAAAGTACTAGGACCTAACAAACTCCCTATAGGCTTTCTAAAAGCCTGTGGCGACCCCTTATATAAGGCCCTTACTATACTAGCCTTGAAATCCTTCCTTTATAGCTTCTATCTACAGGAATATAAGGAAGTAGTTACTATCGTCCTCCCTAAACCAGAAAAACAGCTAGACACCTATAACACCCCTAGAGGCTACTGCCCTATAGCCCTACTTAACTGCATTAGCAAGGTCCTAGAAAAAGTTATAGAGACTAAGATAAGGGATATAGCTAAGGCTTTTAAGCTAATTCCAGCAACGCAATAGGGCTACTGCCGCTATAAATCCACCGAATCGGCTATATACCTCCTTATAGCTCAGATCTAGAAGGTATAGAAGTATAAAGCCGGGGCCTCCCTCCTATAGCTAGACCTATCAGGGTATTTCGATAGTATCCCTTATAGTAGACTCCTAGCTATACTAGACCAGCTAAGGCTATCTACCTAGCTACTATCCTAGCTAAAGGAATTCCTCTCCTCTAGGACTACAAGCCTTCTATTCAACAGCTAAAAAAGCCAGCAAATCCCGGTACTAATAGGAGTACCCTAAGGCTTACTACTTTTACCAATCCTCTTAGTCCTATACCTCTGCCCCCTATACGAAAGGCTAGAGAGAAAATACCCTACTATCTCTACTATAGGCTATATAGACGATACTAACCTACTAGCCTTCGGCAGAAAGGCTGTAATAACGGTTAGACAGCTAGAAGAGGCCTGGAAAGAGTACCTAGACTAGGCAATAACCGCTAGAGTTACCTTCTTAGTAGCAAAGAGCGAGCTTATACATTTCCCCCTTGGAAGGAGGCCCTAGACTAACCCTATTAACCTAGGACTAACAGGGGACTCCCCCCCCCTATAACTAGCTATAGAGGCCCGTTTTCTAGGGGTCTAGCTAGACCCTAAGCTTACCTAGAAGGCTTACGCTAGTACCCTATAGCAGAAGCTAAAAATGTAGTCCCTTGTTATTACTAGGCTAGCTGGAAAGACCTGGGGATCTAGAATCTAAAAGACTAGGCTCCTATATACAGTAGTAATAAGGCCAGTCCTAGCCTACGCAGCCTCGGCCTAGCATACCCCTATACCTATAATACCAAATAGGCCATAGGGTATAACTAGAGGCCTACTAGCAGCTGAAAACGAGGCCCTAAGGAGGGTTATAGGAGCCTATAAAAGGATACTGGTCCGAAGCCTCTACTATAAGGCTAACGTCCCTCCCCTTAACCTCTACCTTAATGCCCTCTCCTTTTCTAGCCAAGCCAGGATAAATAGGGCTATAGGGAAAGAGGTGGCTAAGCAGAAGGAAGCCCTATGCCTTACCCTTGGAAACAGGACCCCTAGAACCAGCCTCCCCCTAGGAGGGCGTATAAAGTAAGAAAGAAAAAAGGAGGTAACAGCCTAGTAGCACTACCAACAACTAAGGAAAGCGGTTAATAAGGAGCCCCTCTATACCGCCTAGAAGGATCGCTATCTATAGGAGGCTAGGGCCTCTAGTTATAACCCCTATATAGAGAGCCTCTTAGAGAAATCAGCTAAGGCTACCTTTTAAGAGGAGAACCTAGCTAAGGCCTTTAAGAAGGCCTTCCAAAGATACCACTATAACCTCTCTAAGGCTGAAAGCTCGCTACTAATATAGGCCCGTATAGGGAAGATAGGCCTAAGAGGATTCCTATATACCTGTAAGGTGCCTAGGGTTAATAACCCCCTCTGTCGCTGCTATCTAGCTATAGAGGACATCCAACATATATTCGACGGTTGCCTAGCCTACCCTTTAGCCTCCTTTAAGGAGAGGGAAAGAGGGGATATACATAGCTTTCTCTATAGACTTGAAAAAGGGGGCGGCAGCGCTATACGCCCCCTAGTTCGCCACATTACTACTAGACTGCCAGAATACTCTGTTGCTCAGAGGCTAGGAGCGGTCTAGCCTATACCCCTTTAGGCAGTATGTTTTCATACTCCTAAAGGGGCGGTATCTACTCTGGTGAAGATTGGCCTACCCCCTATCACACCCCCTTTTTCCTATGTACGGTTATAGGTCTTTCACCCGTTGTACGGTTTTCCTATAGCACTAGTTCAGCCCACCTAGATATCCCCTACGGGGATCAGATAGCGCAATAGAATCTATCTATCTATCTTTATAAAGATAGCGAAAGAGATGCTAAGAAAATAAAAGCTATTTAATTCATACTCGATAGGTATACTAAGACTAAATTCTAAGGGATTATGCCTAATACTAGGGCTGCTAACGTTTCGACCGCTAAACTCCGACAATTCCTTATACTAAAAAAAGATAATTAGATCGCTTGAGATTAATAAGATATATATAGGAAAAGCAAATATGCTTTTCAGGTCTAAGGATTTAAAACGATTACTCGGAATAGTTAAAGTAAAGCTTGATATTAGTTATATAACTTTCTATATATTAGAGACGCCAACCCCTTTTTTTATATATCTAAAGGACATAGATAAGCTTGGTATATACCTTAATAATATAATAAATAAGCTTATATCTAAGTTAGGAAAGTGTATATATGTTTAACAGAAATAGGGATATCTATAGATCCCTATAAAAGGGATTAAGCTGCTAAGTATAACATTTATAGCAGATAACAAGCGTCCTGCGCCTCTATAGCTTATAGAGGCCGAACTAAGATGCATTTATCGATGCTATAGATATCCTATAGTTGATAGATTGTATAAACTACTATAATAAACAGACTATTAAGTAGAATATAGCGCTATTAAAATGATTTACAAGTTCTACCATTTCTGCCATATTAAAGGTATAGTGCTATAACAGTTAAGATTCGTATTATAAGACGATATTTACTTTAATTTTAAGATTATTATAGATATCCTAGATATCGAGAATTATAAGGTACTATATATAGTTAATACTGCAATGTTATTCTAAGTAGCCTACTTTCTAAACAATCTTTTAGCTAAAGAGAGGTAGAAGCGGCTAAAGGAATGTTAGATCAATATATACCTTAGACTACCTGATATTTTGCACTATAATAAGGGTATTAATTTTAAAGTATATAAGTTCTAGGTAAAGGCTAAGCTTATAGGTATAACCTGTTATTTAGTACTAGTCGAGGTATACTAGTCAGTCGGTAAGATCAAGCGGTATTATAGGCTACTAAGATAGGCCTATAACATTATTAAATCCAAGACCGCTGGATCTTACTTAAAAGAGGTATACCTATAAGCAGTACTAAGCGTAGTTAACAATGCCACAATTTAGCTAAATTAAGTAGATTATAGTAATCTCGCTGACCTATATTAGGCTCCTTTAAAGTAGAGCTAGATATAGCCTTTTCTACTTCATTCCCCTCTATAACTGGCTCTCTTAGCACACGGGGCAGGTCTCCAGTGCCAGTTAAGGGCTCAGGCTCCCTAGTCTCACAGGGACTTTGATAGGGGGCCTGGGCAGTGGCTAAGGGCTCTACAGGCCTACGGGGCCTTTTCCCCCTTAAAGAAGGTCCTATACCTTCTAAAGTAGTACCCTTAGCCGGAGAATTCCTTAGCTTATAGCGCTTATTAGGCTCTATAGCTTCAGATATTATAGCATCCTCTATAATAGGTCTATAGTCTTCCTTTCTAATAGAATTAGAAGGAATTTCCACTACTATCTTATTACGCTGCGGCTCTTTACTTTTAGTAGTATAACTAGAAAGGCCTAAAGGAAAAGCAAAATTTGCATGTAATATAGGCGAAGAGCTGCCTTTAACGTTAAGAAAAAATCCTGATTTCTTAAAGTCTAGTACAGCTATACAGCGTCTATCACCCCTGTAAAGGGTTTCCTTTATAAGGCAACCTCCCGAATCATAGTGCCTAACCCCACTAACAATAATGATATCAATATTAGGTAGGTATAAAACGTTATCTAATACTAATTTAGTATAGATAGGGGGGGCCTATCCAGATAATACTTCTAGTATAATAGAGCTTATACCAGCCAGGCTTACAGGGCCATTTCCAGTGTTAATAGGGCGTAAGGGCCTATGTTAGGCGTAAAGGTAGTAAACCGCTCTTTACTATTACTGATATGGTCTGTAGATCCCGTATTATATAGCCAACTAGTATAAAGAGCGGGGTCTCTAGGGCGTCTTCTAGGCTGATTATCTTTATATTTTGCCTTGTTATTAGAAGAGGTTTTAAGGCCTTTTCCTTTAAAGTCCTTACGCTTCTTATACCCTTTTAATGCTAATAGCTGTGCTAATTGGGTATTCGAATCGCTAGAAGAACTAGAATTGGAACTAGAGTCGGATTCCTCTTCTTCTTCTATAACTGGGTTATAGGACCCTAGTATAAAGGAGGCTTATTCAGCACTTTTAGCACTAGAATTCTGCCCTTCAACATTATAACTAGCCTTCTTCTTACCCTTTTTCTTATTTTTACCCTTTTTACTAGGGTAAGAATTTGAATTAGGGGTTGAATTAGAGCTATTAGCCACGTAAGCTGCTCTATACACCTCTGTAGCCGGGTTCCTAGATTCTTCTAAAATATTAGCCATTAGATATTCTATATTAAGGCTAGAGGCTATAAGGCCTAGCATTCTAGCCTATCTTATAGAGCTCTTTTAGCGTAATACCTAGCTAGGAAACTTAGATTCTAGAGCCTTAAAATACTGATTTAGTATTAAAGAGGGATCTATATCTATTTTAGCCATAGTAAGCTTAGCAAGATAGCCGTTAAATTCAGCGTTAAAAGCTGATAAGCCTTTTCTATAGGTACTAAAAGTAAGGGCATGGAATTCATTATAGACGTCCTCCTTTTTAGACTCTATAGGTCGGCTATACTGCCTAACAAGCAGCTTAAAGGCCTTAGAAGGTATATAAATCTACGATATAGCAGCCCTAGGGCTACTAGATAAGCTATTGTATAGAAGCATTAAAAGAACAGCTTGATCAGAGTCACTATAAGTGTTAGATATATCAGGGTTTTCTAAAAAATTAGATATCCCTAACGCTCTTAACACTATACTTAAAGCCTGAATCCACTGTTCAAAATTGCTTTCCCCGCTAAGCTTACTATCGTCCGGTATAGTATAGGCCTTTTTAGAAAGCTCCTTTACTATACTACTAGTAATAGTATCCTTAAAGCCTTCCTTAGACCCTGTATCTATAGGGGGGTCTAAATTACTAGTAGCTATATTATCTATAGCCGGCCCTAGATAGGGCTCTTTCCTAGGGGGACGTAAAGGAGAATCTAAATCCATAGTACCGCTAAAAGGATCAAATTTAGGACTATAGCTAGTTTTTCCAGTAGTAGCAGCCGCAGCGTTACTACTATTAGTTAAAGAAGCTAAAGTAGAAGATATATTCTTCATAGCACTAACGCTATCCTTGACAGAGGCTTTTAGGGTATTTAGACTTAAAAGTAGTGTTTTTATATCACTAGATTGGCTAGCTATAACTCGCTTATAAGATTTTATATGCTGTTTTAGTACTTCTATAACCTCGCTATAGTCTTCGCCATCTTCCTTATCTTCTAATAGGGTTTGTATAGGTGGTAGAGGCCTAGAAGATTGCCCTGGATCAGCTGGGTTACTAGCCCTTTTAGGCGCTATACCCTTCCCTTTAGCTTGATCCGCCATTGTAAATAGGCTACTATTTACTTTATAGTGCTAGCTAAAGCACTTAATTAGCTTCCAGTTCACTAAAGCTAATTAGCTAGCTTACTAATTATAGTAGTGATTTTCTAGGCTAGTCTTAGCGCTTAGTAGGTTTATAGCGCTGCCTACTTGCTACTTAGTAGGGCTTTCTAATAGAAATTCTAAACTAGGCTCTAAGATAGGGACTAGAGACTTCGACGTAGGGACTTAACTACCGCCTATAGATATATCTATAGAAAGGGCTCTATAGTAGGGAAATGTAGGTCTTTAGCGCTAGAAATTCTAAAACGCTAGCCTTTCTACTTCCAGCTATAAGTAGAAAGGTCTTTTAGTATAGGTAAGTATACTAGCCTAAGTGTATAAGAGCCCCAAATACTCGTCAATACTATAGGACTTGGATTTCTTAGCGATTTCTCCTTTTGATTTTCAGGCTTTTTAGTCCTTAAATAGCCTTCAATAAGGTGTAATATATAGCTTTTTAGGGCTAATATAGTACTATATTTTCAGCTATAAGAGGCTTCAATAGCCCTATATATATAGGCAGAGGTAGCGCTTTGAAATTGGACTCCAACGATAACTATCCTACAGGCTATCCGGGCTCATAACCTATTAGAATAGGTAATCCTATATAAGGATCTGCAACTACTATAGCCCACTAGTAGTAGTCATATAGGGTACATAGGGGTAGCAACAGCGTTGATATGGCCTAAATAGCACTTCCTAGGTATATGCTAATATAGTAAAGTAGGGCCCTTTACTGTATTCCCTCTATAAAAGTCCTTATATAACGGTAAAGTCATAGGCTATAGCGCTATATTATAGGGGCTTTAAGCTTATATATCACGGCTTTTAGTAGGTCTTATAGGCCTATAAGGCTTATAGTTATAGGTAACGTAGTAATTTGATTTCTAGTCTAGTAGGTAAGGCCTTGCATTTCCTTTCCTATATATACCCTCCGGGACCGTTCCTGCCTCCCGTACGGTAGGAGCGCCTTAGGAGGTGCATGGCACCTTCCCGAAAAACCAAATGAGCTGGCGATTTTAAATAATCGACTTACGGCTACCTAAGCTGCAGGGTAAGCCGCACGACTTTTCCTGTAAATTCTGTTTTCGCTCCTATGGTGCAGGGTAGGTACAGGGTAGGTAGGTGACCTAACGGAAGAGCCTTTTAAGGCTATTTTTAGCGCTTATACAGCCCAACGGGGCTGTCTCTACAAAAGTAGGGCATAAATCCAAAAATAGAAAAGCCTTTTAAAGCTATTTCTAGGCTATATAGCGGTATATATAGCTAAGTCAGCGGTATCCACAAAAGTGAGTCCACCCTTAGAATATAGCTATATATCTTGTTGTTCGAGAACTGAAATTCGTTTTGCCTGAGCTATAACCGTTAGAGCGCTATAGCTTATTTTGTACGTTTAACAAGAAGACCTAAATCCTAAACCTTATAGATCTACTTAAGCTGATTATAGATAGTAAGAACCTAATAGTTCCTGGGGATATCTATAACTTTAAGCTAGAAATGCTTCTTAAGGGCCTTATAGCAGACGTTCTCCTTAGTAGGGTAGAGAACTAGGCTTATTAGGTAGTTACCCTCTTCATTGAAAGTTAGAGCTATTAAGTATAGTATAATAAAAACGTACCTCTTAAACGTATATAGGGTCTATCTAAGCATACTATTAATATAGTTATCGGTTATCTAGGCCTATTCTAGCTATATCCTATATATATTATATAAGATAGCTAAAACTGATTGGAGATCTCGGCCTGAGACCTTCTCTTCTATAATTATAGCAACCTAACCAGCTATTGTTACACGTACAAAATAAGCTATCGCGCTCTAACGGTTATAGCTTAGGCAAAACTAATTTCAGTTCTCGAACCACTAGATATATAGCTATATTCTGAGGGTGGACCCACTTATGTGGATACCGCTGACTGGGCTATATATACAACTATATAGCCTGGAAATAGCTTTAAAAGGTTTCTCTATTTTTAGATTTATGCCCCACTTCTGTGGAGACAGCCTCCCTAGGCTATATAAGCGCTAGAAAAAGCCTTAAAAGGCTCTTCTACGAGGTCACCTACCTACCCTGTACCTACCCTGCACCGCAGAAGCAAAAGCAGAACTTACAGGAAAAGTCGTGCAGCTTACCCTGCAGCTTAGGTAGCCGTAAGTTGATTATTTAAAATCGCCAGCTTATTTGGTTTTTCAGGAAGGCGCCATACACCTCCTAAGGCGCTCCTGCCGTATGGAAGGCAGGAACGGTCCTAGAGGGTATATATAAGAAAGGGAAATACAAAGCCTTACCTACTAGACTAGAAATCAAATTACTACGTTACCTATAACTATTAGCCTTATAGGCCTAAAGGACCCACTAAAAGCCGTAATATATAAGCTTAAAGCCCCTATAATATAGCGCTATAGCCTATAACTATACCGTTATATAAGGACTTTTATAGAGGGAATATAGTAAAGGGCCCTACTTTACTATATTAGCACATACCTAGGAAGTGCTATTTAGGCTATATCAACGCTGTTGCTGTCCCTTTATACCCTATACAACTACTACTAGTAGGCTATAGTAGTTATAGATCCTTATATAGGATTACCCATTCTAATAGGTTATAAGCCCGGATAGCCTGTAGGATAGTTATCGTTAGAGTCTAATTTCAAAGCGCTACCTCTACCTATATATATAGGGCTATTTGAGCCTCTTATAGCTGAAAATATAGTATTATATTTGCCATAAAAAGCTATGTATTAAATCTTATCAAAGGCTAGTTAAGGACTAAAAAGCCTGAAAATCTAGAAAGAGAAATCGCTGAGAAATCTAAGTCCTACAGGATTCACGAGCATTTAGGGCTCTTATACGCTTAGGCTAGTATACTTATCTATACTAAAAGACCTTTCTACATATAGCTGGAAGTAGAAAGGCTAGCGTTTTAGAATTTCTAGCGCTAAAGGCCTATATTTCCCTACTATAGAGCCCTTTCTATAGATATATCTATAGGCGGTAGTTAAGTCCCTACGTCGAAGACTCTAGTCCCTATCTTAGAGCCTAGTTTAGAATTTCTACTAGAAAGTCCTACTAAGTAGCAAGTAGGCAGCGCTATAAACCTACTAAGCGCTAAGGCTAGCCTGGAAAATCACTACTATAATTAGTACGCTAGCTAATTAGCTTGAGTGAACGGGAAGCGAATTAAGTGCTTTAGCTAGCACTAAGAAGTAAATAGTAGCCTATTGAAAATAGCAGATCAAGCTAAAGGGAAAGGTATAGCCCCTAAAAGGGCTAGTAACCCAGCTGATTCAGGGCAATCTTCTAGGCCTCTACTACCTATACGAACCCTATTAGAAGATAAGGAAGATAGCGAAGACTATAGCGAGGTTATAGAAGTCCTAAAACAGCATATAAAATCTTATAAGCGAGTTATAGCTAGCTAACCTAGTAATATAAAAACACTACTTTTAAGCATAAATACCCTACAAGCCTCTGTCAAGGATAGCGTTAGCGCTATAAAGAATATATCTTCTACTTTGGCTTCTCTAACTAATAGTAGCAACGCTGCTACTACTGGAAAGACTAGCTATAGTCCTAGATTTGATCCTTCTAGCGGTACTATGGATTTAGATTCTTCTCTACATCCCCCTAGAAAAGAGCCCTATCCAGGGCTAGCTATAAATAATACAGCTACTAGTAATTTAGACCCTTCTATAGATATAGGGTCTAAGGAAGGCTTTAAGGATACTATTACTAGTAGTATAGTAAAGGAGCTTTCTAAAAAGGCCTATACTATACTGGACGATAGTAAGCTAAGCAGAGAAAGCAATTTTGAATAGTGGATTCAGGCTTTAAGTATAGTGCTAAGAGCGTTAGGGATATCTAATTTTTTAGGAACCCCTGATATATCTAACACTTTTGGCAACTCTAATTAAGCTGTTCTTTTAGGGCTTCTATACAATAGCTTATCTAGTGGCCCTAGGGCTGCTATATCGTAGATTTATATACCTTCTAAGGCCTTTAAGCTACTTATTAGGCTGTAAAGCCGACCTATAGAGTCTAAAAGGGAGGACGTCTATAACGAATTCCATGCCCTCACCTTTAGTACCTATAAAAAAGGCTTATTAGCTTTTAACGCTGAATTTAACGGCTATCTTGCTAAGCTTACTATAGCTAAAATAGATGTAGATCCCTCTTTAATACTAAATCAGTATTTTAGGGCTTTAGAATCCAAGTTTCCTAGCTGGGTATTACGCTAAAAGAGCTCTATAAGATAGGCTAGAATGCTAGGTCTTATAGCGTCTAGCCTTAATATAGAATATCTCATAGCTAATATTCTAAGAGAATCTAGGAACCCGGCTATAAAGGCGTATAGAGTAGCTTACGTAGCTAATAGCTCTAATTCAACCCCTAATTCCAATTCTAACCCTAGTAAGAAGGGTAAAAATAAGAAAAAGGGTAAGAAGAAGGCTGGTCATAATATCGAAGGGCAGAATTATAGTGCTAAAAGTGCTGAATAGGCCTCCTTTATGCTAGGGTCTTATAACCTAGCTATAGAAGAAAAAGAAGAGGAATCTAACTCTAGTTCCAATTCTAGTTCTTCGAGCGATTTCAGTACCTATTTAGCACAGCTATTAGCGTTAAAAGGGTATAAGAAGCGTAAGGACTTTAAAGGAAAAGGCCTAAAACCCTCTTCTAATAAGGCAAAATATAAAGATAATAAGCCTAGAAAACGCCCTAGAGACCCCACTCTTTATAATAGTTAGCTATACAATACAGGATCTACGGACTATATTAGTAATAGTAAAGAGCGGTTTACTACCTTTACGCCTAACACAGGCTAGGTACGCCCTATTAACACTGGAAACAGCCCTATAAGCCTGGCTGGTATTAGCTCTATTATACTAGAAGTATTATCTAGAAAGGCCCCCCCTACCTATACTAAATTAGTATAAGATAACGTTGAATACCTACCTAATATTGATATAAATATTGTTAGCAGGGATAGGCACTATAATTCGGGAGGTTGCCTTATAAAGGAAACCCTTCATAGGGGTGATAGACGCTATATAGCTGTACTAGACTTTAAAAAATCAGGATTTTTTCTTAACGTTAAAGGCAGCTCTAAGCCTATATTACATGCAATTTTTGCTTTTCCTTTAGGCCTTTCTAGTTATACTACTAAAAGTATAGAGCCGCAGCGTAATAAGATAGTAGTGGAAATTCCTTCTAATTCTATTAGAAAGGAAGACTATAGACCCATTATAGAGGATGCTATAGTATCTAAAGCCATAGAGCCTTAAAAGCGCTATAAGCTAAGGAATTCTCCGGCTAAGGGCACTTCTCTAGAAGGTATAGGACCTTCTTTAAGGGGGAAAAAGCCCTATAGGCCTATAGAGCCCTGAGCCACTGCCTAGGCCCCCTATTAAAGTCCCTGTAAGACTAGGGAGCCCAAGCCCTTAACTAGCACTAGAGACCTGCCCTATATACTAAGAGAGCCAGTTATAGAGGGGAATAAAGTAGTTGAAAAGGCTATATCTAGCCCTACTTTAAAGGAGCCTTATATAGGTCAGCGAGATTACTATAATCTACTTGATTTAGCTAAATTGTGGCACGTTAGGCTAGGCCATATAGGCCTACGTCTTTTGAAAAAGACCTCTAGTATTACTGAAGGGCTGCCTAATTTTGATAAAATAAAGGGAGCTGATTTTCACTGCTCCAGCTATAATTGAGGTAAAGCAGTAAGAAGGGTTAGTAAGTCTTTAATACCTAACCTACCTAGGGTCTTAGACTTAATAGAGGGGGATACTGTTAAAATTAGGCCTAGGCCTCATAACAGAAACCCTATAGTCTTACTTCTAGTTAACCGTAAAAGTAGCTATAGATAGGTTTTTAACCTACCTAATAAATCAGGCCCTATAGTAGCTAACGCTATCAAGGGCTTTTTTAGGGGCCTAAGGAATGGTTTTAGTAGATATCCTACTAAATTCCACTTTAACAGAGGCACTGAAATAACTGATTTATTAACTACTTGGTTAGCTAAAAGGGGTATCAAATTTAGCACTTCTACCCCCTATATCCACGAGCAAAACAGCTTAGTAGAACGATCAGTTAGAGTTATACTAGACCGTATAAGGTATACCATTCTTAGTAGCGCTTTACCCTAGTATTTTTAGTGCTTTATACTATAGGCTATAGTGGAATTAGTTAATAGTACAGCTATAACTAATAAGGAAACCACTCCTTTCTAGGTGCTATTTAACAAGCTAGAGCCCGATATTCTACATATACCTAACCTAGAGCGCTTTAGGGCTATAGGCGCTAGAGAAGAGGCTATTATACCTCTAGAAAAACGGTCTGAATCCTTAAAATTTACCTTTAGAACGGAAGAGTATAAATTACTAGCGGTATTAGGTTCTAAGACCTATATAGTATACATACCGTCTAGAAGGGCAGTACTTAAAACCTCTACTATTAAGTTTATAGAGGATAATACAGTACTAAGTCAGCCTACTAATAATATAGCTTTAGAGGGGGAATTAGTAGACCTAGACCTAGATTTATAGGGGGCTGTCAGCCCGGACCCTTCTAATCTTAATACTAAAAAGCCTATTAGTATAGAAATAGGACCTCATAAGCTAGAACCCTATAAATCTTCTTCCGATAGTAAATTAGATAAACCCTTACCGGATAAGCCTATAAATCCAGTTATAGTAGAATCTACTAGGCCTAGTATATCTATTAGAAAGCCTCCATTACCAGAGGCGTTTCCCTAAACTATAGAGCCTATTTTTGCACCTAAGCCTTTAGAGGTTGTAGCGCCTAATCAGCCTATAACAAACGAACCTCTTAATAATAGTGATCTTATTTCAGAGGGGGATAAAATGCAGCTCGATTACTATAAGCTTTTAGCTAAGACTAGTAGCTATATACTATCTTTTGTCTATAAGGCTCGAAAAAGGGTAATATCTAAGTATAGTACGCCTACTACTTATAAGTAAGTCTTAAAACTACCTAGAGATAAGCGTAGTAAGTGGTTGGAGGCTATTACTCAGGAATTTATCCAATTATTAGAGCTAGGGGTTTTTAAATTCCTACCTAGGAGCCTATTACCTTCTAACTATAAGTTTATTACGTATTAAATCGTTCTTAAGGTTAAAAAGGACGCTAAAAACAGGCCTATTAAGTATAAACCTCGGTTAGTAGCCAGGGGCTTTCTACAGGTAGAAGGCCTGGACTATACTGTTACCTATGCCTCTACTAGTATACCACCTACTTAGTGTATACTTCTAGCTATAGGTGCTATTCTAGACTAGGAAATGGATAGATTCTATTACGCTATCTGATCCCCGTAGGGGATATCTAGGTAGGCTGAACTAGTACTATTGGAAAACCGTACAACGGGTGAAAAACCTATAACCATACATAGGAAAAAAGGGGGGGTGTGATAGGGGGTAGGCCAATCTTCACCAGAGTAGATACCGCCCCTTTAGGAGTATAAAAACATACTGCCTAAAAGGGTATAGGCTAGACCGCTCCTAGCCTCTAAGCAACAGAGTATTCTAGCAGTCTAGTAGCAATATAGCGAACTAGGGGGCGTATAGCGCTGCCGCCCCCTTTTTCAAGTCTGTAGAGGAAGCTATATATATCCCCTCTTTCCCTCTCCTTAAAGGAGGCCGAAGGGTAGGCCGGGCAACTGTCGAATATATGTCGGATGTCCTCTGTAGCTAGGTAGCAGTAGCAGAGGGGGTTATAAACCCTAGGTACCTTATAGGTATATAGGAATCCCCTTAGGCCTATCTTCCCTATATAGGCCCATATTAGCAGCAAGCTTTCAGCCTTAGAGAGGTTATAGTAGCGTCTTTGGAAGGCCTTCTTAAAGGCCTTAGCTAGGTTCTTCTCTTAAAAGGTAGCCTTAGCTGATTTCTCTAAGAGGCTCTCTGTATAGGGGTCGTAACTAGAGGCCCTAGCCTCCTATAGATAGCGATCCTTCTAGGCGGTATAGAGGGGTTCCTTATTAACAGCTTTCCTTAGTTGTTAGTAGTGCTACTAGGCTGTTACCTCCTTTTTTCTTTCTTGCTTTATACGCCCTTATAGGGGGAGGCTAGTCCTAGGGGTCCTGTTTCTAAGGGTAAGGTGTAGGGCTTCCTTCTACTTAGCCACTTCTTTCCCTATAGCCCTATTTATCCTAGCTTAGCTAAAGAAGGAGAGGGTATTAAGATAGAGGTTAAGGGGGGGGACGTTAGCCTTATAGTAGAGGCTTTGGACCGATGTCCTTTTATAGGCCCCTATAACCCTTCTTAGGGCCTTGTTTTTAGCTACTAGTAGGCCTCTGGTTATACCTTATAGCCTATTTGGTGTTATAGGTATAGGGGTATGCTAGGCCAAGGCTATATAGGCTAGGACCGGCCTTATTACTGCTTTATATCGGAGCCTAGTCTTTTCGATTCCAGGTCTCTAGGTCTTTCTAGCTAGCCTAGTAATAGCAAGGGACTACGTTTTTAGCTTCTGCCGTAAGGTACTAGCGTAAGCCTTCTAGGTAAGCTTAGAGTCTAGCTAAACCTCTAGAAAACGGGCCTCTATAGCTGGTTATAGGGGGGGGGAGTCCCCTATTAGTCCTAGGTTAATAGGGTCGGTCTAGGGCCTCCTTCTAGGGGGGAAGTGTATAAGCTTGCTCTTTACTACTAAGAAGGTAACTCTAGCGGTTGTTGCCTAGTCTAGGCACTCTTTCTAGGCTTCTTCTAGCTATCTAACCGTTATTACAGCCTCCTTGCCAAAGGCTAGTAGGTTAGTATTATCTATATAGCCTATAGTAGAGATAGTAGGGTATTTGCTCTCTAGTCTTTTATATAGAGGATAGAGGTATAAGACTAAAAGGATTGGTAAAAGTAGTAAGCCTTAAGGTACTCCTGTTAGTACTAGGATTTACTAGCTTTTTTAGCTGTTAAATAGGAGGCTAGTAGTCCTAGAGGAGAGAAATTCCTTTAGCCAAGATAGTAGCTAGGTAGGTAGCCCTAGCTAGTCCAGTATAGCTAGGAGTCTACTATAAGGGATACTGTCGAAATACCCTAATAGGTCTAGCTATAGGAGGGAGGCCCTGGCTTTATACTTCCATACCTCCTAGATCTAAGCTATAAGGAGGTATATAGCCAATTCGGTAGATTTATAGCGGTAGTAGTCCTATTACGTTGCTAGAATTAGCTTAAAAGCCTCGGCTATATCCCTTATCTTAGTTCCTATAACTTTCTTTAGGACCTTACTAATATAGTTAAGTAGGGCTATAGGGCAGTAGCCTCTAGGGGTATTATAGGTATCCAGCTGTTTTCCTAGTTTAGGGAGGACAATAGTAACCACTTCCTTATATTCCTATAGATAGAAGCCATAGAGGAAGGATTTCGAGGCTAGTATAGTAAGGGCCTTATATAAGGGGTTGCTACAGGCCTTTAGAAAGCCTATAAGGAGTTCGTTAGGTCCTGGTACTTTCTAGGGTTTTTTTGTTTTAATAGCCTCTTTTATATCGTCCGGCCTAACTATCTAGCTAACTAGTAGCCTAGGGCCTATTAGGGGCTCCTCCGGGCTATCCTTTTAGGGGGAGGGGGGGAAGAAGTATGCTAAAAGGGCCTCTACCTTCTCCTAGAAGGTACTAGCTTATCTAAGGGTTAATAGCTTAGAAGGGGGTAGGGCGGTAGTGCTTTGTAGCCTAGCCTATCTTTCTAGTTGCTAGAGCTTCTCTGGCTTTTCTCTAGCCTCTTATAGAAAAGCCCTCTAGGTCTTTCTCTTACTCTCTCTTATAGCCTTTATTTGCTTCCTCTAGGCTAACTTATAGGCGGTAAAGAGGGCTTAGTTACTAGGGGAGCGTTAGAGCTGTCTTTCTGCCCTTTTTCTTTCCTAGACTACCTGGTAGATTTCGTTGTTCTACTAGGGGGTACTCTTCCTTCTAGTAGTTACTAGGGCTCCTTTAGGGGTTATAGCCCTAGTAATATACTAGAGTTCCTCTAATAGTTGTCTATAGGCCTCCTAGAGCTTAGCTAGGTTAGAGAGGCGTAATAGATATCTATAGCCCCCTATATTGTATATTAGGGAGCTGGCCTCTCTTACTACCCCCTTTTTATCTATCTTTTTCTACTAGAATCAGGGGGGTAGCAGTGGGGTTTCTATAGTCTCTAGGTCGATATCAAGTACCTGGGGGTAGTAGTCTAAGTATAAGCGTATATCTAAGCTAGTATAGGAGCAGGTAAGGCTACTACTAAGCTAGAAGTAGTTGATAGTAGAGGCCCTACCTGCTTGGCTCCTCTATAGCGCCCTAGTTATAGTGCCGTAGGGGGTATAGAGGGTAAGCCCCTACTCTGCGGTTAATAGCAGTAGGTCTTCTAACCTAGGGCTAAAGCAGTTATGTTAGTTCTAAAGGGGGTGGTAAAGGTTAAAGTCCCTAGCTAGAAGGTAAAGGCCTAGATAGGCGTTGATCTTCCCTTTTATTTCTTTTATAAGGGGGGTTAAGCTAGTCTAGGGTTAGGGGTTGTTATATAGGGACTAGACTATAAAGGGGCTGTTCTTAGTCTATATAGTAGCCCTAGCCTAGTCTAAGCTAGAGCTATAAGTCTATGTTGCTAGCGGGAGTGATTTATAGATATAAAGTAAGGCCTGTCTGTTAGGGGTGAAAATAAGGTGGTAGGGGGCTGATCTAGGGTAGTAGGTAGAGTACTATACCTGCCTATTAATCCAGGGCTCTTTTATAGCAAGTATTTCTTCTCTTACTATAGAAAGTAGTACTTCCTATACCTCCTTTAAGCCCTATATATTCTAGAGGCATACCTTTATATTTCCATCTCCTCTAGCTGTATAGTTTGCTATAGTTGTTATATAGTAGTAGTAGCGTTAGCTAGTCTGGTATCCAGGTCTAGTTCAGGTCTAGTATCTAGGGGTCTAGGGGCTCCTATAGGCTCTAGGGTTCTAGTAGGTCTAGTAGCCCTTTTAGGGCTTATAGTTAGCGTAGAAGAAGGGGGGGTTTAGCCGCTTAGGTAGCTGAAGCAGGCGGTAATTATGCTCTAGTTAGGGGTTAACCCTCTTAATACTGTTGGTCGGCCCCTCTGTCTCTTCCCTGAGACTATAGTATAGCCTTCCTCCCCCTCCTCTTATAATAGGGCCTGCTAAGGGGGGTATTACTGCTATTGTTGTTGCTATTGCTAATAGTACTGGTATAAGGGCGGTTGGTCAATGTTAAAGGCCTTAGGCCTAGAACGTAGGTATCCCTTAGCCTATGCCCATGCCTCTTTTAGGCAGGGGTAGGCCTCTAAGCAGGTATGGTGAGCTTAGTGGCAGTTGCGGCAGCAGGGTGCCCTAGAGCAGGTAGGGGCTTCTAGCGTAGTATGGCTGTTAGTACTGCAGTTATAGCAGATCTCTTCTTTGCTCCGGCATACCTTAGCCCTATAGCCTTATTTCTGGCACTATAGGTACTAGATAGGCTTAGCTTTATCGATCTAGGGCTCTGCTTCTAGGGCTTAGTAGCTTTAGAAGACCCCCTCCTTATAGGCCCTCTAGGCTGCCTCTAAGGAGGTAAAGGCTATTAGTACCTTAACCCTAGTCCGATCTAGCCCTCAAGGGTGTTAGACCTTTACCCTAACTGCTATAGGGTATTGCTTTTTAGCTTCTTCTAGCAAGCCTTCCTCTATAACCCGGTTATAGACTATAAGGCCCTTAACCGCTACTACCTAGGTTGTTATATATAGGGAGGCCTTCTCGCTAAAGGCCCTTATAATCTAGGCAGTATTGCTCTCTAGGCTCTTCTTTATCTCTATGTTCTCTATAACTAGAAGGAGGTTACTACTAGAGAGCGTCCGAACCCTCTAAACTACTAGGCTAGAAGCCTATTATATAGCCTATACTATCTCTAGGGCAGATTTAGCAAGTATCTGTTACTAGGCTAAGCCTAGTCAGATAAGCACCTAGCGCTATAGGCTAGGCCTAGTTGCCTTGCTAGCTATTAGCTTACTAGCTATATTAGCCTAGGTAGGGGCTATAGGCTAGGAGTAGCTAGGCTGTTACTGCTGTTACTGCTATTGTTACTAGTAGTAGCTAGGCTGCTAAGGGTGTTGCTAGTACTATAGCTTAGGCGTTACTAAGGTAGTAGGGCGGTTCTAGGGTGCTAGAGCTACTGCTATTATAGCTAGGGCTTTTTTAGGCAGGTCCTAGAGCAGGGCTATAAGGGTAATTTACCTAGCTTTAGTAGTCGCTTCTACTATACTATAGAAGTTAATACTATCTTTAGCTAGGCTGATTATCCGGTCTAGGAGGCTAAAGAGTATAAGGGCAAGCTTAGGGGGGCTTAGGGCAGCCTAGGCGGTTTTCTTGGTTACTAGGGCAATATGGTCGGCCTTAGTAGTATTATTGTTGCTTCCTTCTTTCCCTATATTTTTCTCTGATTTTTTCCCTAGCTTTTTCGAGGTTTTCTAGTTAAAAGGGGCTAGGGCTAGGACGTACTAACTGCCGTTTAAGCCCCTAAGAAAAGGGGCAAAGACGTTAGTTAAAAGGGGGGTACTAATTATAGGGGCATTAATAGTAGGGGGGGCGCTAGAGCTAAGTACTATAGGTACTATAGTTATAGCGCCTATAGCAGTCTTCTTAGTAGTAGTAAAGGTAGTAGTAGTAGTTTAGCAGTCTTTCATTTCTTTATTATCGTATAGGTAGTCCGTACTTAGAGGTTAGTAGTCTATACTTAAAGGCTAGCTTAAAAGGTTATTATTATTATCGTTAGCCGTAGGGAGGGCAGGGTTGCCAGGGCGTAGAGCCGTATTAATAGCCTATATACAAGGAAATTACAGTTATAAGAGGACAGCTAGGCTTGTTATTTTCTGCATTTTCGCACGCCTAGGGCTATCGCACAACCGACAGCGCTATAGCGAAAATTAGCAGGCGTTATATCCTCAATCGGACGGTTCGAATGGATATAGTTACACGCGATTTGGTGTAGTTTTGACCAAAAACTCGTTTTTCGTTTTTAGGTGTCGGTCTAGACTAGAAAATAGAACTAGCTGACTTTATAGGGGCATTTCTTAATAGCGCTCTTAGAGAAGAAATGTATATAGAAATCCCTGAAGGACTATTAGACTAAGTAGCTTTTAATAAGGCTATTTATAAGCTTTTACTGAAATATAGCTATAGTCCTTCTACTCCTAATGTTATTAAACTATCTAAAGTGCTATATAGTCTGAAATAAAGCTCTAGAGAGTGGCAAGATAAGCTTAAAATCTTACTTAAGAGCCTAAGCTATCTCCCTTATATTTCAAATCTAGGGGTCTTCTATAATGCTAAAACCTGCCACTTTATCGTTACCTATTCAGATAATTGTCTATTTATAGGGCCTAATATAGGCTATATAACTGATTTAAAGAAACGGCTTAATAAGGTTTATGCTATAGAAGACTTAGGGCCTGCCACCTATTTCCTAGGCATGTAGATTATAAGGGATAGAACTAATAGGCGCCTATAGCTTAACCAGTTACAGTATATAGAAGAGGCGGTTAGCCACTTTAACTTAGCCGATTCTAAGCCTATATCTATTCCCTTATAGCTAGGGCTAGTAAGTCAACTTCAACTAGAGGAAGATATTACTAGCTACCTCTGTAATTCTACGAAAATCAAGCTCTATTAAAGCTTAGTAAGAACATCTATGTATATAATGCTCTTTACTTAGGTAGATATTAGCTTTACTATATAGTAGCTATCTAGGTCTTTAAATAGACCTACAAAATTACACTTAAACGCTGCTAAAAATATTTTTAAGTATCTTAATAGTACTAAAGACTATAGTATCTTTTTTAGCTATAACGGAAATATAGTAGCTGATCTAGGGCCTAAGCTTAGTAATAGTAGTAATATAACTACTAAGCTTAGTAGAGACTTTCACTCTAAGGAAGGGCCTAGGCCCCTAACTACTACCTCTACTACTATAGTAGATTCTAGAAATGGTAAAGGTAGTAGCCGGACTTCTATAATTAATAGTAGTCTAGTCCCTATAGGCTTTAGTGATTCTGATTTTACGGGGGATAAGGCTACTAGTAAATCCACCTATAGCTATCTATATAAGTTAGCTGGCGGGCCTATTAGCTGGAAAACGAAAAGAGCTACTACTATTGCTCTTTCTACTCTGGAAGCTGAAACTGATGGACTTACAGAGGCTATACGCGAAGTACAGTGGATTATAGGGCTATTTTCTGAACTTCATAGACCTATAGACTACCCTATTACTCTCTATAGAGATAATCAGGGCTCTATAACGGTGGCTAATGACCTAGCGCTATACGCTAGAACTAAGTATACCCTGCTGAAATTCCGGTACGTTAGAGAGCAGGTTAGGGCTCAAATAGTTACTATTATATATCTTAATACTAAGTGTATGCCGGCTGACGGACTTACTAAAGCCCTACCAGTTAGTGGCTTTCAGTCTTTTATTAGGCTTTTAGGCCTACAACCTAAGGGAGCTTTTTACTAAGCTATCCTCTACCCCTATATATATATTCTATACTATATATATAGAAGGCCTGGCTTAGCCTAATTAGCTTATAAGACCAGTCAATAGTACCGGCTACTTTACAGCCCTCTGGAATCACCTAATTCCTCTATATAGCCTTAAAAGGCTTATAAGGTCCTAGCTACCGTAGTATAGTTCTATAGGCGCCCTTATGCTGGCATAAGCTCCCTGCGGCGTTAGAGAGGCCTATATTACTCTAGCTACGTCTAGAAGTACTCTAGTATATAGTATAGCTATATTAGGAAATATAGGCTCTGGCTAGTACTAGTAGTCTACTTTCCTTTAGAGGGGGATTCTCTATGTGACTACCTGTTATTTCCTTATTAGAACTTACTGAAAGAACGGAGTAAAAAAGGGCATAAAATTTAAAACCATGCTAAAAATTGTCTCCTCTATAAGAGGATAAAGGCGTTTATAAGCCCTTTACTCCTTCTATACTCTAGTACGTCTATCAGTCGCTAAGGTATAGAATATTTGGATATTTTATATTACTATACGCTTTAAAGCTATAGTACCTATACCTTTAAATAGGTTATAGGTTTTATTTCAATATTATAGATATTCTTACTTCTTTCTATATATAATAGGGGTTTATCCTTTATATATATAAGGGCATAACTCCTTTGTCTAACGGAATAGTTTTGCTCTTACGTTCTTATTTCTTAGGATTCTTCTATTCTTTACCTATATATAGCTTTCTAAGGCTTATAAAGGAACAGAAGAATAGAGGGGGTGTTAAACGTACAAAATAAGCTCTAGCGCTCTAACGGTTATAGCTTAGGCAAAACGGATTTCAGTTCTCAAACTACTAGATATATAGCTATATTATCAGGGTGGACCCCTTTTTATGGATACCGCTGACTAAGCTATATTCACCACTGTATAGCCTAGAAATAGCTTCAAAAGGCTTTTCTATTTTTAGATTTATGCCCCACTTTTATAGAGACAGCCTCTCTAGGCTATATAAGCACTAGAAATAGCCTTAAAAGGCTCTTCTACTAGGTCACCTACCTACCCTATACCTACCCTATACCGCAGGAGCAAAAACTGAACTTATAGGAAAAGTCGTGCGGCTTACCCTGCAGCTCAGGTAGCTGTAAGTCGATTATTTAAAATCGCCAGCTTATTTGGTTTCTCGGGAAGGCGCTATATACCTAATAAGGCGCTCCTGCCGTATAGAAGGCAGGAATAGTCTCAGAGGGTATATATAGGAAAGGAAATTGCAAAGCCTTACCTACTGGACTAGAAATCAAATTACTACATTACCTACAACTATAAGCCTTATAGGCCTAGAAGACCCACTGAAAGCCGTGATACATAAGCTTAAAGCCCCCATAATATAGCGCTATAGCCTATAATTATACCGTTATATAAGGACTTTTATAGAGGGAATATAGTAAAGGGCCCTACTTTACTATATTAGCACACACCTAGGAAGTGCTATTTAGGCCATATCAACGCTATTGCTGCCCCTATGTACCCTATACGACTACTACTAGTAGGCTATAGTGGTTATAGATCCTTATATAGGATTACCCATTCTAATAGCTATTCTAGAGAAGCAACGGTTAAAATCCTCCTTATTAATGGTTATCTTATTAAAGAAGTCTAGCCGGCTATCCTTTATAATATGCTACTTTAGGTAAAGAGCAATCTTACCTACTAGCTTAAAGTAGTTACTACTAAGTAGAGCATAGTATTTAGTAATGTTATTGATATTTCTAGCAGTGCTATACTTATTAGTTTCCTTCCTACGTACCTTGAAATCTTTAAAAGTTAAATAGGAGTATATATAGCTAGGCCTGTTAAAGCGCTTCATTAAGGAATTATCCCGATTAGACATAGGTACCTTAGTCTAAGGGATATTACCTAAGGAAATCGAAATTATATTATCCTTACCTTTTATAAATAAGTACTTCAACTTGCTTAAGGTGCCCTTTAACTTTTATAGGGAAGACTAGAGCTTATATAGTATTAATTGCAGCTTATATAGGGAGAACTGAACCTTATATAGCAAAGAGTGAAGCTTATATAGCAACAACTATAGTTTTCGCAGTATTGATAGAGGAATTGTCATGGCGCTTACTAGTATAAGCTCGTCCTTATCCTTATTATATACTAGCCTACTAATTATATAGCAATGCTACTCCTTTTGAAGGACCTTATTTAAATCTAAGTTTATCTAGGGCAGAGCCCACTTCCTAGATCCCTTTTTTAGAGGTATCTTAATTGTTGGTAGGTTTCCGGAGATCGTAGTGACCTAAAACGATAAGAGTAAAGCGAGCAGCAAGGAAATACTAGTTTAAGTTCTGGTTCTGGATTGTTATATATCTCCCTCTATCTAGGGGGTGGTTATACACCCCTTAAATACCTATGTTAGAGCGGAGCGCTTGTTGGTAACTATTACGTAGTATGTAGGTACGCTACTTATAGCTGTTGTATAAGTAGCGTAGTACGTGCCCTTTTCTCTAGAGTAAGGGGCTTATATGCTATATGGTTATAGGGATTAGCACCTAATCCCCCTTACTGTAATTAATACTGGCAACTCTTCTTTTATAACTGCGCCAGCGCTTTATCAACCGAAATAGGAAATCCTAGATTATTTTGCTCTCCTTATTGCCGGAATAGGAAATGCTAATTACTCGACTTCTTATTTACTAATTAGAATGTTGAATTCTGGTTGCTAATCCCTATTATAGAAGGCGCAATCTTAGCGCCTTTTAGATATGCCCTTAAACAGTATAATAGTAAGTACGTTATACCGGTAACTATTGTTGTAAAAGCTCGTAGTTCTAAATAGGAATTATAATAGGAAAAATCAGAGCTCTAGACTAGCTGATTGCGAACTCTGAACGCTCTTACCCTAAACCAATAAATAGATGGGTTCTCCTACTATATACTACCTATTCTCTTTCTCCCTATGATCTATACTAGTAGTAGTAGTAGTAGTAGTAATAATAATAGTAGTAGTAGCAGTAATAGCAATAGTAGTAGTAGTATTAGCAGTACTAGCAGTAATAAGTAAGTTGCTTACCGTTATATACTAATAATTAAGCATACTAATCTTGTTATTTATAGTGTTGGATTTTGATAATAAGTAGAGTAGATACTCCTATAAAAGCACGGGTAGCAATGTCTATATATATGCTAAGGATAAGGGCGGTAATGCCCTTAATATACTTATAACTAATACTTTTAACAAGTATCTTACCTAAAAGGGTAATAATAACACGTTCCTAGATATGTCTAAACGCGCTATTGCCGATAACAGTAATGAGAAGAGCGTAGTAGGTAGCGACAACGGCAATAACAATAACAACAATAGCGATAATCCCGACACTATAGACATAGCTATACTTGTTGTATAGCCCGAGTCTATAGGCAGCTATACTAACACCAACTCTATGCCCCTTGATTCTAAGGGGCTGATCGTATATACGTACGTCCTGCTTGTACAGGCTACTATACGCTAGTATAAGAAGGAGGTAGAGGAGGCGGCGGCATATAGGGCAGAGATCGCTATATATAAGACATATATCTCTATGCCTACTAAGCACTCTCTGCCTATATTACCGGCTATAAAGAAGGCGGCGGTAGCAGCTGTATATACGTGGCATACGGCATTATACACTGCTATATGTATGCCTACGCTGCTAGGAGCAATACTAGCAGCAGCGATAGCAAGTTCGTTGTCTAGCGAAAGCTCGGACAACTCTGTCGTCCGCTTTAGCTGCTATATATATAGTATATCGGATTATACAAAGCCTTATAAGAGGTTGTTATACGCTTATATATATAAACCAGAGGATAAGTATCTTACTCTTATTATCCTTATTATTAATATTGCTAATACGTATAAAGTTTATAGCCTATATAGTACTATATACGCTGTTATTTGCCTTAGCTACCTATACTTGTTTTGAGGAGGTATTAAGGACTTGTTTAACAAGTCCGGCAATTTCGCGCTATGTATAGCGTACTAAAACCGTATGTTAGGCTATAGCCTCTAGTACTAACAGTACTTATCTAGGTACTTATATATACTAATGTAAGTTCTATTCGCGTATTATTTCTATTATATTATTATTTCTAATGTATATTATAGCCCTAAGTCAGTCTATCTGTTCTTAGACCGCTTCTTAGAGCTCTGCTCTAACCTCGCTATAAAGGCTAAAGTAAGTTACGATCTTTAGTAGTATCTATTATTTAATTAGAATACTTATTGGTAATAGGATGAGAAAATGTGGCGCGACGGCGCTAAGTACGTCTTAGTCTTAGTGGATAAGGCGCGTACTTTTGTCGAGCATAGGGCACCTATAGCAGGCATAACGCCTATATAGAAAAAGCTTATAGCGATAGCTGCTAAAAGCAAGGCTATTAATGTTTTATTATTGTAATTAGGGGGTAGGGGGCGCTGGCGCGCGTATTATACAAGCTATAAAAGTATAAATTAAGATCGTTTCGCGCTCAACCTTATATTCCTTATTATACTATAGATAAATTATCCTAGTAGTCTTTGTCTTTTATACTAGCAATCTTGCCCTAAGTTATATAGGCTCTTCCTATTACTTAGCTAGGCGTTAAACCTAGCCTTCTACTCTAATCTTAGCTATATTTATAGTAATAAGCCTTTTAAGCGTCTCATTTAGCGTGCGTTTAGTTATAGCATCGGCTAGGTTATTGTTGCTACTAATCTACCTAATTTCTACGATTTTACGGTTTTCGTAGCTCTGCTATAGGGCTATTATGTCGATTATAAGTCGCTTTTCTACCGTTGTCCTAAGCTTTACTAGGTACTTATACAAACTAAATAAGTCTATATAAATAACGATTAGTAGTAGCAATAGTAGACCTAGGCCTAAGTAGATCTTAGCAAGTATTTAGTATAGAATATACCTAAGATCGAACCCGCTTACTATTCTATATATTTTACTTGCTAAAACGCTTTGTATTACCTGTTTGTACTTAGTCGAGGACTAGTATATGATATTACTATATAGGTTAAACTCGTTTATACTACTTATCTTATTTCTAAATATTATAACAAATCTAATCTGCAATATTATATCAGTATTATTAGCGAATGATCCGTCTATAAAGACAAAGAGCTTAGCTATCTTAAGTTCGAGTTGTAGGTAGCGTAGCCTATATACTAAGTTCTTAATCTGCTATTATAGTCGAGCGTTAAGCTTGGCAATCTTAGCTATATCGGGCTTAGTTGACTATACTGCTACTAATAAGTTGAAAGTCGCTTTTAGCTAGTAAATCGTAGTAATGTAGGTATTATATACGTGTTGTTCGACGTATACTTGTTTTGCTATTTCAGCATCTAGGCTTATAAGTTCGAGTTATATAGCTTACCCTTTTTATCGAATCTTAATAGTATCTATGCTTATTTCGAACTTATATCTATTAAAGTCCGTAATTGATTTGTCCGTTAAAAATACTAGTAGCTTATACTTAAAGCCGGCCTTATCTAGCTCGAGCTTCTTCTTATCTATAAAGGGTTACTTACTGATATTAAGAGTATCGTCGGTTTATAGGCCGATAATTCCGAACCTGCTTCTAATTTACGTCTTACCAATTATAAGGTATAGGTTAAAGGCGCTTGGCTTAAGATTAAGGCATTTAGTATACCAGTTTATATATATTACCTACTAGTATAGTCCAGCTTGAGGTAGTCTATATAATAGGGTTTTAACAAGTAAGATAGTATAGGGGGGATAGAGCATCTTAAGCTCTTTAGGTAATAGAAGAATCACTTTCCTTACTAGCTATAACTTAGCTTATATATAAGCCTGGATAACATTGTATATCTACGCCTTAAAACTAAAGCGCGTTTATAGCGTTAGGAGTAGTAAGAGCATAAGTTGCTATATATAGCGCTAGATTATTAGCGATTAAGTAAGGAGGTACTTCTTATCCCTATTGCCAAATCCCTAAGCTATAAAGCGTAATTTCTTGTATAGTAAAGTAAGCTTGTCTTTTACTTTCTAGATAATCCTTGACTTAAAGATCTAGTAGTCTGATATATCTACTAGTATCTAGATCGCTTTGATTACCCTGGCTACTAGGAGCGAGTTTAGTTCTGTTTTATTAGATTCTTAGAATAGTATACTAGGTATAGTAATCTTACCTTTAGCTTGTAGTTTAAGCGTAAGATCGTAGTTGTACTTCTCTTTTTCTGAAACAAAGTTATTAATAGGTACTAGGTTCTTTTAAGGTTGTCTATACTAGTAGGGCTACTTAGGCTAAGGATATTAGAATCGTTCTAGCTGCTTAACTCTAGCCTAATTATCTTGTTTATCCTATACTAGCTCCTAGTAATATGGTTTAACTACTATATTCCGAAATTCTATAGGTCTATTAACTATATTGACGATTACTGTTGTATCTATAGCTAAGATTACCTTATAAGGTCCTATCTATCGGTTGCTTTCCTAGAATATAAGTACTTTTATACCTACTTTAAGTAAGTATAGTAGTACGTCTTTTATACTTAGTCTAGTACGTTATATAAGAGCGTCTTACGTAGTCCTTATATCGTTTAGGATTCGCAATTATATTATAGCCTTCTGAATTACGCCTGCTTAGTATAGTTAAGATAGAGAAGGCGGTATATCTATAGTAAGGCGTAGGTATATACTAAAAACTAAGAGCGTTAGTACTAGCCTGTCCGGGCTAGTAGTATTATTAACTATACTTAGTGCTGTTTATAGATATACTTCTTTCAAGCAAGATCCGGCAGTCTTAGATTTAATAATATCGTAGGCCTATCTTAGTAGCCTATAATACCGCTCGATCTTACCGACTAACTGGTATACCTTAACTAGTACTGAATAATAGGTTATACCTATAAGCTTAGCCTCTACCTGGAACTTATGTACTTTGAAATTAGTACCTTTATTATAGCGTAAAACATTAGGTAGTTTAAGGTATATATCAATCTGTTGGTAGGTTTCCGGAGATCGTAGTGATCTAAAACGATAAGAGCAAAGAGAGCAGCAAGGAAATACTGGTTTAAGTTCTGGTTCTGGATTGTCTTGTCTCCCTCTATCTAGGGGGTAGTTGCGTACCCCTTAAATACCTATATTGGAGCGGAGCGCTCGTTAGTGACCATTATATAGTACGTAGGTGCGCCACTTATAGCTATCGTATAAGTAGCGCAGTATATGCCCTATTCCCTAGAGTAAGAGGCTCAGTAGTATAGTATATGCCCTATTCCTAGAGCAAGAGGCTTATATGCTACGCGGTTATAGGGATTAGCACCTAATCCCTCTTACTATAATCAACACTGGCAACTCTTCTTTTATAACTGTACTAGCGCTTTATCAACCGAAATAGGAAATCCTAGATCATTTCGCTCCCCTTATTACCAGAATAGGAAATGCTAATCACTTAACTTCTCGTTTACTAATTAGAATATTAAATTCTAGTTACTAATCCCTAGTATAGAAGGTACGACTTTAGCGCCTTCCAGATATACCTCTAAATAGCATAACGGTAAGCGCGTTGTACCGGCAACCATTATTGCAAAAGCTCGTAGTCCTAAATAGGAATTATAATAGGAAAAATCAGAGCTTTAGGCTAGCTAATTGCAAACTCCGAACGCTCTTGCCCTAAACCTATAAATAGGTAGGTTCTTCTACTATATACTACCTATTCTTTTTCTCCCTACGATCCATACTAGCAGCAGCAGCAGCAGCAACAATAATAGTAGTAGTATTAGCAGTACTAGCAGCAATAAGTAAGTCGCTTACTATTATATACTAATGCTCAAGCATACTGGTCTTATGCTTAAGCGTGCTGATCTTATTGTTTATAGTATCGGATTTTGATAATAAGTAGAGTAGGTGCTCCTATAGGAGCATAGGCAGCAACGCCCATATATATACTAAGGATAAGGGCAGCAACGCCCTTAATACGCTTATAACTAACACTCCTAACAAGCATCTTACCTAGAAGGGCAATAATAACATGTTTAAGGATACGTCTAAGCGCGCTATTGCCGATAACAGTAACTAGGAGAGCATAGTAGGCGGCAACAACAGCGATAATAATAATAATAACAGCGATAATCCTAACGCTGCGGACGCAGCTGTACTTACTACGTAGCCTAAGTCCATAGGCAGCTATACTAACGCTAACTCCGCGCCCCTTAATTCCAAGGGGCTAATCGCGTATATATACGTCCTACTCGAGCAGGCTACTATACTCTAGCGTAAGGAGGAGGTAGAGGAGGAGGCGGCGTATAAGGCAGAGATCGCTATGCGTAAGGCACGTATCTCTAAGCCTGCCAAGTACTTCCTACCTATATTACTAGCTGTAAAGAAGGCGGTGTTAGCGGCTGTATATATACGGCGTAAGGCGCTACGTACTACTATAAGCGCGCCTATACTGCCGGTAGCGATACCGGCAGCGGTAATAGCAAGTTTGTCGTCTAGTAAAAGCTTGGACAACTCCGTTATTCGCTCTAGCCGCTGTATATACTACGCGTCAGACTGTATAAAGCCTTATAAGAGGTTGTTATATACTTATATATATAAACTAAAGGGTAAGCGTCTTACTCTTATTATCCTTATTATTAATATTACTAATATATATAAAGTTTATAGCCTATATAGTACTGTATATGCTGTTATTTGCCTTAGCTACTTATACTTGCTTTTAGCAGGTATTAAAGACTCGTTTAACAAGTCTGGCAATTTCGCGCTGCGTATAGCGTACTGCGACTATACGTTAGGCCGTAGCCTCTAGTACTAGTAGTGCTTGTCCGGGCATTTATATATACTGATATAAGTTCAATTTACGTATTGTTTCTATTGTTTTATTATTCCTAATATATATTGTAGCCCTAAGTTAGTCTATCCGTTCTTAGACCGCTTTTTAGAGCTCTCCTCTAACCTAGCTATAAAGGCCAAAGTAAGTTACGATCTTTAGTAGTGTCTATTGTTTAATCGGAATACTTATTAGTTATAGGATTAGAAGATATAGCGTAACAGCGCTAAGTGTACCTTAGTCTTGGTAGATAAGGCACGCGCTCTTGTCGAGCATAGGGCGCCTATAGCGGGCATGACGCCTATATAGAAAAAGCTTATAGCAATAGCTGTTATAAGTAAGGCTATTAATGTTTTGTTATTGTAATTAGGAGGTAGGAAGCGCTAGCATATATATTGTGCTAGCTATAATAGTATAAATTAAGATCGTTTCGCGCTTTACCTTATGTTCCTTATTATACTATAAATAAATTGTCCTGGTAGCCTTTGTCTTTTACACTAGCGATCTTGCCCTAAGTTATATAGACTCTTCCTATTGCTTAGCTAGGCGTTAAACCTAGCCTTCTCCTCTAATCTTAGCCGTATTAGTAGTAACGAGCTTTTTAAGCGTCTTATTTAGCACGCGCTTAATCATAGTGTCGGCTAGGTTATCGTCGCTACTAATCCACCTGATTTCTGCGATTTCACGGTTTTCGTAGCTCTGTTATAGGGCTATTATATCAATTATAAGGCGTTTTTCTACTATTGTCCTAAGCTTGACTAGGTACTTGTATAAACTAAACAAATCTGTATAAACAACGATTAGTAGTAGCAATAGTAGACTTAGGCCTAAGTAGATCTTAGTAAGCATCTAGTATAGTATATACCTAAGATCGAACCTACTTACTATTCCGTATATTTCGCTTGCCAAAACGCTTCTTGTTACCCGCTTGTACTTAGTCGAGGACTAGTATACGATATTGCTATATAGGTTGAACTTGTTTATACCGCTTATCTTATTTCTAAATATTATAACAAATCCAATCTGCAATATTATATTGGTATTATTAACAAATGATCTATCTATAAAGACAAAGAGCTTAGCTATCTTAAGTTCGAGTTGCAGGTAGTGCAGCCTATACGTTAAGTTCTCGATCTGCCATTATAGTCGAGTATTAAGCTTGGCAATCTTGGCTATACCGGGCTTAGTTAACTATACTACTACTAATAAGTGAAAAGTTACCTCTAGCTGGCAAATTGTAGCAATATAGGCACTGTGTTAGTAGGTTTCCGGAGATCGTAGTGATCTAAAACGATAAAGAGCAAAGCAAGCAGCAAGGAAATACTGGTTTAAGTTCTGGTTCTGGATTGTCTGTCTCCCTCTATCTAAAGGGTAGTTGCGTACCCCTTAAATACCTATGTTAAGCGGAGCGCTTATTGGTAACTATTATGTAGTGCGTGAGTGCGCTACTTATAGCTGTTGTATAAGTAGCGCAGTACGTACCCTATTCCCTAGAGCAGGAGGCTTAGTAGTGTAGTATATGCCCTATTCCTAAAGCGAGAGGCTTATATACTATATAGTTATAGGGATTGTCACCTGATCCCCCTTACTGCAATCAATACCGGTAACTCTTCTTTTATAACTGCGCTAGCGCTTTATCAACCGAAATAGGAAATCCTAGATTATTTCGCTCCCCTTATTACCAGAATAGAAAATGCTAATTACTTAACTTCTTGTTTGCTAATTAGAATGTTGAATTCTAGTTGCTAATCCCTGGTATAGAAGGCGCGACTTTAGCGCTTTCTAGATATACCTCTAAACAGCGTAATAGTAAGCGTGTTATACTAGCAACTATTGTTGTAAAAGCTCGTAGTCCTAAATAGGAATCATAATAGGAAAAATCAGAGCTTTAGGCTAGCTAATTACGAACTCCGAACGTTCTTGCCCCAAACCTATAAATAGGTAGGTTCTCCTACTATATACTACCCATTCTCTTCCTCCCTACGATCTATACTAGCAGCAGTAGCAGCAGTAATAACAATAGTAGTAGCTATAGCAGTAATAACAATAGTAGTAGTATTAGCAGTACTAGTAGTAACAAGTAAGTTGCTTACTATTATACATTAATGCTTAAGCATACTAATCTTATTGTTTATAGTATTGGATTTTGATAATAAGTAGAGTAGGTGCTCCTATAAGAGCATAGGCAGTAACGCCTGTATATATACTAAGGATAAGGGCAGCGATACCCTTAATACACTTATAACTAACGTTCTTAACAAGCATCTTACCTAGAAGGGTAATAATAATACGTCTAAGGACGCATCTAAGCGCGCTGTTGCCGATAATAGCGACTAGGAGAGCATGGTAGGCAGCAATAACAGCGACGATAATAATAATAACGGCGATAATCCTAATACTGCAGACGCAGCTACGCTTACTATATAGCCCAAGTCTATAGGCAGCTGTACTAACGCTAACTCTATGCCCTTTGATTCTAAAGGGCTGATCATATATATATATATCCTGCTTAAGCAGGCTACTGCGCTCTAGTATAAGGAGGAGGCGGAGGAGGAGGCAGCGTGTAAGGTAGAGATCGCTATATATAAGGCGCGTCTCTCTAAGCGCGCCGAGTACGCTCTGCCTGCATTGCCGGCTGTAAAGAAGGCGGTATTAGCGGCTATACGCGCGCAGCGTAAGACGCTACGCGCTGCTGCAAGCGCGCCTATACTACTGGTAGCAATACCGGCAGCAGTAATAGCAAGTTTGTCGTCCAGTAAAAGCTCGGATAACTCTATCGTCCGCCCTAGCTACTATACGTACTGTATATCGGACTATATAAAGCCTTATAAGAGGTTATTACACGCTTGTACGTATAAACTAGAGGGTAAGCGTTTTACTCTTATTATCCTTATTGTTAATATTGCTAATATATATAAAGTTCGTAGCCCGTATAGTACTATACGCGCTGTCCTTTGCCTTAGCTGTCTACGCTTACTTTTAGCAGGCGTTAAAGACTCGTTTGACAAGTCTGGCAATTTCGCGCTATGTATAATATACTGCAACTGTACGTTAGGCTATAGCCTCTAGTACTAGCGGTACTTATCTAGGCACTTATATATGCCGATATAAGTTCTATTCGCGTATTGTTTCTATTGTCTTATTATTCCTAATGTATATTATAGCTCTAAGTTAGTCCGCCTATTCTTAGATCGCTTTTTGGAGCTCTGCTCTAACCTGGCTATAAAGGCCAAAGTAAGTTACAATCTTTAGTAGTTTCTATTATTTAATCGGAATACTTATTAGTTGTAGGATTGGAAACTATAGTACGACGGCGCTAAGTGCGCCTTAGTCTTAGTAGACAAGGCACATGCTTTTGTCGAGTATAGGGCGCCTACGGTAGGTATAACGCCTATGCAGAAAAAGCTTATAGTAATAGCCGCTATAGGCAAGGCCATTGATATTTTATTATTATGATTAGGGGGTAGGGGGCGCTAGCGTATATGTCGCGCTAGCTATAAGAGTATAAATTAAGATCGTTTCGCGCTTTGCCTTATATTTCTTATTATACTATCAATAAATCGTCCTAGCAGTCTTTGTCTTTTATACTTACAATCTCGCCTTAAGTTACATAGACTCTTCCTATTGCTTAGCCGGGCATTAAACCCAGCCTTCTACTCTAATCTTAGCTGTATTTGTAGTAACGAGCCTTTTAAGCGTTTTATTCGGCATACGCTTGGTCATAGCGTCGGCTAGGTTGTCGTTACTACTAATCCACCTAATTTCTACAATTTTACGGTTTTTATAGCTCTGGCGTAGTGCTATTATGTCGATTATAAGGCGCTTCTCCGCTGTTATACCGAGCTTTACCAGGTATTTGTATAAGCTAAACGAATCTGTATATATAACAATTAGTAGTAGCAAGGGTAGGCCTAGACGTAAGTAGACCTTAGTAAGCGTCTAGTGCAATATATACCTAAGATCGAACCCGCTTACTATACTATATATCTTGCTTGCTAGAACGCTCTATATTACCCGCTTATACTTGGTCGAAGACTAGTATATAATATTGCTATATAAGTTAAACTCGTTTATGCTACTTATCTTGTTTCCGAATATTATAATAAATCTAATCTGTAATATTATATCGGCATTATTGGCGAATAATCCGTCTATAAAGACAAAGAGCTTAGCTATCTTAAGTTTGAGTTATAGGTAGCGTAGCCTATGCGTTAAGTTCTCGATCTGCTATTGCAATTAAGCATTAAGCTTAGCAATCTCGGCTATACCGGGCTTAGTTAACTACACTACTACTAATAAGTCGAAAGTTGCCTCTAGTTAGCAAATTGTAGTAATATAGGTACTGTATACGCGTTGTTCGACGTATACTTGTTTTGCTATCTCGGCGTCTTAGCTTATAAGTTCGAGTTGCGTAGCTTGCCCCTTTTGCCGAATCTTAACAGCATCCGCGCTCGTTTTAAGCCTATATCCGTTGAAATCTATAATCGATTTGTCCGTTAAAAATACTAATAGCTTGTACTTAAAGCCGGCCTTATCTAGCTTAAGCTTCTTCTTATCTATAAAGACTTACTTGCTAATATTAAGAGTATTATCGGTTTATAGGCCAACGATTCTAAATCCGCTTCTAATTTGCATCTTACTAATTATAAGGTATAGGTTAAAGGCGCTTAGCTTAAGATCAAGATATTTAATATACTAGTTTATATATATTACCTACTAGTATAGTCCGGCTTTGGCCAGTCTATATAATAGGGTTTTAACAAGTAAGACGGTATATAAGGGATAGAGTATCTTAAGCTCTTTAGGTAATAGAAGAATCACTTTCCTTGCTAGCTATAACTTAGCTTATATATAAGCCTGGATAATGTTATATACCTATACCTTAAAACTAAAGTACGTTTAAAGTGTCGGGAATAGTAAGAGTATAAGCCGCTATATATATCGCTAGATCGTCGGCGACTAAGTAAAAAGGTACTTCTTATCTTTATCGCCGAATCCCTAAGCTATAAAACGTAACTTTTCGCGTAATATAGTAAGCTTGTCTTTCACTTCCTAGACGATCCTTAATTTGAAAATTTAGTAGCTTAACGTGTCTACTAGTATCTAGATCGCTTTGATTACCCTAGCTGCTAAAAGGAAGTTCAGTTCTGCTTTATCGGATTCTTAGAATAGCGTACTAGGTATAGTAATCTTACCTTTGGCTTGTAGTTTAAGCGCAAGATCGTAGTTACGCTTCTCCTTTTCCGAAATAAAGTTGTTAGTAGGTACTAGGTTCTTTCAGGGTTGTTTATACTAGTAGGGTTACTTAGGCTAGAGATATTAGAATAGCTCTAGTTGCTTAGCCCTAGTTTAGCCGGCTTGCTCGTCCTATATAGGCTCCTAGTAGTATAGTTTAACTACTATATTCCGAAATTCTATAGGTCTATTAACCATATCGACGATCACCGCTATATCTATGGCCAAGATTACCTTATAGGGTCCTGTCTATCGATCGGTTTCTTGGAATACTAGTACTTCCGTACCTACCTTAAGTAAGCGTAGTAGCATATCTTCCACACTTAGTCTATTACGCTATATAAGAGCGTCTCGTATAGTCCTTATATCATTAAGAATACGCAATTGCGCTATAGCCTTCTAAATTGCGCCTACTTAGCGTAGTTGAGATAGAGAAGGCAGTACATCTATAGTTAGGCGTAGGTATATGCCGAAAACTAAGAGCGTTAGTACTAGCCTGTCCGGGCTAGCGGTATTATTAACTACGCTTAGTACTGCTTATAAGTATACTTCTTTCAAGTAAGTCCTAGTAGTTTCGGATTTAATAATATTATATGTCTATCTTAGTAGCCTATAATACCGCTCGATCTTACCGACTAATTGGTATGCCTTAACTGGCATAGAGTAGCAAGTTATACCTATAAGCTTAGCCTTGGCCTGGAACTTACGTGCTTTAAAGTTAGTACCTTTATCGTAGTGTAAAACGTTGGGTAGTCTAAGGTATATATCGATCTAATATTCCTTTAGCCGCTTCTATATCTCTTTAGCTGAAAGATTGTTTAGAAAGTAGGCTATTTGGAATAAAGTTGTGGCGTCGACTATATATAGTACCTTAGAACTATCGATATCTAAGACGTCTATAATAATCTCGAAGTTAAAGCAAATATTATCTTATAACGTAAATCTAAATCGTTATAGCGCTGCTCTTTTGATCTAATAAAAATGACAGAACTTGTTAATTATCTTGACAGTGCTATACTCCACTTAGTAATCTGCTCGTTACAGTAGTTTGTACAATCTGTCAACTATAGGGTGTCTATAGCGTCGATAAATGCGCCTTAGCTTGGCCTCTGTAAGTTGTAGAGGCGCAGGACGCTTGTTATCCGTAGTAAACGCTATGCTTAGCAGCTTAATCCCTTTAACAGGGATCTATAGGTATCCCTATTTCCGCTAAACATATATACGCTTCCCTAACTTAGATATAAGCTTATTTATTGTATTATTAAGGTAGACGCTAAGCTTGTCTATATCTTTTAGATATATAAGAAAAGGGGTTAGCGTCTCTAACATATAGAAAGTCGTATAACCGATATCAAGCTCTACTTTGACTATACTAAGTAATCGTTTTAAATCCCTAGACCTGAAAAGTATATTCACTTCCCCTATATATATCTTGTTGATCTTAAGCGATCTAATTATCTTTTTTAGCGTAAGGAATTATCGAAGTCCGGCAGTTAAAACGTTAGTAGCCCTAGTATTAGGTATAATTCCTTAGAATTTAGCCTTGGTATACCTATCAAGTACGAATTAAATAGCTTCTATTCTCTCTATATCCTTTTTACTATCTTTCTATAGCTGGTTGCTCCTAGTAATTAGATAGAGGAAAGCTTGGTTCGCGAAGTAAGTCGCTGCCGTTTGTTCTTCTTCGAAACTAATTACTAGTGCTTTATTTTCACCTTAAGCTTGATTAGTCTTATAGTTGTCTATCTATACTCTAAGCTTAGTATCTTCTTCCTTTGTATTATATTTATCGTCTGAACCCTTATAGTTAAGGAGAAACGCCGTATATTATCCACGATCTTTGTTAATGCCCTTCTATTTAAGCTATTCGCTCTTAGCTATTACCTATTCTTCTTAGCTATGTATAAAGGATCGGTAATCTAGCTTACTGTAAATTTAGTAGCCTACCTTAGTATAGGTTTTGTTATAGTCTCCTTACTAAAACTCGTTTCGCTTTCCGTACCCTATAGTGCCTCTAGGCTGCTATACGTATATAGCCTAGTTCCTTTCGAAGATCGAATCTATAATCGAGTTGCCCTAATAGTTTCTTACAGGCCTGGCTTTCGTTGTTATAAACCTGCAGTCCATTAGGAATTAGCGATATATACGATCCGCCTCTTTAACGTTAAGTGTCTGACAGAGTATAGCTACCAGCTCTTCGAAGCTTATTAGTAGTTTATATAGGGCGATCTTTAGCTTAGATACTCCTTAGCAAGCTTGGATTGTATTAGCAACTAGGAATTCCTTATAGTTGTAGAGTAGACTAAGCCTATATTAGCTTTACTAGAGTCTATCGAGTAAGATCTAGAGAATTTCCTTTATTAACTTATTGCTATTCTCGCTTTTAAGGTATATAGACTAGAAAATAACGGTATTCTAAATACATAGATAGTTGTTCTACTTAGTACTTGTTTTAAAGTATCCCTTTAAGATGTTATATAGTTTAACAAAAGAGATACTAAGTAGGATGTAGTATAAGTGGTATTCCTTAGCTTGTCCTAAAAGAGCATTTAGAAAAACAGTACTAAGCTAGCTATAATCGATCTGGAATGTCTAGTAGCAGTAGAGGAAGAAACGAACTTTATTATTAAGGATATTATTGTTAGACCTAGAATAACTATCCTTTAAGTCCTTAGACTTGATAAAATCGGTAAGGGTCTTCTAATACATAGTCGTCTTGTTTATCTAGCCTATTTCGATCGGTAGAATAGCTATATACTTAGCGCTTCTATATGTAATATACTTATACTAAGTGTATTGCTCTTCGTTACTTGCCTAAGGTTAAGCATATCCCGGCCTATAGTTAGGGTTAATACTAGGGGTTTATGTATATCGTATAGGGTTTTGTTGTCCCTCTTAATTAGTCCCCTAGTTATAGCCTTAGTAGTTACCTTAGCTGTAACCTTAGCTATAACCTTGGCTAGCACTTTAGGTGGTTAGTAGTAATCTATAGCCTTCGCTAGCGTCCTTGTTAGCCGGCAGGAATCCTGCTCCTATTGCACTTCTAAGTCTATAAATCGGAAATGTTATCTATAGCTCCTGATTTGGCAGGTAAAGGGTATTTCCGAACTTGTTACAGTTACTAGCGTTAAGCGTCCTGCTCTAGGCTACTATTTGACGTATACTTAGGCCTAGGCTACTTGCTAGTTAATTGTCGTTTATAATCAAGCCGCTTGCCAGTTCGAATTACTAGATAGCGTTTATAGTTGTATTACCGACTTATATATCCCCCTATATTACCTCCTTTTAGTAGGAACTAATAGCGAAATCTCAGGTTACTATTAGTATAATCTCTTTCCCCTTTTCCGTTTAAGTAGGAGGAGATGCTATTCTAAGCTATCTATACTTAGCCTAGATTAACGTCCTGCAAATTTAAGGGAGTATATCGGGCCCTAGATTGTTAGACAGGTTGTTAGTAAGTGTTATAAGTCCCTTAAAGAGCTTCTACCCCTTTGAGCTGTCTACTAGGATATAGCTGTCGTTAAGCGTTTAACGTAGTTATAAGCGTAGTTTATTATTCAACTTGTTAAAGTAGTTAGCTATCTAGTCCTTAAAATCCAAGTAGAATTTATAGTATAGATCTTTAGATTATTGCCCCTTATAAGTGCTAAGGTAGAAGAGCGTATATAAGTTAAGTACTTTATTGCTGTTATACTTTAGATTAATATACTTTAGTAATCTATAGAAGGTTTAAGCGTTAAATTTATCGATGCTTGTAATAGGTAGCTAGGTAGGGAATTCTTATTTAAAACGCTCTTTAAAATCCTAGGCTATACTTAACGAAATACTTGGTATATAATATAGGTTTGTCTTAGTATCCTTCTTCCCTAAGGGTCTATAAGTAGATAGATCTTAGAAAGCTATAGTAGGTTGATTGTAGTAAAGTTGCTTAACAATATAGTATTAGTGGCGTTCTCTCGAGCAATGCTTTCTTAGTCTAGGAGCTTAGGTTGAGCTTTCTTGGCCTAGAAGGGTAGGTTTATAGTATTGGTTTTCTTATAAGCGATATTGCTAAGTTAATAGGGTAGTTGTCTAGTCGCCTAATCGATAGCCCTTAGTAAGTAAACCGTAATCTACTTAGTTAAGGTTGTTAAGCACTTGACTAACTATCTTACCGCTCTATATTGCCCCTATATCGCAATATAGAGACAATACTAATCAGTGTTAGTAGGTTTCTAGAGATCATAGTAATCTAAAACAATAAAGAGCAAAGTAAGTAGTAAGGAAATACTAGTTTAAGTTCTAGTTCTAGATTATCTATCTCCCTCTATCTAGGGGGTAGTTGCATACCCCTTAAATACCTATGTTAAGCAGAGCGCTCGTTAGTAACTATTATGTGGTACGTAGGTACGCCACTTATAGCTGTCGTATAAGTAGCGCAGTGCGCGCCCTATTCCCTAGAGCAGGAGGCTCAGTAGTATAGCACGTGCCCCATTCCCAGAGCGAGAGGCTTATGTGCTGCGCGGTCACGGGGATCGTCACCTAATCCCCCTTACCGCAATCAACACACTGTATATATGTTGTTTGACGTATACTTGTTTTACTGTTTCGGCGTCTAGGCTTATAATTTTAAGTCGCATAGCTTGCCCCTTTTGCTAAATCTCGATAGTATCTACGCTTATTTCAAGCCTATATCTATTAAAGTCCGTAATCGATTTGTCCGTTAAAAATACTAGCAGCTTATACTTAAAGCTAGCCTTATCTAGCTTAAGCTTCTCCTTATCTATAAAGGCTTGCTCGCTAATATTAAGAGTGTCGTTGGTTTATAGGCTAACAATTCTAAATCTACTTCTAATTCGCGTCTTACCGATTATAAGGCATAGGTTAAAAGCGCTTAGCTTAAGGTCAAGACATTTAGTATACCAGTTCATATATATTACCTACTAGTATAGTCCGGCTTTGGCTAGTCTATATAATAGGGTTTTAATAAGCAAGATAGTATAAGGGGGATAGAGCGTCTTAAGCTCTTTAGGTAACAGAAGAATTACTTTCCTTGCTAGCTGTAACTTAGCTTATATATAAGCCTGGATAACGTTATGCACCTATACCTTAAAACCAAAGTACATTTATAGCGTTAGGAGTAGTAAGAGCATAAGTCGCTATATATAGCGTTGGATTATTAGCGATTAAGTAAGTAGGTACTTCTTATTCTTATTACCGAATTCCTAAGCCATAAAGTGTAATTTCTTGTATAGTAAAGTAAGCTTATCTTTTACTTCCTAGACAATCCTCGACTTAAAGATCTAGTAGTCTAACATATCTATTAGCATCTAGATGGACCGACATCACACATCCGAAAACGCGTTCTTGGTCAGGACCGCTCTAAATCGACTGTACTCTTTTGCAATCCACTTGTCCAATTGAGGACTTAACATACGCCAAATTTGGCTGCGGCGTAGTCGCTTGTTCGACGGCACTATGGTTGGATTCTGACTGTACGATATAGTCGACCGTGGCTAGAAATCTGCAGCTATAGCAGGGCAGGCGCATAGGCCCTATAGTTACGTGCCCTAGCCCCGACCGTACTAACCCTACTAACCTGAACCCTGCTAACCCGAACCCTGCTACCCCTAGCCCCCTAGAGGCTATTAACAAAGCCCCTAAGCGCTCAGGCTATAGCTTCTTAACCTACCTTACCACCACTGCTGCTACTACTACTACCACCACTTCCGCCGCCAACCCTGCTACTACTATAACTGCTACTAGGTCGAGCGATATATCGTTCGATAGCCCTTTTAAAGGGCTTTCCAGCAGTCAACACGCCACTACCGCTACCGCCGCCCCTACCCCCTTTAAAAAGGGGAAAGAAAAAGAAAAAGCCCTACTACCTATAACCCTTACCCTTACTTTCTCTAGTCTTATAGACCAAATAGTCAGTCTTTCAGTTAATAACCCGGCCTTTAAGGAAATCGTTAAATATACCGGGCTAGCTAAGAAGCTAGCCTTAACGCAGATCTTAAAAGAGAAGGAGAAAAAAGCCCTAATATTTCCCTCGTTCGTTACCTAGGCCCTAAGGCAGAAGAAGCAACAATAATAGTAACAATAACAGTAGTAACAACAACCCTCCGCCGCTAAATCAGAGCTAACCTGCCATACCTAGGCTGCTATAGCAGTAGCTAGGGTAAAGCCTACTAAGCTAGGCTTAGAAAAACAGGTCCTTATACAGCTAGGATTAGCCTCTTCCTCCCTCGGCCAAAAATCAGCCCCGGAAATCATACAGGCAGTATAGAAGGCTACAGGGCACCCTATTAAGGGGGTAAGGACCCTACCAAGCGGTAACCTTATACTAGTTACTAAAGGAGAAAAAATTAAAAAAGCCTTGAAAGAAAATACAGCCTAGCTAGCCTCTTTATTACTAGAGGCCTCGATCTACACTACTACCTAGGCTATTGCTGTTAAAGGGCTTATAACAGCTGACCAGGTAATAGAAGCTAGCCTTCTAGTAGCAGCAAAAGAAGTATATCCTTCGGCCTTAAGGGCTAAGGTCTGGTACCCCCTCTAGATCGAAAGAATAAGAGTCTTAGCTCTTATTGCCTTTTCTAGCTAGTAAGAGGCCTACTAGGCCTGTTAAGACGGAATCTTCTAGGCCTATAGGGCCCTAAAAGCAGAGCCTTATATCAATAAGGCTAGGGCCTTATAGTGCTTTAACTGCTGGCGATAGGGGTATAAAGCCAAAAACTGCCACTCCCCTACCCTCTGCTACAACTGCGGCTAAGAAAAGAAGAAGCATACCGAGGTAGCCTGTACTAAGGCTCAGCACTGCCGGAACTGCCGTAGCGACCACCACACTAGGGCAGAAGAATGCCCTGAAAGAAAGAAGTATAAGGCTTAGGCAAAATCCAGCCTACAAAACAGGCCTATTAACTTCGACCTCCCTGGCCCTTTTAAGCCGGCAATATCAATAGAAGACCGGCTAGAAGGGGAAGAAAGCTATATAGTAGTAGCTAGAAAACGCCGCCGTAGCCGCCCCCCTATAACAACCGCTACTACCGCTACCGCTACTACCGCTACCGCTACTACCGCTATAGCCTCCCTTTCCTAGCGAACTATAAGAGAGGCTTTTAGCAAAATCCCTGCCTCTACCTTTACTACTACCGATCTAGCAGCTACCAGTACTATAGCTACTAGTTCTATACCCTCCTCCCTAGAGCCGGCAAGGGGCTCTATAAAGGAAGAGGATATGGATATACTTTAGTCTCTTTTTCTGCCTTTTCTCCTTCCTTAGACTACTTCCCCTCTCTCTCTTTAGACCGTCTTTTCTTTTTTCCCTATAGCTAGTATCTTACTACCATACTAAGGTAAAGGGAAGGCTTTAGGCCTAGGCTTATAAGCTTTTAAGCTTTAAGCCTAGCCTTGCCTTACCCCTTTTTTACTAACAAGACCCCTTCCTTATTCCCCTACCCCGAGCCCTATATTAATTGAGATATAGGGCGTTCTTACAGGAGATAGGTAGGGGAATAGGCGCAATTTCCCCTAGTAGCCTCCTAGACGGCCTCCCCTTACGTTGTTTTTCTTTTAGTACTGCTCTTTTCCTCTTGCTAGGTTGCCCGCCTTGTTGAGCTCGTTGGAGGTTTTTCATCCGTTTTCTGGTTTTCCTCTAGCATAAGTGTAAGCTAGCAGCCCCTTATGGCCCCTTAGAGGACTCTATAGGAGTAATAGATATCTATCTATTAGCATCTAGATTACTTTGATTACCCTAGCTACTAGAAGCGAGTTCAGTTCCGTTTTATCGGATTCTTAAAATGGTACGCCAGGTATAGTAATCTTACCTTTAGCTTATAGTTTAAGCGCAAGATTGTAGTTACGCTTTTCTTTTTCCGAAACGAAGTTGTTAGTAGGTACTAGGTTCTTTTAAGGTCGTCTATATCAGTAGGGCTACTTAGGCTAGGGATATTATAATAGTTCTGGCTGCTTAATACCAGCCTGATTATCTTACTTATCCTACGCTAGCTCCTGGTAATATAGTTTAACTACTATATTCCGAAATTCTATAGGCCTGTTAACCATATTAACGATCACTATTATATCTATGGCCGAGATTACCTTATAAGGTCCTGTCTATCGGTTACTTTCTTAGAATACTAGTACTTTAGTACCTACTTCTAGTAAGTATAGTAGTACGTCTTCTATACTTAGTCTATTACATTATGTAAGAGCGTCTTGCATAGTCCTTATATTATTTAGGATTTGCAATTGTATTATTACCTTCCGAATTGCACCTACTTAGTGAAGTTGAGATAGAGAAGGCAGTGTATCTATAGTAAGGTATAGGTATATACTGAAAACTAAGAGCGTTAGTACTAGCCTGTCTAGGCTAGTAGTATTGTTAACTGTACTTAGTACCGCTTATAGGTATGCCTCTTTTAAGCAAGATCCGGCAGTCTCTAATTTGATAATGTCGTAGGCCCTTCTTAGTAGCCTATAATACCGCTCGATCTTGCCAACTAACTAGTATGCCTTAACTAGTACTAAATGGCAGATTATACCTATAAGCTTAGCCTCTGCCTAGAACTTGTATACTTTGAAATTAGTGCCCTTATTATAGTGCAAAATATTAGATAGTCTAAGGTATATATCAATCTAACATTCCTTTAGCTACTCTTATATCTCTTTAGCTAAGAGATCGGTTAGAAAGCAGGCTACTTAGAACGACGTTACAGCATCGACTATATATAGTACCTTAGAATTATCAATGTCTAGGACATCTATAACGATCTTAAAATTAAAGTAAATATCGTCTTATAACGCGAATCTGAATTATTATAGCGCTATGCCTTTGATCTAGCAGAAGTAGCAGAACTTATTAATTATCTTAATAGCACTATATTCTATTTAGTAGTCTGCTTATTATAGTAGTTTATATAATCTATTGACTATAGGGTATCTATAGTATTGATAAATGCATCTTAGTTCTACCTCTATAAGTTATAGAGGCGTAGGATGCTTATTATCTACTGTAAATACTATGCTTGGAAGTTTGATCCCTTTTATAGGGATCTATAGATATCCCTATTTCCGTTAAACGTATATACACTGTCCTAACTTAGATATAAGCTTGTTTGTTGTATTATTAAGGTAGATGCCGAGCTTATCTATATCCTTTAGATATATAAGAAAAGGGGTTAGCGTCTCTAATATATAGAAAGTCGTATGATTAATATCGAGCTCTACTTTGACTATTCCGAGTAATCGTTTTAAATCCCCAGACCTAAAAAGTATATTTGCTTCTTCTATATATAACTTGTCAATCTCAAGCGATCCGATTATCTTCTTTAGCATAAGGAATTGTTAGAGTCTGGCAGTCGAAACGTTAGTAGTCCCGGTATTAGGTATAATCCCTTAGAATTCGGTTTTAGTATACCTATTAAGTATAAACTAAATGGCTTTCGTTTTCTTAGTATCCTTTTTACTATCTTTATATAGTTGTTCGCTCTTAGTAATTAGATAGAGGAAAGTTTGGTTTATAAAGTAAGTTACTACTGTTTATTCTTCTTTAAAACAAATTACTAGTACTTCGTTTCTAACTTAAGTTTAATCGGTTTTATAGTTATCTACCTATACTTCAAGCTTAGTATCTTCTTCCCTTACTTTATATTTATTATCTAAACCCTTATAATTAAGAAGGAACACTATATATTATCTATAATCTTTGTTAATGCCTTTTCGCTTAAGCTATTTGCTTTTAGCTATTACTTATTCCTTTTAGCTATATATAAAGGAGTAGTGATCTAGCTTGCTATAAATCTAATAACCTACTTTAGTATAGCTTTTATTACAGTTCCCTTACCAGAGCTTGTTTTACTTTCCGTACCTAGTAGCACCTTCAGGTTATTGTATATATATTGCCCGGTTTCTCTCGAAGATCGAATCCATAATCGGGTTACTCTGATAGTTTCTTATAGGCCTGGCCTTTATTATAGTAAACCTATAGTCTATTAAGAATTAGCGATATATATAATCTGCTTCCTTAACGTTAAGTGTTTGGCGGAGCGTAGCTACTAGCTCTTCAAAGCTTATTAGTAGTTTATATAAGGCGATCTTTGGCTTAGACACTCCTTAATAGGCTTGGATTATATTCGCAACTAGAAACTCTTTATAGTTATAGAGCAGACTAAGCCTATATTTGTTAAACGTATAAAATAAGCTATAGCGCTCTAACGGTTATAGCTTAGGCAAAACGGATTTCAGTTCTCGAACTACCAGATATATAGCTATATTCTGAGGGTGGACCCACTTTTGTGGATACTGCTGACTAAGCTATATATTCCACTATATAGCCTAGAAATAGCTTTGAAAGGCTTTTCTATTTTTAGATTTATGCCCCACTTTTGTGGAGACAGCCTCCTTAGGCTGTATAAGCGCTAGAAATAGCCTTAAAAGGCTCTTCTACTAGGTCACCTACCTACCCTGTACCTACCCTGCACCGCAGGAGCGAAAACAGAACTTATAGGAAAAGTCGTGCGGCTTACCCTGCAGCTTAGGTAGCCGTGAGTCGATTTTTTAAAATCGCCAGCTTATTTGGTTTTTCGGGAAGGCGCCATGCACCTACTAAGGCGCTCCTGCCGTGTGGAAGGCAGGAACGGTCCCGGAGGGTATATGTAGGGAAGGAAATTGCAAAGCCTTACCTACTTGGACTAGAAATCAAATTACTACGTTACCTACAACTATAAGCCTTATAGGCCTATAAGACCCACTGAAAGCCGTGATATATAAGCTTAAAGCCCCTATAATATAGCGCTATAGCCTATAACTATACCGTTATATAAGGACTTTTATAGAGGGAATACAGTAAAGGGCCCTACTTTACTATATTAGCACATACCTAGGAAGTGCTATTTAGGCCATATCAAGGCTGTTGCTGCCCCTACGTACCCTATACGACTACTACTAGTAGGCTATAGTGGTTACAGATTCTTATATAGGATTACCCATTCCAATAATATTGGCTTTGTTAGAGTCTATTAAGTAAGATCTAGAGAATTTCCTTTATAGACTTGTTGCTATTCTTGCTCTTAAGGTATATAGACTGGAAAGTAATAGTATTCTAGATATATAAGTAGTTGTTCTATTTAGTACTTATCTTAAAGTATCCCTTTAAGATACTATATAGTTGTATAAAGGAGATGCTAAGAAGGATATAGTATAGGTGATATTCCTTAGCTTATCCTGAAAGTACATTTGGAAAAACAGTACCTAGTAGGCCATAATCGATCTAGAAAGTCCAGCATTAGTATAGGAAGAAACGAACTTTATTATTAAGGATGTCGTTGTTAGACCCGGAATAGCTGTCCTTTAAGTCCTAGGACTTAATAAAATCAGTTAGGGTTTTTCAATTAATACTTGTCTTGTTTATCTAGCCTATTTCGATTAGTAGGATGGCTATGTACTTAGTGCTTCTATACGTAATGTACTTATGCTAGGTATACTGCTCTTCGTTATCTGCTTAAGGTTAAGTATATTCTGGCCTATATCTGGTATTGATACTAGGGGTTTACGCAGATTATATAGGGTTCTGTTATCCCCTTTAATTAGTTCTCTAGTTATAGCCTTAGTAGTTACCTTAGCTATAACCTTAGGTATAACCTTGGCCGGTATTTTAGGTGGTTGGTAGGAATCCGTGGCCTTTGCTAGTACCCTTGTTAGCCGGCGGGAATCCTGCTCCTATTACGCTTCTAAGTCTATAAATCGGAAGTGTTATCTATAGGTCCGGATTTAGTAGGTAAAAGGTATTTCTAAACTGGCTGCAGTTACTAGTATAGAGCGTTCCGCTTTAGGCTACTGTCTAGTGTATGCCTAGGTCTCGGCCACTTACTGGTTGATTGTTGTTTATAATCGAGCTGCTTTTTAGTCTATATTACTAGGTAGTGTTTATAGCTATATTACCGATATAATCCGCTTCCTTACTGATTTGTATCTCCCCTTATAGTACCTTCTATAGCTGGGTACTAATTCCAGAGTCTTATATTGTTATTAGTACGATCTCCTTTCCCTTTTCTATTTAAGTAGGAAGAGATATTATTATTTGCTGTCTATACTTGGCCTAGATTGACGGTCTATGGATTTAAAGGAGTATATTAGGCCCTGGATTGTTAGATAGGTTATTAACAAGCGTTGTAAGTCCCTTAAAGAGCTTCTACCCTTTCGAGCTATCTACTAGAATATAGCTATTGTTAAGCGTTTAACGTAGTTATAAGTGTAGTTTGTTGTTCAACTTGTTAAAGTAATTAGCTGTCTAGTCCTTAAAATCTAAGCGGAATTTATAGTATAGATCTTTAGATTATTACCCTTTATAAGTGCTAAAGTAGGAGAGCGTATATAAGTTAAGTATTTTATTGCTATTATACTCTGGATTAATATACTCTAGCAATTTATAGAAGGTTTAAGCGTTAAATTTATCGATGCTTATAATAGGTAGCTAGGTAGGGAATTCTCGTTTAAAATGCTTTTTAAGATCCTAGGCTATACTTAACGAAATACTTGATGTATAATAGGGGTTCGTCTTAGTATCCTCTCTTCTTATAGTTCTATAAGTAGAAGGATCTTAGAACGCTATAGTATATTGATTATAGTAAAGTTAGTTAGTAATATAGTTTTAGTAGTGTTCTTTTAAGTAACGCTTCCTTAGTCTAGAAGCTTAGGTTAAGCTTTTTTAGCCTAGGAGGATAGGTTTATAGTATTAGTTTTCTTATAAGCGACATTACTAAGTTAATAGGGTAGTTGTCTAGTTGCCCGATCAATAGCCCTTAGTAAGCAAACTACAATCTACTTAGTTAAGGTTATTAAGTACTTGACTAACTACCTTGCTGCTTTATATTACCCCTATATTGCAATATAGAGATAATACTAATTAGTATTAGTAGGTTTCTAGAGATTATAGTAATCTAAAACGATAAGAGTAAAGAGAGTAGTAAGGAAATACTAGTTTAAGTTCTAGTTCTAGATTATCTTATCTCCCTTTATCTAGGGGGTGGTTACGTACCCCTTAAATACCTATGTTAGAGCAGAGCGCTTATTAGTAACTATCACGTAGTATGCGGGTGCGCTACTTATAGCTATTATACAAGTAGCGTAGTACGCGCCCTATTCCCCAGAGCAGGAGGCTCAGTAGCGCAGTACGTGCCCCATTCCCAGAGCGAGAGGCTCATGTGCTGCGCGGTCACGGGGATCAGCACCTAACCCCCCTTACCGCAATCAACAAATCTAATATTCCTTTAGCTGCTCCTATATCTCTTTAGCTAAAAGATTGTTTAGAAAGCAGGCTACTTGGAATAACGTTATAGTATTAACTATATATAGTACCTTAGAATTGTTAATGTCTAAGATGTCTATAACAATCTTAAAATCAAAGTAAATGTCGTTTTATAATTCAAATCTAAACCGTTATAGTACTATACCTTTAATCTAGCAGAAATAGTAGAACTTGTTAATCATCTTAATAGCGCTATGTTCTACTTAATAGTCTATTTGTTATAGTAGTTTATACAATCTGTCGACTATAGGGTGTCTATAGTATTGATAAATACGTCTTAGTTCGGCCTTTATCAGCTATAGAGGTATAGGACGCTTATTATCTGCTATAAATATTATACTTAGTAGCTTAATCCCTTTTATAGGGATCTATAGATATCCCTATTTCCGTTAAATATATATGCGCTTTCCTAACTTAGATATAAGCTTATTTGTTATATTATTAAGGTATATGCTAAGCTTGTCTATATCCTTAAGACATATAAGAAAAGGGGTTAGCGTTACTAATATATAGAAAGTTGTATAACTAATATCGAGCTCTACTTTAACTATTCTAAGTAATCGTTTTAAATCCCTAGACCTGAAAAGTATATTTGCTTCTCCTATATATATCTTGTCGATATTACTAGGAGGGACCGACATCACACATCCGAAAACGCGTTCTTGGTCAGGACCGCTCCAAATCGACTGCACTCTTTTGCAATCCACTTGTCCAATTGAGGACTTAACACACGCTAAATTTAGCTGTAGCATAGTCGCTTGTTCGACGGCGCTATAGTTGGATTCTAACTGTATAATATAGTCGACCATAGCTAGAAATCTGCAGCTGCAGTAGGGCAGGCGTATAGGCCCTATAGTCATGTGCCCTAGCCCCAACCATACTGACCCTACTAACCCGAACCCTGCTAACCCGAACCCTGCTGCCCCTAGCCCCTTAGAGGCTGTTAATAAAGCCCCTAAGCACTTAGGCTATAGCTTCTTAACCCACCTTACTACCGCTGCCGCTACTACTACTACTACTACTTCCGCCGCCAACCCTGCTACTACTACAACCGCTACCGGGTCGAGCGATATATCGTTCGATAGCCCTTTTAAAGGGCTTTTTAGCAGTCAACACGCTACTACCGCTCCCGCCGCCCCTACCCCCTCTAAAAAGGGGAAAGAAAAAAAAGAAAAAGCCCTACTACCTACAACCCTTACCCTTACCTTCTCTAGTCTTATAGACCAAATAGTTAGTCTTTCAGTTAATAACCCAGCTTTTAAGGAAATCGTCGAATATACCGGGCTAGCTAGGAAGCTAGCCTTAACGTAAATCTTAAAAGAGAAGGAGAAAAAAGCCCTAATATTTCCCTTGTTTGTTGCCTAGGCCCTAAGGCAGAAGAAGCAATAACAATAGCAACAACAATAGTAGCAACAACAACCCCCCACCGCTAAATCAGAGCTAACCCGCCGTACCTAGGCTGTTATAGCAGCGGCTAGGGTAAAGCCTACTAAGCTAGGCTTAGAAAAACAGGTCCTTATACAGCTAGGATCAGCCTCTTCCTCCCTTGGCCAAAAATCAGCCCTAGAAATCGTACAGGCAGTATAGAAGGCTATAGGGCACTCCATCAAGGGGGTAAGGACCCTACCGAGCGGTAACCTTATACTGGTTATTAAAGGAGAAAAAAATCAAAAAAGCCTTAGAAGAAAACACAGCCTAGCTAGCCTCTTTATTATCCAAGGCCTTAATCTATACTACTACCTAGGCTATTACTGTTAAAGGGCTTATAATAGCTGACCAGGTAACAGAAGCTAGCCTTCTAGTAGCAGTAAAAGAAGTATATCCTTCGACCTTAAGGGCTAAGGTCTAGTACCCCCTCTAGATCGAAAGAACAAGAGTCTTAGCTCTTATCGCCTTCTCCAGCTAGTAAGAGGCCTACCAGGCCTATTAAGACGGAATCTTCTAGGCCTATAGGGCCCTAAAAGCAGAGCCCTATATCGATAAGGCTAGGGCCTTATAGTGCTTTAACTGCTAGCAATAGGGGCATAAAGCTAAATACTACCACTCCCCTACCCTCTGCTATAACTATAGCCAAGAAAAGAAGAAGCATACTAACAAGGCAGCCTATACTAAGGCTTAGTACTGCCGGAACTGCCGTAGCGACTACTATACTAGGGCAGAAGAATGCCCTAAAAGAAAGAAGCATAAGGCTTAGGCAAAATCCAGCCTATAAAACAGGCCTATTAACTTTAACCTCCCTAGCCCTCTTAAGCCGGCAATATCAATAGAAGACCGGCTAAAAGGGGAAGAAAGCTATATAGTAGTAGCTGGAAAACGCCGCTATGGCCGCCCCCCTACAATAACCGCTACTACTGCTACTGCCACTACTGCTACCGCTACTACTACTATAGCCTCCCTTTCCCAGCGAACTATAAGGGAGGCTTTTAGCAAAATCCCCGCCTCTACCTTTACTACTACCGATCCAGCAGCTACTAGTACTACAGCTACCGGTTCTATACCCTCCTCCTTAGAGCCGGCAAGGGGCTCTATAGAGGAAGAGAATACGGATATACTTTAGTCTCTTTTTCTGCCTTCTCTCCTTCCTTAGACTGCTTCCCCTCTCTCTTTTTAGACTATCTTTTCTTTTTTCCCTATAGCTAGTATCTTACTACTATACCAAGGTAAAGGAAAGGCTATAGGCCTAGGCTTATAAGCTTTTAAGCTTTAAGCCTAGCCCTACCTTACCCCTTTTTTACTGACAAGACCCCTTCCTTATTCCCCTACCCTAAGCCCTATATTAATTAAGATATAAGGCGTTCTTATAGGAGATAGGTAGGGGAATAGGCGCAATTTCCCTTAGTAGCCTCCTAGACGGCCTCCCCTTACGTTGTTTTTCTTTTAATACTGCTCTTTTCCTCTTACTAGGTTACCCGCCTCGTTGAGCTCGTTGGAGGTTTTTCATCCGTTTTCTGGTTTTCCTCTAGCATAAGTATAAGCTAGCAGCCCCTTATAGCCCCTTAGAGGACTCTATAGGAGTAATAGATATCTATCTATCTATCTATATCTTGTCGATCTTAAGCGATCCGATTATCTTTTTTAGTATAAGGAATTGTTAGAGTCTAGTAGTTGAAACGTCGGTAGCCCTAGTATTAGGTATAATCCTTTGGAATTTAGTCTCGGTATACCTATCAAGTATAAATTAAATAGCTTTTATTTTCTTAATATCTTTTTTACTATTTTTATATAGCTGTTCGCTCTTGGTTATTAAGTGAAGAAAAGCTTAGTTTGTAAAGTAAGTTACTACTGTTTATTCTTCTTTGAAACTGATTACTAGTACTTTATTTTTACCTTAAGTTTAATTGGTTTTATAGTCATTTACCTATGCTCTAAGCTTAGTATCTTCTTCCCTTATATTATATTTATCGTTTAAACCCTTCAAGTTAAGAAGGAACGCCGTATATCGTCTATAATCTTTATTAATACCTTTTTGCTTAAGCTATTTACTCTTAGCTATTACTTATTCCTCTTAGCTATATATAAAGGAGCGGTGATCTAGCTTACTATACATCCAATAACCTACTTTAGTATAGTTTTTATTATAGTCCCTTTGCCAAAGCTTATTTTACTTTCCATACCTAGTAGTGCCTTTAGATTGTTATATATAAATTGCCTTGTTTCTCTTAAAGATCGAATCTATAATCGGGTTACCCTAATAGTTTGTTATAGGCCTGGCTTTTATTATAGTAAACCTATAGTCCATTAAGAATTAGCAATATGTATAATCTGCTTCCTTAACGTTAATTATTTGGCAGAGTATAGCTACTAGCTCTTTAAAGCTTATTAGTAGTTTATATAGGGCGATCTTTAGCTTAGATACTCCTTAGTAAGCTTTGATTATATTTATAACTAGGAACTCCTTATAGTTATAGAGCGGACTAAGCCTATATTGGCTTTATTAGAGTCTATTAAGCAAGATCTAGAGAATTTCCTTTATAGATTTATTGCTATTCTCGCTTTTAAGGTATATAGACTAGAAAGTAATAGTATTCTAGATATATAAGTAGTTGTTCTACTTAGTACTTATCTTAAAGTATCCCTTTAAGATACTATATAGTTAGACAAAGGAAATACTAAGAGGGATATAGCATAGGTAATATTCCTTAGCTTATCCTAAAAGAGCGTTTGGAAAAACAGTGCTTAGTAGGCTATAATCGATCTAGAAAGTCTAGTAGCAGTATAGAAAGAAACGAACTTTGTTATTAAGGATATCGTTGTTAGATAATTCCTATTTAGGACTATAAGCTTTTATAACAATAGTTGCCGGCGTAACGTACTTACTATTACGCTGTTTAAAGATATATCTAGAAGGCGCTAAAGTCGCGCCTTCTGTATTAGAGATTAGCGACTAGAATTTAACATTCTAATTGGCAAACAAGAAGTCGAGTAATTAGCATTTCCTATTCTAGCAACAAAGGGAGCAAAATGATCTAGGATTTCCTATTTCGGTTAATAAAGCGCTAATGCAGTTATAAAAGAAGAGTTACTAGTATTAATTATAGTAAGGGGGATTAGGTACTGATCCCTATAACCGTATAGTATATAAGCCCTTGCTTTAGGGAATAGGGCATGCACTGCGCCACTTATATAACAGCTATAAGTAGCATACCTACGCACTACATAATGGTTACTAACAAGCGCTCCGCTCTAACATAGGTATTTAAAGGGTATGCAACTACCCCCTAGATAGAGGAAGATATATAACAATCTAGAACTAGAACTTGAACCAGTATTTCCTTGCTGCTCGCTTTGCTCTTATCGTTTCAGGTTACTACGATCTCCGGAAACCTACTAACAAATGCCCTAATTACACCTGGAATTCGACGATTTATAGCAGAATAGGTCTAGAACTATAACTAAGTTTTGCTTAATACTAAGCTAGTAGAGGCCTATATTACCGCAGTTAAGTCCTAGTTCCTAGTCTTAGAGGCTATCTTTGTTGGCTATAAGTATATGCTAGATAGCTGCTTACCTAACGATACTAAGATCCGGAAGATTTGTAAATAGTTAACCCTAAAGTCTCTTTCTAAAGTCCGCTCTTCTCTTGATATTGCTGGTTTGTACTGTATTTAGGTCCTCTATTTCAGCTATATTGCCCGCCTGCTCTTTAATCTAGCGAAGAAGAACGTAATATAGGTATAGACGCTAAATTACTAGTATACCTTTACTTATCTTGGTTTCCTTATTACCTCTATGCCCTACCTTATACTACTTCCCTATAGAGATAACTACTATAGTAAAATCTACCTTATAGTTAACGCCTCTTTAGACAGATAGAGAGCAGTCCTAGAATAAGAAGGCCTAGATAGTAAGTGGCACTCTTATCGATTTAAGTCTAGTATCTGGTCTTTAGCTAAGTAGCGCTATAATATAACTAAGTATAAGCTCTAGGATCTTCTTTATAGTTTAAAGCGGTTTCAGCGGTACCTTTATGACACAAGGTTTGTAATCAAGATCGATACTTAGGTCTTAGTCTATCAGATAAATAGCTTGGCTAGTAATATACCTAGCGTCCTTATAATACGCTGGATAGCCTGGATTTAACTTTTTGATTTTAAGATTCGGCATATCCTAGAATCGAAAAACGCTATAGCAGATGCCCTAAGCAGACGACCCTTAACTTAAGCCGATATTAAGGAGAAGGTCTATAAAAAAGATATAGATAACTTGATTAACGCTTAGATTTTTACCTTAACTCTTAAGAAGGATACGCTTAAGGGCAATTAGCCTAAAGAGTACTAAAAGTATACTGCCTATCAAATCACGCTTTAAATACCTAATTACTTGGTTTATTATAGTAATAAGGTTAACTTTAAAGGTCAAGCCCTTAAGTTTTTAGTCTGTAATAGGATGCTGTTTCTATGCCCTACTTATAAGGGTAATTGCCCCTACCTTATAATCATAGATGCTGAAAAACAATAGCGTATCTAGTCAACTTGCTACGACAAAATAGGATACTATAAGAGGAACAATTCTTACTACTAGATCGCCTAACTATATTAGTAGCTAACAATCTATATAGATCTAGTTAATTAGTACTATTACTATAAGGTTTGTTAGAAGATTCGCCTATCCTAGTATAAGGAAGAAGCCTAGTTTACTATACCTTCTTCGACCCTGTTTCTTAAAGCCTATTTCGACGTCTAGATCTCTTCTCTAAAAGGACCGACATCACACATCCGAAAACGCGTTCTTGGTCAGGACTGCTCTAAATCGACTACTGTCGGAACTAAGGCACAGGTGACGTTCGGCATCGGGTAATCGCAGCGTTTAGAGCTTTGACGAGCTCTGATTAGCAATACGAATACGGGGTTCACGACAATAGCTTACAGCGCTCTTTCTAAGCGCTAATAGCTCGATCCTAACAAGCGATCGCTCTGTAATTAGTATATTTAATACGACGATTATATCCGATCGTTATATATAGTATTTATAATAGGGACTGTCCTAACAAGGTAGTTAGAGCAGACAGACTTCTATTTACTAATCGATTTACCTTTTGGTTACCCCTTTATATATATATACAGAGACTACTAATACTGATTAGTATTGCTAGTAGGCGGTATAGAATAGTAAAGTAGATTAGTAGATCTGGCAAAAGCTTATATTATAAAGGTAATGGTTAACCTAACTAGTCCGAAAACGTAGGATACTAGAAAGGGAGAACGAATAACCTTATACTGTTTCTACTAACGCTTAGTTCGATTAGAGGATCAACTAAGACGACAATCATTGCCACTTTATAAGTCGGCGATTTATAACGATAAAATAGCGCTTATACCCGGCCTTATAGAGCTTATATAAGCTTTAAAAGAGATCAAATTAGAAAGCTATATTTACTCTTTTAACCTATCTCTTTTCTTATAATACCCTCTATTTATCAAGCTAAAGAGCGTAAATATAATGCTCCTTAACTTGTAGATTCTTGATTTTATTACTTAGATTAATAACGACTTAACTAGTTATAACCTTTATACAGCTTTTTATACGGATTTCTATAACTAGGATATAGAAGACTAGGCGAAAGGGCTTCTAAAGCTTAAAGCAGTACTATAAAAAGCCCTTATTAGTAAGTTAGTACCTGTTAAAGGGGTATTCGGAGCTCCTCTTAACGCCAGCCTTGTTATACTTACCTATATATTAGAGAAAGACTTTATACCCTTACCTACCAAATCCTATAAAGACAGTTTAAAGGAGCTTTCGTCGCGATAACCGTCTTATTAACCAGAAACGCAAGAAGAACGGTTAATAATAACAGAGACTATAGAGACCCGTTTTAAATAACCGACTTTATAAATACCGTACGCCAAGACAGTATATATAGGAAGTACTGATTATATATGCCTTCTATCTATTAAAGGCCAGGTTTAGAATATTAATAGTAAGTTAGCAAGTACTTTTACAAAGTTATAGGATAAATAGGGAAACTATAGTAGTAAGGATACTGAGATTCTAAATAATAAAGTTAAGTTCTTCCTATAGTAGTACTGCTTCTTATAGATAGAGTATAGTTAGTTCTATTATATATTCCTTTTAATACTTTCTAGGTATATAAGAGATTAGTATATATAGTATATATTAAACGGAACGTCTTTTACTACTATATATAGTTGCCTTTAAAGATACTTTGTTAATAAGGTAATACGCTTAGAATACTTTAATAAATAGAGTATAATTACTTTTAATATAGTATCTAATACGCCTAAGAACTCTAGAAAGTCAAAGATAGATATCCTTAAAGCGCTATTTAAGAAATTAGTATAGTTGTAAAAGAGCTTTAGCATAAAGTACAATAACGAAATGCTAGTTCCTACGCTAATTCAAGCAGTAACTGGCGTATCTAGGCTTAGTAGCATGCTGTTAAAGCCAGAACTTAACTTTAATAAGCTCTGCTATTAACTCCAAATAGCCCTTACTATTTATATACAGAAAAAGGGCTTATCGGCGTTTATAACAGACCGACAATATAATAACCAGAAGTACGGCTAAGTATAAGATAGCCCGATAAGAAGGGCTTAGGCGCAGAATACAAGCTACTAGAAGAGAGGTAAAAAGGTAAAGTAGACCTACTATTAGATCTATAGGGGAGAAGGTTACCGATCTATAAATCACCTAAAGGCTGCTTAAGATAAGTAGAAGAAGTAGTAGTTAGAGAGTTATAGAATTATATAATTAAAGGATAAAGATTGCTACTAAGCCTTCTTAGTTAATATAAAAGGATCGGATTTTAAAAAGGAAAACAAGCGGCTAATATAGTACTTAGTCGACAATTCTTAGGAAGAATCCAGTAACAAAGATATAAGACTAAGCGATATATTATATAGCGACCTACCTCTAAGAAGACGCTTTTAAACACTTAATTACTAGGTATAATCCTGGATTAAACCTACTAAATAAGCAGTCAAACTAGATTTTCATGCTTAACAGATATTCGGCAGAAGAATTCCAAGGTATCCTGCCGGACATAGGAGTAGTAGATGTCTTAACTATAGGGTTTAAGCAGTTTCTAGCGCTATAACACCAGCTCCCTAGGCTTATACTTAACCGAAAACAAGCCGGCAAAACGTCTATTGTCTTTAGTAGCAGTAAGCTACTAAAGTCCCTTAGTACTATAAGCATAGACACCCCTTTTAGTATAGTAACGTTCTATATATTAGATCTATAAACGCCTTTTCTACTATACCTTAAGGATATAAATAACCTTGGTATTTACCTGAATAATATGGATAACGAGCTTAGGAACAATAAAACAGAAGTGCATATCTAAGTAGCCTGTAAATAAGGCTATCTATAGATGCTAATTCAGGGTTGCGAAATCGCGATAGCCATTTACTTTGCTAGACCAGATAAGCTGCTAGAGCACTAATTAACTAAAGCTACACTCTGGTAACTCTATCGACAATTTAGCTACCCTAGGGCTAACAAGCTTTACGAAATCCTAAGCTATAACTACCGGGACGTCGATATAGCAGCTATTAAGCTGCTAAACAACAACTGCTACTATTATTAGATTAAAGGAGCGGTACCTTAGCACTTTCGATTCTCGCTTTAAGTATATAATAACTTCTCTTTTAATAAAGAGGTATTAGTAGATATAGTTAACTTAGCAAGCTGTAAATGCCTTTATATAATCGACTCTGCTACTTTATTTTAGGTAGTAAGGTTCCTAAACATATAGATAGTAAAGGAAACGTAGGAGCGCTTAAAGGAGTACTAGATTAATACCTACCTTAGCCTACCTAATATCTTACGCTACGACTAAGGGACTAACTTTATAGCTAAGAAGTTCTAGGTAGAAGCTAAGCTTACTAGGATTACTATTTGTATTATCCTAGTTAAGGCTTACCAGTTAATCGGGTATCTAGAGCGCTATTATATACTATTATATAGGGTATATAAGATTATCTTAGAGAAAACAAAGGGTATAGTCTTGCTAGAAGCCTGCTTCTAAAGCATAGTAAGTACAGTTAATAACACGGCCGGCCTAAATGGACTTGTACTAACACTGCTAGTCTTTAGAGCATATCTAAGGTTTAAAATGGATTTGCCCTGTTCCCTAATATAAATGCAGTGTATAAGAGCAGTATAAGCTGTAATAGCTAAGCTACAAAGAATCAGAGACCGGCAAAAGATCAACAATGCATTAGTACAGCATAATAGGCCAGATATAACCGACATATTGCCGCTTTTACTCTCTTTAGGAGCAGAGGTTCTGGTATATAAAGAGTATAAGGGGTAGTAAGGGCCCTACAAAGTGCTTAATATAACTGATATAAAGGTTATAGTTAACATAGCAAACGGACTAGTAACCTTTCGTAATATAATAGTCAAGCTATATAACTAGCTTACTAAGCTCTTAAACGGCAACGGTAAAGTAATAGGCAATTAGGAAGAGCATTAATCAGCGCCCTAACCGCTTAAGTACCCTGCCTTACTATAAGGCAGAAGATGCGGCAGACCTTTAGGGGCGAAAAACAAAGCAAGCCGAGACCCTAACCCTAAAAAACGCGTTATACGTTCAGGGGTAGCGTAATATATGTCTGAAAAAGAAAAGAAGGACTATACTTTAGCCGTTAAACTCTGAAAACAAGGAGTAATTACGGCACCTAGAGCTCCCTTTAAGCAGTTAGACGCTAAAGAGATAGAGTCCCTAATTGAAATAGGAGTACTTAAGGTAATGCCTTAGACACTAGATCTTAAGGGGATCTGTATCTTTAGATATAGGCTTATAAGGGAAGTTAAAGAGAAGTATACGCCTTATCTATATAAAAAGTCACGCCTTATAGCACAGGGCTATAGTAATGCTAATAAGAAAAAAATACTTATATAATTGCTAACGATCTAACGATGCTTATAACGTCTGCTCCTTGCCCTAGCACTAATACTACAATTATAGCTCGACTATGTAATTATAATATACAATATTACACAAGTATATATACAGTTATAGTTAGAGCTAACAAGGCTGATCTATATAAGGCTGCCCTATAAGCTGCGCTATAATTACCTAGAAGGGTATGTTATATACGTTAGAAAACCTTTATATAGGATTACTGAAAGCGGTCTTTACTAGTTCCTAACGTATATACGATAGTATAAAGAGCAGATATAAATAGGCAGTTCCCCTTATAATCCCTACCTCTTATTAACTAATTTAGGCAAGTACTTTAGCATTATAACGCTATAAACGGACGATACCCTTAACCTTAGTACTAAGGAATTCCTCTAGAAAAAGGAAACAGAGCTCTAAAGAGTAGGCTTTTAGGCAAAGCCCCTAACGATTTTGGCGGTCGGGGATTCCGGCGATTTTAACAGCTATAGGGTAGAGGTCTAAGACAACCATTTTATCGTACGACAAAAGGGGCAGGCTAGAAAGCTATAACTTGTCCCTACTAGAAGGTCTATATACCCTAAGCGGAAGAAGGCGTATATAGAGCAGCGAGTATATAGAGCATATATTACTTCGATATACTAGTTAGAGGCGGCATTCGACTATGCCTATGCAGTATAAGCTATCGAGCTATAGTAAGCAGATGTTAACACTTTAAACAAGTAAATTTAGTAGCAAATTGATAATCCTAAGTATAGGTTACGCTATATTTCTCTTAACTTAAGTACCCTTAAGCTCTTTATCTTTGTTAATAGCTCTTTCGCGAATAACTAGAATCTAAGCTTATAGATCGGGTTTATAATTATTCTTAGGAACGAAAGTACTAACAAGTAAAGAACGATATTTCAGCTATATAGTAATATCGTATATTAGTCCTCTACGAAGTACAAACAAGTAACCCGGGGTATACTAGTAAGCGAGATTTACAGTATAAGTTAAGGCTTCAACGTTGCTTATATCTTTAATCGAACGCTTAAAGAGATCTATAAATGCCTTAACCTAGGTATAGGTCTACCTTTGGTTCTCTATACTAACTCTTTTAGCCTTTATAAGTATTTGGTCAAATTAGGAAGTACAACTGAAAAGCGTTTAATGATTAATATAATAGCGCTTTATAAGAGCTATAAAAGTAGGGAAATCAAGGAAGTACGCTGGATTTATAGTAACGATAACCTATTAGATATAATGACAAAGGTAGTACTGAACAAGGTACTAGGAACCCTAATTTCGACTAACGAAATTGACATATATATAGAAGGCTAGGTCGAACGTACGGTTCGCGTATAGGGCGGTGCTAACGCCAGCGATAACGCGCTGTAATAGCGGTATATAGCAGCTACATAGTTATACAACTATATACTAGCTGCTATTAAGAGAAGGAAGAAAGTCAAGGGAATAGATAGATATAGTATAGAGAGTATATAATACAATAATTGGAAGAGCATAAGCAGAATACAATATAACAAAGCAAAAACTTTTAATTATAAGGGACGTATCCCTAGATATACAAACAATATACTAATAGCCGCTTAAACCAAGCTTACTGTCCTGTAAACACCAGCTTAACAAAGCGCAGGATAGCCTATTTAGCCTCCTTCTTCCTCTCTATCCCTGATATTATATATATACCGGCATTACTGCTGTTTAAGAGGGCCCGATCCTCCTCCTATACCTATAAGGCATAGCGAGTGCCCTAGCGCTAATTGCTAAGTTCCTAGATGCCGGATTAGCAATATATATCGAGCAGATAATATAGTAATAAACGCTTACTAATATAAGATAACTAGGATCGATATATTATACTAGAAAGCAACGTGCTATAGGCTTAATCTCTACTAGGCTAAGTGTAATATTAGCTATAAGCCTACGATATAGCAACGAAAGTGTATTTAAGCGGAGGATGCCCTTATATAGGGCAGTAGCTATAGCCCGAGCTATAGCCCTAGTAGTGCTGGCCAAGCGGCCTAATATATAGCTCGTCTAGCGTTATAGCTAGGTTTTTGCCATTTAAGGCCGAGCAGAGGTACCCTAGGCAGTAGGACGCGCGCTTTATACTGGCAATGTACGTATAACGCTACATCGCGACTAATAGACGAGTATTAGGAACTGTATCTAAACAGCTAATAAAGATAACCTACTATACTAATGCTAGGACTGGGCTATAACTTAGCTATTGCCCTTAGAGGGTATATACGAAGTAGCTACTATACTAATAGTTAGATGCGGCAATAGGAGCTTAAAGTAAGTATATAAACCTTTATCCTTCTTACCCCTACCCCCTATATCCTTCTTTTCCTCTACTACTTCTTTATCTTCTTCTTCTTCTCCTTCTTCTTCTTCTTCTTTATCTTCTTCTCTAGCCTTAGCCTTAGCCTTAGCATACAAAGCTGTATAAGCGGACGACGCTGCTTCTTAAAAGGTAGCTAAGCAAGTATATTAGTAAATAATAGGACCGACATCACACATCCGAAAACGCGTTCTTGGTCAGGACCGCTCCAAATCGACTGCACTCTTTTGCAATCCACTTGTCCAATTGAGGACTTAACACACGCCAAATTTGGCTGCGGCGTAGTCGCTTGTTCGACGGCGCTGCGGTCGGATTCTGACCGTACGATGTGGTCGACCGTGGCCAGAAATCTGCAGCTGTAGCGGGGCGGGCATACAGGCCCTATAGTCACGTGCCCCAGCCCCGACCGTACTGACCCTGCTAACCCGAACCCTGCTAACCCGAACCCTACTGCCCCTAGCCCCCTAGGGGCTATCAACAAAGCCCCTAAGCGCTTGGGCCACAGCTTCTTAACCTACCTTACTACTGCTGCCGCTACTACTACCACTACTTCCGCCGCTAACCCTGCTACTACTATAACCGCTACTAGGTTAAGCGATATATCGTTCGATAGCCCTTTCAAAGGGCTTTCCAGCAGTCAATACGCCACTACCGCCACCGCCGCCCCTACCCCCTTTAAAAAGGGGAAAGAAAAAGAAAAAGCCCTACTACCTACAACCCTTGCCCTTACCTTCTCTGGTCTTATAGACCAGATAGTTAGTCTTTCGGTTAATAACCCGGCCTTTAAGGAAATCGTCGAATATACCGGGCTAGCTAGAAAGCTAGCCTTAACGCAGATCTTAAAAGAGGAGGAGAAAAAAGCCGTGATATTTCCCTTGTTTGTTGCCTAGGCCCCAAGGCAGAAGAAGCAGCAACAATAACAGCAATAACAATAGCAACAACAACAGCAACAACAACAGCAATAGCAGCAACAACCCTTTACCGTCGAATCAGAACCAACCCGCTGTACCTGGGCTACTATAGCAGCGGCTAGGGTAAAGCCTACTAAGCTAGGCTTAGAAAAACAGGTCCTTATACGGCTAGGATCAGCCTCTTCCTCTCTCGGCCAAAAATCAGCCCTGGAAATCGTATAGGCAGTATAGAAGGCTATAGGGCACCCTATTAAGGGGGTAAGGACCCTACCGAGCGGTAACCTTATACTGGTTACTAAAGGAGAAAAAATTAAAAAAGCCTTGGAAGAAAACACAGCCTGGCTAGCCTCTTTATCACTAGAGGCCTCGATCCATACTACTACCTGGGCTATTGCTGTTAAAGGGCTTATAACAGCTGACCGGGTAACGGAAGCTAGCCTTCTAGTAGCAGTAAAAGAAGCATATCCTTTAGCCTTAAGGGCTAAGGTCTGGTACCCCCTCTAGATCGAAAGAACAAGAGTCTTAGCTCTTATTGCCTTTTCTAGCTAGTAAGAGGCCTACTAGGCCTGTTAAGACGGAATCTTCTAGGCCTATAGGGCCCTAAAAGCAGAGCCCTATATCGATGAGGCTAGGGCTTTATAGTGCTTTAACTGCTAGTAATAGGGGTATAAAGCTAAATACTGCTACTCCCCTGCCCTCTGCTATAACTACGGCCAAGAAAAGAAGAAGTATACTAAGGTAGCCTATACTAAGGCTTAGTACTGCTGGAACTGCCGTAGCGACTACCATACTAGGGCAGAAGATTGCCCTAAAAGAAAGAAGCATAAGGCTTAGGCAAAATCCAGCCTATAAAACAGGCCTATTAACTTCGACCTCCCCGGCCTACTTAAGCCGGCAACATTAACAGAAGACCGGCTAGAAGGGGAAGAAGGCTATATAGTAGTAGCTAGAAAACGCCGCTGTGGCTGCCCCCCTACAATAACCGCCACTACCGCTACCGCTACTACTGCCATAGCCTCCCTTTCCCAGCGAACTATAAGGAAGGCTTTTAGCAAAATCCCCGCCTCTACCTTTACTACTACCGATCTAGCAGCTACCGGTACTACAGCTACCGGTTCTATACCCTCCTCCCTAGAGCCGGCAAGGGGCTTTATAGAGGAAGAGGATACGGATATGCTCTAAGTCTTTCCTTTTATTTCCACTCCTTTTATTTAAGACAGCCTCCCTCCTTTCCTTTAGACTGCTTTCCTTCTACCCTTCCCTATAGCTGGTATCTTACTACTATACCCAAGGTAAGAGGGAAGGCTATAAGGCTAAGCTTATAAGCTTTTAAGCTTTAAGCCTAGACCTACCTTTACCTCTTTTGCTAACAAGACCCCTTCCTTATTCCCCTACCCTAAGCCCTATATTAATTGAGATATAGGGCGTTCTTACGGGAGACGGGTAGGGGAATAGGCGCGATTTCCCTTAGTAGCCTCCTAGACAGCCCCCCCTTGCGTTGTTTTTCTTTTAGTACTGCTCTTTTCCTCTTGCTAGGTTGCCCGCCTTGTTAAGTTCGTTAGAGGTTTTTCATCCGTTTTCCGGTTTTCCTCTAGCATAAGTGTAAGCTAGCAGCCCCTTATAGCCCCTTAGAGGACTCTATAGGAGTAATAGATATCTATCTATATTAGTAAATAACAAGTATAAGGAGCAGATAATAGAATATACTAGAAACAATAGGAGGGATAGCATCGCCGATATCGTTGACAACAGCGGCGGCGGCAGCGCCGGCAGGCTTAGCGGCGGCAGCCTCGGCAGTAGCAGTAGCAGCGGCGTCGGTAGGCTTAGCAGCAGCAGCCTTAGCAGCAGCGGCAGGTACAGCGGCGGCATTAGCAGGCTTAGCAGGCTCAGCGGCAGCGGTATCGACGGGCGCAGCGGCGGCGGCACCCGATGCTTTATCGAGCGAAGGTAACGCCTCTATATATATAAAGAACGTGTCTAGTACAGTGGGTAACGTTACTAAATAACGATACTTGATTTAAGTTAGTATATAAGTAACAAATGGCAGTCTCTATACTTGCTAGTATACTTGTTAGTATTATTATTGCTACTATTATTGCTATTATTGCTATTACTACTGTTACGTAAGGGAAGAGGAAGCCTAAGCTACAAGGGCAGTACGCCCTCTCTATATATATAGAGGAACAAGGAGCCTATAGGTAAAGAGTACTATAATACTGACTTCCTCCCCCTCTACTATTGTTCCTTATTATTATACAATCTATTATTCTAACTTTAAGCTCTTATTGCGTAAACCTATTGTTAATTCCCCTATATAGAGCGAAAAGCTTACTAATCCTTATATACGGTTATACATATGGTCCACCTTTTTAAGCAACGTGGCTATTAGCTGCCACTTAGGCAGTAGATAACACGTTTGTACGAAATTGTTTCGAGTACTAATATCTCCTTTATTATCCCTTTTAAAGTATTGATTGATAGATAGTCCTTTACTAAAAAGAAAAGATAGCTAGTGTTGGAACTAAGGTATAGGTAACGTTCGGTATTGGGTAATCGTAGTGTTTAGAGCTTTAACAAGCTCTAATTAGCAATACGAATATAGGGTTTATAATAATGGCTTATAGCGCTCTTTCCAAGCGCTAATAGCTCGATCCTAACGAGCGATCGCTCTGTAATTAGTATGTTTAATACGACGATCGTATCCAATCGTCGTATATAGTATTCATAATAGGGACTGTCCTAACAAGGTAGTTAGAGCAGACAGACTTCTATTCACTAATCGATTTACCTTTTGGTTACCCCTTTGTATATACATACGGAGACTACCGACAACTATACTCTTTTGCAATCACTCTGTCTGATTAAGGACACAATATACGTCAAATTTGGCTATAGCGCAGTTGCCCGTTTAACAGCGCTATAGTCGGATTCTAACTGTATAATATAGTCAACTATAGTAAGAAATCTATAGTAGAGGTATATAGGCCTAGCTATTATATATCCTACAAGCCCCTTTAGCGCCTCTAACCCTCTTAACCTTCGCCCTACTACCTCTAACCCCTTAATTAATAAACCTACTCCTAAACCTGATAATATAAGCTATAGCTTTACGACCTACCTCTCCAACACTGCTACTACTACTACCGCTACTACTACTACTTTCACTACCACCCTTACTACTACTATAACTACTGCTAGGTCAAGCGATATACTATTGAATAGCCCTTTTCAAAGGCTTTCTAGCAGTTAATACACTACTACTATCACTACCCCTACTACTACCCCTATATCCTTTAAAAAGGGGAAAGAAAAGGCCTTTCCTCTAGCTACCCTTGCCCTTACCTTCTTAGGTCTTATAGACCAGATAGTTAGCCTTTTAATTAACAACCTGGCTTGTAAGGAAATTATAGAATATATAGAGCTAGCTAGAAAGCTAGCCTTGAAATAAATATTAAAGAAGAAGGAGAAGAAGATACTAGCTCTAATATTCCCTCCCTTTACTACTTAGCCCCTAAAGATAAAAAAGCAGTAGTAATAATAATAGTAGTAATAGTAGTAATAGCAGCTAGCCTTTTAACCCTAGCCCAAGCCTAAGACCTGCTAAACCTAGGCTACTATAGCAGTAGCTAGGGTAAAGGCAACAAAATAGGGCCTTGAAAAACAGGTCCTTATATGCCTAGGACTAGCTACCTCTACCTTTAGAAAGAAGACAGCCTTAAAGATCGTTTAAGCAGTTTAAAAGGCTATAAGGTACCCTATTGAGGTAGTAAGGACCCTACTAAGTAGTAACCTCATACTAATTATAGAAGATAAGAAAATCAAAAAGGCCTTAAAGGGAAATACAGCCTAGCTAGCCTCTTTATTACTAGAGGCCTCCCTTTATACTACTTCCTAGGTAGTAGCTATTAAAGGGCTTATAATAGCTAACTAAGTAATAGAAGCCGGCCTTTTAATAGTAGTAAAAGAGGTATATCCCTTAGCCCTCTAGGCAAAAGTCTAGTACCCTTTTTAAATTAAAAGAACAAGAGTCTTAGTACTTATAGCCTTTTCTAGCTAATAAGAGGCTTATTAGGCCTACTAAGACGGCATTTTCTAGACCTATAGGGCCCTAAAAGCAGAGCCTTATATCGATAAGGCTAGGGCTCTCTAGTACTTTAACTACTAGTAATAGGGGTATAAAGCTAAATACTACTACTTCCTCTTCCTCTGCTTTAACTATAGCCAATATAAGAAGAAGTATACGAATAAGGTAGCCTATACTAAGGCCTAGTACTGCTAGAACTGCTAAAGGGACTACTATACTAGGGCAGAAGAATGCCCTAAAAGGAAGAAGTATAGGGCTTAAGTAAAGGCCTACCTTTAGAATAGGCCTATTAACTTCGACCTCTCTAGCCCTCTTAAGCTAATAATATTAATAGAAAAGTAGCTAGAAAGAGAAGAAGGCTATATAGTAGTAGCTAGAAAATGCCACCAAGGATGCCCCTTTATATCTACTACTACTACTACTATAGCCTCCCTCTCCTAACAAACGATAAAGGAGGCTTTTAGCAAGATTTCTACTACTACCTTCCCTTCTACTACTAGTCCTATAGTTACCGATTCTATACCCTTCTCCCTAAGGCTATTAAGAGGCTCTATAGAAAAGGAGGATATAGATATACTATAGCCCTTTTCTTACCTTTTCTCTACCTTTCTTTCTTTAGACTACTCTCCCTCTTTCTCTTTAAACTGCCCCCCCCTCCTCCCTTTAGCTAGTATCTTACTACTATACCTAAGGTAAGGGGAAGGTTATAGAACTAGGCTTATAAGCTTTTAAGCTTTAAGCCTAGCCCTACCTTTTACCTCTTCTACTAATAAGACCCCCTTTCTAATTCCCCTACCCTAAGCCCTATATTAACTAAGATATAGGGCGTTCTTACAGGAGATAGGTAGAGGAATAGGTGCTATTTCCCTAGTAGCCTTCTAAACAGCCTACCCTTACTTTGTTTTTCTTTTAGTACTGCTCTTTTCCTCTTATTAGACCGCCTACCTTGTCGAGCTTGTTGGAGGTTTTTCATCCGTTTTCCGGTTTTCCTCTAGCATAAGTGTAAGCTAGCAGCCCCTCATAGCCCCAAAAGGGACTCTATAGGAGTAATAGATATCTATCTATCTATTTCAACGTCTAGTTTTTCAAGGGTAAGCGTAACGCTGTAATTAAGGTATAGAACGACCTTACTAGCTACGTTAAGGCTGCTATTCTCAGTAAAGTTCATTCGGCTTCTATTTAGACTTTCATACTTTAGTATATCTTTCTATAATATAGTTTTCCCCTAATCGTAGTTGTTAATAGCGGTTCCAAGTTTAAGGGTACAGTTGAAGTATCTCTAAAGACTATTAGAGTTAAGCGAATTACTAGCTTTTCCTATAACTTAAGGGCTAACAGTATGAACAAGGTAGGTTACCTGCTAATTACAACTATACTTGCTATAATTGTAGAGATAATAAGGATAGATTAGAAAAAGTCCCTGCACTTTGTTCTCTAGGTTAACTATACTTTGATTTGTTCCTTTTTTAGTATCTTATTTTACTTTATACTTTTTAGTTAAGACCTAGTTACTAAGATTAAGCTTGACATCCCTTTCTAGCGTCTAATTAGATAGGAGTAAGTCTAGGCTAAGGTTTCTTAACCTGGAAAGCTAGCTGATATAAAGGCTGCTTTAGATCTATTTATAAAGCATATTAAGTCTATTCTAGATATAGAGCTTACCTGGATAAAGCTGTAGGACTAGGTATCTAAGGCCTATAAAAGCGCTGCTAAAGCGAGAAATCGCGTATTATCTAGGAAGTTACGCCTAGAATAGTTGGAAATCCGCCTTAGTAATTTAGTCCTTGTTTATAATAAGGTTAGGCAGATCGATATAAGTTGCTAGTACAAGCTATCCTTTTAATAGAAGGGCCCTTTTCAAGTTTTATAGAAGAGTTCTAAGAAGGCTTACCAGCTAGAGACTTTAGATAGGATCGAGCTTAAGCGGACTTTCCTACTAACTATAGTAAAGAAGTTCTTCTAATTAGATAGCGTCTTTGTTTATAATCTAAATAGACTATAACTAGAGGATAATTCCTAGCTAAAACGGTTTAGTAAGGACAATATTATTAGGCTAGGTATTAAGGATCCTAATAGGCTTAGTAATCTGGTTAGAGGAGAGGGACTATTAATATAGGAAAGAAAAGCAGCTTTTAAAGGTACTTCCTAAGCAACTTAATTTATCATAAGTTTTTAGACCGTTAAACTTAGGCTAGGTTTTCGTTCAAGAGGAGGTAGTATAAGTTCTTTTATATACTTACCTTTTTCTTGTATCTCTTTCCCTGTTTATAGGAGTAGTTTGTTCTTTTCTTTTTCTCTAGCTCTTTGCTATATAAGTATATATATACTAGCGAAGGGGGGGTATATGCTTTGCTATATAGTGTTCCCTTAATTTAAGTGTTTATATTATCTGCCTTGCCTGGTTATAGGTCTGAGATCTTATTCTATGCTATTTTGTTTCGTTTTGTTTTAGCTCTTTTTTTCTTAGAAGGTAGAAGCTTTATTTATAGCTTATATATCTAGTTAAGGGGAGGAGTATATTTAGCGTTAACGGATCTTATTACTTAGCTAGCTAACTATCCTAATAACCCTTAATATCTACCCTAACCTATTTTCCAGACTACTACCTAGCTTGCCCTTCTAATTACTTGGTATAGTACGTATTAACTACTAGATTGACCGACTTCCGCTTAACCTGCAATTACTATACCTTATAAACGGTTTCCTTATCCTATTAGTTGATAATTATATCCTTAGCGCGAAAGTTGCCTAGGTTAAACTAGTATAGAGCTATTGTCTTCTTGGCCTATTTAGACGCCTTAAGCGGCTATTTATTGTAGGAAGAGCTGATATATGCCTATAAGTACTTCTTGTCTTAGAAGATGCAGTTCCTATAAGTATTATAGTTGACTTCTAGAACCGAGATATAGTAAATAAAAGGCTAAGCTACGTTTAGATAAGGACTACTAGTATTATGCCAGTTAGACGAACTCGACTGAAATTAGGTTTTGTTATATTCCTTGTAGTTTATTATATTACTATCTACTATATTAGCTCTGATTAGACGTCTAGATATAAGTTTCAATATACTAATAGCCGAACTCTTAGATAAAGAGACCTTAGACCTAGTATAGTTAGTTACTGTAAATTTCTTAGATATGCTTACCTAGGAAGTCTAACCTAAAATGCTTAATAGTAATAGAGGATCAATATCTAACTATAGAGAAAGAGTAGTTAAAGCGGATAATAGTAGGATCCTAACTACTTTTTACTAGCTAAGTAGAAGATAGACAGTTGAATAGACTAGGTTCTAGATCTAGAGATATATACTATTGATAAGTATTAGCTGGTTCTTCTTTAAAAATCCAGATCTAAAACATACTATATCCAATTATAGCTAGGTTTAGCAATAGGTACTATATACGATTAACAAAGTTATCGAACTTTGCATTATCGACTGCCTTTTAAATTACCTGCTTTAGGAAGATACAGAATCTTCTAGGATTAGTAGAGAAAGTAGTTATCTAAGTTCTAGGTACCTAGAATACCTTAAGACAAATTGGATATACTACCTGGCTTATAGGAGCTTTCTTAATAAGAGTGTTAGATAATATCTTTATATAGATAAGATTAAATAGGAAGGTTAAGTTCTAAAAAAGAATAAAGTCGGTTTATTAAGGTTAGAAAAGTTTTTATAGAATAAAGAGAGGAAGAAAGGCAGGTCTTTATACTTAAGGAAGCTACCTACGCTAGTCCCGATTCTAATTAGGAGGGGTTAATCAAAACTAAGTAAACCTGATTATATTATGCCGACTTTTAGGGGCTGTTTGCTAATAAAAAGAATTAGATAGAAAACCTAAGCGCTAATAAAGGAGTAAACAGCTTACTTAATAGTAGGAAAGAATTTTTATATGCCTTTCTCCTTTAAAAAGACTTACTCTATATTAGGACCTACTTCTTCCTTTAGATTTTTCTCTTTCTAACTTCTTTAGTATAACCTTCTTAGACCTTTACCTCTTTTAAGATCTTTTTCTTAGTACTTTTAGCAAAGATTTTCAGCCTTCTAGCCCTAACTTCCTCTAAGCAATCTTGCTTATTATTTCTACCTTCTTTCTACGATTATATAAGATTAAGATACCTTTAAAAAAGGGATCTAGTAAGTAGGCTCTGCCTTAGACAAACTTAAATTTGAATAAGGTTCTCGTAAAGGAGCAGCGTTGCTATATAATTAGTAGGCTAGTATATAGTAAGGATAATGACAAGCTTGTACTAGTAAGCGCCCTAACAATTCCTCTATCAATACTATAAAGGCTATAGTTATTGCCTTATAAGCTTTGCTCTTTGCTATATAAGGTATAGTTCTCTTTATATAAGCTATAATTAATATTGGAATGGGTAATCCTATATAAGGATCTGTAACCACTATAGGCTACCAGTAGTAGTCGTATAGGGTACGTAGGGGCAGCAACAGCGTTGATATGGCCTAAATAGCACTTCCTAGGTAGGTGCTAATATAGTAAAGTAGGGCCCTTTACTGTATTCCCTCTATAAAAGTCCTTATATAACGGTATAGTTATAGGCTATAGCGCTATACTATAGGGGCTTTAAGCTTATATATCACGGCTTTCAGTGGGTCTTATAGGCCTATAAGGCTTATAGTTGTAGGTAACGTAGTAACTTGATTTCTAGTCCAAGTAGGCAAGGCTTCGCAATTTCCTTCCCTACATATACCCTCCGGGACCGTTCCTGCCCTCTATACGGCAGGAGCGCCTTAGTAGGTGCATGGCCACTTCCCGAAAAACCAAATAAGCTGGCGATTTTAAATAATCGACTTACGGCTACCTAAGCTGCAGGGTAAGCCGCACGACTTTTCCTGTAAGTTCTGTTTTCGCTCCTGCGGTGCAGGGTAGGTACAGGGTAGGTAGGTGACCTAGTAGAAGAGCCTTTTAAGGCTATTTCTAGCGCTTATACAGCCTAAGGAGGCTGTCTCTACAAAAGTGGGGTATAAATCTAAAAATAGAAAAGCCTTTTAAAGCTATTTCTAGGCTATATAGTGGAATATATAGCTTAGTCAGCGGTATCCACAAAAGTGGGTCCACCCTAAGAATATAGCTATATATCTAGTAGTTCGAGAACTGAAATCCGTTTTGCCTAAGCTATAACCGTTAGAGCGCTATAGCTTATTTTGTACGTTTAACACCCCCTCTATTCTTCTGTTCCTTTATAAGCCTTAGAAAGCTATATATAGGTAAAGAATAGAAGAATCCTAAGAAATAAGAACGTAAGAGCAAAACTATTCCGTTAGACAAAGGGGTTAGGCCCTAATATATATATAGGATAAACCCCTATTATATATAGAAAGAAGTAAGAATATATATATAATGTTGAAATCAAACCTATAACCTATTTAAAGGTATAGGTACTATAGCTTTTAAGCGTATAGTAATATATAATATCTATATATTCTATACCCCAGCGACTAATAGACGCACTAGAGTATAGAAGGAGTAAAGGGCTTATAAACGCCTTTATCCTCTTATAGAGAAAACGATTTTTAGCACGGTTTTAAATTTTATGCCCTTTTTTACTCCATTCTTTCAGCAAGTTCTAGTAAGGAAATAACAGGTAGTCACATAGAGAATCCCCCTCTAAAGGAAAGTATACTACTAGTAATAGCCGGAGCCTATATTTTCCAAATATAGCTATACTATATACTAGAGTACTTCTAGACGTAGCTAGAGTAATATAGGCCTCCCTAACGCCGCAGGGAGCTGATGCTAGCACAAGGGCGCCTATAGAACTGTACTACAGTAGCTAGGACCTTATAAGCCTTTTAAGGCTATATAGAGGAATTAGGTGATTCCAGAGGGCTGTAAAGTAGCCGTACTATTGACTGGTCTTATAAGCTAATCAGGCTAAGCCAGGCCTTCTATATATATAGTATAGAGTATATATATAGGGGTAAAGGGTAGCTTAGTAAAAAGCTCCCTTAGGTTAAAGGCCTAAAAGCCTAATAAAAGACTGAAAGCCACTAACTGGTAGGGCTTTAGTAAGTCCGTCAGCCGGCATACACTTAGTATTAAGATATATAATAGTAACTATTTTAGCCTTAACCTACTCTCTAACGTACCGGAATTTCAGCAGGGTATGCTTAGTTCTAGCGTGTAGCGCTGGGTCATTAGCCACCGTTATAGAGCCCTGATTATCTCTATAGAGAGTAATAGGGTAGTCTATAGGTCTGTGAAGTTTAGAAAATAGCCCTATAATCCACTGTACTTCGCGTATAGCCTCTATAAGTCCATCAGTTTCAGCTTCCAGGGTAGAGAGAGCAATAGTAGTAGCTCTTTTCGTTTTCCAGCTAATAGGCCTACCAGCTAACTTATATAGATAGCCGTAGGTGGATTTACTAGTAGCCTTATCCCCTGCAAAATCAGAATCACTAAAGCCTATAGGGACTAGACTACTATTAATTATAGAAGTCCGGCTACTACCTTTACTATTTCTAGAATCTACTATAGTAGTAGAGGTAGTAGTTAGGGGCCTAGGCCCTTCCTTAGAGTAAAAGTCTCTACTAAGCTTAGTAGTTGTATTACTACTATTACTAAGCTTAGGCCCTAGATCAGCTACTGTATTTCCGTTATAGCTAAAACAGATGCTATAGTCTTTAGTACTATTAAGATACTTAAAAAGATTTTTAGCAGCGTTTAAGTGTGATTTTGTAGGTTTATTTAAAGACCTAGAGAGCTACTGTACGGTAAAGCTAATATCTACCCTAGTAAGGAGCATTATATATATAGCTGTTCCTACTAGGCTTTGATAGAGCTTAATTTCCGTAGAATTACAGAGGTGGCTAGCAATATCTTCCTCTAGTTGAAGTTGACTTACTAGCCCCGGCTATAAGGGAATAGATATAAGCTTAGAATCGGCTAAGTTAAAGCGGCTAACCGCCTCTTCTACATACTATGACTGGTTAAGCCATAGGCGCCTATTAGGTCTATCCCTTATAATCTGCACGCCTAGGAAATAGGCGGCAGGCCCTAAGTCTTCTATAGCATAGACCTTATTAAGCTGTTTCTTTAAATCAGTTATATAGCCTATATCAGGCCCTATAAATAGACAGTCATCTATATAGGTAACGATAAAGTAGCAGGTTTTAGCATTATAAAAGACCCCTGGATCTGAAATAAGAGGGAGATAGCCTAGGCTCTTAAGTAAGATTTTAAGCTTATCTTGCCACTCTCTAGGGCTTTATTTCAGACTATATAACACTTTAGATAGTTTAATAATATAAGGAGTAGAAGGATTATAGCCGTATTTCAGTAAAAGCTTATAAATAGCCTTATTAGAAGCCGCTAGGTCTAATAGTCCTTCAGGGATTTCCATATATATTTCTTCTCTAAGAGCGCTATTAAGAAATGTCCCTATAAAGTCAGCTTGTTCTATTTCCTAGTCTAGAACAGCACCTATAGCTAGAAGTATACGCTAAGTAGGTGGTATACTAGTAGAGGCGTAGGTTATAGTGTAATCTAGGCCTTCTACTTGCATAAAGCCCCTAGCTACTAACCGAGATTTATACTTAATAGGCCTGTTTTTAGCGTCCTTTTTAACCTTAAGAACGTTTAGACAGGTAATAAGCTTACGGTTAGAAGGTAATAGACTCCTAGGTAGGAATTTAAAAACCCCTAGCTCTAATAACTGGATAAATTCCTTGGTAATAGCCTCTAACCACTTACTACGCTCATCTCTAGGTAGTTTTAAGACTTGCTTATAAGTAGTAGGCGTACTATCCTTAGATATTACCCTTTTTCGAGCCTTATAGACAAAAGACAGTATATAGCTACTAGTCTTAGCTAAAAGCTTATAGTAATTGAGCTGCATTTTATCCCCCTCTGAAATAAGATCACTATTATCAAGAGGTTCGTTTGTTATAGGCTGATTAGGCGCTATAACTTCTATAGGCTTAGGTGCAAAAATAGGCTCTATAGTTTGGGTAAACACCTCTGGTAATTCAGGCTTTCTAATAGATATAGTAGGCCTAGTAGACTCTACTATAACCGGATTTATAGGCTTATCCGGTAAGGGTTCATCTAATTTACTATCGGAAGAAGATTCGTAGGGTTCTAGCTTACTAGGTCCTATTTCTATACTAATAGGCTTTTCAGTATTAAGATTAGAAGGGTCTAGGCTGACAGCCCCCTCTAAATCTAGGTCTAGGTCTACTAGTTCCCCCTCTAAAGCCGTATTAGCAGTAGGCTGACTTAGTACTGTATTATCCTCTATAAACTTAACAGTAGAGGTTTTAAGTACTGCTCTTCTAGACGGTATATATACTAGGTAGGTCTTAGAACCTAATACTGCTAGTAATTTACACTCTTCCGTTCTAGAGGTAAATTTTAACGATTTAGACCGTTTTTCTAGAGGTATAATAGCCTCTCCTCTAGCGCCTATAGCCCTATAGCGCTCTAGGTTAGGTATATGTGGAATACCAGGCTCTAGCTCGTCAAATAGCGCCTGGAAAGGAGTGGTTTCCTTATTAGTTATAGCTGTACTATTAACTAATTCCACTACAGCCTCCAGTATAAAGCACCACAAATACTGGGGTAAAGTGCTACTAAGAATAGTACACCTTATACGGTCTAGTATAACTCTAACTGATCGTTCTACTAAGCCGTTCTGCTCGTGGATATAGGGGGCAGAAGTGCTAAATTTAATACCCCTTTTAGCTAACTAAGTAGTTAATAAATCAGTTATTTCAGTACCTCCGTCAAAGTGGAATTTAGTAGGATATCTACCAAATCCATTCCATAGGCCCCTAAAAAAGCCCTTAATAGCGTTAGCTACTATAGGGCCTGATTTATTAGGTAGGTTAAAAACCCACCTATACCTACTTTTACGGTCAACTAGAAGTAAGACTATAGGGTTTCTATTATAAGGCCTAGGCCTAATTTTAACAGTATCGCCCTCTATTGAGTCTAAGACCCTAGATAGGTCAGGTATTAAAGCCTTACTAACCCTTCTCACTGCTTTACCTCGATCATAGCTAGAGCAGTGAAAATCAGCTTCCTTTATTTTATCAAAATTAGGCAGCCCTTTAGTAATACTAGAGGTCTTTTTCAAAAGACGTAGGCCTATATGGCCTAGCCTTACATGCCACAATTGAGCTAAATTAAGTAGATTATAGTAATCTCGCTGACCTATATTAGGCTCCTTTAAAGTAGGGCTAGATATAGCCTTTTCTACTACTTTATTCCCCTTTATAACTGGCTCTCCTAGCATACAGGGCAGGTCTCTAGTGCCAGTTAAGGGCTCAGGCTCCCTAGTCTTACAGGGACTTTGATAGGGGGCCTAGGCAGTGGCTAAGGGCTCTACAGGCCTACAGGGCCTTTTCCCCCTTAAAGAAGGTCCTACACCTTCTAAAGTAGTACCCTTAGCCGGAGAATTCCTTAGCTTATAGCGCTTATTAGGCTCTATAGCTTCGGATACTATAGCATCCTCTATAATAGGTCTATAGTCTTCCTTTCTAATTGAATTAGAAGGAATTTCCACTACTATCTTATTACGCTGCGGCTCTATACTTTTAGTAGTATAACTAGAAAGGCCTGAAGGAAAAGCAAAATTTGCATGTAATATAGGCTTAGAGCTGCCTTTAACGTCAAGAAAAAATCCTGATTTCTTAAAGTCTAGTACAGCTATACAGCGTCTATCACCCCCGTAAAGGGTTTCCTTTATAAGGCAACCTCCCGAATTATAGTGTCTAACCCTACTAACAATATTTATATCAATATTAGGTAGGTATAAAACGTTATCTAATACTAATTTAGTATAGGTAGGGGGGGCGTTTCTAGATAATACTTCTAGTGTAATAGAGCCTATACCAGCCGGGCTTACAGGGCCATTTCCAGTGTTAATAGGTCGTAACTGGCCTGTGTTAGGCGTAAAGGTAGTAAACCGCTCTTTACTATTACTGATATGGTCTGTAGATCCCGTATCGTATAGCCAACTATTATAAAGAGCTGGGTCTCTAGGGCGTCTTCTAGGCTGATTATCTTTATATTTTGCCTTGTTATTAGAAGAGGTTTTTAGGCCTTTTCCTTGAAAGTCCTTACGCTTCTTATACCCTTTTAACGCTAATAGCTGTACTAATTAGGTATTAGAATCGCTAGAAGAACTAGAATTGGAACTAGAGTCGGATTCCTCTTCTTCTTCTTCTATAGCTAGGTTATAGGACCCTAGTATAAAGGAGGCTTGTTCAGCACTTTTAGCACTATAATTCTGCCCTTCAATATTATAACTAGCCTTCTTTTTACCCTTTTTCTTATTTTTACCCTTCTTACTAGGGTTAGAATTTGAATTAGGGGTTGAATTAGAGCTATTAGCTACGTAAGCTGCTCTATACGCCTCTATAGCCGGGTTCCTAGATTCTTCTAAAATCTCAGCCATTAAATATTCTATATTAAGGCTAGAGGCTGTAAGGCCTAGTATTCTAGCCTGTCTTATAGAGCTCTTTTGGCGTGATACCCAGCTAGGAAACTTAGATTCTAGAGCCTTAAAATACTGATTTAGTATTAAAGAGGGATCTATATCTATTTTAGCCATAGTAAGCTTAGCTAGATAGTCGTTAAATTCAGCGTTAAAAGCTGATAAGCCTTTTTTATAGGTACTCAAGGTAAGGGCGTGGAATTCGTTATAGACGTCCTCCTTTTTAGACTCTATAGGTCGGCTATACTGCCTAACAAGCAGCTTAAAGGCCTTAGAAGGTATATAAATCCACGATATAGCAGCCCTAGGGCTACTAGATAAGCTATTACGTAGAAGTATTAAAAGAACAGCTTGATCAGAGTCGCTATAAGTGTTAGATATATCAGGGTTTTCTAAAAAATTAGATATCCCTAACGCTCTTAGTACTATACTTAAAGCCTGAATCCACTGTTCAAAATTGCTTTCCCCGCTAAGCTTACTATCGTCCGGTATAGTATAGGCCTTTTTAGAAAGCTCCTTTACTATACTACTAGTAATAGTATCCTTAAAGCCTTCCTTAGACCCTGTATCTATAGGGGGGTCTAAATTACTAGTAGCTGTATTATCTATAGCCGGCCCTAGATGGGGCTCTTTCCTAGGGGGACGTAGAGGAGAATCTAAATCTATAGTACCGCTAAAAGGATCAAATCTAGGACTATAGCTAGTCTTTCCAGTAGTAGCAGCATTGCTATTATTAGTTAGAGAAGCTAAAGTAGAAGATATGTTCTTTATAGCGCTAACACTATCCTCGATAGAGGCTTTTAGGGTATTTAGACTTAAAAATGTTGTTTTTATATCACTAGATTGGCTAGCTATAACTCGCTTATGAGATTTTATATGCTGTTTTAGGACTTCTATAACCTTGCTATAGTCTTCGCCATCTTCCTTATCTTCTAATAGGGTTCGTATAGGTGGTAGAGGCCTAGAAGATTGCCCTGGATCAGCTGGGTTACCAGCCCTTTTAGGCGCTATACCCTTCCCTTTAGCTTGATCCGCCATTGTAAATAGGCTACTATTTACTTTATAGTGCTAGCTAAAGCACTTAATTAGCTTCCAGTTCACTAAAGCTAATTAGCTAGCTCACTAATTATAGTAGTGATTTTCTAGGCTAGTCTTAGCGCTTAGTAGGTTTATAGCGCTGCCTACTTGCTACTTAGTAGGGCTTTCTAGTAGAAATTCTAAACTAGGCTCTAAGGGCTAGAGGCTTCGACGTAGGGACTTAACTACCGCCTATAGATATATCTATAGAAAGGGCTCTATAGTAGGGAAATATAGGTCTTTAGCGCTAGAAATTCTAAAACGCTAGCCTTTCTACTTCCAGCTATAAGTAGAAAGGTCTTTTAGTATAGGTAAGTATACTAGCCTAAGTGTATAAGAGCCCCAAATGCTCGTCAATACTATAGGACTTAGATTTCTTAGCGATTTCTCCTTCTAGATTTTCAGGCTTTTTAGTCCTTAAATAGCCTTTAATAAGATGTAATATATAGCTTTTTAGGGCTAATATAGTACTATATTTTCAGCTATAAGAGGCTTAAATAGCCCTATATATATAGGCAGAGGTAGCGCTTTGAAATTGGACTCCAACGATAACTATCCTACAGGCTATCCGGGCTTATAACCTATTGGAATAGGTAATCCTATATAAGGATCTGTAACCACTATAGCCTACTAGTAGTAGTCGTATAGGGTACGTAGGGGCAGCAACAGCGTTGATATAGCCTAAATAGCACTTCCTAGGTATATGCTAATATAGTAAAGTAGGGCCCTTTACTGTATTCCCTCTATAAAAGTCCTTATATAACGGTATAGTTATAGGCTATAGCGCTATATTATAGGGGCTTTAAGCTTATATATCACGGCTTTCAGTGGGTCTTATAGGCCTATAAGGCTTATAGTTATAGGTAACGTAGTAACTTGATTTCTAGTCTAAGTAGGTAAGGCTTCGCAATTTCCTTCCCTATATATACCCTCTAGGACCGTTCCTGCCCTCTATACGGCAGGAGCGCCTTAGTAGGTGCATGGCCACTTCCCGAAAAACCAAATAAGCTGGCGATTTTAAATAATCGACTCACGGCCACCTAAGCTACAGGGTAAGCCGTACGACTTTTCCTATAAGTTCTGTTTTCGCTCCTGCGGTGCAGGGTAGGTACAGGGTAGGTAGGTGACCTAGTAGAAGAGCCTTTTAAGGCTATTTCTAGCGCTTATACAGCCTAAGGAGGCTGTCTCTACAAAAGTGGGGCATAAATCTAAAAATAGAAAAGCCTTTTAAAGCTATTTCTAGGCTATATAGTGGAATATATAGCTTAGTCAGCGGTATCCACAAAAGTGGGTCCACCCTCAGAATATAGCTATATATCTAGTAGTTCGAGAACTGAAATCCGTTTTGCCTAAGCTATAACCGTTAGAGCGCCATAGCTTATTTTGTACGTTTAACAATTAATACTATATAAACTCTAGTCTTTCCTATAAATGTTATAGAGTACCTTAAGCAAATTTAAGTACTTGTTTATAAGAGGTAAGGATAATGTTATTTTGATTTCCTTAGGTAATGTCCTTTAAACTAAGCCGTCTATATCTAATCTGGTTAAGTCCTTGATAAAGCGCTTTAACAGGCCTGGCTATATATACTTCTGTTTAACTTTTAAAGATTTTAAAGTACTTAGAAAGAAGACTGATAAGTATAATACTGCTAAAGATATCGACAATGTTACTAACCGCTGTACTCTGCTAAGTAGTAACTACTTTAAGCTAGTAGGTAAGATTGCTTTTTACCTAGAGTAACATATTATAAAGGATAGCTGGCTAGACTTCTTTAACAAGATAATTGTTAATAAGAAGGATTTCGACTATTGCTTCCCTAGGATAGCTGGTTAGGTTGCTATAATTATAGGAGAGAAGGTCTTAGGCCGAGATCTCCGATTAGTTTTAGCCATCCTATATAATATATATAAGATATAGCTAGAATAAGCTTAGATAACCAAAAACTATATTAACAGTATACTTAGATAGACCTTATATACATTTAAGCAGCATGTATTTATTACGCTATACTTAATAGCTCTGACTTTTGATAAAGATAGTAACTACCTAATAAGCCTGGTTCTCTACCCTACTAAGGGGAACGTCTGCTATAAGGCCCTTAGGAAGTGCTTTGGGCTTATAGTTATATATATCTATAGGAACTATTAGGTTCTTACTATCTATAATTAGCTTAAACAGACTTATAAGGTTTAGGATTTAGGCCTTTCTAATAATACTAATAATATAGATAACAAAATGATAATGATATAGGTAGAGATGATTATTCTTTATCTACTTATATCTAGAGCTTGTATCTTTAACCTAATGTATATTTGCCGGTCGAAATTCTACTTTAACATCAAGGACGACTTTTCCTATAGGTATACTGTTACCGAGATAGCCCGATCCTTCTTCTATAACTAGGTTATCAAGAATAAGAACGATTTAACGCCTATTCTATAGTAGAAGATAGAACCCTAGTTCGGTTAAGACGTAATATAGAAGTAGGGATTGATTTTAGCTTGCTTATAGCATACTTAGATGTTAGGGATCGCTAAAGTATTTAGAGTAAGGCTAGGATCTAGGGCGCTGAATCTACGCCCTATCGGTAGTTACTTCTCTATTAACAAGCTTTTACCTATAAGTATATTACAGATTATCCAGACTTAGAGTTTCGCTACCTTAATATTTAGTATCCTAGCTCTAATAGACGTAATAATAGATAACAATGCTCCTATATATATTTAGGGAATAAGGTATACTTTCTTAGGTTTACTTAGGTCGATTCCTAGAAATTTAGTAGTATAGACAGCCGAACTATCTGTCTAACAATCTTATTAAAGCCCTTTTTTGCTAAAGATGCTAGTACTATAGCAAACTACTCCTATACTATAGTAGTAGACGCCTATAAACTAAGCTATCTCTAAAAAGACAATATCTATTTAGAAGAATATTCTACGTTCCTCTGCTCTTAGTAAGTAAAGGTCTATTAAAAAGGATCTTCCCTGCCCTATTACGCTAGAGAAGCCGAAGCCTGTTAAGAAGGCTGCTATATAGTATATTATATCTAAGCAGCCTAAGTTAACTAAGAAGAGCGTTGCTACGCTATAATCGCGGTATACTAGGCGAAATGTTACTCCTTAGCCTACTATACTTTTACTTACTAGGAGGGTTACTTAATTAATACTTATAAAGGATCTTAAGCTAGACAATGCACCTGCTCCATAGTATAGAGACGATAATAGGACGGATAAGGCTAGTAGAGAGCTTTATATAGGAATGAATATTACTATGCTAGAATTATTACTACTATGCCCTTAATGCTATAGAGGTTAGGCTAGGACAGACTAATTAGCTATAATTAGGTAATAGTAGACAGGTTAGTTAAGTAGGTTTGTTATTTAGTACCTTCTTTTCTTGCTTTTCTTACTTAGAGTATTACTAGCTATAGTTGGCTCTCTTAACCTTAATCTTGTATAAACCTAGTATAATCTTAGTATACCTTATTATATATATATAATCTATATTTCCCGATTATCCTTACTCTAGACAGAGGTGCCTTATATTATCTATATTATCCGGTATTTATTTTAGGGGTTTATATCTCCTACTATCTTCTGCCTTTTATAGGAGCTATAGGGAGGTATAGATCGGTATAGCTAGTGTATAACTAGCTACTACTTGTTTTTCTTCTTCTTTTCTCTCTATTTAGAGGAGACCTATATCCACTTTCTCTTCTGTCATATAATAGAGTAGGTAAACAAGGCTAGTCTTTCTTTTCTACCCTTTATCTTATTCCAGGCTAACAATAAGATTGCAAATTAGCAGTATAAGAAGGATCATAGTATAAGAAGCTGGCTTTCCTTCCTATATATATAAATATTAGAAGATCATTACCCATTTTTATTACAGTTATACAGTTACATTTTACCTATTTAGATATTCCATCTACTTTTGCCTTTGGGCTACTTTGGCCTATTTACTTAGTTCTATTGCACCTATCTACCTTAGTCTCCCCTAATTAGGGAGACTATAGCCTTGGTATACATATATCTCTTATCCTCTTATCTAGACAGCTGTTCGATATACAGCTGCCTACTACCTTTAGACAGCTGCTCCTACTTTCTCGTAGGTCTGCTGTTCTGTTTCCATATAGAGAGGTACCAGAACCTCCCCTTAGAGAGATTACAAATTGCCCTATAAACTATAGAACTATATCTCGGTTTTTATAATTATAAGGTTAAGGTGGTTTATAACCTTAAAGGTGATAAGGCTATACTCTAATCCGCTGTCTAGAAGTACATATAGCTATAGGCTATTATTATAAAGAGCTATTAGGAAAGTCCAGGGTAAAGAATGGAACCTAGTTACTCCTTAAACAAGGGAAGCTCTATTAGTCTGCGTTATTAGATTACTACTAATAACGCCGCTAGAAACCGCATTTTTCGCTATAACGATAGAGTTAATACTTAGGGTACTAAAGTCTTATAGCAACCTGATTATATAATAGCTGTCCTTTATATCTAGGAACTAGGCTATCTGAGATTCCCTAGTAGGCTTAACTAGAGAAACGATATTAGTCTTTACTATCTTTTATTGCTTAAATAGGGAACCTTATAGATATCTAAATCGGGCTAGACCGGCCTAACCTAACGCTAGAGCTAAAGTAGAAGTAGAGAGAGTATTGTCTAAGCTAGAGCTATCTAGTATAGCTATTTCCTTAATAATCCTAATACCTTTAGAGACCTACTTATATATAATCTTAGAAAGTAGACTCTAGCCTTCTGCTAGGTTAAGGGCCTTCTTATTCGAAAGACTCTATTTTCTGTCAAGCATTTTCTAGAGCATCTTTTAGCAAATATTAGTAGCTTTAATCTTATAAGAAGGATCTTCTCTTGCTTATATAGATAGGCCGCTAGTAATAGGGGTCTCTGCCTAATTAGACAGAGGAGTATAGAAGGGACCTGCCCTTAGTAGCTTATTATTATCGCTTTCTATTTACGGCTACTTTCGACTTTAAAAAGCTATACTTAAAGCTTTAGCTATAGCTAGCCGCGTTACCTTATTACCAAACACATTATTCGCTTTTATAATTGTATTTTATAGTATAAGTAAAATATCAATAGTACTATTACTATAAAGACTACTATAAAGCTTGGAGCCTGTCTAAGTAGAGAGTAAGTCCTATAAAAAACAAGCTGTATCCTCTAGGGACTTTGAAAAGAAGATGTCTAGCTCTTAGCGCTAAACTATATTAAGAAAATCCGAAATCTAACTAGGGACCTTGATTGTATAAGCTATAGAGTCAGCTTCCTTATTATTAACCTTACCTCTAAACAGACCTTAAAGACTAAGATCTAGATCTAAGACCTTTATAGGGTTAACTATCTATAATAGGAAAGACGTAATACTAGGTATAGAGGGCAGCAAGTAATAGACTCTGGTTTATACTATTAGGGCTATAAATATGTTCTCCCCTTGAATAAAAGAGCTATAGGTAGGGGAAGATAAAGAAGATATAACAGGCCTTACACTATAAGAAGTGACTTTGAGAAGCTGGCTTTTTCTCCCTTCTTCTGTTAGAAGAAAACGCATCTTAACTTGCTCTTTCTCTAGCTAGGTATAAGTATAGCTTAGTATAGAGAGAGAGTTGAAAAAGGATTTAAAAGCCTTATTATACTTGGCCTTATAGTTACGCTTCTATTAGAGATAAATAGGGCAGAACTTAGTATTATATACCTTATAAAGCGCTTAAATAAGGTAGAAAAGGGCGCCTTCCTTATAGGCCTTTATTACTAGGACTAGGTTACTCTAGTATAGGTTATAAGGTAGGTCTTCTAAGTGGATTTTCTAACTAAGGTAAGCGTTTACCCTAAATACATATCTAAGCCTAAGTTCATTGTCAGTCTCTATTAGATTATATAAGCTGATATAATGCTATTGACCATACTAGTAGCAATAGATCCCTTTAAGAGCTTTATACCTTTAATCGGTGTTAGAGCAAAACGGCCTATTAGCGTAACTATTAACTTTATCTAGCTCTATATTTTAAAACGAAGTATATACTATAAGTAGAGGAAGATCGACTTATTTATTTAGATAGGGGTAGTAGTATTAGGGCTTATAATACCCTTTCTATTTAGCTATATCTTGTTCCTCTCTTAGATATACTACCTGATTTACATTAGTCGCGAAGCTTGGTGAGTTATTTAGCTTATCTCCTAGGCATATAACCGATTTTACTATAGGGTCTATCTTATTTAGCGAGATTCTAAGTAAGGCTATCTAATTATATAGGTCTTAAACAGCTTTCTTAGTTACCTTATTGCCTTACTTCTGTAAAAGGTTAGTAGTATAAAGCTTTATTACTGTCTTCTAGGTATCGGTAAGTTGATTAAACTATATTTCCTTAACTATAAGCAGCTTTAGGATAATCTCAACTAGTTCCTAGCTAGTACTCTCTTAATTAGAGAATAAGACCTGGTTTTTACTTACCTAAGTAGACTTAGTCGACTTAGATAAGAGGTTTCGAGAAAAGATAGAAGAAAAAGGCTTTTTAACCTTAGCTAAAAGAAGATTAGTCTTTCTACTATTATTATTACTCTTATCTAAGTAGATGTCTTAGCTTAGTAGTTTGATCTAAGTTAGTACTCCTTAGTAGAAAAATCCTTTAAATAAAACCGCTAATACTAGGGATTAGAAGTCGTTCTAGGTAGCTTTATATAAGTCCTAAGTAGGTGTAGTACCTCTAAGACGGTATCCTTGAACAAGTAAATATTAGCAATCCTTAGGCAACTTTTCCTAGAAGTATTAAGGGGTATCCTTCCGAATAGGGTCTAATTTAGCAGCTAGCATTTAGGTAATTAAAGCGTTAAGTTCTTCTATAGCCTATTTAATCTATATAGCTAAGACGTTTAAGATAGTATACTTATAGAAGCGGTTAAGCTGTTTAATAGGGTCCTCTAACGCCTTAGGGTTAAAAGCCTTCTAATACTTAAGCATTATCCTATAGAGTTCTTACTATATTATTACTCTTTTATCCTTAATTATAGAGGTAACCTTATAACGTTAGTTGGAATTGTACTACCTCTTCTACTAGATAAACCTCTTATTGTCGGTTGCTATACTATAGTCCTTGTAAGCGTTATTAAGAGCCTATAAGTAATCTATAATATTAGCGCTATAGAATTGTCTACTAAGCCTTTTAGATTAAACAGATAGGAAGCTAATACTCTATATAGGGTTTAACCGATAAAGAGTATTAGTTAATACTCTAACTATAGTACCTAACTAGTCCTAGTTACTAGTATCTATTTCTAATATACTACTAGAGGGTAGTAAAAGGAATGATTCTACTTAAGGAGTAACTAGAGGAAAGAGGTTATAAAAGGAAAAAGGGGCTCTAGCTTTATAAAACTAGTTTCTAGTAGAGTCTAGCGTCTAATTAGACAAGTCTTATAATCCTACTACTAAAGGAGTAGAGTTGCCTATAAGTCTGCAAAGTCGATGGATTTCTCTCCTTAAAAGGATATACTCTGGGAAATCCTATTAGATAAGGCTTTTACTAATAAGTAACTAAGTAGAGGGTTGATATATAATTACAATAGATAGTAAAATATCGATGCTTGGTCTAGCCGAATATACTATAGACTTAAAGTCTCTAGGAGAAGTCGGGAAAGTACTAAGGAGTATATTAATAGGTAATAGATATAAAGTATAGTTATTGTTCTATTAATTAGACAAGCCTAAGTTTTGTTAATATAAGTAACTACTAGTAGCTTCTATTAATTTTTCGATAGACTTTATCCAGGGGAATTTAAAAGGGATTAGATCGTAAGATAGAGGAGAGATATAGAGCAAAAAAGGAAGAATATAGTCCGTTACTATAACATAATTATAGCAATATTATACCTACCCTACCTTTTTAAAATATTCCTTATACCTAGTTCCTACCCAGTATAAACTCCTTTTTCCTCTATTATAAAATCAAATATATCTAACTCTTTTAAAAGCTTATATCGAATAGATCTATAGCTTAGTCTATCTCTTTGCTATAGACTTGATCAGTCAAGCCCTATACTATATACTCCTACTAGATAGGAAGCAAATAATACTTCTTTCGCTAGTTTAGACATATATTTTCAAGATACCTTAGATATACTTAGTTACATTCCTCCCCTATCTAAAGAATAAAGAGGGTAGTCCTAAAAATACAACTAAAAGCCTAGTACTAAAGCTATCCTAACTTAACTTTTCTACTACCTCTGCCCCTGATTATATACCCTAGGCATAGTAATCTTGCGAATTGTCGTTGCTATATAAAGGTACTACTTCTAGGTAGGTACTAAGACAACGCCTTTATCTAGATTAAGACTAACCAGCTAATACCAGCTACTCGACCTGAACTAGAACGAAAAGGACTTTGTAATATCTATAACCCTAATATATATAGAGGTAGTAAAGCAATACTAAATAGTAAGCCAAGCCTAATCGTTCGGCAATATAGTCTAACCTAAGATAACTCCTTTTGTTTTAACTAAGGGTTTGTAATGCTAAAACGAGTTAGGACAGTTAGCTACTTATCTAGATAGAGGAGGAAATTAAAAACAAGGCTATATTCCTAAGCTATAAGTAAGGTCTATATATCTAGCCCTAGTATTAAAATCTTCCTTAGACGTGGGAAATCTCTTTGCTAAGCTCTAATCCTTATATAGTTGCTAATATTAGAAATATCAAATAAGGGAAAAGGAACTAAAGATAAGAGTCGTATAAGTTATATCTAAAGGAGAATCTTATAGCTAATATACCTAATAGAATAAAAGGAAGGGGGGGTTTAAGTACTTCCCTACTCCTTTTATTCAATATAAGGTATATCTATTAGACTGCTTAGACAACCGAGTTTCTAGAATAGCTAAGATTATACTTATCTTAAGCTTAACTAATATATTAGGTCTTAAACTATTATATAACCTATAACTAATATAACTGTTATACTAAGTAAAATTATCATTGTCTAATCAGAGGTCAGAGGTCTGAAAACACTAGTTTAAATCGTTAGAGCAGAAAAGTCAAAATAGTTGTCCTATCGATACTATACTGCAAAGTCGTCTAGCTAATAGTCTATAGGTCGTCCTTGTTAATAGCAAGATAACCCTAATACAAGTAAAGCCTACTTATATATATTAGAGCCCTTACTTAGTTTATTCCTAGCTAAGCCCCTATATAAAACAGAGTAGCAGACCTATAAGAAAGAAGGAGCAGCTATCTAAAGGTAGTAGATAGCTATATATCGAACAGCTGTTTAGATAAGAGGATAAGAGGTATATGCATACTAAGGCTATAGTCTCCCTAATTAGGGGAGACTAAGGTAGATAGGAGGAATAGAACTAAGTAAATAGGCTAAAGAAGCCTAAAGGCAAAAGTAGATGGAATATCTAAATAGGTAAAATGTAACTATATAACTATAATAATTGGGTAATAATCGATTGATTGATTTATAAACATAGAAAGGAAAGCCAGCCTCTTATACTATTATCCTCCTTACACTACTAATTCGCAATCTTATTATCAGCCTAGAATAAGATAAGGGGCGGAAAAGAAAGACCAGCCTTGTTCACCTACTCTACTATATGACAGAAGAGAAAGTAGACATAGGTCTCCTCTGAACAGAGGAAGAAGAAGAAGAAAAACAAGCGGCGGCTAGTCGTGCAATAGCTACGCCGATCCAATATATAGGTTATTCGTTAATATCCGACTTGTCTGCTATATTAGTGTTCGACATCTTAGCTAAGGTTAGTATTATAAGTGTCGGGTCATATAGTGTCTATTGTATAATAGGAATATATTGTATACTGTTATATAGTTAATAGTAGAGTTAAGTTATATCTAGTATAAGAACAAGTTTGTTCTCTTAATATAGGTCTTATTAGGTTAGTATATCTAGTCTAAGAACTAGGTTGTTCTCTTAATACTAGTTTATCAGGATTATATAGTTGTATATAACTGCTGGATATTGTTCAACAACTATACGATCTGCCAGCTAATATCTATAGTTCTTCTTTCTTTAAGATTACTCCTTATATATATCGATTATAGAGAAAAGTCGAATAGAGGCGTTAGTATAAGATATAGTAATGATTCTTCTATTCCTAGTATATGCTACTATAAAATAGAATTAGTAACCTATATACACTTGTCTCTTTATATTGCTAATCTGTTATTTAATGCTAAATTACTCATTAGTATTTATAGTATTCTATACTAGTATATAGTAGTAGTTTAGGTAGTTAATTTCTATCTATTTCTCTAGGTATATAGGTAAAGAGATTTTAGCCCCTAATACATTCCCTTTATTGTATAGTAGATACCGTACGATAACCCCTGTCTGATATGCATTGTCAGGTAGTTACCTAACGATCTACGCCGTTAGGTCACCTAACGATCTACATCATCTAGGTCCCGGCAACATATGCGTTGCAGTCATGACAGGTATTCCAACAACTCTCTATATATTAGAGATACTAACCCTATTCCTTATATACCTAAACGATATAGACAAGCTTAGCATCTACTGTAATAATACGACAAACAAGCTTATATCTTAGTTAGGTAAGCGTATGTATGTTTAATAGAAATAGGGACACCTATAGATCCCTATTAAAGGGATTAAGCTACTCAGTATAGCGTTTATAGCAGACAACAAGTAGCCTACGCCTCTATAACTTATAGAGGCTAAGCTATAGCGTATTTATTAATACTATAGATACTCCATGGTTAATAGATTGTATAAGCTGCTATTATAAGCAGACTACTAATTAGAGCATAGTGTAATTAAGATGATTAATAAGTTCTCTCATTTTTGCTAGAATAAGGGCGCTATACTACAGCGCTTTAGATTTGCATGAATAATAAGATTAGTACGCTTAACTTTAAGCAGATAATAATAATTAACATACTTGTTATTACTTTTGTTCCTGCTATTATTACAGCTACTACTACTGTTACTGCTACTGCTACTACAGCTATTACTACTACTACTACTACTATTATAGAGTATAGAGAGAAAGAAAAGAGATAGTATATAGTAGGTAGGCTTACCTCTTTATGCTTATAGGACAAGAGTATATAGAGCCTAAAAGTAGCTAGGCTACTAATTTGATTTTTCCCATTGTTATTCCTATTTCGGACTACTAGCTTCTATAATAATAGTTACTAGTATAATGTACTTACTATTACACTGTTTAGGGGCGCATATAGAAGGTGCTAAGGTCGCGCCTTCTATACTAGGGATTAGCTACTAGAATCTAACATTCTAATTAGCAAAACAAGAAGTTAAGTAATTTGAATTTCCTATTTAGGTAATATAGAGAGCAAAGTGATCTGGATTTCTTTAGGCAATATAGAGAGTAAAGTAATCTAGGTGTTGATTGCGGTAAGGGGGATTAGGTGCTGATCCCCGTAACCGCGCAGCGTATAAGCACCTCGCTCTAGGGAATGGGGCGTACACTATGCCACTTATGCGACAGCTATAAGTGGCGCACCTACGTACTACGTAATGGTTGCTAACAAGCGCTCTGCTTAATAAAGGATTTCAGGGGTATAAAACTACTCTCTAGATAAAGGAAGATATAACAATCTAGAACTAGAACTTAAACTAATATTTCCTTACTACTTGCTTTGCTCTTATCGTTTTAAGTTATTACAATCTTTAGAAACCTACTAATACTAATTAGTATTGTCTCTATATTGCGATATAGGGGTAACACAGAGCAGTAAGATAGTCAGTTAAGTACTTAACAACCTTAACTAAGTAGATTACAGTTTATTTACTAAGGGCTATCAATTAGGCGACTAGACAACTACTCCATCAACTTAGTAATATTACTTATAAGAAAACCGATACTATGAACCTACCTTTCTAGGCTAAGGAAGCTTGATCTAAGCTTCTAGACCAAGGAAGCGTTGCTTAAGAGAATGCTACTAATACTATATTACTAAGCAACTTTACTATAATTAACCTACTCTAGCTTCCTAAGATCTATCTACTTATAGAACCTTAGGGAGGGATAATACTAAGATAAAACCCTATTATATACTAAGTATTTTATTTAGTATAGCCTAGGACCTTAAAGAGCGTTTTAAATAAGAATTCCCTGCCTAGCTACCTATTACAAGTATTAATAAATTTAACGTTTAAACCTACTATAGATCGCTAAAGCATTTTAATCTAGAGTATTATAGTAATAAAGTACTTAACTTATATATACTCTCCTGCCTTAGCACTTATAAGGGGCGATAATCCGAAGATCTATACTACGAATTCCACTTAGATTTCAAGGACTAGACAGCTAACTACTTTAACAAGTTAAACACTAAGCTACGCTTATAACTATACTAAACGCTTAACGACAGCTATGTCCTAGTAGATAGCTTAAAAAGATACAAGCTCTCTAAGGGACTTATAGCACTTACTAACAACCTATCCGACAATCTAGGGCCTGACGTACTCCCCTAAATCTATAGAACGTCGATCTAGGCTAAGTACGGATAGTATAGAATAGCATCTCTTCCTACTTGAACTAAAAAGGGGAAAGAGATTATACTAATAACAACCTGAGAATTCGAAATTAGTACCTACTTATAGGAGGTACTATAGGGGGACATACAACTTAGTAATACAGCTATAAACGCTATCTAGTAATATAGACTAAGAAGTAGCTCGATTATAAACAACGATTAACTAGTAAGCAACTAAGGCCTAAGTATATACTAGATAGCGGCCTAAAGCGGAACGCTTAACGCCGGTAACTGCAGCTAGTTCGGAAATACCCTTTACCTACTAAATCTAGAACTACGGATAACTTTTCCGATTTATAGACTTAGAAGTGCAATAGGAGTAGGATTCCTACTAGTTAATAAGGGTACTAGCAAAGACTACAGATTCCTACTAACCACCTAGAGTACCGGCTAAGGTTACGGCTAAGGTAACTATTAAGGCTATAACTAGAGAACTAGTTAAGGAGGACGATAGAACCCTATATAACCTGTATAAACCCCTAGTATTAACCCTAACTATAGGCCAGGATACGCTTAACCTTAAGCAGATAATAAAGAGCGGTATCCCTAGTATAAGTATATTACATATAGAAGTACTAAGTATATAGCAATCCTACTGATCGAAATAGGCTAGATAAATAAAATAAGTATTAATCGAAAGACCCTAACCGATTTCATTAAGTTTTAGGACTTAAAGGACAGCTATTCTAGGTCTAACAACGATATCCTTAATAACAAAGTTCGTTTCTTCCTATACTACTACTGGACTTTCCAGATTAATTATAGCCTACTAGGTCCTGTTTTCTAAATACTCTTTTAGGATAAGCTAAGGAATATCACCTTTACTATATCCTTTTTGATATCTCTTTTGTCTAACTATATAGTATCTTAAAAGGACACTTCAAGATAAGTACTAAGTAAAATAACTATTTATATATCTGGAATACTATTACTTTCTGGTCCATATGCCTTGAAAGCAAGAATAATAACAAGTCTATAAAGGAAATTCTCTAGTTCTTACTTAATAGACTCTAATAAAGCTCATATAGGCTTAGTCTGCTCTATAACTATAAGGAGTTCCTAGTTATAAATATAATCTAAGCCTACTAAAGAGTGTCTAAGCTGAAGATTACCCTATATAAACTACTAATAAGCTTTAAAGAGCTAGCAGCTATACTCTGCTAGATACTTAACGTTAAAGAAGCAGATTACGTATATTGCTAATTCCTAATAGACTATAGGTTTACTATAATAAAAGCCAGGCCTCTAAGAAACTATTAGGGTAACTTAATTATAAATTCAATCTTCGAGAGAAACTAGGCTATATATATATAACAACCTAGAGGTGCTATAAGGTATAGAAAGCGAAACGAGCTTTAGTAAGAAGACTATAATAAAAACCATACTAGAGTAGGTTATTAGATTTATAGTAAGCTAGATTACTGCTCCTTTATATATAGCTAAAAGGAGCAAGTAATAGCTAAGAGCGAATAGCTTAAGTAGAAGGGTATTAACAAAGTTAATAGATAATATATAGCGTTTCTCCTTAACTATAAAGGTTTAGACGATGAATATAATATAAGGGAAGAAGATACTAAGCTTAAAGTATAAGTAGATAACTATAAGACTGATTAAACTTAAGGTAAAGACAAAGCGCTAGTAATTAGTTTTAAAGAAGAATAAACAGCAGTAACCTACTTTACAAACTAAGCTTTTCCCTATCTGATTATTAAAAGCGAATAGCTGTACAAAGGCAGTTAAGAAGATACTAAGAAAACAGAAGCCGTTTAATTAATACTTAATAGGTATACCAAGACTAAATTCTAAGGGGTATGCCCGATACTAGGGCTACTAACGTTTCGACTGCTAGACTTCGACAATTCCTTATACTAAAAAAGATAATTAAATTGCTTAAGATTAACAAGATATACATAGGAGAAGCGAATATACTTTTTAGATCTAGGGATTTAAAATAATAACTTAGAATAGTGAAAGTAGAGCTTAATGTTAGTTATACAACTTTCTAAATTATAGAGACGCCAACCCCGTTTCTTATATATCTAAAGGATATAGACAAGCTTAGCATCTACTTTAATAATATAACAAATAAGCTTATATCTAAGTTAGGGAAGCGTATATATATTTAGCGAAAATAGGGATATCTATAGATCCTTATAAAAGGGATTCAGCTACTAAGTGTAGCATTTATAGCAGACAACAAGCGTCCTATACCCCTATAGCTTATAAAGGCCGAACTAAGATATATTTATTAATACTATAGATACCCTATAGTCGATAGATTATACAAACTACTATAACAAGCAGACTACTAAGTAGAGCAAAGCGCTATCAAGATAATTAATAAGTTCGGCCATTTCTCCTAGATTAAAGGCATAGTACTATAACGGTTTAGGTTTGTATTATAAGACAATATTCACTTTAACTTCGAGATTATCATAGATATCTTAGACATCCATAATTCTAAGGTACTATATATAGTCGATACTATAGCTTTATTCTAAGTAGCCTACTTTCTAAACGATCTTTTAGCTAAGGAGATATAGGAGCAGCTAAAGGAATATAAGATCGATATATACCTTAGACTACCTAATGTTTTACACTATAACAAAGGTACTAATTTCAAAGTATATAAGTTCTAGGTAAAGGCGAAGCTTATAGGTATAACCTATCATTCTATACTAGTTAAGGCATACTAGTTAGTCGGTAAGATTAAGCGCTATTATAGGCCACTAAGACAGGCCTATAATATTATTAAGTCTAAAACTACTAGAACTTACTTGAAAGAAGTATACCTATAAGCAGTACTAAGCGTAGTTAACAATACTACTAGCCTGGTTAGGCTAGTACTAATGTTCTTAGTTTTCGGTATATACCTGTACTTTACAATAGATGTACTGTCTTTTCTATCTTAACTACGCCGAGCAGGCGTAATTCAGAAGGCTATAATAAAATTACAAATCCTAAACGATATAAGGACTACGCGAGACGCTCTTACGCAATATAATAGACTAAGTATAGAAGATATACTACAACGCTTACTTAAAGTAGGTATAGAAGTACTTATATTCTAAAAAAGCAACTAATAGATAGGACCTTATAAGGTAATCTCGGCTATAGATATAAGAGTGATTATTAATAGAATCAATAGACCTATGGAATTTCGGAATATAGTAGTTAAGCTTTACTACTAGGAGCTAGTATAGGACAAGTAAGATGATTAGGCTAGAGCTGAGTAGCTAGAGCTATTCTAATATCCCTAGCCCAAGTAGCCTTACTAGTACGGACAACCGTAAAAGAACCTAGCACCTACTAACAACTTTGTTTCGGAAAAAGAGAAGTATAACTATAATCCTACGCTTAAACTACAAGCCAAAGGTAAGATTACTATACCTGGCATACCATTCTAAGAATCTAATAAAATAGAACTAAACTCCTTTCTAGTAGCTAGGGTAATTAAAGTAATCTAGATACTAGTAGATATATTAGGCTACTAGATCTTTAAGTTAAGGATTATCTAGGAAGTAAAAGATACGTTTACTTTACTATATAAGAAATTACGCTTTAAAGCTTAGGGATTCGGCAATAAGGATAAGAAGTACCTACTTACTTAGTCGCTAACAATCCAGCGCTATATATAGTAACTTGTACTCTTACTATTCCCAACGCTACAAATATACTTTAGTTTTAAGGCGTAGTACATCATGTTATCCAGGCTTATACCTAACCTAAGTTATAGCTAGTAAGGAAAGTAATTCTTCTGTTATCTAAGGAGCTTAAGATGCTCTATCCCCCTTATACTATCTTACTTATTAAAACCCTATTATATAGGCTGGCTAAATCCGGCCTATACTAGTAGGTAATATATATAAACCAGTATACTAAGTACCTTAATCTTGAACCAAGTACCTTTAACCTATACCTTAGAATCAGCAAGATACAAATTAAAGGCGGATTTAGAATTATCGGCCTATAAACCGATAATACATTTAATATCGGCAAGTAAACCTTTACTAATAAAGAGAAGCTTAAGCTAGATAAGGCTAGCTTTAAGTATAAGCCGCTAGTATTTTTACCAGACAAATCAATTATAGACTTTAACGGATATAGGCTCGAAATAAGTATAGATGCTATCGAGATTCGGCAGAACGGATAAGCTACATAACTTAAACTTATAAACCTAAAGACAGAAACAGCAAAGCAAGTATACATCGAATAACGTATATATAGTGCCTATATTAACACAATTTGCCAGCTAGAAGCGACTTTCGACTTGTTAGTAGCAGTATAGTTAACTAAGCCTAATATAACTAAGATTACTAAGCTGAACGCTTAACTATAATAGCAGATTGATAACTTAACATATAGACTGCACTACCTATAACTCGAACTTAAGATAGCTAAGCTCTTTATCTTTATAGACGGATTATTCGCTAATATTACCGATATAATATTATAAATTAGATTCGTTATTATATTCGGTAACAAGACAAGTAGTATAAACGAGTTTAACTTATATAGCAATATTATACACTAGTCTTTAACTAAGTATAAACAGGTAACGCAAAGCGTTTTAGCAAGCGAGATATACAGAATAGTAAGCGGGTTTAATCTTAGGTATATCTTATATCAGACGCTTGCTAAGATCTACTTAGGCCTAGGTCTACCGTCGCTACTACTAATCGTTATTTATATAGACTTATTTAGCTTATATAAGTGCCTAGTAAAGCTTAGAACAACGGTAAAGAAGCACCTTATAATTGATATAATAGTACTATAGTAGAGCTATAAAAACCGTAAAATCGCAGAGATTAGGTAGATTAGTAGTAACGATAACCTCACCAATACTATAACTAAGCGTATGCTAAATAAGACGCTTAAAAGGCTTATTACTACAAATATAGCTAAGATTAGAGTAGAAGGCTAGGTTTAGCAACTAGCTAAACAATAGGAAGAGCCTATATAACTTAGGGCAAGATCACTAGTGTAAAAGACAAAGACTACTAGGACGATTCATTTATAGTATAATAAGGAATGAAAGGCAAAGCGCGAAACGATCTTAATTTATACTTTTATAGCCAGTGTAATATATATACTAGCGCCCCCTACCCCCTTATCATAATAATAAAATATGAATAGCCTTACTTATAGCAGCTATTGCCATAAGCTTTTTCTATATAAGCGTTATGCCTGCTATAGGTGCCCTATACTCGATAAGAGCGTGTACCTTATCTAATAAGACTAAGGTACACTTAGCACTATTATACTACATTTTCTGATCCTATAACTAATAAGTATTATGATTAAACAATGGATATACCTAAAGATTGTAACTTACTTTAGCCTTAGTAGCTAGGTTAGAGCAGAGCTTTAAAAAGCAGTCTAAGAATAGACAGACCAACTTAGGGCTATAATATATATTAGGAATAATCATATAATGGAAATAATATAGAAATAGAGCTTATATCGGCATATATAAGTGCCTGGACAAGTACTATTAGTACTAAAGGCCACGGCCTAACGCATAGTTATAGTACGCTATATATAGCGCGAAATTGCCGGACTTGTTAAACAAGTCCTTAACGCCCGCTAAAAACAAGCGTAGGCAGCTAAGGTATATAACGGCATATACAGTACTATATAGGCTATAAACTTTATATATATTAGCAATGTTAATAACAAGGATAATAAGAGTAAGACGCTTATCCTCTAGTTTATATGTATAAGTGTATAACGACCTTTTATAAGGCTTAGTACAATCCAACGTACTATAAGCGTAGTAGCTAGAGCGGACGACAGATTTGTCTAAGCTTTCGCTAGATAACAAGCTTGCTATTGCTACTGCCGGTATCGCTACTAGCAGTACAGGTATATATATAGTAGCATATAGTACCATACGCCGCTTATATATAGCAGCTACTATTACCTTCTTCGCGGCTGACAATATAGGTAGAGAATACTTAGCAGGTATAGCAATACGCGCTTTATATATAGCAACCTCCGCCTTATATACCGCCGTCTCCTCCGCCTCCTTCTCACGCTAAGGTATAGCAGCCTGCTTAAGCAGGATATACGTATGCGCGATTAGCCCCTTGGAATTAAGGGGCGTAGAGTCGGCGTTAGCGCGGCTGCCTATGGATTTAGGCTACACGACGAGCGTAGCTACGTCCTTAGCGTCGGGATTGTTATCGCTGTTATTACTATCCGCTATGCTCTCCTAGTCGCTATTATCGGCAATAGTATGCTTAGACATATCTAGGAACGCATTATTATTACCCTTCTAGGTAAGATGCTTCTTAGGAGCGTTAGTTATAAGCATATTAAGGGCATGACTGCCCTTATCCTTAGCGTATATATAGGCGTCGCCGCCTATACTTCTATAGGAGCACCTACTCTACTTGTTATTAAAATCCGACACTACAAATAATAAGATTAGTATATTTAATGATTAGTATATAATAATAAGCAACTTACTTATTACTACTAGTACTACTAATACTGCTACTACTATTGCTATTACTATTACTACTACTGCTACTATTATTGTTGCTGCTACTACTGCTAGTATAGATCGTAGAGAGAAAGAGAAGAGGTAGTATATAGTAGGAGAACCCGCCTATTTATAGGTTTAGGGCAGAAGCGTTCAGAGTTTGCAATTAACTAGCCTAAAGCTCTGATTTTTCCTATTATAATTCCTATTTAGGACTATAAGCTTTTACAACAATAGTTACTAGTATAACGCGCTTACTATTACGCTGTTTAGGGGCATATCTAGAAAGCGCTAAAGTTGCGCCTTCTATACTAAGGATTAACAATTGGAATCGAATATTCTAATTAGCAAACGAGAAGTTAAGTGATTAGCATTTCCTATTCTAGCAATAAAGGGAGCGAAGTAATCTAGAATTTCCTATTTCAGTTGATAATAGGATAGGACCGACACCTAAAAACGAAAAACGAGTTTTTGGTCAAAACTACACCAAATCGCGTGCAACCACATCCATTCGAACCGTCCGATTGAGGACACAACGCCCGCCAATTTTCGCAGCAGCGCTGTCGGTTGTGCGACGGTAGTAGGCGTGCGAAAACCGCGAAAATGGCGAGCCTGGCCTCCCTTGCGGGGCTGCGATTTTCGCGCGTACGGGCCAACAATAAGGCTCTATACCCTGGCAACCCTGTCCCTACGACTAATAATAATAACAATAGCCTCCCTCTAAGTATAGATTACTAACCCCTAAGTATGGACTAATAGCCCCTGAACAATATAGAGATAAACGACTGCTAGATTATAGTAGCTACTACTACTATAGAAACTGCTATAAAGACTGCTATAGGCGCTATAGCTATAGTACCTACAGCACCTAGCTCTAGCGTCCTTTCCGCTATTAACGTCCTAGCTTCTAGTGCCCCCCCCTCTGCAAATATCTTTGCCCCCTTTCTAAGGGGACTGAATAACAGCTAGCATGCCCCCCTTAGCTAGAAAAATACGAAAAATATAGAGAAAAAATCAGAGAAAAATATAGGAGGAAAGGGGAACGTCAATAATGCCCTAAAGACTAGCTAGGCTGCCCTAGCAACCGAAAAGACCGCTAAAACCGCTAAAACCGCCCCTAGTCCCCCGAAACTTGCCCTTACGCTTTTTAGTCTCCTAGACTAGGTTATAGGCCTAGCAAAGGACAGTACTAACTTCCGTAAGATAGTAGAGGTAACTACTAAGGCTAGGCAGCTAGCCTTTATAGCTCTGCTCTAGGACCTGCCTAAGGAAGCCCTGCCTAAGGAAGCCCTACCTAAGCAGTAACAATAATAACAATAATAACAACAATAATAGCAGCAACCTAGCTACCCTTAGTACTAGCAACAGCTATAGTAACGGCCTAGCCACTTATAGCCTACTGCCCCTACCTAGGCTAATATAGCCTGTAAACTAACTGCTAGTAAGGCAGTTAGGCCAGGCCTAGAACGCTAGGTGCTTATCCGCCTAGGCTTAGTATAATAAAAGGTACTCTCTAAGACTGCCCTAAAGGTAGTATAGGCTATTAAACAGGTGTCTGGCCTAGCGGTTTAGAGGGTTAGGACCCTTCCTAGCAGTAACCTTCTTCTTGTTATAGAAAGTACAGAGATAAAGAAGAGCCTAGAGAATAATACTACTTGGATTATAAGAGCCTTTAGAGAGAAGGCCTCCCTATATACTATAACCTAGGTAGTAGTAGTTAAGGGCCTTACTATTTACAACTAAGTTATAGAGGAGGGCCTACTAGAAGAGGCTAAAAAGTAGTACCCTATAGCAACTAGGGTAAAGGTCTAGTACCCTTAAGGGCCTAGAAGGACTAGGGTTAAGGTACTGCTAGCCTTTTCCTTCTTTAATTCAGCCTAAAGGGCCTGTAAAGAGGGGGTTTTCTAGAACTGCCGGGCCCTAGAAGCAGAGCCCTGGATCGACGAGGCTAAGCCTATTCAGTGCCTATAGTGCTGGAAATGGGGCTATAGGGCTAAGGTATGCCGGAGTAAAGAAGAGATCTACTATAACTGCAGCGCTAACAGCTATATTATACCGGAAGCCCCTACCTACTCTAGGGCACCCTGCTGTAGAAACTGCTATAAAGCCTACCATACCTGCTTAAAGGACTGCCCCTGCCTAAAAGAAGCCTAGGCATAGGCCAAAGGATACCTATAGTCTAGACCTAAGTCCTTTAATAGTAACTAACCGCCCCTATAACAATAGCAGTAATAACAATAACAATAGTAGTAGTAGCAGTACTACCCTCCCCTATAGGAAGAGGAGGAAGAAGGCTATAATATAGTCTTAGGGAAGAGATAGAGGGGCTGGCTAACAAGAGGGCTAACCCCTAACCAAAGTACAATCATAGCCTGCTTTAGCTAAATAGAGGCTAGAGGACCTACTAGACCGGAGACCGTAGGAGCCCCTAAGAGCCTAGAGACTAGAGCCTCTAGAACCCCTAGGACCCTAGAAACTAGACCTGGAACCCTAGAGACCGGACCTAGACTGGACCTAGGAATTGGATTAGTTACTACCCTAACTATATACCCACTACCTATAACTATATAACCGCTGCCCTCTATACAACTAGAGGATATAGAGATATAAGAGTACGCCTCTGGAATGTATAAGGCTCTAAAGAGGTATAAGAAATACTACTCTCTATAGCAATAGAGGAAATACTTGTTATATAAGAGCCCTAGATAAATAGACAAGCCTAATACTCTACTTACTGTCCTAGGTCAGCCCCCTATCACCTTATATTTACCCTAAACAGGAGGGCGGCCCTCTATATCTATAAGTTACTCCCTTTATTAGCTTAGGCCTATAGCTCTAGCCTAGACTAGGCTAGGGCTACTATATAAACGAAGAACAGCCCTTTTATAGTCTAGTCTTTATATAACGACCTCCAGTCTTAAGCAGGCTTGCCCCTCCTTCTAGAAGAAATAAGGGGGAAGATTAACACCTACCTAGGCCTCTACCTTCTAGCTAGAGACCTTAACCTTTACCACCCCCTATAGGACTAGTATAACCGCTTTAGTCCTAAATTAGAGGACCTACTACTACTAGTAGCAGAATAGGGACTTACCCTCTATATACTCTATAGCACTATAACTAGGGCACTATAGGGAGATTAAATAGGCCGGACCTCTACTATTAACCACTTCTAGCTTAGTAGTAGCCTTACCTACTCCTATACTAGCTTAGGAATATACTTATACTTAGACTACTACCCTTAGACCCTAGATATCAACCTAGAGACTATAGAGGCCCTGCTACTGCCCCCTAGGTTCTAGTAAAAGAAGATGAATAAAAAGGAGGTAGTAAGGGAGGCTAGCTCCCTTATATATAATATAGGAGGCTATGGATACCTTATATACCTCGCTAACCTAGCTGGGCTCTAGGAGGCTTATAAGCGGCTCTTAGAGGAACTCCAGCGTATTGCTAGGGCTATAACCCCTAGAAGAGCCCTAACAACTACCGGGAAAAGGAGAGCCCCTTAGTAGAACAACGAAGTCTACTAAGCAGTCTAGGAAAGGAAGAGGGTAGAAAGGTAACTACAGCGCTCCCTTACTAGCCAGGCCTACTCCAACGCCTATAGGGCAGCCCTAAAGAAATAAACAAAGACTATAAGGGATAGTAAGAGGAAAAACTAGAGGGCCTTTCTATAAGAAGCTAGGGAGAAGCCTAAAAAACTATAGTAGCTAGAAAGATAGGCTAGGCTATAGAGCACCGCTGTACTGCCCCCTCTAAAGCTACTAACCCTTAGACAAGCTAGTACCTTCTAGGAGAAGGTTAAGGCCCTTTTAGCATGCTTCTTCCCCCTCTCCCCCTAAGAAGACAACCTAGGGGAACCCTTTATAGGCCCTAGGCTACCGGTTAGCTAGATAGTTAAGCCAGATAATATAAAGGAGGCTGTTAAAACAACAAAGCCCTAGAAAGCACTAGGACTAGACAAACTCCCTATAGGCTTTCTAAAGGCCTATAGCGACCCCCTATACTAGGTACTTGCTATATTAGTATTAAAGTCCTTCCTCTACGGCTTTTACCTATAGGAATATAAGGAGGTAATTACTATAGTCCTCCTAAAGCTAGGAAAACAGCCAGACGCCTATAATGCCCCTAGGGGCTACTGCTCTATAGCCTTACTTAACTGTATTAGTAAGATACTAGAGAAGGTTATAGGGGCAAAAATAAGGGATATTATAGAGGCCTTTAAGCTTATTCCAGCAATATAGCAGGGCTACTGCCGCTATAAGTCTATAGAATCCGCTATATACCTCCTACTAGCCTAGGTCTAGGAAGCCTGGAAATATAAGGCTAGGGCCTCCCTACTATAGCTCGACCTATTAGGGTATTTCGATAGTATCCCCTATACAAGGCTCCTAGCTATTTTAGATTAACTAGGGCTGCCTATCTGGCTGCTCTCCTAGCTAAGGGAGTTCCTCTCCTCTAGGACTACTAGCCTCTTATTTGACGGCTAAAGAAGCTAACAAATCCTAGTACTTACTGGAGTACCCTAAGGATCACCACTTTCACCTATTCTCTTAGTCCTATACCTCTACCTACTATATAAAAGGCTGGAAAGAAAATACCCTACTATCTCTACTATAGGATATACAGACGATACCAACCTACTAGCCTTTAGAAAAGATGCTATAACAGTAACTAGACAACTAGAAAAGGCCTGGAAAGAGTACTTAGACTGGGCAACAACCGCTAGGGTTACCTTCTTAGCAGCAAAAAGCAAGCTTATATACTTCCTCCTAGGAAGAAGGCCCTAGAATACCCCTATTTGCCTAGGACCTATAGAGGACTCTCCCCCTCTATAACCAGCAACAGAGGCCCGTTTTCTAGAGGTATAACTAGACCCTAAGCTTACCTAGAAGGCCTACGCCAATACCCTACAGCAGAAGCTGAAAACGCAGTCCCTAGCTATTACTAGGCTAGTAGGGAAGACCTAGGGACCTAGAATCAAGAAGACTAGGCTCCTTTACATAGCGGTTATAAGGCCAGTTCTAGCCTATACAGCCTTAGCCTGGCATACTCCAACGCCTATAGTACTAAACAAGCCCTAAGGCATAGCAAGAGGCCTACTTACAGCAGAGAACAAGGCTCTAAGGAGAGTTATAGGGGCCTATAAACAAATACCGACCTAGAGTCTCCAGTATAAGGCTAATGTCCCCCCCCTTAACCTCTACCTTAACGCCCTCTCCTTTTCTAGCTAAACTAGGATAAACAGAGCTATAGGGGAAGAAGTTACTAAGTAGAAAGAAGCCCTACGCTACTCCCTAGGTAACAGGACCCCTAGAACTAGCCTCCCCCTAGGAGGACGTATAAAACAAGAGAGGAAGAAAGAGGCAGTAGTACAGTAGCATTACTAGCAGCTATAGAAGGCCATTAACAAGGAGCCCCTATATACCGCCTAGAAAGACTACTACCTCTAAGAAGCTATAGCCTCCAGCTATAACCCCTATATAGAGAGCCTCTTAGAGAAATCAGCCAAGGGCGCCTTCCAGGGAGAGAATCTAACTAAGGGCTTTAAAGAGACCTTTAAGAGACGCCACTATAACCTCTCTAAGGCTAAAAGCTCGCTGCTGATATAGGCCCATACAGGGAAGATAGGCCTAAGGGGATTCCTATATACCTATAAGGTACCTAGAGTTGACAGCCCCCTCTGCCGCTACTACCTAGCTACAGAGGACATCCAGTATATATTCGACAGTTGCCCGGCCTACCCCTTGACCTCCTTTAAGGAGAAAGAAAGGGGGGATATATATAGCTTCCTCTATAGGCTTAAAAAGGGAGGCGGCAACGCTATACGCCCCCTAATCCGCTATATCACTACTAGACTGCCAGAATACTCAGTTGCTCAAAGGCTAGGAGCGGTCTAGCCTATACCCCTTTAGGAAGTGTGTTTTCATACTCCTAAGGGGGCAGTATCTATTACGGTAAAGAACGGCCCAACCCTACCCACACCCTCCCTTCTCCTCCACGCACAGTTATAGGTTTTTCACCCGTTATACGGTTTTCCTATAGCACTAGACTAGCCCACCTAGATATCCCCTATAGGGATCAGATAGCGTAATAGAATCTATCTATCTATTTCAGTTGATAAAGCGCTAGCGCAGTTATAAAAGAAGAGTTACTAGTATTGATTATAGTAAGGGGGATTAGGTACTAATCCCTATAACTATATAGCGTATAAGCACCTTGCTCTAGGGAATGGGACGTATACTATATCACTTATACAACAGCTATAAGTGGCGTACCTACGTACTACATAATAGTCGCTAACAAGCGCTCCGCTTAATATAGGTATTTCAAGGGTACGTAACCACTCTCTAGATAAAGGGAGATATAACAATCTAGAACCAGAACTTAAACTAGTATTTCCTTGCTACTTGCTTTGCTCTTATCGTTTTAGGTTATTACGATTTCTAGAAACCTACTAACACTAGGTTTTTATTAAGCGCTAGTATAGGTATAAAAGAAGAGTTGCTAGTGTTAATTACAGTAAGGGGAATTAGGTGCTGATCCCTATAACTACATAGTATATATATACTTCGCTCTAGGGATTTAGGCGTACCCTACACTACTTAGGCGTCAGCCTTAAGTAGCGTACCTACGTACTATATAATAGTCGCTAACAAGCGCTCTACTTACCGCATATATTTAAGGGGTACGTAACTACCCTTTAGATAGAAGGTAGACAAGACTATATAGAACTAGAGTCTTAAAACCTTTTCCTTACTGCTTGCTTTGCTCTTTTACTGCTTTTAGATCTTAACGATCTCCGGAAACCTACTAACAGAAAGAGCTATTATAATAAGTTTAGGGCTTAGAAATAGAGTTAACTATATACCTTTAATCTAGTAAGATCTTATAGTCTCCTTAACGCGTACTACTAGGAGGATTATCTCTACTAACCCTAGCTAGCATTAAGCCTCTAACAAAACCGAAAAGGCTATAAGAACTAGAGATAGGAGGTAGTACCCTACTATAAAGAGTTAGTATTGGAATGGGTAATCCTATATAAGGAGCTATAACCACTATAGCCTACTAGTAGTAGTCGTATAGGGTACGTAGGGGCAGCAACAGCGTTGATATGGCCTAAATAGCACTTCCTAGGTATGTGCTAATATAGTAAAGTAGGGCCCTTTACTGTATTCCCTCTATAAAAGTCCTTATATAACGGTATAGTTATAGGCTATAGCGCTATATTATAGGGGCTTTAAGCTTATATATCACGGCTTTTAGTGGGTCTTATAGGCCTATAAGGCTTATAGTTGTAGGTAACATAGTAATTTGATTTCTAGTCCAAGTAGGTAAGGCTTCGCAATTTCCTTCCCTACATATACCCTCTAGGACCGTTCCTGCCTTCCATATAGCAGGAGCGCCTTAGTAGGTGCATAGCCACTTCCCGAAAAACCAAATAAGCTGGCGATTTTAAATAATCGACTCACAGCCACCTAAGCTACAGGGTAAGCCGCACGACTTTTCCTGTAAGTTCTGTTTTTGCTCCTGTAGTGCAGGGTAGGTACAGGGTAGGTAGGTGACCTAGTAGAAGAGCCTTTTAAGGCTATTTCTAGCGCTTATACAGCCTAAGGAGGCTGTCTCCACAAAAGTAGGGCATAAATCTAAAAATAGAAAAGCCTTTTAAAGCTATTTCTAGGCTATATAGTGGAGTATATGGCTTAGTCAGCGGTATCCACAAAAGTGGGTCCACCCTCAGAATATAGCTATATATCTAGTAGTTCGAGAACTGAAATCCGTTTTGCCTAAGCTATAACCGTTAGAGTGCTATAGCTTATTTTGTACGTTTAACACCCCCTCTATTCTTCTATTCCTTTATAAGCCTTAGAAAGCTATATATAGGTAAAGAATAGAAGAATCCTAAGAAAAAAGAACGTAAGAGCAAAACTAATCCGTTAGACAAAGGGGTTATGCCCTTATATATATAGGATAAATCCCTATTATATATAGAAAGAAGTAAGAATATATATGATGTTGAAATCAAACCTATAACCTATTTAAAGGTATAGGTACTATAGCTTTAAAGCGTATAGTAATATATAATATCTAAATATTCTATACCCTAGCGACTGATAGACGCACTAGAGTATAGAAGGAGTAAAGGGCTTATAAACGCCTTTATCCTCTTATAGAGAAAACGATTTTTAGCACGGTTTTAAATTTTATGCCCTTTTTTACTCCGTTCTTTCAGCAAGTTCTAGTAAGGAAATAACAGGTAGTCACATAGAGAATCCCCCTCTAAAGGAAAGTATACTACTAGTAATAGCCGGAGCCTATATTTTCCAAATATAGCTATACTATATACTAGAGTACTTCTAGACGTAGCTAGAGTAATATAGGCCTCCCTAACGCCGCAGGGAGCTGATGCCAGCACAAGGGCGCCTATAGAACTGTACTACAGTGGCTAGGACTTATAAGCCTTTTAAGGCTATATAGAGGAATTAGGTGATTCCAGAGGGCTGTAAAGTAGCCGGTACTATTGACTGGTCTTATAAGCTAATTAGGCTAAGCCAGGCCTTCTATATATATAGTATAGAGTATATATATAGGGGTAAAGGGTAGCTTAGTAGAAAGCTCCCTTAGGTTGAAGGCCTAAAAGCCTAATAAAAGACTGAAAGCCACTAACTGGTAGGGCTTTAGTAAGTCCGTCAGCCGGCATACACTTAGTATTAAGATATATAATAGTAACTATTTTAGCCTTAACCTGCTCTCTAACGTACCGGAATTTCAGCAGGGTATGCTTAGTTCTAGCATGTAGCGCTGGGTTATTAGCTACCGTTATAGAGCCCTGATTATCTCTATAGAGAGTAATAGGGTAGTCTATAGGTCTGTGAAGTTCAGAAAATAGCCCTATAATCCACTGTACTTCGCGTATAGCCTCTGTAAGTCCATCAGTTTTAGCTTTTAGGGTAGAGAGAGCAATAGTAGTAGCTCTTTTCGTTTTCCAGCTAATAGGCCTACCGGCTAACTTATATAGATAGCCGTAGGTGGATTTACTAGTAGCCTTATCCTCTGCAAAATCAGAATTACTAAAGCCTATAGGGACTAGACTACTATTAATTATAGAAGTCCGGCTACTACCTTTACTATTTCTAGAATCTACTATAGTAGTAGAGGTAGTAGTTAGGGGCCTAGGCCCTTCCTTAGAGTGAAAGTCTCTACTAAGCTTAGTAGTTATATTACTACTATTACTAAGCTTAGGCCCTAGATTAGCTACTGTATTTCCGTTATAGCTAAAACAGATGCTATAGTCTTTAGTACTATTAAGATACTTAAAAAGATTTTTAGCAGCGTTTAAGTGTGATTTTGTAGGTCTATTTAAAGACCTAGAGAGCCACTGTACGGTAAAGCTAATATCTACCCTAGTAAGGAGCATTATATACATAGCTGTTCCTACTAGGCTTTGATAGAGCTTAATTTCCGTAGAATTACAGAGGTAGCTAGCAATATCTTCCTCTAGTTGAAGTTGACTTACTAGCCCCGGCTGTAAGGGAATAGATATAGGCTTAGAATCGGCTAAGTTAAAGCGGCTAACCGCCTCTTCTATATACTGTGACTGGTTAAGCTACAGGCGCCTATTAGGTCTATCCCTTATAATTTGCACGCCTAGGAAATAGGCGGCAGGCCCTAAGTCTTCTATAGCATAGACCTTATTAAGCCGTTTCTTTAAATCAGTTATATAGCCTATATTAGGCCCTATAAATAGACAGTCATCTATATAGGTAACGATAAAGTGGCAGGTTTTAGCATTATAGAAGACCCCTGGATCTGAAATAAGAGGGAGATAGCCTAGGCTCTTAAGTAAGATTTTAAGCTTATCTTGCCACTCTCTAGGGCTTTGTTTCAGACTGTATAACGCTTTAGATAGTTTAATAATATTAGGAGTAGAAGGATTATAGCCGTATTTCAGTAAAAGCTTATAAATAGCCTTATTAGAAGCCGCTAGGTCTAATAGTCCTTTAGGGATTTCCATATATATTTCTTCTCTAAGAGCGCTATTAAGAAATGCCCCTATAAAGTCAGCTTGTTCTATTTCCTAGTCTGGAACAGCACCTATAGCTAGAAGTATACGCCAAGTAGGTGGTATACTAGTAGAGGCGTAGGTTACAGTGTAATCTAGGCCTTCTACCTGCATAAAGCCCCTAGCTACTAACCGAGATTTATACTTAATAGGCCTGTTTTTAGCGTCCTTTTTAACCTTAAGAACGTTTCGACAGGTAATAAGCTTACGGTTAGAAGGTAATAGACTCCTAGGTAGGAATTTAAAAACTCCTAGCTCTAATAACTGGATAAATTCCTTAGTAATAGCCTCTAACCACTTACTACGCTCATCTCTAGGTAGTTTTAAGACTTGCTTATAAGTAGTAGGCGTACTATCCTTAGATATTACCCTTTTTCGAGCCTTATAGACAAAAGACAGTATATAGCTACTAGTCTTAGCTAAAAGCTTATAGTAATCGAGCTGCATTTTATCCCCCTCTGAAATAAGATCACTATTATCAAGAGGTTCGTTCGTTATAGGCTAATTAGGCGCTATAACTTCTATAGGCTTAGGTGCAAAAATAGGCTCTATAGTTTGGGGAAACGCCTCTGGTAATTCAGGCTTTCTAATAGATATAGTAGGCCTAGTAGACTCTACTATAACCGGATTTATAGGCTTATCCGGTAAGGGTTCATCTAATTCACTATCGGAAGAAGATTCGTAGGGTTCTAGCTTACTAGGTCCTATTTCTATACTAATAGGCTTTTCAGTATTAAGATTAGAAGGGTCTGGGCTGACAGCCCCCTCTAAATCTAAGTCTAGGTCTACTAATTCCCCCTCTAAAGCCGTATTATTAGTAGGCTGACTTAGTACTGTATTATCCTCTATAAACTTAACAGTAGAGGTTTTAAGTACTGCTCTTTTAGACGGTATATATACTAGGTAGGTCTTAGAACCTAATACCGCTAGTAATTTACACTCTTCCGTTCTAGAGGTAAATTTTAACGATTTAGACCGTTTTTCTAGAGGTATAATCGCCTCTCCTCTAGCACCTATAGCCCTATAGCGCTCTAGGTTAGGTATATGTGGAATACCAGGCTCTAGCTCGTCAAATAGCGCCTGGAAAGGAGTGGTTTCCTTATTAATTATCGCTGTACTATTAACTAATTCCACTACAGCCTCCAGTATAAAGCACCACAAATACTAGGGTAAAGCGCTACTAAGAATAGTACACCTTACACGGTCTAGTATAACTCTAACTGATCGTTCTACTAAGCCGTTCTGCTCGTGGATATAGGGGGCAGAAGTGCGAAATTTAATACCCCTTTTAGCTAACTAAGTAGTTAATAAATCAGTTATTTCAGTGCCTCCGTCAAAGTGGAATTTAGTAGGATATCTACCAAATCCATTCCTTAGGCCCCTAAAAAAGCCCTTAATAGCGTTAGCTACTATAGGGCCTGATTTATTAGGTAGGTTAAAAACCCACCTATACCTACTTTTACGGTTAACTAGAAGTAAGACTATAGGGTTTCTATTATAAGGCCTAGGCCTAATTTTAACAGTATCCCCCTCTATTGAGTCTAAGACCCTAGGTGGGTCAGGTATTAGAGCCTTACTAACCCTTCTCACTGCTTTACCTCGATTACAGCTAGAGTAGTGAAAATCAGCTTCCTTTATTTTATCAAAATTAGGCAGCCCTTTAGTAATACTAGAGGTCTTTTTCAAAAGACGTAGGCCTATATGGCCTAGCCTAACGTGCCACAATTTAGCTAAATTAAGTAGATTATAGTAATCTTGCTGACCTATATTAGGCTCCTTTAAAGTAGGGCTAGATATAGCCTTTTCTACTTTATTCCCCTCTATAACTGGCTCTCTTAGCATACGGGGCAGGTCTCCAGTGCCACTTAAGGGCTCAGGCTCCCTAGTCTTACGGGGACTTTGATAGGGGGCCTGGGTAGTGGCTAAGGGCTCTATAGGCCTACGGGGCCTTTTCCCCCTTAAAGAAGGTCCTACACCTTCTAAAGTAGTACCCTTAGCCGGAGAATTCCTTAGCTTATAGCGCTTATTAGGCTCTATAGCTTCGGATACTATAGCATCCTCTATAACAGGTCTATAGTCTTCCTTTCTAATAGAATTAGAAGGAATTTCCACCACTATCTTATTACGCTACGGCTCTATACTTTTAGTAGTATAACTAGAAAGGCCTAAAGGAAAAGCAAAATTCGCATGTAATATAGGCTTAGAGCTGCCTTTAACGTCAAGAAAAAATCCTGATTTCTTAAAGTCTAGTACAGCTATACAGCGTCTATCACCCCCGTAAAGGGTTTCCTTTATAAGGCAACCTCCCGAATCATAGTGCCTAACCCCGCTAACAATATTTATATCAATATTAGGTAGGTATAAAACGTTATCTAATACTAATTTAGTATAGGTAGGGGGGGCCTTTCTAGATAGTACTTCTAGTGTAATAGAGCCTATACCAGCCGGGCTTATAGGGCCATTTCCAGTGTTAATAGGGCGTAACTGGCCTGTGTTAGGCGTAAAGGTAGTAAACCGCTCTTTACTATTACTGATATGGTCTATAGATCCCGTATCGTATAGCCAACTATTATAAAGAGCGGGGTCTCTAGGGCGTCTTCTAGGCTTATTATCTTTATATTTTGCCTTGTTATTAGAAGAGGTTTTTAGGCCTTTTCCTTTAAAGTCCTTACGCTTCTTATACCCTTTTAACGCTAATAGCTGTGCTAATTGGGTATTAGAATCGCTAGAAGAACTAGAATTGGAACTAGAGTCGGATTCCTCTTCTTCTTCTATAGCTAGGTTATAGGACCCTAGTATAAAGGAGGCCTGTTCGGCACTTTTAGCACTATAATTCTGCCCTTCAATATTATAACTAGCCTTCTTCTTACCCTTTTTCTTATTTTTACCCTTCTTACTAGGGTTAGAATTTGAATTAGGGGTTGAATTAGAGCTATTAGCTATATGAGCTGCTCTATACGCCTCTGTAGCCGGGTTCCTAGATTCTTCTAAAATATCAGCCATTAGATATTCTATATTAAGGCTGGAGGCTGTAAGGCCTAGCATTCTAGCCTGTCTTATAGAGCTCTTTTGGCGTGATACCCAGCTAGGAAACTTAGATTCTAGAGCCTTAAAATACTGATTTAGTATTAAAGAGGGATCTATATCTATTTTAGCTATGGTAAGCTTAGCAAGATAGCCGTTAAATTCAGCGTTAAAAGCTGATAAGCCTTTTTTATAGGTACTAAAGGTAAGGGCGTGGAATTCGTTATAGACGTCCTCCTTTTTAGACTCTATAGGTCGGCTATACTGCCTAACAAGCAGCTTAAAGGCCTTAGAAGGTATATGAATCTACGATATAGCAGCCCTAGGGCTACTAGATAAGCTATTACGTAGAAGCATTAAAAGAACAGCTTGATCAGAGTCGCTATAAGTGTTAGATATATCAGGGTTTTCTAAAAAATTAGATATCCCTAACGCTCTTAGCACTATACTTAAAGCCTGAATCCACTGTTCAAAATTGCTTTCCCCGCTAAGCTTACTATCGTCCGGTATAGTATAGGCCTTTTTAGAAAGCTCCTTTACTATACTACTAGTAATAGTATCCTTAAAGCCTTCCTTAGACCCTGTATCTATAGGGGGGTCTAAATTACTAGTAGCTGTATTATCTACAGCCGGCCCTAGATGGGGCTCTTTCCTAGGGGGACGTGGAGGAGAATCTAAATCCATAGTACCGCTAAAAGGATCAAATCTAGGACTATAGCTAGTCTTTCCAGTAGCAGCAGCATTGCTACTATTAGTTAGAGAAGCTAAAGTAGAAGATATGTTCTTTATAGCGCTAAAGCTATCCTTGACAGAGGCTTTTAGGGTATTTAGACTTAAAAGTAGTGTTTTTATATTACTAGATTGGCTAGCTATAACTCGCTTATTGTCGATTGCTAGCGGGCTATCGTAGCTGGTATAGGTTGGTCACGGTAAAGGAATGGCTAGATGTGGGGCATAACCCCTATGCTAGCGCTAGGCACAACCCTAGTTAGGATACGGGGCTATAACGCCCTGTATCTAGGAGAGCGAGAAAGAGAGGGAGAGAGGACAGACATATTATCAATCAATACTATAGGAATCGTACTTGTTATTTTGCTCTTTCTCTATCTTGCTATTCTTGTTCTTTACTATCTACTAGAAGCCTTTTACTATAGTAAGAGCGAATCGACACTAATCAGTTTCTATCGTTTTAACAGATAGTAAAAGCAGAGCAGTTAGATTAACAACTATACTAGAAGTATACCTATAAAGAGGAAGAGCTAGGCTAGCTATAATAAGAGATAGATCTCTTTATTAAGTATATCTAACCTATAAACATACCCTAAAATAAGGAGATAAAACACAGATATACTTTTAAAAAACGACTTTACTTGTCTGACATTTTTCAGCAAATATAACAAACGACAATTCGACATTATAACTATAGCTTAAAACCCGAAGATAGAATGTAATATGTAATTCAAAATAGCCGACACTATAATATAGACGTATATATTAACAGCTAAAGATAAGATACTCGATAAGCTGCCCTAGTAGCTATTGCCTAGCAAAGCCTACTTATTAGACGTAGTAACCTTCTTTAAAACCCTAGACTATATCGAACTAGGCTGTAAAGACAAGAGGATTATTAATACCTATATATTAATAGAAGTAGTAGAATACTAGAGGTTAAAAATAGAGGGAGAAAGGCTATAAATAAGGGTGATTAACAGCTTTAACAGGTAGACTAACAAGGACTTTTAAAAGGCTTTTATAATCATTAAAACGGAGTTAGCAGAACTGCTTAGAGCTAGCGGTTTTACTATAAGCCTAATAAGAAGCTACTAAGACGCTAAACTAGCTAGGTTTGCTAATAACAAGAGCCTTATTGGTAAACCTACCTATTAGCCAGTCCTATTAGCCGCCTCCTTACCTCTCTAGTTAATAACAGTACCTTTACTATTATAAGTTTTCTCGCCTACCCTAGGTAAAGATATACCTCTACTGCTATTAGTACCGGGCTTCCCTTTACTACCTAAACTACTAAATTCAGGGCCTAAGCTAAAGAGCTTAGTATAAGGACTAGGAGGAAATAGAGGATATAGGGGAGGACCTAAGTATAGGAACAGAACTAGACCTAGATATAGAAAAAGATTTAACCTAGGGCAACTAGGGTTTATTCTAGGACTACTAGGCTTTAACCTACAACTTTAGCAATACTATCCCTATTAGTAATACTAACTATAGTAGTACTACCAGCAGTACTACCCTTAGTAGCAGTAACAAAGAAGGCATAACCAGCCTTCTATTCTATCTAACCTACCAAAGGTTACCAAAGTCGAAATAGGGAGTCCGGAATACCTAGAAATTCCCCTAAGGCTAACCTAGAAGGATAACGACCCTTATATTGATCGAAAGCTATATATAGACTTCGGAAAAGCATGGAATAGCAGTAACTGCTATAATAGGGCAGAAACGGAGATACTAGACGACAAAGTCAAGATTTTCCTTTACTAGTATATAATATTCTAGATTAACTATACTACTTTATACCTGGTTTTTCCCTATATCCTCTCTAGTAGGGCTAGAGACTACTAGATTAACTACCTTAACTGCCTCCTTTCTTTCTACTTAGTTTATGCTAAACTAAGTAAGTATTTCGAGATAGACGCTAAAAAGTAGAACCTAGTAACGATATAGAGCTCTATTACTTTTAGAAGTATATAATAAGAAAACCCTGGAAAAAGCAATAAAGAAGTCCTCTAGCTACTGCTTAATAAGCTACTGGTAATTCAACAGGCTTTAGGGCCTATTTACCATAGTAAGGAAATCCTTACTTTGAATATAGTAAGGGTATACCGTAGAGTACCTAAACTGAAGTTAGCTTTGTATAAGCCGATTAAAGGATTTAAGGAGCTAGTGGCTATACTATAAGGTATGCTAGAAGTAAAGGAAATAGAAAGCTAGTAGTATCTAATAGACTAGCGGTATTTCTCTAAGAAGTTACAGCTAAGGTCTACCCCTAGAAGGTCTTAATGCTACTAGATTTATAAGAACGATAGGTGCTACTCTACTAAGCACTTAGAAGAGGAGCAAAAGAAGAATCGACTTAACTAGCTAAAAAGCTGGTAAATCGACCCTAATAGGGGGAAGAAGAGATATCAGTTGTTTCTAGTTAACTATAAGGGCTCTAAGTCTAAAGGGAGTATAGTAGAGGACGATTTTAACAACTATAGCTTAGAGGATTATACTATAGAAGACTCTACTAGAAACAATATAGCAGTAGCTTTCTTTACTAATAAGGCTTTCCTATATAGATTGTATAGGGAAGAACCCTGCCATAGTAGAGAACTTAAAGATATACCACGCACTACGCTCTCTTCCGCGTAATTTATGCTCGATAAGTATTCCAAAATGGTATTCCAGGGTATTATACCAGATATAGGTACCGCTAATTTTTCGACTGCTGGTATACGTTAAGTACTAGCCCTATAACGCTAAGTACCCGGTATCTATATCGATAGGGCAAGGGCTAGAAAGGCTAGTATTACCTTTGGCCTAGGTAAAGTAAAGGAATCTATCAGTATAGTTATAGTAGACACTACTACTAGGAAGGCAACTTTCTATATTCTAGATATACCTACCTCTTTTCTTCTTTACCTTTAAGATATAGATCGACTTAGGGTATACCTGGACAATACAATAGACACTATAGTCAAGGGTAAGCAGCAGATCCTAATTATCTAAAGATAGGGCTACCTATAGATCCTAGTACTTAACAGCGCGGCATACGCTGTATTTATACAGGACAAAGCGCAACTACGCTTAATAGAACTTATAGAATCCTAGCTACAGCGAATTTATCAACGTTATAGCTACCTATCAGTAGAAAAGCTATATAAGCTCCTTAGCTACGCCGACTATTAAGTAGAATATAGTACGTTAGAGCTTATTAACAAGTTCTGCTACTTCTACTAGGTTAAGGGGCCGGTACCTAGGCGTTTTAAATTTACGCTTAGGGACGATATCTACTTTAACTATAAGGTAGTAGTAGATATCCTGGATCTTAATAGCCGGAAAGTCCTTTATATAGTCGATATAGCTATCTCCTTTCAAGCAGCCTATTTTCTAAAGAATATAACGGCAAAAGAGACTTAGGAACAGTTAAAGGAGTACTAGATAGATATATATCTCAGACCGCTGGATATCCTTCGTTATAACTAGAGGACTAATTTCATAGCCAAGGAATTCCAGGTAGAGGCGAAATTAGCCGGTATTACAGTAGTAGATGTCCTAGTCAAGGCTTATAACTCGGTAGGGAAGGTAGAGCGCTACTATACCCTACTACGCCGGGCATATAAGATTACATAGAAAAAGGCTAGTACTACTATATCGAAAACAGCTAGCTTATAAGCCGCAGTCTCCACTGTTAATAATATAGCAGGGCCTAACAGTTTAATCCCTACCCTACTAGTCTTTAGTACTTTTCCCTAACTAACTGGAAATTCGCTACTAAGTCTAGATCAAGTTATAAAGGCAGAAGCTATCGAAAAAGCAATAGCTAAGCTTAAGAGATAGCAAGGTAAGCGGGCTATTAGAGAGGCTTTTAGCCGCCGAAACAGCCCTAATACCAAGGTAGTACTACCTAGTATACTAGGTATTAGCTAGAAAGTCTTAGTCTACTGTGAAAATAATAGGTAGACCGGGCTATATAAGGTATTAGCAGTGTTAGAGATTTCTATAACTATAGATATAGTTAATAGCGCTATAGACTTTAGGAGTACAGTTGTAAAACCGTACTACTAGGAGCTATAAAGGGGGTTATAAGGGGGGCCGTAAAAGGAAGGGGATACCAAAGACCTGGAAGATCCAGATATAGCGGAAAAGTTCATTTACCCTAACCCTATACTACTAAAGAGGTAGGGCCGGTCTAGGAGAGAAAAAGGGGCCTAGGTTTTACCAGAGATTATAGACCTATAACCCGATATACTACCTAGATATAGCACAACTTATACTATAAAACCCTAGGACAAGGTATAGCCTATACTAACGAACAACATACTACAACTTAGACAGACAACCTATAATTCCAGTATATCAGACAAGCTATAACTTGTACTATATTTTACCATTTCAGACTATAGCTATACCCTTGTATCTAGTAGAGACCTTGTAAGTTAAGTCCCTATAGGACTCTTCCTTTCTAAGAAGGAAAGAAAGGACTATACCCTAGCCCTAAAATTACAGTACTAAGGTAAGATTACTATGCTGGGTAAGCCGTTTAAGGCCTTAGATAAGGCTAAGATCGACGCCCTTTTTAAAAACGACATTATCAAAGTAATCTAAAAGCCGAAGGACCTCTATAGCGTTAAGGTATTTAAGTTAAGGATAATTTAGAAGGTAAAGAACAAGACTTCTAGCCTATATAAAAAATCAAGGCTAATAGCCTAAGGGTATAGTAATCCAGAAAAGAATAGTCTTCTTACCTAGTTACCGACTATCTAACAGTATACCTAGCGGATTTTACTTGCCCTTTACCCTTCTCTTCTTTATAATTTTAGGCTATACCTATAGTTACAAGATATTACACAGGCGTATATACAGTCCGAGATAGCCCTAAACTGCAAAATACTCCTTCGTCTGCCTAAAGAACTTCAGGGTAAATATCCTACTAGCGTTGTTTTACAGGTAAACCGCCTGCTATATAGTATAGTAGAGGCAGGGCTTTACTAGTTTGCTACCTATATATAGTAGTATATAAATTGCCTTAGTCTTTAGTCTTCTTCTTTTGATCCTTATCTTCTGATTTCTACTGCTATACTAGAAAAGGGATTTAGGCTTATTAGCTTATAAACCGACAATACCCTTATTATTAGGGATAATTCCTTTTCCTAGTTAGAAGAGGAAAAGCTAGAAAAAGCTGGTTTTAAGTTAAAGCCGGCTACTAAGGTAGTAGATAGGCTAGAGGTGGATTTTAACAGCTACCGGCTTTACCTCTCTAACAGCAACCTTTCGATATAGCAAAAAGGGTAGGGTAAACGCCTGTCCCTTATTAATATAAAGGGGGCAACGCCTACTTAGCAATACGTTAAGCAACGTGCTTAGAGGGCTTATTTAGCCTCTATCTACCAGCTAGAGGTAGCTTTCGACTTAGCCGTAGCTGCCTAAGCCTAGTAGCCCTAGCTAGAGAACTACAAGTACCTTAACATCTAGATCTAGTAGTAGATAGATAATATAGAAAAAGGCCTAGTTTATTACCCTTTAGATCTTACTATAGCTAAGCTCTTTATCTTTATTAACAGGTCCTTTGCTAATAACATAGACCTAACTTCTTAGATTGGCTATATTATACTACTAGCTAATAAAGATAACGTACTAGGAGAAGCTACTTTTTAAATTTACAGAAATATAGTCTACTAGTCCTTAATAAAGTGCAAAAGGGTAATAAGAAGCGTACTAGCCAGTAAGATCTATAGGATAGTAGCCAGCTTTAATATCGGTTTTATAGTCCAGCAGACTATTTCTATAATTTTTACCTACCTTAGCCTAAGGGCTAACCTTCTGATTATTCTTTATATAGACTCTTTTAGTCTATATAAGTACCTTGTTAAGCTTAACAGTACTATCGAAAAGCACCTTATAATCAATATTATAGCTTTATAGTAGAGCTATAAGAATAGGGAGATTTAGAAGGTTAGGTAGATTAATAGGAAGGACAACCCAGCAGACGCTATAACAAAAAGACTGCCTAACCAGGTACTTATAGTACTGGTCGACAATAACGCGGCTAAGATATGTATGGAGGGTTGGGTGACGCGGCGATGATTGCCGTGCAGCGGCCGCAGCGCGCCGACGAAAAAAAAAAAAAAAAAAAAAAAAAAAAAAAGACAGCAAGGGCAGGACATGCCATACGCTAATGCGCCGTGGAAGAGGAGGGAGGACAAGGCGCGGACACGCCATAAAACGGAAGTATAAAACGCAATAAGCGCAGTAGGACTACAAGACAAAGCGCAATATACTTTTATATTTTTTATATTTTTATATTTTCCTCCTTCTCCTCTATCTATACTGCTAATAATAAAAGTGCTTTAGCCGTATAGGCTAACGCCTATATATAGGCCTTTTATAAGGCCTCCTTCCCTATCCCTACTAAGTCTACCTCCTCTTTACTACTACTAAACAGTATAAGAATATAGTAGATAGTAGACCGCTATTCCTACTAGTCCCTATACTACTGCTTCTTAACAGCCTTTAACAAGTTAGTATATTACTAAGAAGATAGAGAGAAGGACTTATAGCAGAGGTAGGCTTAAAAGCTATAAGGACTTTAAGATAGTGTACTACGATAGGGCGTACTAACGCAGAGCTATATAGGCAAATTAGAATACAACTATAGTTTCATTTATAAAAGACAAAGCGCTTATAGTAGCTTATAATTACTACTAGCTAAGTAGGACTAACAATAGCTACTAATAACCCTAATATAATCCTAGTAATACTAGTCCTAATACTATATATTGTTAGGACCCTAGCCTTTGCCAGCTATTACTACCTAGACATAGTAAATATATATATTGGCGTAAGGCGTACTAGGGGGGCTATAGAGGTAGGATATAACGTACTATTACTTGTATAGTAGTATGTCTAGAAATCACAAAAATGTCAGCTATATTCTAAAGCATAGCTGCGCTTTAAAACCTACCTTCGCAGCGCGAAGCGCCCTCGCCGCGCTTACGCACGCCGCTACCCTTACCTTTATCAGTACTATCGCTAGTACCGCTATTTACACCATTATCGTTACCGCTACTGCCCTTCTCCTCCTCTATATTAGCAGGGGGCACGTATACCCTGTCATAGGCGTTATTATCGTCCTTATCGGCCATAAGGCCGGAATTAGTAGTATATCTGCTAGCATCGCTGCTAGTAGTACGCTTAGAGCGCTGCAGGCCCTCTTTCTTAGCCAGCTTACTAGCCCGGGCATTGGCCGCAGCCTTCTTACGCTTCTTACAGCGCTTAGCAGCCGCTGCCCTACCCGCTATAGCGCAGACCTTGGCTAACTCGCGCCGCTTAGCCTTATAAGCAGCTATACAGCGTATAGCCGGCGTAATCTTGGCTAGCTTAGCCGGTATAGGCGCTAGGGCTAGGGGTATAGTGGATATGCCTATATTACGCTAGGATATTAATAAATAAGACGCGCCTACGCTAATAATACGTAGGATATAACGTATATATAGCGGATAATAAAGCTGGTATAGCGGATAATAATAAAGTACTTACCTAAGATAGTATATACCAAATTGTCCAAGTCGGAAAAGGAGTCTATATCAGCTATAAGTAGGTTAGTAAACGACGAATCATAGCAGCAGCGGCGGTAGGGCGAGTAGGCTATATATATATACATTTTTATTAATAAGACTTGAAAAAGAAGGACTATATTGGAAGTACAGGCTAGCCTATTATTCTATTTATTCTACAGCAGGCAGTCTAGAAGTATATAATAATAAGAAGACAATACCGGCAGAAAAGGGCGTTGTCAATTGGTTAAGGGATAGGCAGGCTATAGCTAAGGAAGAAAAGAAAGAAGGAGATAGAAGGTAGTCGTATAGTAGGATTAGTACGATAACAGGCAACGCGGATATATCGCAGTAGATAAAGCACAATATATGCTTTATATAGTACTTACAAGACGCAACGTACGACTTGTCTTATAGGAATAAAGCACGTTAAAAATTAATTATAGGACGTAACACGCGCTTTATCTTATATAGACAAAGCGCGTTAAGTAGCAGACTGCGGGTAAGGATGTCCTATAAGGACAGACCATAACTAAAAAGAAAAGAGAGCCAGTGTCGATTACTAGCGGGCTATTATAGCTGGTATAGGTTGGTCATGGTAAAGGAATGGCTAGATATAGGGCATAACCCCTATACTAGCGCTAGGCACAACCCTAGTCAGGATATGGGGCCATAACGCCCCGTATCTAGGAGAGCGAGAAAGAAAGGGAGAGAGAATAGACACATCATCAATCAACACTATAGGAATCGTACTTGTTATTTTGCTCTTTCTCTATCTTGCTGTTCTTGTTCCTTACTATCTACTAGAAGCCTTTCACTACAGTGAGAGCGAATCGACACTTATGAGATTTTATATGCTGTTTTAGGACTTCTATAACCTCGCTATAGTCTTCGCCATCTTCCTTATCTTCTAATAGGGTTTGTATAGGTGGTGGAGGCCTAGAAGATTGCCCTGGATCAGCTGGGTTACTAGCCCTTTTAGGCGCTATACCCTTCCCTTTAGCTTGATCCGCCATTGTAAATAGGCTACTATTTACTTTATAGTGCTAGCTAAAGCACTTAATTAGCTTCCAGTTCACTAAAGCTAATTAGCTAGCTTACTAATTATAGTAGTGATTTTCTAGGCTAGTCTTAGCGCTTAGTAGGTTTATAGCGCTGCCTACTTGCTACTTAGTAGGGCTTTCTAGTAGAAATTCTAAACTAGGCTCTAAGGGCTAGAGACTTCGACGTAGGGACTTAACTACCGCCTATAGATATATCTATAGAAAGGGCTCTATAGTAGGGAAATATAGGTCTTTAGCGCTAGAAATTCTAAAACGCTAGCCTTTCTACTTCCAGCTATAAGTAGAAAGGTCTTTTAGTATAGGTGAGTATACTAGCCTAAGTGTATAAGAGCCCTAAATGCTCGTCAATACTATAGGACTTAGATTTCTTAGCGATTTCTCCTTCTAGATTTTCAGGGCTTTTTAGTCCTTAAATAGCCTTTAATAAGATGTAATATATAGCTTTTTAGGGCTAATATAGTACTATATTTTCAGCTATAAGAGGCTTAAATAGCCCTATATATATAGGCAGAGGTAGCGCTTTGAAATTGGACTCCAACGATAACTATCCCACAGGCTATCCGGGCTCATAACCTATTGGAATGGGTAATCCTATATAAGGATCTGTAACCACTATAGCCTACTAGTAGTAGTCGTATAGGGTACGTAGGGGCAGCAACAGCGTTGATATAGCCTAAATAGCACTTCCTAGGTATATGCTAATATAGTAAAGTAGGGCCCTTTACTATATTCCCTCTATAAAAGTCCTTATATAACGGTATAGTTATAGGCTATAGCGCTATATTATAGGGGCTTTAAGCTTATATATCACGGCTTTTAGTGGGTCTTATAGGCCTATAAGGCTTATAGTTATAGGTAACGTAGTAATTTGATTTCTAGTCCAAGTAGGTAAGGCTTTGCAATTTCCTTCCCTATATATACCCTCCGGGACCGTTCCTGCCTTCTACACGGCAGGAGCGCCTTAGTAGGTACATGGCCACTTCCCGAAAAACCAAATAAGCTGGCGATTTTAAATAATCGACTTACGGCCACCTAAGCTACAGGGTAAGCCGCACGACTTTTCCTGTAAGTTCTGTTTTCGCTCCTGCGGTGTAGGGTAGGTACAGGGTAGGTAGGTGACCTAGTAGAAGAGCCTTTTAAGGCTATTTCTAGCGCTTATACAGCCTAAGGAGGCTGTCTCCACAAAAGTGGGGCATAAATCTAAAAATAGAAAAGCCTTTTAAAGCTATTTCTAGGCTATATAGTGGAGTATATAGCTTAGTCAGCGGTATCCACAAAAGTGGGTCCACCCTCAGAATATAGCTATATATCTAGTAGTTCGAGAACTGAAATCCGTTTTGCCTAAGCTATAACCGTTAGAGTGCTATAGCTTATTTTGTACGTTTAACAGTTAGCTATGTTAATAGAAAGGCGCCTAAGCTATACTAAAGCGTAAATATAGCGTAGGATAATAGTAGCGTCAGACGGCAACTCTATATTAGGTAGACATAAAGGCTCTTCCCTTAGAACGAGCCTAAGTAGCCTGATCAATCAATTCTATGTGTTTCCTGACGACAGCGAGCGAGCCCTAACGTAAGCATACCAGCCGCCCTATGCCTCGCGCCCGTCATAGATACCAGAGTTCTACCGAAGCAACACGGGCCCCACGTCGTCCAACAGACAAGATCAATATACAATCAAGCACTTGGACCCGCAGAATTCAACACAAGGCGCCTTGCGCACCCCTCTTTGCATCTCGGATTCTCAAACATTTCCGGCCGCACAGTTGCTTGGATATACCCTTTTGCAACATACGGAGCACGGAGACATCCTCGCAATTGTCCCTTTGGACGCGCTTGGAGGACAACACGAATTGCCCCACCTGCTCCGCGCTAACGTCGCATTACGAAAGAGTCGGAACTTCTTGGGTCGCGAAGAGGCGGGAAGCTTTAACTCAAGTCGACGAGCTGGTTTCGTCCGTCGAGCAGCTGCCAGCTCTTTAACCTGCATGAGACGACCTCATCCGTTTCATTTTCCCTTGCTTCCAGTCCAGGGACAGCTAGATAATTGGAGTAATGGGCCCATTTGACCCGGGTGTATCCGAATCGTCAGCTCGCTGTCACGTTTTATCCCTCCCGCTCTCGCCGTCAACACCCTCTATGCCCTAGACACCGGACCACCGTACGTTCGATGCGCGCGTCGTTCGCTCAGCTCCGTCTTCCATCATACACCATCGACATTCGGTGCACGCCCGAAAAACAGCTTCGGCCAGCAATTGCACCACCTTCCTCTCTGGCCCTCCACCCAACGCCAATGCGCGCAATGTCTCTCTCGACCTTCTCCTCCCCCGCCTCGTCCCCCGCCCTATCCCCCACAGCCGCCCACCACTGCCGCGACCTCGAACTGCAGAAGTACCTCTTGCTGCACGAGCAGCGTGAGTCCCTTAGACAGCATCTTGACGCCTTGCTCACTCTCGCACCCGTCGCCCCGGCCCCGACCTACCCCTCGCGCAGCTTATCCTTCTCCCACCCCCACCGCCATCACGCACGCCGCCGCGCTTCGCTGCCGGGCGAGGACCCATCGGCACTGTCGGCAGCCGTGGCCGCGGGCGAGCGCGAGCTGTCGGTCGTCAACGAGGGCATCAAGCGCGCGCTGACGGAGCTGCTCAACTGCGAGACGACCCGCGGCGACCGCGCGTTCCGGACCTGGGTGCAATGTCGGTTGATGGACACAGAGAGGGAGCTAAGGAGCGGGAGGAAGAGGAGGTCCGCGCCGGATGCGTAGGTGTGTGCCACGGAGGGGGTTTGGATATGTTGGGTTGGCATTGTGCAGCTGTGGCACTGGGCTTGGCTTGGGGTGGGAATATTGGCCTACGCCGTATATGATGGGGGCATTTCACGACCACCGCCTTTTGCAATTGTCCTGGGCGTTGGAGTATTGGGATGGTGGACGTCTGCTTCGTTGTGAATAGGACCTTGTCATTTGCTCCGTGGCATGGGCTGGCTGGGTGGCTGTTGGCGGGCTTTGAAATGATACGCACGACCGCGTGAACATTTTCGGGGGCTGCTGGAAAATTTAATTTCGTCTGTATTCGTTGTGAGAGAAGCCCAATATAAGGGAATCTTATAGCAATTTTGCAACACTCCAGTTCCTGCCGCTGGCGAGTGTTGGACTGTGGCTTCTAGCTGCTATAACACTAAGGCACCGGATTACTTGATCCAGGGCTAGTAAGTGATTCGTAATTCTAGGCTAGTGATTGATTGTATCGCAAGCAACCTACGGAATGTTTAGCTATGCTAAAATACCATAGGTAGGGTATTTGTTGGACAACGTGGCGCTTGTGTCGCTCCGGTAGAACCTCGGTATCCCTGACAGGAGCAGGGCATAGGGTTGCCTTGTTAAGCTTAGGAGCAGGGCATAGGGAGGCCCTGGTCAATTAAGGTGGATATAGCCATAATTCCCTATATTAAGCAGATTAAGCCCACTTTAGGGCCTGTAAACGTTGCAGGGGGGATAGAGAAAATCTCTGCCTTGGGCAGCTAGAGCATAGGTTAAGAGGGAACAGAGATCAATATACGGAATCGATTAATCAGAGCTTATAGATTCTAATAATTAACAGTTAGAAGTCGTTAGTCTAGCGTAGATAAGCCTAGTATTAGTATATATATTATTATTATAATATCTAAGAACGTACTTTAGTAGCTGCTATTATATTGAGCAATAAGAATAATAAGAAGGTTGCTAAGGAGGGCTCTATTCTTCTCTCTAAGCCGGAGTAGTAGATCGACTTTAAGTAGTAGCTTTAGCGTATTATAAGTAAGGTAATCAAGTTTATAGACCTAAATAATACTAAGGAATTAGGTAGATATCTAGTCCTTTTAACCCTTAATGATATGCCTATTCTTAGGTTATTAATAGCTTATATTGAGATTGCTTGTTAGATCTATATCTGTTAGTATTACAGCCTTATTTAAGGAGCGTAGCTTATAAAAGAGTATATTAAGCAGGCGAATGCTAATGGGCCTCCTCCTTTTCCTAGTAAGTGTATTATATATACCGATTTAACTGCTAACAGGAGGGCTACCTTCTAAAGTATATTAACAATGTATAACACTACGATAGTGAACTGGAAATACAACTAGGATAATATTATAGAGGTTAAAAAGTAGATTAGGGAGTATGTTAAGACTTATACGCTAAATCTATACTACCTACCTAAGTAAAGCCTTTACTAGTAGTATTAGAACCTTATTAAGTCGATGTATTTAAAGGATTATAAGCGAATAAGGACGATATATAAGGACTATAAGGAGTACCTCGATACTAGTAAGGTAAAAGTAGTTAGTAACTAAAGGACTTAGATAGAGAAGTAGTAGAAGCTACTATACCTAGCAGAGTATTATAAAGTTAAAGGGGTAGCTAACCCTAAACTATGGTTTAACAACTTACTGATCTTCTTAGAAGTAATCTAAAGATTCTAAGGCTAGATATCGGCCTTATATAGGGACTTTAAGAAGCAGGCTAAACAGGAGAACCTTAATTACCACAAAGTAGTAAGGGATTTCCTATAAGATCTTAAGTTTAATAAGCCTTCTCAGCTAAAGCCTAAGAACCTAGTAGGAAGAGGAGGCATGTATATTATCTTAAATAGTAAGTAGCTTCTTCTTATTAAGGCTAGCAAGAAGGGTAAAAGAGGAGGGGATATATAAAAAGAGGTTTTTAAGTAAGGGAGAGCTAATACCTATAATAACTGAAATCTCTAGGGAGCCTTAGAAGCACCTTAAGCCTTAGGACCTAATTATCCTATAGAGAGACCCGGTTTTTATTATAAGAAGTATACCTATAGAATAATCTGATATAACTAAAAGGTATACTAGTATCTATTTCTATCTTTTATATATAAAGGTTAGGAACTAAGGCTAGATATAGAAAAGCGTATAAAATGAGCTATTAAAGAGGATTCGCAACTTTAATCGAAGATATTAGCTTATTAAAAAGAGCTAAAAAACAAGTAGGAGGCCTAAAGGTATACCGGGCATAGGGAAAAAGTAAAGGCTTAAAAACTAATAGTAGAAGTTGTTCTTATGCCTAAAAAGAAGAATAAGAATTAGGTCCCTATTGAGTTTATAGCGCTAAAGAGCGTACTATAAGTAAGTAGTATTAGCAAATACCCTTTTAAATACTTGGCCTACTTGGATTCCGGTGCCTCTATCTATATTTTTAATAATTAGGAGAGATTTCAAAGCTTTAAGGAAGTAGGGGAAGGGGACTACCTTATAGCAGCTAATAATAAATTGCCGATCAAAGGATGTAGGATAGTTTTCCCATATCTATACCTAGGTTAGTATAAATAGGTGCTCCTAAAGCTCGATTATATAGTATACTGCCCTAAGGTAGCTACTAACCTAGTTTCTTTAAGGTACCTTTGTAAGAAGGGAATATAGTAGGATTACTAGAAGTAGGGTACCCTTTTCTACCCTAGAAGGATATCGGACTATAATAAGATCTGTAAAATCTAGAAAACCTATAGCTAGTTCCTACTAGAGTATATTACAACTAATATCTTAGTATTAGCTTTTGTAATATAAAGGGAGTAGGACAGGTCTTAGAAGAAGAAGACTAAGCCTAGGACGATCTAAGTATAGTACTAGCGGTTAGGTTATCTAAACCTAGAAGCACTCTATTACCTTATTTAGAGCAGTAAGGGAGTTAAGGTTACTAGAAATTATAAGGTAATCAGAATGGTAGACTGCCTGTAGTATAGTATAGGAAAAGGCCCTAATTACTAGGTCTTAAGTATAGCCTAACTAGACCTAAAGTACCCTAGCAATATCCTAGCCCTTAATTTCTATAATATCGAAAGGTCTAAGGAAGGCTTTATATCTATTATACTATTATTAGATTGTAAGTTAGGCCTAATATAGGACTATTATCTTTGTAATTAGTCGGTTAAGAGTATTATTATAGCCTTAGACAACCGCCTTTTGGATCTTAATTAAAGGTATGGAATTCGGGTTCTAGATATCGAAGCTAATAACAAGATTATAGGAAGGAAGGGAGCAATCTAAGCCTAGCTATAAAGGAAGTACATTAGAACAAATCGCTCTACTCTTTAGACCTAAGATTAGAATAAAGGTATAGAAAGAGCTGCTAGTATTCTAAAAAGGCAGGTAAAAGCGATAGTAGTAGGGACTAACTTACCTTTAGATAAGATAGCTAAGGTATTTAGAATAGCGGTATATCTCTTAAATCGTACTCAAAGGTATTAGCTAAAGTGGAAAACACTATATAAGGTGTTCTATTCGTTCGCGGAATAAGCAGGCGCTAAAGAGATAATACCTATTAAGCTATAGTAAAGGCATCTCCGGATTTTCCTATATTAAGCCTTTATATTAGAAGTAGATATATAGCTTAAGAAGAATAAGCTAAAGAGGTTTACTCTAAGAGCTTTCCTTAGATACCTAATCAGATATAACTCGACGAATATTTATCGAATCTAGAACCCTTAAACTAATAAGATTATAGTAACCTAGGATATGATTTTCAATAAGAAAGTAATATTTAATAGGTCTAAGGAGCACCTTATAGTTAGGCTAAGAGATCTAAGCTTAGAAGGGCTAAAAGAGTAGCTTGCTAAGATCGAGAAAAGGGCAGAATCTGAAAATCTAAATACTATAGTGGCCGATATCCCTACCTAGGATATACCCTACGAAGTAAGGGTAATAGACCTAGGTGATAGATTAGAAGAAGAAAAGGAAGAGGATATTAATATACCTAACCTTATAGATAACGTAGAACTAGACAATTCAGTAGAAGCAATATAAGAACCTTAGTATATAGAGGCTTACCTGCTCCTATATCCGACTCTAGAAGCTACGCCCTTACTAGTAGTATAGGGCACACTAGGAGTATGCCTTGCAGTATGTTTTAGGGATCAAGTTCTTAGTTAGCAGTTCCTTAATGCTGTTATAAAGGGAGATTTCCTTACCTAAAGGGCCTCCTTTATTACTAAAAGGCTTATAAATAGGGACCCTAAGACGAAAAAGAGCATACTAATATCTAAGATCCTAAGTATTAAGGACTTTAAGCCTAGCACTATTTATTCCTCTTAGCTACCTCTAGCGCCTAAGCTATACTAGAACCTTAAAAGCTACCTATAGGAGGAACATTTTAAGGAAGCCAAAAGGTAGTATCTTCTTATATACCTGGAAATATAGGAGGAAGTGCTAATCGCTAAGGTATAGGGCAAGTAGGTCTTAGATAATATATAGGTATATATATATAAAATCAATAAGTACAATTACCTAGAGAAGTTTAAGGCCAGGTTAGTAGTCTAAGGCGATTAATAACAAGGGACCTTAAGAGAGGATATATATATAGTAATGTTAGCTGGAAAGTCCTTCTAGATCTTAATAGCAGTAGTAGCGAGGTTCGATATAGAGCTGATCCAGTTTAACGTTTTAAACGCCTTTTGCAACGCTTACCTTGACCGGGATATATATATAAGACTCCTAGTAGGTCGAAGGAAGTAGAGTATAGTCTATAAGCTAAAGAAAGCACTATATAGACTTTAGGAATTGCCTTATCTATAGTATAAAGAGTTTAGCAGTACTCTTCGGGATCTTAGGCTTAACGTAATACCCTACAAACTATATATCTTCTAGAAGGAAGGAGTTTTTACTTCTATATAGACGACGTAACAATAGCGTACTATAAGAGGTACAAAGCCTTTACTAAAGACCTAACAAGCTTGCTCTAGTTAAAGTATAAGATAACTGGCAATAGCAAGCTAAACTGGTTTCTTAGGCTATAAGTTATTCAGGATCAGGAGTACTACAAGATCTATCTCTTAAAGGCAGTATACTATAAGAAAATCTTTAGATTAGTAGACAACCTAGTAATTAGGAGTAATGTTGATTGCGGTAAGGGGAATCAGGTGCTGATCCCCGTGACCGCGCAGCGCATGCGCACTTCGCTCTGGGGAATTGGGCGCACCCTGCGCCACTTGTACGACAGCTATAAGTAGCGCACCCGCGTACTATATAATAGTTGCCAATAAGCGCTCTGCTTAATATGTGTATTTAAGGGGTGTATAACCACCCTCTAGATAGAGGGAGATATGATAATCTAGAACTAGAACTTAAACTAGTATTTCCTTGCTGCTTACTTTGCTCTTTATTGTTTTAGATTACTACGATCTCTAGAAACCTACTAATACTGATTAGTATTATCTCTATATTACGATATAGGGGTAATGTAAAGCAGTAAGGTAGTTAGTCAAGTGCTTAACAACCTTAACTAAGTAGATTGCGGTTTACTTACTAAGGGCTATCGATTAGGCAACTAGATAACTACCCTGTTAACTTAGCAATATTGTTTATAAGAAAACCGATATTATAAACCTATCCTTCTAGGCTAAGAAAGCTCGACCTAAGCTTTTAGACTAAGGAAGTGTTGCTTAAGAGAACGCTACTAAAACCATATCGCTAACTAACTTTACCACAATTAATATACTATAGTATCCTAAGACCCTTCCGCTTATAGAGCCTTAGGAAGGGAGGATACTAAGACAAACCCCTATTATATACTAAGTATTTCGGCAAGTACAGCCTAGGATTTTAAAAAGCGTTTTAAATAAGAATTCCCTACCTGGCTACCTATTATAAGCATCGATAAATTAAACGCTTAAACCTTCTATAGATCGCTAGAGCATATTAATCTAGAATATAATAGCGATAAAGTGCTTAACTTATATACGCTCTCCTACCTTGGCATTTATAAGGGGTAATAATCTAAAGATCTATACTACGAATTCCGCTTAGATTTTAAGGACTAGACAGCTAACTACTTTAATAAGTTAAATAACAAACTACACTTATAACTACGCTAAACGCTTAATGATAGCTATATCCTAATAGATAGCTTAAAAGGGTAGAAGCTCTCTAAGGGACTTGCAATACTTACTAACAACCTGTCTGACAATCCAGGGCCTAATATACTCCCCTAAATTCGTAGGACGTTAATCCAGACTAAGTACAGACAGCTTAGAACAGTATTTCTTCCTGCTTAAATAGAAAAGGGGAAGGAGATTATACTAATAACAACCTAAGATTTCGCTACTAGTTCCCGCTAGGAGGAGGTAATATAGGGGGATATATAAGTCAGTAATACAACTATAAATACTACCTAGTAATTCAAACCGGTAAGTAGCTTAATTATAAACAACGATTAACCGGTAAGTAGCCTAGGCCTAAGTATATGTCAAATAGCAGCCTAAAGCAGGACGCTTAACGCTAGTAACTACAACAAGTTCGGAAATACCCTCTACCTGCCAAATCAGGAGCTACGGATAACATTTCCGATTTATGGACTTAGAAGCGTAATAGGAGCAGGATTCCTGCCGGCCAACGAGAGCGCCGGCAAAGGCCACGGATTACTACCAACTACCTAAAGTGCCAGCCAAGGTTATAGCTAAGGTTATAGCTAAGGTAACTACTAAGGCTATAACTAGGGGACTAATTAAGGGGGACGATAAAACCCTATACAATATGTATAAACCCCTGATATTAACCCTAACTATAGGCCGGGATATACTTAACCTTAGGCAAGCAATAAAGAGCAATACACTTAGTATAAGTACATTATATACAGAAGTGCTAAGTATATAGCCATTCTACCGATCAAAATAGGCTAAATGAATGAGACGACTATTGATTGGAAGACCCTTACCGATTTTATTAAGTCTTAGGACTCGAAGGACAGCTATTCCAGGTCTAACAATAATATCCTTAATAATAAAGTTCGTTTCTTCCTCTACTACTACTAGACATTCTAGATCGATTATAGCTAGCTTAGTACTATTTTTCCGAATGCTCTTTTAGAACAAGCCAAGGAATACCACTTATACTATATCCTACTTAGTATCTCTTTCGTCAAACTATATAATATCTTAAAGGGATACTTCGAGATAAGTACTAAGTAGAATAACTATTTATACATTTAGAACACCGTTACTTTCTAGTCTATACGCCTTAAAAGCAAGAATAGTAACAAGTTAATAAAGGAAATTCTCTAGATCTTACTTGATAGACTCTAGCAAAGCTAACGCAGGCTCGGTCCGCTCTATAACTACAAGGAATTCCTGGTTACTAATACAATCCGAGCTTGCTAAGGAGTATCTAAGCTGAAGATTGCCCTGTATAAACTACTAATAAGCTTTAAAGAGCTAGCAGCTATACTCTATTAGACACTTAACATTAAAAAGGCAGATTATATATATCGCTAATTCCTAATAGACCGTAGGTTTATAACAATGAAAGCCAGGCCTACGAGAAACTATTAGGGTAACTTAATTATAGATTCGATCTTTAAAAGGAACCGGGCTATATACGTATAGTAGCCTAGAGGCGCTATAAGGTATAGAAAGCGAAACGAGTTTTAGCAAGGAGACTGTAATAAAACCTATACTAAGGTAGGCTGCTAGATTTACAGTAAGCCAGATCACCGATCCTTTATACATAGCTAAGAAGAACAGATAACAGCTAAAAGCAAATAGCTTAAACGGAAGGGTATTGACAAAGATTATAGACGATATATAGCGTTTCTCCTTAACTATAAGGGTTTAGACGATAAATATAATATAAGGGAAGAAGATACTAAGCTTAGAGTATAGGTAGATAACTATAAGACCGATTAAGCTTAAGGTAAAAACGAAGTACTAGTAATTAGTTTTAAAGAAGAATAAACAGCAGCGACTTACTTTATAAACCAAGCTTTCCTCTATCTAATTACCAGGAGCGACTAGCTACGGAAAGATAGTAAAAAGGATATAGAGAGAACGGAAGCCGTTTAATTTATACTTGACAGGTATACTAAGGCCGAATTCCAAGGAATTATACCTAATACTGGGGCTACTAACGTTTCAACCGCTAGACTTCGACAATTCCTTACGCTAAAAAAGATAATTAGATCGCTTAAGATCGACAAGACGTATATAGGGGAAGCGAATATACTTTTCAGGTCTAGGGATTTAAAACAATCACTCGGTACAGTTAGAGTAGAGCTTGATATCGGTTATACAACTTTCTATATATTAAAGATACTAACCCCTTTTCTTATATATCTAAAAGATATAAATAAGCTTGGTATCTACCTTGATAATACGACAAACAAGCTTATATCTAAGTCAGGGAAGCGTATATATATTCAGCGGAAATAAGGACACCTATAGATCCCCGTTAAAGGGATTAAGCTGCTAAGCATAGCGTTTACTATAGATAATAAGCGTCCTATACCTCTATAACTTATAGAGGCCGAGCTAAGGCGCATTTATCGACACTATAGATACCCTATAGTCGATAGATTATATAAACTACTATAATAAGTAGATTACTAAGTAGAGCATAGCGCTGTTAAGATGATCAACAAGTTCTATTATTTTTATTAGATTAAAAGAGCAGTGCTATAATGATTTAGATTTGCGTTACAAGATAACATTTGCTTTAACTTTGAGATTGTTATAGACGTCTTGGATATCGATAGTTCTAAGGTACTATATATAGTTAACGCTATAACTTTATTCCAGATAGCCTACTTTCTAAACGATCTTTTAGTTAAGAAGATATAGGAGCAGCTAAAGGAATGTTAGATTAATATATACCTTAGACTACCTAATGTTTTACGCTATAATAAAGGAACTAACTTTAAAGCGTATAAGTTCCAGGCTAAGGCTAAGCTTATAGGCATAACTTACTACTCTATGCCAGTTAAGGTATACCAATCAGTCGGCAAGATCGAGCGGTATTATAGGCCACTAAGACAGGCGTACGACATTATCAAATCCAAAACCACTAGGACTTGCTTGAAAGAAGCATGCTTATAAGCAGTACTAAGTATAGTTAACAATACTACTAGCCCGGACAGGCTTGTACTAACGCTCTTAGTTTTTAGTATATACCTACGCCTAACTATAGACGCGCTATCTTCTCTATCTTAACTACGCTAAACAGGCGTAATTCGGAAGGCTATAGCGCAATTATGTATCCTTAATAATATAAGGACTATGCAAGATACTCTTACGCAGTATAATAGACTAAGTGTAGAAGATATACTGCTATACTTACTTAAGGTAGGTATAGAAGTACTAGTATTCTAAGAAACCGATCGATAGATAGGACCCTATAAGGTGATCTTGGCTATAGACACGGCGGTAATCGTCAATATAGTTAACGGACCTATAGAATTTCGGAATATAGTAGTTAAACTATACTACTAGGAGCTAGCGTAGGACGAGCAAGCCGACCAAACTAGGGCTAAGTAGCTAGAGCTATTCCAATATCCCTAGCCTGAACAACCTTGCTAGTACAGACAACCCTAAAAGAACCTAGTACCTACTAACAACTTTATTTCGGAAAAAGAGAAGCGTAACTACAATCTTGCGCTTAAATTATAAGCTAAAGGCAAGATTACTATACCTAGCGTACTATTCTAAGAATCTAATAAAGTAGAACTAAACTCCCTCCTAGTAGCTAGGGTAATCAAAGCGATCTAGATGCTAGTAGACATGTCAAGCTACTAAATTTTCAAATCAAGGATTATCTAGGAAGTAAAAGACAAGCTTACTATACTATACAAAAAGTCACGTTTTATAACTTAGGGATTTAGCAATAAAGACAAGAAGTACCTTCTTACTTAGTCGCTAACAATCTAGCGATATATATAGCGGCTTATACTCTTACTATTCCTAACACTTTAAACGTACTTTGGTTTTAAGACGTAGGTATATAACGTTATCCAGGCTTATATATAAGCTAAGTTATAGCTAGTAAGGAAAGTAATTCTTCTATTACCTAAAGAGCTTAAGACGCTCTATCCCCTATATACTATCTTACTTGTCAAAACCCTATTATATAGACTGGCTAAAGCCAGACTATACTAGTAGGTAATATATATAAACTAGTATACTAAATGTCTTGATCTCAAGCTAAGTACCTTTAACCTATACCTTATAATTAGTAAAATGCAAATTGGAAACGGATTTAGAATCGTTAGCCTATAAACCAATAATACTCTTAATATTAGCGAGCAAGCCTTTATAGATAAGGAGAAGCTTAAGCTGGATAAAGCTAGCTTTAAGTGCAAGCCGCTAGTATTTTTAACGGATAAATCGATCACGGATTTCAATAGATATAGGCTTGAAATAAGTACGGACGCTATCGAGATTCGGCAAAAGGGGCAAGCTATACAACTCGAACTTATAAGCTAAGACGCCAAGACAGCGAAACAAGCATATATCGAACAACGCGTATGCGGTACCTATATTACCATGATTTGCTAATCAGAGGCGACTTTCGACTTATTAGTAGTAGCATAGTTAACTAAGCCTAGTATAGCCAAGATTACTAAGCTTAACGCTTAACTGTAATAGCAGATCGAGAACTTAACGTATAGGCTGCGCTACCTATAACTTGAACTCGAGATAGCCAAGCTCTTTGTCTTTATAGACAGATCATTTGCTAATAATACCGATATAACATTACAGATTAGATTCGTTATAATATTCGGAAACAAGATAAGTAGTATAAACGAGTTTAACCTATATAGCAATATCGTATACTAGTCTTCAACCAAGTATAAGCAGGTAATAAGAAGCGTTTTAGTAAGCGAAATATATAGAATAGTAAGCAGGTTTAATCTTAGGTATATACTATACTAGACGCTTGCTAAGATCTACTTAGGCCTAGGTCTACCCTTGCTACTACTAATTATTATATATACGGATTTGTTTAGCTTATACAAATGCCTGGTAAAGCTTAGTATAACAGCGGAGAAGCGCCTTATAATCGACATAATAGCACTGTACTAGAGCTATAAAAACCGTAAAATCGCAGAAATTAGGTAGATTAGTAGCAACGACAACCTAGCCAACGCTATAACCAAGTGCACGCCGAATAAGACGCTTAAAAGGCTTATTACTACAAATATAGCTAAGATTAGAGTAGAAGGCTAGGTTTAACGCCTAGCTAAGTAATAGAAAGAGTCTATATAACTTAGGGTAGGATTGTAAGTATAAAAGACAAAGACTGCTAGGACGATTCATTTATATTTACAGTATAATAAGGAACGTAAGGTAAAGCGTAAAACAATCTTAATTTATACTTTTATAGCTAGTGCAATATACGTGCCAGCGCCCCCTACCCCCTAATCACAATAACAAAATATTAATAGCCTTACCTATAGCAGCTATTACTATAAGCTTTTTCTATATAGGCGTTATACCTGCTATAGACGCCCTACGCTTAACAAAAGCGCGCGCCTTGTCTACCAAAACCAAGGCACACTTAGCGCTATCGCGCTATATCTTCCAATCCTACAACCAATAAGTATTCCGATTAAACAATAGACAATACTAAAGATTGTAACTTACTTTAGCCTTTATAGCTAGGTTAGAGCAGAGCTCTAAGAAGCAGTCTAAGAACGGACGGACTAACTTAGGGCTACAACATACATTAGGAACAATAAAATAATAGAAACAATACGCAAATAGAACTTATATTAATATATATAAGTGCCCGGACAAGCACTACTAGCACTAGAGGCTATAGCCTAATATACGGTCGTAGTACGCCATATATAGCACGAAATTGCCAGACTCGTTAAACAAGTCCTTAACGCCTACTAAAAGCAAGTACAGGTAGCTAAAGCAAAGGACAGCGTATATAGCACTATATAGGCTATAAACTTTATACGTATTAGTAATATTAATAATAAGGATAATAAGAGTAAGACGCTTATCCTCTAGTTTGTATATACAAGCGCGTAACGACCTTTTACAAGGCTTTGTACAGTCCGACATACAGCGCACATGGCAGCTAGAGCAGACGACAGAGTTGTTCAAGCTTTCGCCGGACAATAAACTTGCTGTTACTGCTACTAGTATCGCTACCGGGAGTACAGACGCGCTTATAGCGACGTATAGCACCTTGCGCCGTATATATGCAGCCACTAACGCCACCTTCTTTACAGCTAGCAAGGTAGGCAGGGCATACTTATATGCCTTATATACAGCAATCTCTACCTTATATACCGCCTTCTCCTCTGCCTCCTCCTTATACCAGAGTATAGCAGCCTGCTCAAGCAGGATATATATATATACAATCAGCCCCTTAGAATCAAGAGGCGTAGAGTTAGCGTCAGTATAGCTACCTATAGACTTAGGCTACATAGCAAGCACAGCTATATCTGCGGCGTCAGGATCGTCGCTGTTATTATTATCGTCGTTGCCGTTGTCGCCGCCTACTACGCTCTTCTAGTCGCTATTATCAGCAACAGTACACTTAGACATGTCCTTAGACGCATTATCATTACCCTTCTAAGCAAAATGCTCGTCAGAAGCGTTAGTTATAAGTGTATTAAGGGCATTGCTACCCTTGTCCTTAGTATATATATAGGCGTCGCTGCCTATACTCCTATAGAAGCACCTACTCTATTTATTATCAAAATCCGACATTATAAACAATAAGATTAGTACGCTCGAGCATTAGTACATAAAGGTAAGCAACTTACTTATTACTGTTAATACTACTACTATTGTTACTACTGCTGCTACTACTATTGTTGTTACTACTACTGCTACTGCTAGTACAGATCATAGGGAGAAAGAGAACAGGTAGTATACAGTAGGAGAACCTACCTATTTATAGGTTTGGGGCAAGAGCGTTCAGAGTTCGTAATCAGCTAGCCTAGAGCTCTGATTTTCCTATTATAATTCCTATTTAGGACTATAAGCTTTTACAACAATAGTTACCAGTGCAATATACTTACTATTACGCTGTTTAGAGGCGCATATAGAAGGTGCTAAAGTTACGCCTTCTATACTAGGGACTAGCCAGCAGAATCCAACATTCTAATTAGTAAATAAGAAGTGAAGTAATTAGGATTTCCTATTTCTAGTAATAAGGAGAGCGAAGTGATCTAGGATTTTCTATTCCGATTAACAAGGCGCTAGCGCAGTTATAAAAGAAGAGTTGCCGGTGTTAATTATAGTAAGGGGAATTAGGTGCTGATCCCTATAACCGCGCAGCGTATGCGCACTTCGCTCTAGGGAATTAGACGCACCCTATGCCACTTGTACAACAGCTATAAATGACGCACCTACGTACTATATAATAGTCGCTAACAAGCGCTCCGCTTAACATATGTATTTAAGGGGTACGCAACTACCCTCTAGATAGAGGGAGATATAACAATCCAGAACTAGAACTTAAACTAGTATTTCCTTGCTGCTCGCTTTGCTCTTTATCGTTTTAGATCACTACGATCTCCGGAAACCTACCAACAAGTAAGGTAATAAAGCTAATAGTACAGAGATATACCTCTCCTATAGTACTAGAAGAATTAAAGAGCAACCTAGGGCAGGCAATAAACGCCAAGATAAAGTCGTACTAGAGAAAAGTCAGCTTAATAATATATATAGTAGTAATTATAAGGGTTAATATAGCGTTTACTATATTAAGATTATCGAGATTTCTTACAAACCTAGGTCCGGAGTATTATAAGGTAGTAGATTGTTGCCTTAACTACCTATACTATTCTAGGAATTAGTACCTTTAGCTTAGGGGTAGAGATACGTATAAGGTTTGGTATAATGCTTCCTTTGCCAACAATATAGCCGATCGGAAAAGCTCTTAAGGATATATAATTAAGCTTTTTAGTAGGCTGGTTGCTTAGAGGGCAAGTAAGCAGACCTATATAATAACTTCTACTATAGAAGCGGAATTGGTATCTATAATAGAAGCAGTATAAGAAGTGCTATATCTCTGCCGCCTAATCCATAATCTCGGAATCGGTCTTGAAAGGGAGTATGGCATATAAGTGTTCTATAATAACGCCTAAACCGTAAGACTAGTAACTAGGGACGAAACACTGAAAACGAAGCTCTAGTATATCGATATCAAGAATTACTAGCTCTAGTAGGAAGTTGTTATAGAAAGGGTTCTTACAGACTATGTGCTAATAGATCAACAATTAGCAGATAGCCTGATAAAAGTTCTTATAAACAACAGTTTTACTGCTTTCTATAAGCAAGTTGGTATAGTAGAAAGGAAAGAAAAGATTAAGAAGCGGTAGAGGGAGGAAGGCTAAGATATAGAGACTTAGTAGCTAGTATAGAAGGGAGTACCCTAAGAAACTAGTCTATTAAGCTAAACGTTGCTATTAAAATCCATAAACGTAAAATTAATTGGGGCCTAGCTAGAAGTCCTAGGGTATATTAGAGCAGTAGCAGAATCCTCTGCTATAGCAATGTTAGTAGCCTGTAGTACGCTCTTCCTGTTATTATTATTATTGTTGTTATTGGACTCTATTACTGCCTTTTTTACTAGCTTCTTTATCTCTTCCTTCCTCTAGATAGTCGTAGCCTGTTTCTGCATCTATAGCTCTTAGATTAAGCTGGCGTACTCTCTAATAAGAGTATATAACGTCTAGACAAGGATAGTTAGGACAGACTAGAAGTATAGTAGGATAGGATTATAGGGTAACTTACTACTAGGGCTATAACACTAGAAGAGTATTTAACGATATAGGCCTAATAGGCCTATATAGCTGCTAAGATCTTATTGTTATCCGCTAGAAACGCAGGTTAGTATAAACGGCACTAAGGGAGTATATATAGGCTGGACTTACAAGAGACATATAGATACTGGCAATAGGAGCAATTTGAATACCGCGACCGAGAAGAAACGCGGGGACCGAGCTGCGCTATATACGGCGCTAGAGGGGAAAAATCGCCAGAATCGGCCTACAAGACCAAGCGTATAAGACAGCGCTTATAGTATACCTTATACAGCTTACCGTCCTAGATAGTAGAAACCGCCAGTAATATAGATAGTAACACCCTTATAGGCATAGACTGTAAGGCTAAGCTTGATACTAGCTTACTTATAACTAGCTTCTTATAGACCGGTGTTACTAGCCCCCTAGTGCCAGCTGCCGGCAAATGTACCCTAGGGACTGTTAAGACTAGGGCGGCAATAGCTGCCAGCGTAGGTAATAGACCTAAATCCCTAAAACGCAGCTTCTTCGACAACGGTAGTACTACAACGTTGTTATCCTCCTTATTATTATCCTGGAAAAACCAGACTAGATATAGACTATTAGCTATTAAGAGAACTACCTAGGAAAGGTAAGATATAAACCGCGTTTCTGGCCTAATAAGGGCAAATCTCCTGCTACTAGGGTAGTAGGCTGCTCTAGAACTAACTCCTCCTTCTAAGTAGATATCTACGATAAAAGGAAGTTAGAAAAACTTATAAAAACTAAATATAGTGATTATAAGAAGCCTTATAGTAAGAAGGGCAAGTATAGAAAGATAAAAATACGTTTGTAGGAAGAAGGAAATTTTTAGAGCTCTAGGGGAGGCAAGTAGATTTTACATCTAACTAGCCAACGTATAAAAAGAGTAACAACGCAGGCGGTTAAAAATCACGCCCTTTCCCCTAACTTCTACTTCCTCCTTCCTAAAAAGGGACAGCATACCCTAATACTAAGAAGAGAGAGGTAGCAGACCCTTACCGATTAACAAGCCTCGATACGTATAGATATAAAACACAAGAGTAAAGAAAGAAGCCAGGTAGTATACCTATAATAGGAATAAGAAGAAAAGGGCAGCATACCCTAACAGAGAAGAGAAGCTAGGGTAGTATACCTTAAGGAAGAGGCAGTATACCTTAACCTAAAGGAAGAGGTAGTATACCTCGACCTAAATAAGGAAGAGGCAGTATACCTTAACCTAAATAGGAAAGGGCAGTATACCTAGACCTTTAGATCTAGCGAGACTCGCTTTATTAGTTTAACTACCTTATTACCCGGATTAGCCCCTATAGAGATAGTAAGGAGCAGAGAAGAGACCGCCGCTAAAGTGATAAGCTAGTGTTTATAACGCTAAAGGTGGTTTATAAGGCACCTGCAAGATCGGCAGAGGTAAAGGAAGTATAATAAAAGAGATAAGCGTTCCTAAGCTGAACGGCAACCTAGTAGTCTCTAATAGAGTAAGGTATTACGCCGGTTAACTACCTGGATAGCAGACCATAGTAACAACCATTAGGTATCCCTGGAAATAAGATTACAATAGTTAAGAAGAGCCTAATAGTTCCCCTTATAAAAAGGCACCTCTAAGATCAGTAGAGAAAGCAGGTTAGAGAGAGAGCAGCCAACTTTCCTAGACCCTATCTAGGTTAGCGACTAGTAATATCTATTAGAAGCCTGATCTTAATAATCCGGAGCACCCTAACAAGTCCCTATAGAGGAACAGGACTGTAGGGTAGTAAAGCAGCTAAGTATTACCTATTAGGACAATCCCCTTTCTGATTAAGCTATAGAATAACTACCTTTCTACTAGCCTAGGAAGCACTATACAACCGGGGAATAGAGACCTTAGGGGTATTAATAATAATTACTAAGAAATAGACCGTACTGCCGCCTATAAAGCCTAACTACAACCTCTATAATCCCAGAATACAGGTACTATAAGCGTATATTACTGCTAAATACGTTGTTAATAAGGAAGAGCCTTATAGCAAGGCCCGGGATCGCTATTATGAACCTAGACCTAGGGGTATGTTAGACAACGTAGCGCTTATATCACTCTGGTAGAACCTCGGTATCCCTAACAGAAGTAGGGCATAGGGTTGCCTTATCAAGCTTAGGAGTAGGGTATAGGGAGGCCCTAGTTAATTAAGGTAGATATAGCTACGATTCCCTATATTAAGCAGATTAAGCCTACTTTGGGGCCTATAAACGTTGCAGGGGGGACAGAGAAAATCTCTGCCCCGGGCAGCTAGAGCGCAGGTCAAGAGGGAACAGAGATCAACACACAGAATCGATTAATCAGAGCTCACAGATTCCAATAGTATTTATATGGCTACGTTACATATGCTATTGTCATAGGCTTGACATGTGCAGTCACATATGGACCAGTCAAGACCCTGTACATGTATATATTAAGGACCCGACAACCCTGTCCCTTCCCCTTATTATATAACAACTTACCTTCTTACCTCTTCCTTGTTTAGACCTTAATAGTTTATTATACTGTATATTCTTTTACTTCTTTATAAGCCTATAAGCAAGGACTACTATCCTCTAACAAGTTGCCTAGGACTTATATAAAGCGCTCTCTCTATCCCTTGCTATTACCCCTATCTCTATCCCTATCCCTATCCCTATCCCTGTTCCTATCCCTATCCCTATCCCTGTTCCCCCTATTCCCTCCTCTACCTCTAACACTGTACCTACAATCTAACATTAATATAGTACTAATTAACACTATAGTAGCACTAAACCCCTCTACCTCTACCTATAGTAATAAGAACCCTAGTATATCTAATATACCTGCTTCTATCTCTGTAGAACAGTTTCTCTTAGATAACAGCCTTATAGCCCTTGTATCTATAGGCATTCCTTCCGATATCCTATACCTAGTAGCAACAGCGGTAGCCTATAGTAGCCCTAGCTATAAAACACTTACTAGCTTTATAATAGGCCTTAACAAATTTATCTAGGCTAGGGGTGCTAGTAGTTTGCCTATACCTGGCCTAGTACTATCTATAATACCTCCTTTAACCTTTATAACTACTATAGTACTATACCCCCTAGTTACCCCTTCTATCTATACCCCCCCTCTTAGCCGCCCTATCAGCGCGGATCTGCTAGTGTTCTAGAGGGATACTATACATGTTATAGAACGCTAAATAAAGTATCTTACCTAGAAATCACAAGTCTATATTAAGCTAGCTATTAACTATACGTACTTTACTAGCCCCTTACTATAAGTGCTTTATATCTTCTAGCACCTTACTAGCGAATTTTATTAGTATATTTATCTAGATATCGATACGTTGGTTAGATACGGCAGCTTATCTATCTCTTTAGTTAGGAATATCTTTAGAATTCTCAACTAGTAGTACGTTATAGAGGATATTACTACTATAGGACTAGTACGCCTCTACTAACTAAATATAGACTATAACCGACTTACCTATATAGACTTCCTTTTTAAGTTGGTCTAGATATACGAGTACTCTGGCTAGACAGACTAGTAGCAAGTTGCTGCCCTTTAAGATAAGGTTAGCAAGTGCCTATAGAACGCTATAATTAGTATAGTAGATCGCCTAGGCCCTATTAACTTTGCTAGGTAGGCCGACCTTCTTAGAAAGTTATAGAATAACCTTAACTATAAGGTTCCCAGCCTCACCCTACTGCCGGGCCCTATACTAGACGGCGATCCTATAGTACTTAGTTGTATTCCCGCTAGTAGGAATATAGCCGAGGAGCGCCAGCGCTGCTATAGTAATAACTTATACTACTATTACGGAGCATCTAGGTATAAAGCCTCTAATTATCTAGCCTCTAAAAAAGCCTGCTCTACCTCTAGCTTACCCGCCCCTACAGCCCCCTTGTCTATACTAGGAAAAGCCTAAGCCTAGGTATATGGCTCCTAGCGCCATCTAGGCTCTCTGCTGGCAAACCGCTTATACTTTCCTCTATCTATACTAATTCTTTCTTGCTATTTAGAGCCTTAGTTCTATTTAAGGATAACGTTTTCTCTATATAGATGTTTATTAACTCTAGTTACTTGCTATTCGGCTTTATAAACAAATTGATAGTTACCTGCCCTTACCTTGCTATAACTCTGCTCTATTACTTACAACCGCTATACCTTGCTAATAGTATACTTATAGGCTACGTTACCCTGGAGTACTAGGTATTATACCGCCTTAGGGCCTTATAGGAATCTATATCCCTATATATATAGTCCCTTAGTCCCTATAGGCCTGATATTATATTAGGTTTATCATAGCTCCAACTCTATAACCTATCTCTAGACTAGGCTGCTAGTACCCTATCGCTTAATAGCTTTCTAGTCTATAAGCTCGACGACTTTTTATAGGCACCTTGCCGCTATATAGGCCCTGCCCCCCTAGCCCCTTCAACTACTGGTAATAACCTTGCTTTATTACTAGCTAAACCCTTTCTTGAATTCTATAAGGCCCTAATAGTCTTCCTTAACTGTATTTCCTTCTATAAGCTATATTTAGTGTTAGATACTCTCTATGCTATTAGTATATTACTAGTAACTCTATAATTTCCTATTAGTACATTACTAATAGCCCTAGGGTGTCCTAAAGATACTACTACTAGGCCTAGCCTTATCCTAGGGCTACCTCTAGACTACCTACTAGCTGCCCTTACTATAGTACTATCCTAGCTCCTATATATCAGACGACGATATAGACAAATTCCTTACTACTAAGGTACCCCTTTCTAACAATAACGTCTTACACCGCCTCCCTTTAGTATACTATAACCTAGTTACCGAATTCCTACTATAGAATAATAAGACCCTCCCCCTATATCGCCCTTTTAACTACTAAGTTAACCTTCTATTAGGTGCTTTGCTCCTAGCCTCCTAGGCGTGCCTTATAGGGGCCTAGGAGCTGCTTGTTTTTTGCAAATACCTAGACAACCATCTCTCTAAAGGTTTTATCAGGGCTAGTATATCTTCTACTATTACGCCGGTACTCCTAGCCTATAAGCCTAGTAATAGGATTAAGGTCTATATTAACTACTATAGGCTTAATAATATTACAGTTAAGAACTATTACCCTATTCCCCTAATATAGGAGACCTTAGACCTGCTCTACTAGGCTAAAATCTTTATAAAGCTCGATATAACAGCAGCCTTTAACCGTATATAGATTGCTCCTAGTAATAAATGGAAAACAGTGTTTATTATGCGTTTTAGCCTCTATAAATGCCTTATTGTAAATTTTAGGATGACTAGGGCGCCTAGCTTATAGTAACAACTTATTAACAGCATGCTCTTCGACATTTTAGACAAGTATATTACTATTTACCTAGATAATATCCTTATCTTTAGCAACTTAACAGCGGATTGTAAGAATTATATACAGGACGTCCTTCCCTAGCTTATCGACGCTAGGCTAATAGTAGATATTAATAAATACAACTTCTATATTATAAAGACTAAGTACCTTAGTATTATTATTTCTACTACTAGGATTGAGATAGATCTGGAAAAGACTTTAGCTATCTGCTTATAGCCCGGCCCTATATTATTAAAGGACCTTTAGTACTTTCTTAGCTTTACCAACTACTATTACCAGTTTATTATAGGGTTTTCTTCTATTATATAGCCCCTTATAAAGCTTTGCTAGGCCGGAGCCTAGCAAGGCCTATAGACCCTAGAGAGCGCTACTAACTTAGCGCTCTGCTACCTCTATAACGCCTTTACTTTAGCGCCTTTACTAGTCTACTTTAACCCTATATAGCGGACTATAGTTAGAATAGATATATCTAACTAGGCATCGGGTAGTATACTATCTTAGTATAACTTGGCAGATATCCTCTATCCTATTATCTACTTCTCTTCTAAGTATTCCCTAGCTAAGTATAACTACGAAATATATAATAAGGAACTCCCAGTAAATATTAAGATATTTGAAGAATAGCAACTGGAATTATAGGGGTAAGAGCTATTGGAATGGGTAATCCTATATAAGGATCTGTAACCACTATAGCCTACTAGTAGTAGTCGTATAGGGTACGTAGGGGCAGCAACAGCGTTGATATGGCCTAAATAGCACTTCCTAGGTATGTGCTAATATAGTAAAGTAGGGCCCTTTACTGTATTCCCTCTATAAAAGTCCTTATATAACGGTATAGTTATAGGCTATAGCGCTATATTATAGGGGCTTTAAGCTTATATATCACGGCTTTCAGTAGGTCTTATAGGCCTATAAGGCTTATAGTTGTAGGTAACGTAGTAACTTGATTTCTAGTCCAAGTAGGTAAAGCTTTGCAATTTCCTTTCCTACATATACCCTCCGGCACCGTTCCTGCCCTCTATACGGCAGGAGCGCCTTAGTAGGTGTATGGCCACTTCCTGAAAAACCAAATAAGCTGGCGATTTTAAATAATCGACTCACGGCTACCTAAGCTGCAGGGTAAGCCGCACGACTTTTCCTGTAAGTTCTGTTTTCGCTCCTACGGTGCAGGGTAGGTACAGGGTAGGTAGGTGTCCTAGTAGAAGAGCCTTTTAAGGCTATTTCTAGCGCTTATACAGCCTAAGGAGGCTGTCTCCACAAAAGTGGGGCATAAATCTAAAAATAGAAAAGCCTTTTAAAGCTATTTCTAGGCTATATAGTAGAGTATATAGCTTAGTCAGCAGTATCTACAAAAGTGGGTCCACCCTTAGAATATAGCTATATATCTAGTAGTTCGAGAACTGAAATCCGTTTTGCCTAAGCTATAACCGTTAGAGCGCTATAGCTTATTTTGTACGTTTAACACCCCCTCTATTCTTCTGTTCCTTTATAAGCCTTAGAAAGCTATATATAGGTAAAGAATAGAAGAATCCTAAGAAATAAGAACGTAAGAGCAAAACTATTCCGTTAGACAAAGGGGTTAGGCCCTTATATATATATAGGATAAACCCCTATTATATATAGAAAGAAGTAAGAATATATATAATGTTGAAATCAAACCTATAACCTATTTAAAGGTATAGGTACTATAGCTTTAAAGCGTATAGTAATATATAATATCTAAATATTCTATACCCTAGCGACTAATAGACGTACTAGAGTATAGAAGGAGTAAAGGGCTTATAAACGCCTTTATCCTCTTATAGAGAAAACAATTTTTAGCACGGTTTTAAATTTTATGCCCTTTTTTACTCCGTTCTTTCAGCCAGTTCTAGTAAGGAAATAACAGGTAGTCATATAGAGAATCCCCCTCTAAAGGAAAGTATACTACTAGTAATAGCCGGAGCCTATATTTTCCAAATATAGCTATACTATATACTAGAGTACTTCTAGACGTAGCTAGAGTAATATAGGCCTCCCTAACGCCGCAGGGAGCTGATGCCAGCACAAGGGCGCCTATAGAACTGTACTACAGTAGCTAGGACCTTATAAGCCTTTTAAGGCTATATAGAGGAATTAGGTGATTCCAGAGGGCTATAAAGTAGCCGGTACTATTGACTGGTCTTATAAGCTAATCAGGCTAAGCCAGGCCTTCTATATATATAGTACAGAATATATATATATATAGGGGTAGAAGGTAGCTTAGTAAAAAGCTCCCTTAGGTTGTAGGCCTAAAAGCCTGATAAAAGACTGAAAGCCACTAACTAGTAGGGCTTTAGTAAGTCCGTCAGCCGGCATACACTTAGTATTAAGATATATAATAGTAACTATTTTAGCCTTAACCTGCTCTCTAACGTACCGGAATTTCAGCAGGGTATACTTAGTTCTAGCGTGTAGCGCTGGGTCATTAGCCACCGTTATAGAGCCCTGATTATCTCCATAGAGAGTAATAGGGTAGTCTATAGGTCTGTAAAGTTCAGAAAATAGCCCTATAATCCACTGTACTTCGCGTATAGCCTCTGTAAGTCCATCAGTTTCAGCTTCTAGGGTAGAGAGAGCAATAGTAGTAGCTCTTTTCGTTTTCCAGCTAATAGGCCTACCGGCTAACTTATATAGATAGCCGTAGGTGGATTTACTAGTAGCCTTATCCCCTGCAAAATCAGAATCACTAAAGCCTATAGGGACTAGACTACTATTAATTATAGAAGTCCAGCTACTACCTTTACTATTTCTAGAATCTACTATAGTAGTAGAGGTAGTAGTTAGGGGCCTAGGCCCTTCCTTAGAGTAAAAGTCTCTACTAAGCTTAGTAGTTGTATTACTACTATTACTAAGCTTAGGCCCTAAATCAGCTACTGTATTTCCGTTATAGCTAAAACAGATGCTATAGTCTTTAGTACTGTTAAGATACTTAAAAAGATTTTTAGCAGCGTTTAAGTGTAATTTTGTAGGTCTATTTAAAGACCTAGAGAGCCACTATACGGTAAAGCTAATATCTACCCTAGTAAGGAGCATTATATACATAGCTGTTCCTACTAGGCTTTGATAGAGCTTAATTTCCGTAGAATTACAGAGGTGGCTAGCAATATCTTCCTCTAGTTGAAGTTGACTTACTAGCCCCGGCTGTAAGGGAATAGATATAGGCTTAGAATCGGCTAAGTTAAAGCGGCTAACCGCCTCTTCTATATACTGTGACTGGTTAAGCCACAGGCGCCTATTAGGTCTATCCCTTATAATCTGCACGCCTAGGAAATAGGCGGCAGGCCCTTAGTCTTCTATAGCGTAGACCTTATTAAGCCGTTTCTTTAAATCAGTTATATAGCCTATATTAGGCCCTATAAATAGACAGTCATCTACATAGGTAACGATAAAGTGGCAGGTTTTAGCATTATAGAAGACCTCTGGATCTGAAATAAGAGGGAGATAGCCTAGGCTCTTAAGTAAGATTTTAAGCTTATCTTGCCACTCTCTAGGGCTTTGTTTTAGACTGTATAACGCTTTAGATAGTTTAATAATATTAGGAGTAGAAGGATTATAGCCGTATTTCAGTAAAAGCTTATAAATAGCCTTATTAGAAGCTGCTAGGTCTAATAGTCCTTCAGGGATTTCCATATATATTTCTTCTCTAAGAGCGCTATTAAGAAATGCCCCTATAAAGTCAGCTTGTTCTATTTCCCAGTCTAGAACAGCACCTATAGCTAGAAGTATACGCCAAGTAGGTGGTATACTAGTAGAGGCGTAGGTTACAGTATAATCTAGGCCTTCTACCTGTATAAAGCCCCTAGCTACTAACCGAGATTTATACTTAATAGGCCTATTTTTAGCGTCCTTTTTAACCTTAAGAACGTTTCGACAGGTAATAAGCTTACGGTTAGAAGGTAATAGACTCCTAGGTAGGAATTTAAAAACCCCTAGCTCTAATAACTGGATAAATTCCTTGGTAATAGCCTCTAACCACTTACTACGCTCATCTCTAGGTAGTTTTAAGACTTGCTTATAAGTAGTAGGCGTACTATCCTTAGATATTACCCTTTTTCGAGCCTTATAGACAAAAGACAGTATATAGCTACTAGTCTTAGCTAAAAGCTTATAGTAATCGAGCTGCATTTTGTCCCCCTCTGAAATAAGATCACTATTATCAAGAGGTTCGTTCGTTATAGGCTGATTAGGCGCTATAACTTCTATAGGCTTAGGTGCAAAAATAGGCTCTATAGTTTGGGGAAACACCTCTGGTAATTCAGGCTTTCTAATAGATATAGTTGGCCTAGTAGACTCTACTATAACCGGATTTATAGGCTTATCCGGTGAGGGTTCATCTAATTCACTATTGGAAGAAGATTCGTAGGGTTCTAGCTTACTAGGTCCTATTTCTATACTAATAGGCTTTTCAGTATTAAGATTAGAAGGGTCCGGGCTGACAGCCTCCTCTAAATCTAAGTCTAGGTCTACTAATTCCCCCTCTAAAGCCGTATTATCAGTAGGCTGACTTAGTACTATATTATCCTCTATGAACTTAACAGTAGAGGTTTTAAGTACTGCTCTTCTAGACGGTATATATACTAGGTAGGTCTTAGAACCTAATACCGCTAGTAATTTACACTCTTCCGTTCTAGAGGTAAATTTTAACGATTTAGACCGTTTTTCTAGAGGTATAATCGCCTCTCCTCTAGCGCCTATAGCCCTATAGCGCTCTAGGTTAGGTATATGTGGAATACCAGGCTCTAGCTTGTCAAATAGCGCCTGGAAAGGAGTGGTTTCCTTATTAGTTATAGCTGTACTATTAACTAATTTCACTATAGCCTCTAGTATAAAGCACTATAAATACTGGGGTAAAGCGCTACTAAGAATAGTACACCTTATACGGTCTAGTATAACTCTCACTGATCGTTCTACTAAGCCGTTCTGCTTGTGGATATAGGGGGCAGAAGTGCTAAATTTAATACCCCTTTTAGCTAACCAAGTAGTTAATAAATCAGTTATTTTAGTACCTCTGTCAAAGTGGAATTTAGTAGGATATCTACCAAATCCATTCCTTAGGCCCCTAAAAAAGCCCTTAATAGCGTTAGCTACTATAGGGCCTGATTTATTAGGTAGGTTAAAAACCCACCTATACCTACTTTTACAGTCAACTAGAAGTAAGACTATAGGGTTTCTATTATAAGGCCTAGGCCTAATTTTAACAGTATCGCCCTCTATTGAGTCTAAGACCCTAGGTGGGTCAGGTATTAAAGCCTTACTAACCCTTCTCACTGCTTTACCTCGATCACAGCTAGAGTAGTGAAAATCAGCTTCCTTTATTTTATCAAAATTAGGCAGCCCTTTAGTAATACTAGAGGTCTTTTTCAAAAGACGTAGGCCTATATGGCCTAGCCTAACGTGCCATAATTTAGCTAAATTAAGTAGATTATAGTAATCTCGCTGACCTATATTAGGCTCCTTTAAAGTAGGGCTAGATATAGCCTTTTCTACTACTTTATTCCCCTCTATAACTGGCTCTCTTAGCATACAGGGCAGGTCTCTAGTGCCAGTTAAGGGCTTAGGCTCCCTAGTCTTACGGTGACTTTGATAGGGGGCCTGGGCAGTAGCTAAGGGCTCTACAGGCCTACGGGGCCTTTTCCCCCTTAAAGAAGGTCCTATACCTTCTAAAGTAGTACCCTTAGCCGGAGAATTCCTTAGCTTATAGCGCTTATTAGGCTCTATAGCTTCGGATACTATAGCATCCTCTATAATAGGTCTATAGTCTTCCTTTCTAATAGAATTAGAAGGAATTTCCACTACTATCTTATTACGCTGCGGCTCTATACTTTTAGTAGTATAACTAGAAAGGCCTAAAGGAAAAGCAAAATTTGCATGTAATATAGGCTTAGAGCTGCCTTTAACGTCAAGAAAAAATCCTGATTTCTTAAAGTCTAGTATAGCTATACAGCGTCTATCACCCCCGTAAAGGGTTTCCTTTATAAGGCAACCTCCCGAATCATAGTACCTAACCCCGCTAACAATATTTATATCAATATTAGGTAGGTATAAAACGTTATCTAATACTAATTTAGTATAGGTAGGGGGGGCCTTTCTAGATAGTACTTCTAGTGTAATAGAGCCTATACTAGCCGGGCTTACAGGGCCATTTCCAGTGTTAATAGGGCGTAACTGGCCTGTATTAGGCGTAAAGGTAGTAAACCGCTCTTTACTATTACTGATATGGTCCGTAGATCCTGTATTGTATAGCCAACTATTATAAAGAGCGGGGTCTCTAGGGCGTCTTCTAGGCTTATTATCTTTATATTTTGCCTTGTTATTAGAAGAGGTTTTTAGGCCTTTTCCTTTAAAGTCCTTACGCTCCTTATACCCTTTTAACGCTAATAGCTGTGCTAATTGGGTATTAGAATCGCTAGAAGAACTAGAATTGGAACTAGAGTCGGATTCCTCTTCTTCTTCTATAGCTAGGTTATAGGACCCTAGTATAAAGGAGGCCTGTTCGGCACTTTTAGCACTATAATTCTGCCCTTTAACATTATAACTAGCCTTCTTCTTACCCTTTTTCTTATTTTTACCCTTCTTACTAGGGTTAGAATTTGAATTAGGGGTTGAATTAGAGCTATTAGCTATGTAAGCTACTCTATATGCCTCTGTAGCCGGGTTCCTAGATTCTTCTAAAATATCAGCTATTAGATATTCTATATTAAGGCTAGAGGCTGTAAGGCCTAGCATTCTAGCCTGTCTTATAGAGCTCTTTTGGCGTGATACCCAGCTAGGAAACTTAGATTCTAGAGCCTTAAAATACTGATTTAGTATTAAAGAGGGATCTATATCTATTTTAGCTATGGTAAGCTTAGCAAGATAGCCGTTAAATTCAGCGTTAAAAGCTGATAAGCCTTTTTTATAGGTACTAAAGGTAAGGGCGTGGAATTCGTTATAGACGTCCTCCTTTTTAGACTCTATAGGTCGGCTATACTGCCTAACAAGCAGCTTAAAGGCCTTAGAAGGTATATGAATCCACGATATAGCAGCCCTAGGGCTACTAGATAAGCTATTACGTAGGAGCATTAAAAGAACAGCTTGATCAGAGTCGCTATAAGTGTTAGATATATCAGGGTTTTCTAAAAAATTAGATATCCCTAACGCTCTTAGTACTATACTTAAAGCCTGAATCCACTGTTCAAAATTGCTTTCCCCGCTAAGCTTACTATCGTCCGGTATAGTATAGGCCTTTTTAGAAAGCTCCTTTACTATACTACTAGTAATAGTATCCTTAAAGCCTTCCTTAGACCCTGTATCTATAGGGGGGTCTAAATTACTAGTAGCTGTATTATCTATAGCCGGCCCTAGATAGGGCTCTTTCCTAGGGGGATGTAGAGGAGAATCTAAATCCATAGTACCGCTAAAAGGATCAAATCTAGGACTATAGCTAGTCTTTTCAGTAGCAGCAGCATTGCTACTATTAGTTAGAGAAGCTAAAGTAGAAGATATATTCTTTATAGCGCTAACGCTATCCTCGACAGAGGCTTTTAGGGTATTTAGACTTAAAAGTAGTGTTTTTATATCACTAGATTGGCTAGCTATAACTCGGTCATAAGATTTTATATTCTGTTTTAGGAATTCTATAACCTCGCTATAGTCTTCGCTATCTTCCTTATCTTCTGATAGGGTTTGTATAGGTGGTGGAGGCCTAGAAGATTGCCCTGGATCAGCTGGGTTACTAGCCCTTTTAGGGGCTATACCCTTCCCTTTAGCTTGATCCGCCATTGTAAATAGGCTACTATTTACTTTATAGTGCTAGCTAAAGCACTTAATTAGCTTCCAGTTCACTAAAGCTAATTAGCTAGCTTACTAATTATAGTAGTGATTTTCTAGGCTAGTCTTAGCGCTTAGTAGGTTTATAGCACTGCCTACTTGCTACTTAGTAGGGCTTTCTAGTAGAAATTCTAAACTAGGCTCTAAGATAGGGACTAGAGACTTCGACGTAGGGACTTAACTACCGCCTATAGATATATCTATAGAAAGGGCTCTATAGTAGGGAAATATAGGTCTTTAGCACTAGAAATTCTAAAACGCTAGCCTTTCTACTTCCAGCTATAAGTAGAAAGGTCTTTTAGTATAGGTAAGTATACTAGCCTAAGCGTATAAGAGCCCCAAATGCTCGTTAATACTATAGGACTTAGATTTCTCAGCGATTTATCCTTCTAGATTTTCAGGCTTTTTAGTCCTTAAATAGCCTTCAATAAGATGTAATATATAGCTTTTTAGGGCTAATATAGTACTATATTTTCAGCTATAAGAGGCTTAAATAGCCCTATATATATAGGCAGAGGTAGCGCTTTGAAATTGGACTCCAACGATAACTATCCCACAGGCTATCCGGGCTTATAACCTATTGGAATGGGTAATCCTATATAAGGATCTGTAACCACTATAGCCTACTAGTAGTAGTCGTATAGGGTACGTAGGGGCAGCAACAGCGTTGATATGGCCTAAATAGCACTTCCTAGGTATGTGCTAATATAGTAAAGTAGGGCCCTTTACTGTATTCCCTCTATAAAAGTCCTTATATAACGGTATAGTTATAGGCTATAGCGCTATATTATAGGGGCTTTAAGCTTATATATCACGGCTTTTAGTAGGTCTTATAGGCCTATAAGGCTTATAGTTGTAGGTAACGTAGTAACTTGATTTCTAGTCCAAGTAGGTAAGGCTTCGCAATTTCCTTTCCTATATATACCCTCCGGCACCGTTCCTGCCCTCTATACGGCAGGAGCGCCTTAGTAGGTGCATGGCCACTTCCCGAAAAACCAAATAAGCTGGCGATTTTAAATAATCGACTTACGGCCACCTAAGCTGCAGGGTAAGCCGCACGACTTTTCCTGTAAGTTCTGTTTTCGCTCCTGCGGTGCAGGGTAGGTACAGGGTAGGTAGGTGTCCTAGTAGAAGAGCCTTTTAAGGCTATTTCTAGCGCTTATACAGCCTAAGGAGGCTGTCTCCACAAAAGTGGGGCATAAATCTAAAAATAGAAAAGCCTTTTAAAGCTATTTCTAGGCTATATAGTGGAGTATATAGCTTAGTCAGCGGTATCCACAAAAGTGGGTCCACCCTCAGAATATAGCTATATATCTAGTAGTTCGAGAACTGAAATCCGTTTTGCCTAAGCTATAACCGTTAGAGCGCTATAGCTTATTTTGTACGTTTAACAAGAGCAACCGGCTAACGTCTTAACAGATTATAAAAACCTATAGTATTTCTATTCTACTAAGATCCTAAATTAACAGTAAGTGTCGATTGCTAGCGGGCTATCGTAGCTGGTATGGGTTGGTCATGGTAAGGGAATGGCTAGATGTGGGGTATAACCCCTATGCTAGCGCTAGGTACAACCCTAGTCAGGATATAGGGCTATAACGCCCTGTATCTAGGAGAGTGAGAAAGAGAGGGAGAGAGGATAGATAATCAATTAATACTATAGGAATCATACTTGTTATTTTGCTCTTTCTCTGTTTTACTGTTCTTGTTCCTTACTATCTACTAGAAGCCTTTTACTATAGTAAGAGCAAATCGATACTGATTAGTTTTTATTGTTTTAATAGATAGTAGGAGCAGAGTAGCTAGATTAATAACTATACTAGAAGTATACCTATAAAGAGGAAAAGCTAGACTAGCTATAATAAGAGACGGATCTCTTTATTAAGTATATCTAACCTACGAATATACCCTAAAACAAGGAGATAAAATACAGATATACTTTCGAAAAACGACTTTACTTGTCCGACATTTTTCGGCGGATATAACAAACGATAATTCGACATTGTAACTACAGCTTAAAACTCGAAGATAAAACGTAATATATAATTCGAAATAGCCAATACTATAATACAGATATATATACTAACAGCTGAAGATAAGATGCTTGATAAGCTGCCCTAATAGCTACTGCCTAGTAAAGCCTATCTACTAGACGTAGCAACCTTCTTTAAAACCCTAGACTATATCAAACTAGGCTATAAAGACAAAAGGATTATTAATACCTATATGTTAATAGAAGTAGTGGAATACTAGAGGTTAAAAATAGAGGGAGAAAGGCTGTAAATAAAGGTAATTAACAGCTTTAATAGGTAGACTAATAGGGTCTTTTAGAAGGCTTCTATAATCATTAAAACGGAGTTAATAGAACTGCTTAGAGCTAGCAGTTTTACTATAAGCCTAATAAGAAGCTACTAAGACGCTAAACTAGCTAGGTTTACTAATAATAAGAGCCTTATTAGTAAACCTACCTATTAGCCGGTCCTATTAGCCGCCTTTTTACCTCTCTAGCTAGTAATAGTACCTCTACTATTATAAGTTTTCTCGCCTGCCCTAGGTAAAGGTATACCTCTACTACTATTAGTACTGGGCTTCCCTTTACTACCTAAACTGCTAAATTTAGGGCCTAAGCTAGAGAGCTTAGTATAAGGACTAGAAGGAAATAGAGGATATAGGGGAGGACCTAAGTATAAGAACGGAACTAAGCCTAGATATAGAAACGGATTTAACCTAGGGTAACTAGGGTTTATTCTAGGACTACTAGGCTTTAACCTATAACCTTAGTTATACTACCCCTATTAGTAATACTAACTATAGTAGTACTACTAGCAGTACTACCCTTAGTAGCAGTAATAAAGAAGGTATAACCAGCCTTTTATTCTATCTAACCTACTAGAGGTTACTAGAGTCGAAATAGGGTATCCGGAATACCTGGAAATTCCCCTAAGGCTAACCCGGAGGAATAACAAGCCTTATATTAATCGAAAGCTATATATAGACTTTAGAAAAGCATGGAATAGCAGTAACTGCTATAATAGGGCAGAAACGGAGATACTGGACAATAAAGTCAAGATTTTCCTTTACTAGTATATAATATTCCAGATCGACTATACTACTTTGTATCTGGTTTTTCCTTATATTCTTTTTAGTAGGGCTAGGGACTACTAGGTTAACCACCTTAACTACCTTCTTCCTTTCTACTTAGTTTATACTAAACTAAGTAAGTATTTCGAGATAGATGCTAAAAAGCAGAACCTAATAACGATATAAAGCTCTATTACTTTTAAAAGTATATAATAAGAAAACCCTAGAAAAAGCAATAAAGAAGTCCTCTAGCTACTACTTAATAAGCTACTGGTAATTTAGCGGGTTTTAGGGCCTATTTACTATAGTAAGGAAATCCTTACTTTGAATATAGTAAGGGTATGCTATAGAGTGCCTAAACTGAAGTTAGCTTTGTATAAGCCGATTAAAGGATTTAAGGAGCTAGCGGCTATACTATAGGGCATACTAGAAGTAAAGGAAATGGAAAGCTAGTAGTATCTAACAGACTAGCGGTATTTCTTTAAGAAGTTATAGCTAAGGTCTACCTCTAGAAGGTCTTAATACTGCTAGATTTATAAGAAGGATAGGTGCTACTCTACTAAGCACTTAGAAGAGGAGTAGCAGAAGAATCGACTTAACTGGCTAAAAAGCTGGTAAATCGACCCTAATAGGAGGAAGAAGAGATATTAGTCGTTTCTAGTTAACTATAAGGGCTTTAAGTCTAAGGGGAGTATAGTAGAGGACGATTTTAACGACTATAGCCTAAAGGATTATACTATAGAAGACTCTGCCGGAAACGATATAGCAGTAGCTTTCTTTACTAATAAGGCTTTCCTATATAGATTGTATAGAGAAGAACCCTACTATGGTAGAGAACTTGAAGATATACTATATACTACGCTCTCTTCCGCGTAATTTGTGCTTAACAAGTATTCCGAAACGGTATTCCAGGGTATTATGCCGGATATAGGTACTGCTAATTTTTCAACTGCTAGTATATATTAAGTACTAGCCCTATAACGCTAAGTACCTAGTATCTATATCGATAGGGCAAGGGCTGGAGAGGCTAGTATTACCTTTGGCCTAGGTAAAGTAAAGGAATCTATTAGTATAGTTATAGTAAATACTGCTACTAGGAAGGCAACTTTCTACATTCTAGATACGCCTATCCCTTTTCTTCTTTGCCTTTAAAATATAGATTAGCTTAGGGTATACCTAGATAATACAACGGATACTATGGTTAAGGGTAAGTAGCGGATCCTGATTATCCGAAGATAGGGCTACTTATAGATCCTAGTACTTAACGGCATAGTATATGCTATGTTTATATAGGACAAAGCGCAACTACGCTTAACGGAACTTACGGAATCCCAGCTATAGCGAATTCATCGACGTTGCAGCTACCTATTAGTAGAAAAGCTGTATAAGCTCCTTAGCTATGCTAACTATTAAGTAGAATACAGTACGTTAGAGCTTATTAATAAGTTCTACTACTTCTACCAGGTTAAGGGGCTAGTACCTAGGCGTTTTAAATTTACGCTTAGGGATAATATCCACTTTAACTATAAGGTAGTAGTAGATATCCTAGATCTTAATAGCTAGAAAGTCCTTTATATAGTCGATATAGCTACCTCCTTTTAAGCAGCCCGTTTTCTAAAGGATATAACGGCAAAAGAGACTTAAGAACGGTTAAAGGAATGCTAGATAGATATATATCTCAGGCCGCTGGATATCCTTTGTTATAACTAGAGGACTAATTTCGTAGCTAAGGAATTCTAAACAGAGGTGAAATTAGCCAGTATTACAGTAGTAGACGTCCTAGTCAAGGCTTATAACTTAGTAGGGAAGGTAGAGCGCTACTACGCCCTACTATACTAGGTATATGAGATTATACAGGAAGAGGCCGGTACTACTATATCGAAAACAGCTAGCTTATAAGCTACAGTCTCTACTATTAATAATACAGCGGGGCCTAGCAGTTTGATCTCTACCCTACTGGTCTTTAGTGCTTTTCCCCGGCTAACTAGAAATTCGCTATTAAGTCCAGATCAAGTTATAAGGGCAGAAGCTATCGAAAAAGCAATAGCTAAGCTTAAGAGGTAGCAAGGTAAGCAGGCTATTAGGGAGGCTCTTAGCTGCTAAAACAGCCCTAATACTAAGGCAGTACTACCTAGTATACTAGGTATTAGCTAGGAAGTCTTAGTCTACCGTAAAAATAACGGGTAGACCAGGCTATATAAGGTATTAGCAGTGTTAGAGACTTCTATAACTATAGATATAGTTAATAGCGCTATGGACTTTAGGAGTATAGTTGTAAAACTATACTACTAGGAGCTATAAAGGGGGCTATAGAGGGAGCCGTAGGAGGAGGGGGACGCTAAAGACCTAGAAGATCTAGATATAGCGGAAAAGTTCGTCTACCCTAACCCTATACTGCTAAAGAGGCAGGGCTAGCCTAAGAGAGAAAGAGGGGCCTAGGTTTTACTAGAGATTATAGACCTATAACCCGATGTACTACCTAGATACGGCGCGACTTGCACTACAAAACCCTAGGATAAGGTACGGCCTATACCAACGAATAATATACTATAACTTAGATGGATAACCTGTAATTCCAGTATACTAGATAAGCTATAACTTATACTGCGTTTTACTATTTTAGACTATAGCTATGCCCTTATATCTAGTAGGGACCTTACAAGTTAAGTCCCTATAGGACTCTTCCTTTCTAAAAAGGAGAGGAAGGACTACGCCCTAACCCTAGAATTACAGTACTAAAGCAAGATTACTATGCTAGGTAAGCCGTTTAAGGCCTCGGACAAGGCCAAGATCGACGCCCTTCTTAAAAACAGTATTATTAAGGTGATCTAAGAGCCGAAGGACCTTTATAGTATTAAGGTATTCAAGTTAAAGATAGTTCAGAAGATAAAGGATAAGACTTCTAGCCTATATAAAAAATCAAAGCTAGTAGCCTAGGGGTATAGTAATCTAGGAAAGAATAGTCTTCTTACCTAGTTACCGACTATCTAACAGTATGCCTAGCGGATTTTGCTTGCCCTTTACCCTTCTCTTTTTTACGATTTTAGGCTATACCTATAGTTACAAGATATTATATAGGCGTATATACAGTCTGAGACAGCCCTAAACCGCAAAATACTCCTTTATCTGCCTAAAGAGCTTTAGGGTAAATATCCTACTAGCGCTGTTTTACGGGTAAACCGCCTGCTATACGGTATAGTAGAGGCAGGGCTTTACTAGTTTACTACCTATATACAGTAGTATATGAATTACCTTAGTCTTTAGTCTTCTTCTTTTAATCCTTATCTTCTGATTTCTACTACTATACTAGGAAAGGGATTTAGGCTTATTAGCTTATAAACCGACGATACCCTTATTATTAGGGATAATTCCTTTTCCTAGTTAGAAGAGGAAGAGCTAGAAAAAGCCAGCTTTAAGTTAAAGCCGGCTACTAAGGTAGTAGATAGGCTAGAGGTGGATTTTAACAGCTGCTAGCTTTACCTCTCTAACGGCAACCTTTCGATATGGTAAAAAGGGTAGGGTAAACGCCTGTCCCTTGTTGATACAAAGGGGGTAACGCCCGCTTAGCAATACGTTAAGCAACGTACTTAGGGGGCTTATTTAGCCTCTATCTGCTAGCTAAAGGTAGCTTTTGACTTAGCCATAGCTGCCTAAGCCTAGCAGCCCTAGCTAAAGGACTATAAGTACCTTAACGCCCGGATCTAGTAGCAGATAGATAACGTAGAAAAAGGCCTAGTTTATTACCTTTTAGATCTTACTATAGCTAAGCTCTTTATCTTTATTAATAGGTCCTTTGCTAATAATATAGACTTAACTTCTTAGATTAGCTACGTTATACTACTAGCTAACGAAAATAACGTACTAGGAGAGGCTACTTTTCGAATTTACGGAAATATAGTCTACTAGTCCTTAACGAAGTACAAAAGGGTAATAAGAAGCATACTAGCCAGCAAGATCTATAGGATAATAGCCAGCTTTAATATCAGTTTTATAGTCCAGCAGACTATTTCTACGATTTTTACCTACCTTAGCCTAGAGGCTAACCTTCCGATTATTCTTTATATAGACTCTTTTAGTCTATATAAGTACCTTATTAAGCTTAGCAGTACTATCGAAAAGCGCCTTATAATCGATATTATAGCTTTATAGTAGAGCTATAAGAATAGGGAGATTTAGGAGGTTAGGTAGATCAATAGAGAGGACAACCTAGTAGACGCTATAACGAAAAGACTGCCTAACTAGGCACTTATAGCACTAGTTAACAATAACGTAGCTAAGATATGTATAAAGGGTTAAGTAATATAGCGATGATTGCCGTATAGCGGCCATAGCACGCCGATAAAAAAAAGACAGTAAAGGCAGGATATACTATACGCTAATACACCGCGGAAGAGGAGGAAGGACAAGGCGCAGACACGCCGTAAAATAGAAGCATAAAACGCAACAAGCATAGCAAGACTATAAGACAAAGCGCAATATACTTTTATATTTTTTATATTTTTATATTTTCCTCCTCCTCTTCCCTCTATACTACTAATAATAAAAGTGCTTTAGCTGTATAGGCTAACGCCTATATATAGGCCTTTTATAAGGCCTTCTTCCCTATCCCTGCTAAGTCTACCTTCTCCTTACTACTACTAGGCAGTATAAGAACATAGCAGATAGTAGACCGCCACTCCTGCTAGTCTCTATACTACTGCTTTTTAGCAGTCTTTAACAAGTTAGTATATTGCTAAGAAGATAGAGGGAAGGACTTATAGTAGAGGTAGGCTTAAAAGCCATAAGGACTTTAAGATAGCGTACTATAATAGGACGTACTAATATAGAGCTATATAGGCAAATTAAAGTATAACTATAGTTTTATTTACGTAAGACAAAGCGCTTATAGCAGCTTATAACTACTACTAGCCAAGCAAGACTAACAACGGCCGCTAATAACCCTAATATAATCCTGGTAATACTAGTCCTAACGCTATATATTATTAGGACTCCAGCCTTTGCCGGCTATTACTACCTGGATATAGTAGATATATATATCAGTATAGGGCGTACTAGGGGGGCTATAGGGGTAGGACGCAACGTACTATTACTTGTACGGCGGTATATCTAGAAGTTACGAAAATGTCAGCTATATTCCAAAGTATAGCTACGCTTTGAAACCCACCTTTATAGCGTAAAGCGCCCTTGCCGTGCTTATACATACCGTTACCCTTGCCTTTATCGGCACTATCGCTAGTACTGCCATTAACGCTATTATCGTCGCTGCTACTGCCCTCCTCCTCCTCTACATTGGTAGGGGGCATATACGCCCTATTATAGGCGTTATTATCGTCCTTATTAGCTATAAGGCCGGAATTAGTAGTATATCTGCCGGCGTTACTGCTAGCAGTGCGCTTAGAGCGCTATAGGCCCTCTTTCTTAGCTAGCTTACTAGCCTAGGCATTAGCTACAGCCTTCTTACGCTTCTTGCAGCGCTTAGCAGCCGCTGCCCTACCCGCCGTAGTACAGGCCTTAGCCGACTTATACCGCTTGGCCTTACAAGCGGCCGCGCGACGTATAGCCGGCGTAATCTTGGCTAGCTTGGCCGGCATAGGCGCCAGGGCTAAGGGTACGGTAGATATGCCTATATTGCACTAGAATATTAATAAATAAGATACGTCTGCGCTAATAATACGTAGGATATAACGCATATATAGCAGACAATAAAGCTAGTACGGCGGATAACAATAAAGTACTTACCTAGGATAGTATATACCGAGTCATCTAAGTCGGAAAAGGAGTCTATATTAGCTATAAGCAGGTTAGTAAACGACAAATCGTAGTAGTAGCAGCGGCAGGGCAAGCAGGCTATATATATATATATTTTTGTTAGCGAGACTTGAAAGAGAAGGACTATATTAGAAGTACAGGCTGGCCTATTATTCTATTTATTCTACGGCAGGCGGTCTAAGAGTATATAATAATAAGAAGACAATGCTAGCAGAAAAGGGCGTTGTTGATTAGTTAAGGGATAGGTAGGCTATAGCTAAGGAAGAAAAGGGAGAAGGAGATAAAAGGTAGTCGTATAGTAGGATTAGCACGGCAATAGGCGACGTAGATATATCGCGGTAGATAAAGCGTAATATACGCTTTATATAGTACTTATAGGATATAACGCACGACTTATCTTACAGGAATAAAGCGTATTAAGAATTAATTGTAGGACGTAATACGTACCTTGTCTTATATAGATAAAGCGCGTTAAGTGATGGACTGCAGGTAAGGATGTCTTATAAGGACGGACCGTAACTAAAAAGAAAAGAGAGCCAGTATCGATTGCTAGCGGGCTATCGTAGCTAGTATAGGTTAGTTACGGTAAGAGAATGGCTAGATATAGGGTATAACCCCTATGCTAGCACTAGGCACAACCCTAGTTAGGATACAGGGCTATAACGCCCTATATCTAGGAGAGCGAGAAAGAGAGGGAGAGAGGACAGATAATCAATCAACACTATAGGAATCGTACTTGTTATTTTGCTCTTTCTCTGTCTTGCTGTTCTTGTTCCTTACTATCTACCGGAAGCCTTTCACTGCAGTAAGAGCGAATCGACAGTAAGTATATTAGTCTGAGTTCCTATCTGACTTTAGATTCTAGATTATATACTGCCTAGGTACCTCTACTATAGCCCCTAACGCCCTTTCTTACCTCCCAGGCTATATACCTATAGACTAGCTTAATACTATAGACGATCGGGTTATAGCGTACTTATAGACCCCCTTACTAGCTAACCGCTAGTATTGCATATAGATTGTAGCTGCCCTACCTATAACCCTTCTAGCTCTAGATACCTTGGCCCTTATAGACAATACCCTTAACGTAGCATACTTACGCTGCCCTACTACCTACTATCTAATTAACTTTATACTTGACCTAGACTGCCGGGTTTTCCCTATAGCTCTATAGCCAGCTATCTATTAGAATGGGTAATCCTATATAAGGATCTATAACCACTATAGCCTACTAGTAGTAGTCGTATAGGGTACGTAGGGGCAGCAACAGCGTTGATATAGCCTAAATAGCACTTCCTAGGTATGTGCTAATATAGTAAAGTAGGGCCCTTTACTGTATTCCCTCTATAAAAGTCCTTATATAACGGTATAGTTATAGGCTATAGCGCTATATTATAGGGGCTTTAAGCTTATATATTACGGCTTTCAGTGGGTCTTATAGGCCTATAAGGCTTATAGTTGTAGGTAACGTAGTAACTTGATTTCTAGTCCAAGTAGGTAAGGCTTCGCAATTTCCTTCCCTATATATACCCTCCGGGACCGTTCCTGCCTTCCATACGGCAGGAGCGCCTTAGTAGGTGCATGGCCACTTCCCGAAAAACCAAATAAGCTGGCGATTTTAAATAATCGACTTACGGCCACCTAAGCTGCAGGGTAAGCCGCACGACTTTTCCTATAAGTTCTATTTTCGCTCCTGCGGTGCAGGGTAGGTACAGGTTAGGTAGGTAACCTAGTAGAAGAGCCTTTTAAGGCTATTTCTAGCGCTTATACAGCCTAAGGAGGCTGTCTCTACAAAAGTAGGGCATAAATCTAAAAATAGAAAAGCCTTTTAAAGCTATTTCTAGGCTATATAGTGGAGTATATAGCTTAGTCAGCGGTATCCACAAAAAAGGGTCCACCCTTAGAATATAGCTATATATCTAGTAGTTCGAGAACTGAAATCCGTTTTGCCTAAGCTATAACCGTTAGAGCGTTATAGCTTATTTTGTACGTTTAACACCCCCTCTATTCTTCTATTCCTTTATAAGCCTTAGAAAGCTATATATAGGTAAAGAATAGAAGAATCCTAAGAAAAAAGAACGTAAGAGCAAAACTATTCCGTTAGACAAAGGGGTTATGCCCTTATATATATAGGATAAACCCCTATTATATATAGAAAGAAGTAAGAATATATATGATGTTGAAATCAAACCTATAACCTATTTAAAGGTATAGGTACTATAGCTTTAAAGCGTATAGTAATATATAATATCTAAATATTCTATACTCTAGCGACTGATAGACGCACTAGAGTATAGAAGGAGTAAAGGGCTTATAAACGCCTTTATCCTCTTATAAAGAAAACGATTTTTAGCACGGTTTTGAATTTTATGCCCTTTTTTACTCCGTTGTTTTAAGATATAGTAAGGAAATAACAGGTTATATAGAGAATCCCCCTTTAAAGGAAAGTATACTACTAGTAATAGCCGGAGCCTATATTTCCCAAATATAGCTATACTATATACTAGAGTACTTCTAGACGTAGCTAGAGTAATATAGGCCTCCCTAACGCCGCAGGGAGCTGATGCTAGCATAAGGGCGCCTATAGAACTGTACTACAGTGGCTAGGACCTTATAAGCCTTTTAAGGCTATATAGAGGAATTAGGTGATTCCAGAGGGCTGTAAAGTAGCCGGTACTATTGACTGGTCTTAAAAGCTAATCAGGCTAAGCCAGGCCTTCTATATATATAGTATAGAGTATATATATAGGGGTAAAGGGTAGCTTAGTAAAAAGCTCCCTTAGGTTGAAGGCCTAAAAGCCTAATAAAAGACTAAAAGCCACTAACTAGTAGGGCTTTAGTAAGTCCGTCAGCCGGCATACACTTAGTATTAAGATATATCATAGTAACTATTTTAGCCTTGACCTGCTCTCTAACATACCGGAATTTCAGCAGGGTATGCTTAGTTCTAGCGTGTAGCGCTGGGTCATTAGCCACCGTTATAGAGCCCTAATTATCTCCATAGAGAGTAATAGGGTAGTCTATAGGTCTGTAAAGTTCAGAAATAGCCCTATAATCCACTGTACTTCGCGTATAGCCTCTGTAAGTCCATCAGTTTCAGCTTCTAGGGTAGAGAGAGCAATAGTAGTAGCTCTTTTCGTTTTCCAGCTAATAGGCCTACCGGCTAACTTATATAGATAGCTGTAGGTGGATTTACTAGTAGCCTTATCCCCTGTAAAATCAGAATCACAAAGCCTATAGGGACTAGACTACTATTAATTATAGAAGTCCGGCTACTACCTTTACTATTTCTAGAATCTACTATAGTAGTAGAGGTAGTAGTTAGGGGCCTAGGCCCTTCCTTAGAGTGAAAGTCTCTACTAAGCTTAGTAGTTATATTACTACTATTACTAAGCTTAGGCCCTAGATCAGCTACTGTATTTCCGTTACAGCTAAAACAGATGCTATAGTCTTTAGTACTATTAAGATACTTAAAAAGATTTTTAGCAGCATTTAAGTGTGATTTTGTAGGTCTATTTCAAGACCTAGAGAGCCACTGCACGGTAAAGCTAATATCTACCCTAGTAAGGAGCATTATATACATAGCTGTTCCTACTAGGCTTTAATAGAGCTTAATTTCCATAGAATTACAGAGGTGGCTAGTAATATCTTCCTCTAGTTGAAGTTGACTTACTAGCCCTGGCTATAAGGGAATAGATATAGGCTTAGAATCGGCTAAGCTAAAGCGGCTAACCGCCTCTTCTACATACTATGACTGGTTAAGCTACAGGCGCCTATTAGGTCTATCCCTTATAATTTATACGCCTGGGAAATAGGCGGCAGGCCCTAAGTCTTCTATAGCGTAGACCTTATTAAGCCGTTTCTTAAAATCAGTTATATAGCCTATATTAGGCCCTATAAATAGACAGTCATCTATATGGGTAACGATAAAGTGGCAGGTTTTAGCATTATAGAAGACCCCTGGATCTGAAATAAGAGGGAGATAGCCTAGGCTCTTAAGTAAGATTTTAAGCTTATCTTGCTACTCTCTAGGGCTTTGTTTCAGACTGTATAACGCTTTAGATAGTTAAATAATATTAGGAGTAGAAGGATTATAGCCGTATTTCAGTAAAAGCTTATAAATAGCCTTATTAGAAGCTGCTAGGTCTAATAGTCCTTCAGGGATTTCCATATATATTTCTTCTCTAAGAGCGCTATTAAGAAATGCCCCTATAAAGTCAGCTTATTCTATTTCCTAGTCTAGAACAGCACCTATAGCTAGAAGTATACGCTAAGTAGGTGGTATACTAGTAGAGGCGTAGGTTGTAGCATAATCTAGGCCTTCTACCTGCATAAAGCCCCTAGCTACTAACCGAGATTTATACTTAATAGGCCTGTTTTTAGCGTCCTTTTTAACCTTAAGAACGTCTCGACAGGTAATAAGCTTATGGTTAGAAGGTAATAGACTCCTAGGTAGGAATTTAAAAACCCCTAGCTCTAATAACTAGATAAATTCCTTGGTAATAGCCTCTAACCACTTACTACGCTTATCTCTAGGTAGTTTTAAGACTTGCTTATAAGTAGTAGGCGTACTATCCTTAGATATTACCCTTTTTTGAGCCTTATAGACAAAAGACAGTATATAGCTACTAGTCTTAGCTAAAAGCTTATAGTAATCGAGCTGCATTTTATCCCCCTCTGAAATAAGATCACTATTATCAAGAGGTTCGTTTGTTATAGGCTAATTAGGCACTATAACTTCTATAGGTTTAGGTGCAAAAATAGGCTCTATAGTTTAGGGAAACGCCTCTGGTAATTCAGGCTTTCTAATAGATATAGTAGGCCTAGCAGACTCTACTATAACCGGATTTATAGGCTTATCCGGTAAGGGTTCATCTAATTTACTATTGGAAGAAGATTCGTAGGGTTCTAGCTTACTAGGTCCTATTTCTATACTAATAGGCTTTTCAGTATTAAGATTAGAAGGGTCCGGGCTAACAGCCCCCTCTAAATCTAAGTCTAGGTCTACTAATTCCCCCTCTAAAGCCGTATTATCCGTAGGCTAACTTAGTACTGTATTATCCTCTATAAACTTAACAGTAGAGGTTTTAAGTACTACTCTTCTAGACGGTATATATACTAGGTAGGTCTTAGAACCTAATACCGCTAGTAATTTACACTCTTCCGTTCTAGAGGTAAATTTTAACGATTTAGACCGTTTTTCTAGAGGTATAATAGCCTCTCCTCTAGCGCCTATAGCCCTATAGCGCTCTAGGTTAGGTATATGTGGAATACCAGGCTCCAGCTCGTCAAATAACGCCTGGAAAGGAGTGGTTTCCTTATTAGTTATAGCTATACTATTAACTAATTCCACTACAGCCTCTAGTATAAAGCACCATATATACTAGGGTAAAGCGCTACTAAGAATAGTACACCTTACACGGTCTAGTATAACTCTAACTGATCGTTCTACTAAGCCATTCTGCTCGTAGATATAGGGGGCAGAAGTGCTAAATTTAATACCCCTTTTAGCTAACCAAGTAGTTAATAAATCAGTTATTTCAGTGCCTCCGTCAAAGTGGAATTTAGTAGGATATCTACTAAATCCATTCCTTAGGCCCCCAAAAAAGCCCTTAATAGCGTTAGCTACTATAGGGCCTGATTTATTAGGTAGGTTAAAAACCCACCTATACCTACTTTTACGGTTAACTAGAAGTAAGACTATAGGGTTTCTATTATAAGGCCTAGGCCTAATTTTAACAGTATCCCCCTCTATTAAGTCTAAGACCCTAGGTGGGTCAGGTATTAAAGCCTTACTAACCCTTCTCACTGCTTTACCTCGATCATAGCTAGAGCAGTGAAAATCAGCTTCCTTTATTTTATTAAAATTAGGCAGCCCTTTAGTAATACTAGAGGTCTTTTTCAAAAGACATAGGCCTATATGGCCTAGCCTAACGTGCCACAATTTAGCTAAATTAAGTAGATTATAGTAATCTCGCTGACCTATATTAGGCTCCTTTAAAGTAGGGCTAGATATAGCCTTTTCTACTACTTTATTCCCCTCTATAACTGGCTCTCTTAGCATACGGGGCAGGTCTCCAGTGCCAGTTAAGGGCTTAGGCTCCCTAGTCTTACGGGGACTTTGATAGGGGGCCTGGGCAGTGGCTAAGGGCTCTACAGGCCTACAGGGCCTTTTCCCCCTTAAAGAAGGTCCTACACCTTCTAAAGTAGTACCCTTAGCCGGAGAATTCCTTAGCTTATAGCGCTTATTAGGCTCTATAGCTTCGGATACTATAGCATCCTCTATAATAGGTCTATAGTCTTCCTTTCTAATAGAATTAGAAGGAATTTCCACTACTATCTTATTACGCTGCAGCTCTATACTTTTAGTAGTATTATAACTAATAAGGCCTAAAGGAAAAGCAAAATTTGCATGTAATATAGGCTTAAAGCTGCCTTTAACGTCAAAAAAAAATCCTGATTTTTTAAAGTCTAGTACAGCTATACAGCGTCTATCACCCCCGTAAAGGGTTTCCTTTATAAGGCAACCTCCCAAATCATAGTGCCTAACCCCGCTAACAATATTTATATCAATATTAGGTAGGTATAAAACGTTATCTAATACTAATTTAGTATAAGTAGGGGGGGCCTTTCTAGATAATACTTCTAGTGTAATAGAGCCTATACCAGCCAGGCTTACAGGGCTATTTCCAGTGTTAATAGGGCGTAACTGGCCTGTATTAGGCGTAAAGGTAGTAAACCGCTCTTTACTATTACTAATATAGTCCGTAGATCCTATATCGTATAGCCAACTATTATAAAGAGCGGGGTCTCTAGGGCGTCTTCTAGGCTAATTATCTTTATATTTTGCCTTGTTAGAAGAGGTTTTTAGGCATTTTCCTTTAAAGTCCTTACCCTTCTTATACCCTTTTAACGCTAATAGCTCTGCTAATTGGGTATTAGAACCGCTAGAAGAACCAGAATTGGAACTAGAGTCGGATTCCTCTTCTTCTTCTTCTATAGCTAGGTTATTAGACCCTAGTATAAAGGAGGCTTGTTTAGCACTTTTAGCACTATAATTCTGCCCTTTAATATTATAACTAGCCTTCTTCTTACCCTTTTTCTTATTTTTACCCTTCTTACTAGGGTTAGAATTTGAATTAGGGGTTGAATTAGAGCTATTAGCTACATAAGCTGCTCTATACGCCTCTGTAGCCGGGTTCCTAGATTCTTCTAAAATATCAGCCATTAGATATTCTATATTAAGGCTAGAGGCTATAAGGCCTAGCATTCTAGCCTGTCTTATAGAGCTCTTTTAGCGTGATACCCAGCTAGGAAACTTAGATTCTAGAGCCTTAAAATACTGATTTAGTATTAAAGAGGGATCTATATCTATTTTAGCCATAGTAAGCTTAGCAAGATAGCCGTTAAATTTAGCGTTAAAAGCTGATAAGCCTTTTTTATAGGTACTAAAGGTAAGGGCGTGGAATTCGTTATAGACGTCCTCCTTTTTAGACTCTATAGGTCGGCTATACTACCTAACAAGCAGCTTAAAGGCCTTAGAAGGTATATGAATCTACGATATAGCAGCCCTAGGGCTACTAGATAAGCTATTACGTAGAAGCATTAAAAGAACAGCTTGATCAGAGTCGCTATAAGTGATAGATATATCAGGGTTTTCTAAAAAATTAGATATCCCTAACGCTCTTAGCACTATACTCAAAGCCTGAATCCACTGTTTAAAATTGCTTTCCCTGCTAAGCTTACTATCGTCCGGTATAGTATAGGCCTTTTTAGAAAGCTCCTTTACTATACTACTAGTAATAGTATCCTTAAAGCCTTCCTTAGACCCTATATCTAAAGAGGGGTCTAAATTACTAGTAGCTGAATCAACAGCCGGCCCTAGATAGGGCTCTTTCCTAGGGGGACGTGGAGGAGAATCTCAGTCCATAGTACCGCTAAAAGGATCAAATCTAGGACTATAGCTAGTTTTTCCAGTAGTAGCAGCCGCAGCGTTACTACTATTAGTTAAAGAAGCTAAAGTAAAAGATATATTCTTTATAGCGCTAACGCTATCCTTAACAGAGGCTTTTAGGGTATTTAGAATTAAAAGTAGTGTTTTTATATCACTAGATTGGCTAGCTATAACTCGTTTATAAGATTTTATATACTATTTTAGGACTTCTATAACCTCGCTATAGTCTTCGCCATCTTCCTTATCTTCTAATAGGGTTCGTATTGGTAGTGGAGGCCTAGAAGATTGCCCTGGATCAGCTGGGTTACTAGCCCTTTTAGGCGCTATACCCTTCCCTTTAGCTTGATCCGCCATTATAAATAGGCTACTATTTACTTTATAGTGCTAGCTAAAGTACTTAATTAGCTTCCAGTTTACTAAAGCTAATTAGCTAGCTTACTAATTATAGTAGTGATTTTCTAGGCTAGTCTTAGCGCTTAGTAGGTTTATAGCGCTGCCTACTTGCTACTTAGTAGGGCTTTCTAGTAGAAATTCTAAACTAGGCTCTAAGATAGGGACTAGAGACTTCGACGTAGGGACTTAACTACCGCCTATAGATATATCTATAGAAAGGGCTCTATAGTAGGGAAATATAGGTCTTTAGCGCTAGAAATTCTAAAACGCTAGCCTTTCTACATCCAGCTATAAGTAGAAAGGTCTTTTAGTATAGGTAAGTATACTAGCCTAAGTGTATAAGAGCCCTAAATGCTCGTCAATACTATAGGACTTAGATTTCTTAGCGATTTCTCCTTCTAGATTTTCAGGCTTTTTAGTCCTTAAATAGCCTTTAATAAGATGTAATATATAGCTTTTTAGGGCTAATATAGTACTATATTTTCAGCTATAAGAGGCTTAAATAGCCCTATATATATAGGCAGAGGTAGCGCTTTGAAATTGGACTTCAACGACAACTATCCTACAGGCTATCCGGGCTCATAACCTATTAGAATAGGTAATCCTATATAAGGATCTATAACCACTATAGCCTACTAGTAGTAGTCGTATAGGGTACGTAGGGGCAGCAACAGCATTGATATAGCCTAAATAGCACTTCCTAAGTATATGCTAATATAGTAAAGTAGGGCCCTTTACTATATTCCCTCTATAAAAGTCCTTATTTAACGGTATAGTTATAGGCTATAGCGCTATATTATAGGGGCTTTAAGCTTATATATCACGGCTTTTAGTAGGTCTTATAGGCCTATGAGGCTTATAGTTATAGGTAACGTAGTAACTTGATTTCTAGTCTAAGTAGGTAAGGCTTTGCAATTTCCTTCCCTACATATACCCTCCGGGACCGTTCCTGCCTTCCACATGGCAGGAGCGCCTTAGTAGGTGTATAGCCACTTCCCGAAAAACCAAATAAGCTGGCGATTTTAAATAATCGACTTACGGCCACCTAAGCTACAGGGTAAGCCGCACGACTTTTCCTATAAGTTCTGTTTTCGCTCCTGCGGTGCAGGGTAGGTACAGGGTAGGTAGGTGACCTAGTAGAAGAGCCTTTTAAGGCTATTTCTAGCGCTTATACAGCCTAAGGAGGCTGTCTCCACAAAAGTGGAGCATAAATCTAAAAATAGAAAAGCCTTTTAAAGCTATTTCTAGGCTATATAGTGGAGTATATAGCTTAGTCAGCGGTATCCACAAAAGTGGGTCCACCCTTAGAATATAGCTATATATCTAGTAGTTCGAGAACTGAAATCCGTTTTGCCTAAGCTATAACCGTTAGAGCGCTATAGCTTATTTTGTACGTTTAACACTATCTAAGCGGCTATAGGCGATTGTATAGCAGTCTAGGGCTAGCTCTATATTAGAGAGCGTCTTTTTATTCTGCTACTAGACAATATACGCCTCTAGGTACTATATTGCAGCTATAGCCTCTTCCCTCTAGGCTACCCTAGCTGTAATAAGACTCTAGAGCTCCTCCTATAGACTTACTACTAGCTAGGGGTAAAGATTAACACCTTATGCTTTATTAGGGCTTATGCTATTTGTTAGGCTACTAAGAACGCCTGAGGCGCCCCTTTAGGCCTTCTAGCACCCCTTTCTATCCCTTTCCAACTTTGGACCTAGGTTTCTATAGACTATATCTCCTTACTTCCGATTTGCCGCCAGTATAGCATCGACTTCTAGTATATACTTATTATTATTAACCGACTTACTAAGATATAATACTTTATAGCTATGCTACACCTTATAACAGCTATACTAGCAACTACCTTTATCTTAACAGTATTCTACCTATATAGTACCCCTAGGAGAACAACGAAATAACGAAAACGAGTTTTTGGTTAAAACCACACCAAATCGCGTGCAACCATATCCATTCGAACTGTCCGATTGAGGACACAACGCCCGCCAATTTTCGCTACGGCGCTGTCGGTCGTGCGACAGCCCTAGGCGTGTAAAAGTGCGAAAAATGGCAAGCCTAGCCGCCCTTTTATACCTACAGGCCCCTTGCGTATAGACTACTAATGCGGCTCTATACCCTAATAACCCTGCCCTACCTATAGCTAACAATAATAATAACAACCTCTTAAGCCAGCCTCTAAGCTAGCCCCTAAGTATAGACTACTAACCCCTAAGTACAGACTACCTAGGCCATGATATAGAAATAGAGGACTGCTAAATTACCACTTCTACTACTACTAAGAAGACTGCTATAAGCGCTATAAATATAGTACCTATAGCATATAGCTCTAGCACCCTCCTTACTATTAATACCCCTATAATTAGTACCCCCCCTTCTACTAACATCTTTACCCCCTTTCTTAGGGGCCTAAATAGCAGCTAGTATGCCCTAGCCCTAACCCCTTTTAGCTAGAAGAGTATAAAGAAGCTAAAAAAAAAATCAGAGAAAAATATAAGGAAAGAGAGAGGTAATAATAAAGCTACTAAGGCTAGCCACGTTAACCTAGCAACTAAGAAAGCCGCCTAAACCACCCTGAGCCCTCTAAAGCTTGCCCTAGTACTCTTTAGCCTTCTAGATCAGATAATCAGCCTCGCTAAAGATAGTACTAACTTCTATAGTATAGTAGAAGCAACTACCAAAGCTAGGCAAATCGCCCTTATAGCCCTACTCTAAGACCTACCTAAAGAAGCCCTAGCTATAATAGTAACTCTAGTAGCCTAAAACCAGCCTACTACCCTAGCAATACCTAGGCTATAGTACTAGCAATACCTTTAGCAACCTAGCTACTAATAACAGCAATAATAATAGCCTAGCTATACTTAACCTTAGCCTATAGCCTCTATCTAGGCTAATATAGCTAGCAAACTAATAGCTAGTAAGGTAACTAGGCCTAGCCTAGAACGCTAGGTACTTATCCGACTAGGCCTAACTTAGTAATAGGTATTTGCTAAGTCGGCCCTAAAGGTAGTATAGGCTATCTAACAGGCGTCTAGCCTAGTAGTTTAAAGGGTTAGGACCCTTTATAGTAGTAACCTACTTCTTATTATAGAAAATAAAGAGATAAAAAGGAGCCTAGAGAATAATACTACCTAGATTACAAGAGCCTTTAGCAAGAAGGCCTCCCTATATACCATAACCTAGGTAGTAGCGGTTAAGGGCCTTATAGTCTATAACTAGGTTATAGAGGAAGGCCTGCTAGAAAAGGCTAAGAAATAGTACCCTATGGTAGTTAGAGCGAAGGTCTAGTACCCCTAAGGGCTAGAACAGACTAGGGTTAAGGTACTAATAGCTTTCTCCTCCTAAGAAGTAGCCTAGAAGGCCTATAAGAAGGGGGTCTTCTAAAGCTACTAAGCCCTAGAAGCAGAGCCCTAGATCGATAAGGCTAAGCCTATCTAGTACCTAAGGTGCTAGAAATAGGGCTATAGGGCTAAAGTATGCTAGAGTAAAAAGAAGATCTGCTATAACTATAGTACTAATAGCTATACTATGCTAGAATCCCCTACCTACTCTAGGACACTACGCTGCTACAACTGCTACTAAGCCTACTATACCCGTTTAAAGGTCTGCCCTTACCTAAAAAAGGTATAGGTATAGGCTAAGAGATACCTACGTTCTAGGCCCAAAGCCTTTAGCATTAACTAACCACCCCCTCTCTAATAGCAATAACAATAATAGCAATAATAACAATAGTAGTAATACCACCCTTAACAAGCCCCCCTATAAGAGGAGGGGAAGGAAGGCTATACTATAGTCTTAGAGAAGAGACAGAGGGGCCAGCTAGTAGTAGTAAGGGGGCTAACCCCTAGCTAGAGCATAATTACTACCTACTTTAGTCAACTAAGCAGCTAAACCCCCCCTAACCTCCCCCCCTCCTCCTCTTCTATAATAGCTATAAGCCCTAAAGAAGCTACTAGATCTACTAGAACCCTAGAACCTATAGGCGCCCCTAGAGCCCCTAAAGTACCTAGAACCCTAGAAGCTAGACCTAGACTAGACCTAGAACTAGATACTAGACTAGCCAACGCCCCTACTATATAACAACTACCGCCTACTATATAGCTAGAAGAGATAGAGATATAAGGGTATGCCTCTAGAATATACAGGGCTTGAAAGAGGTATAGGAAGTACTACTCTCTATAGTAAAAGAGGAAATACTTGCTATATAGGAGCCCTAGATCAATAGACAGGCCTAACACTCTACCTTCTACCCTAGATCCGCCCCCTACTACCCTGTTTTCACCCCTAATAGAAGAGCTGCCCTCTATATCTATAAATTACTCCTACCTACAACCTAGACCTATAGCTCTAGCCTAGACTAGACTAGGGCTATAATACAGACTAAGAACGGCCCCTCTATAGTCTAGTCCCTATATAACAACCCCTAGCCCTAGACCGGCCTACCCCCCCTTATAGAAGAAATAAGGGGGAAACTTAATACCTACCTAGGCCTTTACCTACTAGCTAGGGACCTTAACCTTTACTATCCTTTATAGGACCAATATAACCGATTTAGCCCTAAGTTAGAGGACCTACTACTATTAGTAGCAGAACAGGGACTTACCCTCTATACCCCCTTTAGAGCTATAACTAGGGTACTATAAGGGGGATAAGCTAGCAGGGCCTCTACTATTAACTACTTCTGGCTTAGTAGCAGCCTTACCTACTCCTATACTAGCCTAGATACCTACTTATAATCAGACCATTACCCCGAAGTCCTAGATATCGGCCTAGAGGCTATAGAAACCCTACTACTACCCCTCTAATTCTAGTAGAAAAGGATAGAGAGGAAGGAGGTAGTATAGAAGGCCAGCTCCCTAATATATAACCCTCATATATAATATAGGAGGCTACAGATACCTATCTCGCCTTTCTAACCTAGCTAAGCTATAGGAGGCCTTTAGACAACTATTAGAAGAACTTTAATATATTACTAAGGCTATAACCCCTAAAAGGGCCCTAGTAACTACTAGAAAGAAGAGAGCCCCCTAGTAGAACAATAAGACCTACTAAGCAGTCTAGAAGAGAAAGAGGGCAGAAAGACAACTCTAGTGTTCTCCTAATAACCAAGCCCTCTTTAACGCCTATAAGTCAGCTTAGAAGAAACAAACAAAGGCTATAAGAGAAAGCAAAAGAAAAACCTAAAGGGCTTTTCTATTAGAAGCTAGAGAGAAGCTAGAAAGGCTCTAGCAACTAGAAAAATAGGCCAGGCTAAAGAGCACTACCGCACTACTACCTTCTAAGCTACTAACCCTTGGGTAAGCTAGTACCTTCTAGGAGAAGATAGAGGCCCTATTAATATATTTCTTCCCCCCCTTCCCCTAAGAGGAAAGCCTAGAGGAGCCCCTAATAAGACCTAAGCTACTAGTTAGCTAGACAGTTAAACCGGATAATATAGAGGAAGCCGTTAAAACAATAAAACTATAGAAAGCGCTAGGACCAGACAAACTGCCTATAAGCTTCCTAAAAGCCTATAGAGACCCCTTATACAAGGCCCTTACTATACTAGCCTTAAAATCCTTCCTCTACGGCTTCTACCTATAGGAATATAAAGAGGTAATTACTATTGTCCTCCCTAAGCTAGGAAAACAACTAGACGCCTATAATACCCCTAGAGGCTACCGCCTTATAGCCCTGCTAAACTGCATTAGTAAGGTCCTAGAAAAAGTTATAGGGACTAAAACAAGGGATATAGCTAAGGCTTTTAAGCTAATACCAGTGATATAATAGGGCTACTACTACTATAAGTCTACTAAATCGGCTATATACCTCCTTATAGCCTAAGTCCAAAAGGCCTGGAAATATAAGGCTAGGGCCTCCCTCCTAAAGCTAGACCTATTAGGATATTTTGATAGTATCCCTTATACTAGGCTCCTAGCTATACTAGACCAGCTAAGGCTACCTATCTAGCTGCTCTTCTAGCTAAAGGAGTTCCTCTCCTCTAGGACTACTAGCCTCCTATTCAACAGTTAAAGAAGCTAATAAATACCAGTACCTATAGGAGTACCCTAGGGCTCGCCACTCTTACCAATCCTCTTAGTCCTCTACCTCTGCCCCTTATATAAAAGACTAGAAAGAAAATACCCTACTATCTCTACTATAGGCTATATAGATAATGCCAATCTACTAGCCTTTAGTAGAGAGGCTAGGATAACAGTTAAGCAGCTAGAAGAGGTCTAGAAAGAGTGCCTAGACTGGGCAGTAACCACTAGAGTTACCTTCTTAGTAGCAAAGAGCAAGCTTATACACTTCCCCCCTAGAAGGAGGCCCTAGAACGACCCTATCTATCTAGGAATAGAAGACTCCCCTCCTCTATAACCAGCTAAAAAGGCCTGATTTTTAGGAGTCTAGCTAGACCTTAAGCTTACCTGGAAGGCCTATGCCAGTACCCTATAGCAGAAGCTAAAAACGTAGTCCCTAGCTATAACTAGGTTAGCTAGAAAGACCTAGAGACTTGGAATTAAAAAGACCAGGCTACTATATACAGTAGTAATAAGGCCAGTCCTAGCCTACGTAGCCTTAGCCTAGCATACCCCCATACCTACTATACCAAATAGGCTACAAGGTATAACTAGAGTCCTACTAGCAGCTGAAAACGAAGCTCTAAGGAAGGTTATAGGGGCCTATAAGAGAACGCTAGTCCGAAGCCTCTACTATAACGCTAACGTCTCCCCTCTAGACCTCTACCTTAACACCCTCTCCTTCTCTAGCTAGGCTAGATTAAATAGGGCTATAAGGGAGAAGATAGCTGAATAGAAGGACGTCCTATGCCATATCCTTAGGAACAGGACCCCTAGGACTAGCCTCCCCCTAGAAGGGCAAACAAAATAAGAAAGAAAGAAGGAAGCTTTAGTATAGTAGCACTGCTAACAACTAGGGAAGGCTATTAACAAGGAACCCTTCTATACCGCCTAGAAAGACCGCTATCTATAGGAGGCTAGAGCCTCTAGCTATAACCCCTATATAGAGAGCCTCTTAGAGAAATTAGCCAAGGTGTTACAGTCCGTTGTCATCCCGTTGTCATCCTGTATATATATAGCTTCGTTTTACACCAGGACCTTCTGTCCTATGTACAACAATATCTTTCTATAACCTATCTTTGCTCTAGCTATGACAGTTTGTTGTACCTATATATTCTTGCTAAATTAGCAAGATTCAGTAAGTAAAGAAAACCTCTTGTTAAAAGTCTATTTCGACAAACGATTTGACAAATCCCCCTATTTCTATATACACTTTAACTATAAGTTACTACCGATTTTATAATAGTAACTAACGGCAACTAATTAGTGGAAGACTAGCTCTAAGTATAAGGCTTAGAGGTACTAGGCTCTCTAGGAATACTAGCTACCGACCTAGCTAACCTTATCCTAGCTAGTAATAATCAACTACTTTATTTCCTATAAGCTATAAATTCTAGAATTTTAGGTATCTCTACCGACTTAGCTGTAACTTCCTTTAGGGCCCTTTCTACCTTCCTTCTAGCTACTTTTTCCTAGCCCTCTCTAGCTCCTATCTTAATAAGTTATATAACTTTATCCTAACTCCTTAGCGTTAATCCTCCGACCTTTAATAGAACCTCTATAAACTCTATTAAACGGCAGATAGCCTATATTATCTAGAAGTCCTAGGTCTTGGTAAAGCTTGTTCTTAATAAAGCTTTTTTTCTAGATACCCTAGTCCAAGTCCTTTATATCTTATAGCGTCTTAGCGGCAAACCTTATCAGTAAATTTGCCTAGAAGTAGATAAGCTAATTATACTAGTTTATAGCCTCCCCTTTAATGCTTCTATAATTATATATATTACTGATATTTTCGTATTACTAGATCCTTAGTATCTTATAGAAGGTGTTAGTACTATTAGCCTTACTAAACTAGAGAAACTGAATATAGATAAGGATAAGCTCTTATTGACCAACTTCTTAATAAAGCTGGTATAACTCTATGAATATTCTAACTAGACCTTTATATAATGTATTACCTACCTCTAACAGAAAGTACGTTAGAAGCTATACTATACTTTCGTTAGTATAGTAGACTGACTTAGCCCTATAGACTTTATAAAGTAGATAGAGCTTTACTAGAAGCTCTAAAACAATATCGCAATAGAATAGTATTAATCCTAAATCAGTTTTAGGTTAGTACTACCTTCTTAATTAGGATTTTATAATAATAGTAACCTTATAGTATTAGGAGCTATCCTAACCTAGGTTCCTACCTTTCTCCCAAGGAAAAGGCTTATAGAATTAACAACTACCTCTGCTTATATTATAGTAAGCTAGGCTATCTCGCCTATAACTATAGAGTAAAGAAGAACCGACTTACTACTATCTTAGCTATAGCTTTATAACTAAACTCTAAGGGAAAAGCCTAGGCCTAGGAATACTGGATTATTATCCTAGGCCTTTTACCTCTAATCTGGAGTTTATTCTTACCTTAGGTGTAGTTTGTACTAATTCTTCTTTGCTTTTTACTACCTTAGTATATATATAAGGTAAGGTAGTCTCTCTCTAAACCCTTATCAACTCTGGTTATTCTCCGCTTAGATTTATTAATTTCTTTATAGTAGATCGCTTAGAGTTAAAGCAATCTACTTTAGATTTACCTTACCCTCTATGTCTTATAGATAGTAAGTAGGCTAGTCTTATTATAGATTTCTATATCCTAGACTATTAGTTTAGTTACCCTAATTCTAGTTATACTTCTAAGCTATTATCCCTGTATATCTAGCCTCTAAGCTCTTCTAAACTAGATATGATTCTTAGCCTTCTCTAGCTCTATACCTATAATCCTTTACTAGACTGGGCTCCTAGTACTATAACCCTTAATAGAAGGATACTAGTTATACTCTAGGATAAGGACCCTCTAATACCTACCTAAGGCTCCTCTAACTTCCCTTTAATTACTAACTAGGATCTCTCTAACTTATAGCTTCTACCTACTATACTATTCCTATCTTTCGTAAAGGACTCTAGTATCTCTAGTATATTAATAGCAGAACTCTATATAGTAATAGAATCGATAGAATAGATGGTCGACACCTAAAAACGAAAAACGAGTTTTTGGTCAAAACTACACCAAATCGCGTACAACCACATCCATTCGAACCGTCCGATCGAGGACACAACGCCCGCCAATTTTCGCAGTAGCGCTGTCGGTTGCGCGACGGCAGCAGGCGTGCGAAAACCGCGAAAATGGCGAGCTTGGCCTCCCTCGCGGGGCTGCGTTTTTCGCACGCACGGGCTAACAATAAGGCTCTGTACCCCGGCAACCCTACCCCTATGACTAACAATAATAATAATAGCCCCCCCCTAAGTACGGACTACTAACCCCTAAGTACGGACCAATAGCCCCTAAACGACGTAGAGATAAACAACTGCCAGATTATAGTAGCTACTACTACTATAGAGACTGCTATAAAGACTGCTATAGGCGCTATAGCTATAGCACCTACAGTACCTAGCTCTAGCGCCCTCCCTACTATCAATGCCCCGGCCTTTAGCGCCCCCCCCTCTGCAAACATCTTTGCCCCCTTTCTAAGGGGACTGAATAATAGCTAGTACGCCCCCCTTAGCTAGAAAAATACGAAAAACATAGAGAAAAAATCGGAGAAAAATATAGGAGGAAAGGGGAACGTCAACAATGCCCTAAAGACCAGCCAGGCTGCCCTAGCAACCGAAAAGACCGCTAAAACCGCTAAAACCGCCCCTAGTCCCCTGAAACTCGCCCTTACGCTTTCTAGTCTCCTAGACCAGGTTATAGGCCTAGCAAAAGACAGTACCAACTTCCGTAAGATAGTAGAGGTAACCACTAAGGCTAGATAGCTAGCCCTTATAGCTCTGCTCTAGGACCTGCCTAAGGAAGCCCTACCTAAGGAAGCCCTGCCTAAGCAGCAATAACAACAACAATAATAACAACAACAGTAGTAACCTAGCTACCCTTAGCACCAGCAACAGCCATAGCAATAGCCTAGCCACTCGTAGCCCACTGCCCCTACCTAGGCTAATATAGCCTGTAAACTAACTGCTAGTAAGGCAGTTAGGCTAGGCCTAGAACGCTAGGTGCTTATCCGCCTAGGCTTAGCACAATAAGAGGTACTCTCTAAGACTGCCCTAGAGGTAGTACAGGCTATCAAACAGGTGTCTGGCCTAGCGGTTTAGGGGGTTAGGACCCTCCCTAGTAGCAACCTCCTCCTTGTTATAGAAAGCATAGAGATAAAGAAAAGCCTAGAGAACAATACTACCTAGATTACAAGAGCCTTTAGAGAGAAGGCCTCCTTATATACTATAACCTAGGCAGTAGCAGTTAAGGGCCTTACTGTTTACGACCGAGTTACAGAGGAGGGCCTACTAGAAGAGGCTAAAAAGCAGTACCCTATAACAACCAGGGCAAAGGTCTAGCACCCTTAAGGGCCTAGAAGGACTAGGGTTAAGGTACTGCTAGCTTTCTCCTCCTTTGATTTAGCCTAAAGGGCCTGTAAAGAGGGGGTTTTCTAGAACTGCCGGGCCCTAGAAGTAGAGCCCTAGATCGACGAGGCTAAGCCTATTTAGTGCCTACGGTGCTGGAAATAGGGCTATAGGGCTAAGGTATGCCGGAGCAAAGAAGAGATCTGCTATAACTGTAGCGCTAACAGCCATACTATACTAGAAGCCCCTACCTGCTCTAGGGCACCCTGCTGTAGAAACTGCTATAAAGCCTACTACGCCCGCTTAGAGGACTGCCTCTACCTAAAAGAAGCCTGGGCATAGGCCAAAGGATACCTACAGTCTAGACCTAAGTCCTTTAACAGCAACCAACCATCCCTACAACAACAATAGCAACAACAATAACAGTAGCAGCAGTAGTAGCACTACCCTCCCTTATAGGAAGAGGAGGGAGAAGGCTATAATATAGTCTTAGGGAAGAGACGGAGGGGCTGGCCAACAAGAGGGCTAACCCCTAACCAAAGTACAATTACAGCCTGCTTTAGCTAAATAGAGGCTAGAGGACCTACTGGACCAGAGACTATAGAAGCCCCTAGGAGCCTGGAGACTGGAGCCCCTAGAACCCCTAGGACCCTGGAAACTGGACCTAGAACCCTAGAGACCGGACCTAGACTGGACCTAGGAATTGGATCAGTTACTACCCTAACCATATACCTACTACCTACAACTATACAACCGCCGCCCTCTATATAACCAGAGGATATAGAGATATAAGAGTACGCCTCTAGAACGTACAAGGCTCTAAAGAGGTATAAGAAATACTACTCTCTACAGCAATAGAGGAAATACTTGCTATATAAGAGCCCTGGATAAACAGACAAGCCTAACACTCTACCTACTGCCCTAGGTCAGCCCCCTATCACCTTATATTTACCCTAAACGGGAGGGCGGCCCTCTATATCCACAAGTTACTCCCCCTATTAGCTTGGGCCTATAGCTCTAGCCTAGACTGGGCTAGGGCTACTATATAAACAAAGAACGGCCCTTTTACAGTCTGGTCTTTATATAACGACTTCCAGCCTTAAGCAGGCTCGTCCCTCCTTCTAAAAGAAATAAGGGGGAAGATTAACACCTACCCAGGCCTCTACCTTCTAGCTAGAGACCTTAACCTTTACCACCCCCTATAGGACCAGTATAACCGCTTTAGTCCTAAATCAGAGGACCTGCTACTACTAGTAGCAGAATAGGGACTTACCCTCCGCATACCCTACGGCGCTATAACTAGGGTACTATAGGGAGATTAAATAGGCCGGACCTCTACTATTAACCACTTCTGGCTTAGTAGTAGCCTTACCTGCTCCTATACTGGCTTAGGGATATGCTTATGCTTAGACTACTACCCTTAGACCTTAGATATCGACCTAGAGGCTATAGAGGCCCCGCTACTGCCCCCTAGGTTCTAGTAGAAGAAGATAAATAAAGAGGAGGTAGTAAGGGAGGCCAGCTCCCTTATATACAATATAGGGGGCTATGGATACCTTATACACCTTACTAACCTAGCCGGGCTCTAGGAGGCTTATAAGCGGCTCTTAGAGGAACTCTAGCGTATTGCTAGGGCTATAACCCCTAGAAGAGCCCTAATAACTACTGGGAAAAGGAGAGCCCCCTAGTAGAACAACGAAGTCTACCAAGCAGTCTAGGAAAGAAGGAGGGCAGAAAGGCAACTACAGTGCTCCCCTACTAGCCAGGCCTACTCTAATGCCTATAGGGCAGCCCTAAGGAAACAAACAAAGACTATAAAGGATAGTAAGAGGAAAAACTAGAGGGCCTTTCTACAGGAAGCTAGGGAGAAGCCTGAAAAACTATAGCAGCTAGAAAGATAGGCTAGGCTACGGAGCACCGCCGTACTGCCCCCCCTAAAGCTACTAACCCTTAGACAAGCTAGTACCTTCTAGAAGAAGGTTAAGGCCCTTTCAGCATGCTTCTTCCCCCCCTCCCCCTAAGAAGACGATCTAGGGGAACCCCTTATAGGCCCTAGGCTACTAGTTAGCTAGATAGTTAAGCCAGACGATATAAAGGAGGCTGTTAAAACAACAAAGCCCTGGAAAGTACCAGGACTAGACGAACTCCCTATAGGCTTTCTAAAGGCCTACAGCAACCCCCTATACCAGGTACTTGCTATATTAGCATTAAAGTCCTTCCTCTATAGCTTTTACCTATAGGAATACAAGGAGGCAATTACTATAGTCCTCCTAAAGCTAGGAAAACAGCTAGACGCCTATAACGCCCCTAGGGGCTACTACCCTATAGCCCTACTTAACTGTATTAGCAAGATACTAGAGAAGGTTATAGGGGCAAAAATAAGGGATGTTGCAGAGGCCTTTAAGCTTATTCCAGCGATATAGCAGGGCTACTGCTACTATAAGTCTATAGAATCCGCTATATACCTCCTACTAGCCTAGGTCTAGAAAGCCTGGAAATATAAGGCTGGGGCCTTCCTACTACAGCTCGACCTATTAGGGTATTTCGATAGTATCCCCTATATAAGGCTCCTAGCTGTTCTAGATTAACTAGGGCTGCCTACCTAGCTGCTCTCCTAGCTAAGGGAGTTCCTCTTCTCTAGGACTACTAGCCTCTTATTTAACGGCCAAAGAAGCTAACAAATCCTAGTACCTACCGGGGTACCCCAAGGATTACCACTTTCACCTATTCTCTCAGTCCTATACCTTTGCCTACTATACGAAAGGCTGGAAAGAAAACACCTTACTATCTCTACTATAGGATACACGGACAACACCAACCTACTAGCCTTTAGAAAAGATGCTATAACAGCAACTAGGCAACTAGAAAAGGCCTGGAAAGAGTGTTTAGACTAGGTAACAACCGCTAGGGTCACCTTCTTAACAGTAAAAAGCAAGCTTATACACTTCCCCCTAGGAAGAAGGCCCTAGAATACCCCTATTTGCCTAGGACCTATAGAGGACTCTTCCCCCTTATAACCAGCAATAGAGACCCGTTTTCTAGGGGTATGGCTAGACCTTAAGCTTACCTAGAAGGCCTATGCCAATACCCTACGGCAGAAGCTGAAAACGCAGTCCCTAGCTATTACTAGGCTAGTAGGGAAGACCTGGGGACCTGGAATCGAGAAGACTAGGCTCCTTTATATAGCAGTTATAAGGCTAGTTCTAGCCTATACAGCCTTAGCCTGGCATACTCCAACGTCTATAGTACTAAACAAGCTACGAGGTATAGCAAGAGGCCTACTTATAGCAGAGAATAAGGCCCTAAGAAGAGTTATAGGGGCCTATAAACGAACGCTAACCCGGAGTCTCTAGTACAAGGCTAACGTCCCCCCCCTTAACCTCTACCTTAACGCCCTCTCCTTTTCTAGCTAAGCTAGGATAAATAGAGCTATAGGGGAAGAAGTTACTAAGCAGAAAGAAGCCCTACGCTACTCCCTAGGCAACAGGACCCCTAGGACCAGCCTCCCCCTAGGAGGACGTACAAAATAAGAGAGGAAGAAAGAGGCAGTAGTATAGTGGCATTACCAACAGCTATAGAAGGCTATTAACAAGGAGCCCCTATATACCGCCTAGAAAGACCGCTACCTCCGAGAAGCTACAGCCTCTAGCTATAACCCCTATACAGAGAGCCTCTCAGAGAAATCAGCCAAGGACGCCTTCTAGGGAGAGAATCTAACTAAGGGCTTTAAAGAGACCTTCAAGAGGTGCCACTATAACCTCTCTAAGGCTAAGAGCTTGCTGCTAATACAGGCCTATACAGGGAAGATAGGCCTAAGGGGATTCCTATATACCTATAAGGTGCCTAGAGTTAACAGCCCCCTCTGCCGCTGCTACCTAGCCATAGAGGACATCCAGTATATATTCGACGGTTGCCCGGCCTACCCCTTAACCTCCTTTAAGGAGAAAGAAAGGGGGGATATATATAGCTTTCTCTATAGGCTTGAAAAGGGAGGCGGCAACGCTATACGCCCCCTAATCCGCCATATCGCTACTAGACTGCTAGAATACTCGGTTGCTCAGAGGCTAGGAGCGGTCTAGCCTATACCCCTTTAGGAAGTGTGTTTTCATACTCCTAAGGGGGCGGTATCTATTACGGTGAAGAACGGCCCAACCCTACCCATACCCTCCCTCCTCTTCCACGCACAGTTATAGGTTTTTCACCCGTTATACGGTTTTCCTATAGCACTAGACTAGCCTACCTAGATATCCCCTACAGGGATCAGATAGCGTAATAGAATCTATCTATATAGTAATAGATATATTGCTCTAAAGAGGGTTTATTACTAACTTATTCCTAACTCTAGATAATACTAATGCTTTCCCTTCTTGTCTCTTTAGGGTATCTAATAAGGATATTAAAAAGTACTTTAAAATCAACCTACCTATTTTAAAGACTGATATTAGGAAACTCTTACTGCCTATATATTACGACTTAATTATGGCTTTTCTTCCTATAAACCTAGAAATACTACTACCTTACTATCCCTTTGATTACCAAGTCGAACTTATCCTAGGCAAGTTACTACTGGCTACCTAATACTGCCCTATAAGCTCCTAAGAGCTCCTAGTAATCCGGAAATACCTGGATAACCACCTTTCTAAGGGCTTTATACAGAGCAGTATATTATTAGCAGCTATACCAGTACTATTAGTAAGGAAGCCTAGTAGTAGGGTATAAGTCTATATTAACTATTAAGGCCTGAATAACATAATAATTAAAAATCAATATCTAATTCTACTTATTAGAGAAACGTTAGATATGTTATACCAGGCAAAAATATATACTAAACTTAATATTATAGCGGTATTTAACCGGATCCGAATTGCCCCTAGTAATAAATAGAAGACTGTATTTACTACCTGTTTTAGCCTATTTAAGTGCTTAGTAGCAAATTTCGGCATAATAGGCACGCCTAGTACTTAGTAACACTTTATTAACTATACTTTGTTTAATATATTAGATAAATACGTAACTACTTATCTAAATGATATTCTTATCTTCAGCGATATACCTACGAACTATACCCAATATGTCCACAACGTACTTATAAGGCTAATAAATATAGGCCTTATAGTAGACATTAAAAAGTACGACTTTTATACTACCTGGATATAATACCTTAGACTTATTATTTCGATATCTGGCATCTCTATAGACCCTAAAAAGATTAAAGCGATTATGTCTTAGCCCTGCCTAGAATTACTACGGGATCTATAGCGATTCTTAGGCTTCTTTAATTACTACTAACGTTTTATCTCTGGCTTTTTATCTATAGTATGTCTATTAACATCTCTTTGCTGTAATAGGGCCTAGACTAGGCTATAGTCTAATTCGTCTTAGGAGGAAACCTCCTTCTAACGCTTAAAGTAGGCTTTTACTACTACGCCTATCTTATAATACTTCGACCTTAGCCGTAGGATAGTAGTAGAGACAGATATATCTAACTGGGCCTTAAAAGGCGTACTATCCTAATACGGCTTAGAGGGGGTTCTATACCTAGTTGCCATTTTCTTAGTAAAATATATACTAGTAGAATGCAACTATAAGATCTATAATAAGGAGCTCCTAGCTATTATTAAAGCGTTTGAGGAATAGAGACCGGAACTATAGAGCCTAGACTACCCTATCGAAATATTTATAGACTATAAAAACCTATTGTTGATTGCGGTAAGGGGGGTCAGGTGCTGATCCCCGTGACCGCGCAGCATATGAGCCTCTCGCTCTAGGGAATGGGGCGCGTACTGCGCCACTTATACGACAGCTATAAGTGGCGTACCTGCGTACTACGTAATGGTTACTAACAAGTGCTCCGCTCTAACATAGGTATTTAAGGGGTACGTAACTACCCCTTAGATAGAGGGAGATATAACAATCTAGAACTAGAACTTAAACTAGTATTTCTGTGACGGAACATGGTGACGGTCATAGAGTGACCTATCTAGGACTGGGGCTCTCTATGCTTAGACATCCTAATAAGCTGCTTATTAGGCTTAGAGACGCCTATATAAGGAGTGGCAGGTCCTGTAGTAAGAAGAAGAAGAACAGGCATATTTACTTCTTTATATCTATTACCTGCTCTTTATATAACAGTTATAAGCCCGGCGCTAGTATCATTAACTTAACCAACTGTATATAATACGTATTAAGCCCTCCTATTATTATCACTACTCTATTATCCTCCCCTTAACTCCCTACTTAAGATGTTAATAACCCTAAATTTAGTATATTCAACGTCTATCATCCTAAAAGGCCTATTAATATAGACAGTCTGGCGTCTTAATGTATAGACACTAGCTTTAGCCCTTGGAATTTAGGAAGATATTAATCTAAACTAAACATCTACTCTAGCAGACGTAGAAATTCTTAACCTAGGACAGGAAGAATAGGCTTATTAAGCTAATTCTAAGTAGGCGGCCTAGTATAACAAGGCTATTATATATTATTAAGAGAAAATTCAACTTCTTAGTATATCGACTTAGGATATAGCCTTAGTACCTCCTCTACTAGTTTGGCCGACCCTTATTACCCTATATAACTTAGAAGAAGTGTATAGGACTTACCTTCTAATATAACAGTCTAAGAGGGCTACTACTAAGCTAAAAAAGACAAATTACCTGAAGTTTCTAAACTAGATTCTTTAGTCTATAGATTATAACGTTAGGGAGATAGCTATTTAGTTGTATTAGTTATTAAAGTAGGGACAAGGGTTAGAATAGTACTAGAATCTTCGGCCTTTTATACAAGCTCTAAAGAAAGATAACACTCTGTTAGACTTAGCGGAGAAAGTCTAGATCGAATCTTAGTATAAGGCGGTACTTAGATAGGCTAAGAATAGCCAAACCGGGCTGATCTGCTAGCATAAGGACTGGTAGAAATTTTACTAGGTTATACTAATCGAGAGGATTCTAGCTATTACAGGCGTTACTGCTATTAAAAGAGTTCTTTAAGCCCTAGCGGTAAGGCTAACTCTATAAAAGGCTAATAGTTAGCTCTAATAGATCGTTCTGGCTAAAGTAACTAGCTAAGTAAGTCTACTTATACTAGAGATTATTAATACGACCCTTCTCAGCCTTATAATAGAATCTTAGTAGTAATAAGCCTATAGAAATCCAGCTAGAGTATACTCTATCTTTACTTAACTTTCTAATAACAAGAACCTACTACCTACTCTATACTTTAATCAAGAAAGAGGCTAAGGATAGCCTTAAGGACAGTACGCCTAGGGTAGTTAAGGTAGAAATCGTTAAGGATCCTAAAATAGAGGCTACTAATACCCTTATCTACCTCTTTCTTATACCTACCTCTAGAAACCTAAAGATTATAGGAGAGTTAAGCTATTATATATAGGATCTATAAGACAAAGAATCACTTTATCTATAAAGGAGTAATAATCTATTTAAAATCTCGTCTATTAGGATCCCTAGTAGGCTGACCTTTATATAACCCTAGAATTAAAAGGATAGTTAAAGGGTAAGGGGCTAGATACGAAGAAGCTATAGGTTCTAAAGTCCTTTAGTACTTAAGAACAAGATCGTTAGTCGGATAAAGTTTTTAGGAGTTCTTAGTTATTACTTTAGCTTAAAAATCAGAGTTAGAATTTTTCTAATATACCTCTCTTCGACCCTACCCTATTTACTGCTACCCTAGGTACAGTCTATAGGGTATTTAGTACTTAGAACCCTACTTGTTATCCTCTCTCGGACAGCACCCTTCTAGACAACTATATAGCAGTTTATATAGTTAACTATAAAGATCTACTTAACTATAGGATATTTAAGCCGTCTATCTCTAACGCTATTATAGGGGTAGGCTTAACGACGTTACCTATTTCTAGAACAGGATACTGGACTCTAAGAAAGATTTTTCAGGATAATAAGGGCAATAAGACAGTAGACTTGATTCTTTAAAACGTAGTTATTATAGAGGGATTTTATACTAATATTATATCGGCTATATTTCTGCGCTAAAAGGGAATCTGGCTATTAAGGGCTGATAATACCCTAAGAGTTAGAGATATAACAAGCTTAGTTGTTCTTATAACGCTATAGGAAAAGTTCAACTTAATAGTACTTAAATATAAGCCGCTTGCCTCTTATATAGTCTTAAAACCCCTCCTAACAAGTAATAACAGTATTGTAATAATAATAGCTTAGAAATAAGTAAAACGGAGAGGATAGAAAAGGATATATAAGCTGTATAGGGCTTATATAGATCTTAAAGAACTATAGTACTTAAGGATAGAACACCTAGGTCCTAAGGTACTACAATTATTAGTAAACTATATTCGGGGTATAAATTTATTATAGCCTAATAATAGCAATCTGACTAGGATACTACGGCTTAAGTGCTTAGTATATACCTAGTTATATATAACAAAAGTGGTGTTTAGGAGGGAGTTAAGCGGAAAATCCGCTAGACCGTTTTATAAGATTGCCTAGGATCTTTTCGAATTCTCCTAGGGATATATAGGCTATAATAGGATTCTCTTTATAGTAGATAAGTTCAGTAGGAAGTTATAGGCCTTCTAGATAAGAGGTAAAGGATAAGAAAACCTTCTTTAGGTCCTTAAGAGGTTTAACGCCTAGACTAGGTAATAGTATAGGTTATCTATTTGTTTCTTCCGCTATAATAGTAAGATATTAGTTATATCTTCTTAAGGAAAAACCAAGTATAAGAAATAGGCGGATTGTAAAGGAATTAGCTTAGAAATCCCGCTGTTATACATATATAGCCTAATAGGACTTGTCGAAAGAAACAGGAAGACCATCGTTGACAAGTCAATAGCAATATAGTTAGGGGTATATCTTTCTAAGGATCTATGGCCTAAGACTGTAAAGGCTATAGTATATCTTTACAACTTGTCTTCTAGGCTTAGGGATAATCTAAGATCTCTAAACAAGAAGCTTCTATTATAGTTTTGGAACTATTTTCGCTTTTACAACCTAGCTGTCATCTGCAAAGCTACGATTAATCTAAGGCCTTAGCTTAGTAGCCTTTATGCATATAGATACGCCAGTTATCCCCTTAAAAAGGACAGAGAGAAGGATATACTTTAGAGACTTTATAAGATTCAACCTTGAGCTTATATTGGCTATCTTATAGGTTATATTGCTACTATGTTATATAGGATATAGGTCCTAGAGCTTAATAGGGTAATTACCACCTAGAATATTCAGTTTAATAAGACAGTTTTCTATATAGGAAGGAAGGTAGAATCTAAGGCTTAGGCTATCCCTATTTTAAGAGAACTAGCAGACTAGCTAGACAAGCTAACAGAGGAACATAAGTTTAATACTATCCTTAAGACGATATAGAATCTAGATCTCGCAGGTCCTATTAGGCTAATAGCTACTAGAAAGAATAAGGAAAAGCTCTTAGCTATAAAGCTAGAAGAGCGTCGGTTAGATACTATTACTAGCTAGGACAAGGTATATACTAACATTATAACCGGACTATTTACCCTAGAGCAAATACCTAAGCCTAGAATGCCGAATCCAGATTATACTAGGATCGATAGCTATAGTAACAGAGCAGACTCTCCCTAGAGTATAACTAAAGGAGGAATATAGTCTAAAGGTAAGGTATATCGCTATAGACCGTTAGAAGGATTTAAAGCTAGGGCAGGTATTATAACCCGCTAGTACGCTAATAATAAGACAACGGATAGACTGTTAGTCGGAGAACCGGACTCTAAAGCCAGGATCTTAGGGGTATATACTAGTAATACGTAAGTACTAGGCAACCTAGCCCCTTAAAGACAAGGTCAGCCCTATAGTAGCAGAAATCGGATATTTATAGTAGAGCTAGGCCGATACAACCTTCGTTAACGTAATACTATACTTAAGAATATCTTTAGTATTCTTAATACAGAGAGAACAGTAGCATTATCGCTACTACTCGTTTTTATAGCTGACTACTTTCCTAATTAGCTAGTAGCTAGCTATAGAAGGGAGTTTAAAATAGTATATACTATAGTAGCAGGTACTATTCGACATTAGAAACGCCTAATAAAGCGAAAAGAGAAGTAAGAGTTATAGAAAAAGGACTTGCCAAAGGGCCCTTAGGATAAGAAAGAGTTTATCCTAGGGAAATAGCACAAATTAGAAATGCCGCTAGAGCCTAGGACTTAGAGTAAAGCTATAAAGTCGCCTTTTAAGAAGACATAGAAGTCTATAGCTTAGACTAAGATTAATTAGCTATAAAAGCTATAGACCTATAAGAAAATTCCAAAAGATCAGTATAGGATATAGCCTCTTCCGCTTAAATAGATACTAAAGTACAAGCTTGATCTAGACAGGATAGTTATCAGGCTAAAGGCAAGGATTTATATCTAAAGAGATCTTTAATATCTAGAGTTAGTTAAGTTAACTTATATAGCAATATTAGCTACCAAGTCCCTTAGAGTAAGTATAGCCCTAACAGCGCGTTTTAATCTAAAAATCGACTTATAGGACATTATAAACGCCTTCTACAACGCACTCTAGGAGTCGTTTAGCCAGGGCCTAGTAATCTTTAATCTTTTAGAAGGGTTTAAGGAGCTGGGACTTCTTACTTAGGTCAATAGGGCTCTATATAGGCTTTAAGACTCTCCTCTCCTCTAATATCTCGAATTCTTAGGCTTTCTTAAAAATCTTAGACTTTAGAAGTCTAAGAAGGAGCTATATCTATTTTATAATACAGATAGATATATCCTCTTAATATTCTATATAGATAACGTAATACTTCTCTATTATCGTTAGTATTAGGACTATACTATAGACCTAAAGGCGAAACTACTAGGTAAATATAAAGCAAAAATTCAGCCTAAGGCGGAATGGTTTCTCGGTATTTAGATTGTAAGGGACAGAGTTAACCGTACAATCACGCTAGTTCATAATACATATATTAAGAAGGCAGCTAAGAAGTATAGACTAGATAGATCCGCTATTATCCCCCCTATACCACTCCTAATAATCGGACTTGGCAAGAATAAGGGCCAGGCTACTAAGAAGGAGGTAAAGCTTATATAAGAACTAGTAAGGACGATACTATATACGGCAATTATAGTCCGTCTAGATATAGCCTTTACTACATCTTATCTTTCCTACTTCTTAACAAACCTATTAGCCCGACATATCAAGGCTGCCAGGCAGACAATCTAGTATCTATATTATATAAGGTTTCTCAGGATTATATATAGTAGCTACTCTAGTTAGGCCTATATACTTTATATCGCTAGTAACGCCTCCTTTACAAACGACTTAGACTTATAACAATCGTCTTAAGGTTATACAATTATAATGTTTAGGGGACTTGTCTAGTAGAATGCGTGTTATTAAGCTATAGTTACTATATCGACAACAAAAGCAGAGCTTTATAGTCTCTCCCTAGCTACAAAGGAGGCTATAGGGATAAAAAGATTCCTTAAGGACCTAACAGTTAAACTGTTAGTTCTATAGCGGATTTTCTGCAATAATACTCAAACTATTAGGCTAGTAGTTAATAAAAGGGAGCATATAGTAATAGCGCTCTATTACGTTGATATTCAGAATATATAGCTTAAACAAGAGCATAGTAAGGACAGCTTTATAGTATCCTATATCAAGACAGCTAACATACTAGCCGATAGCCTAACAAAGAATTTATCAAGGGTAAAGTTCAAGTACTTCTAGGCTATACTAAATCTAAAGAACATATTATAGATTATGGCTGATAATCAAAGAGAGGGGAATTCAATTACTAGCAGACAACTATCTAGTCTACTGCAAAACTTATAAAAGAAGCCTACTATAGGGCGCTATAGCGCTTAATAGCCTTCTCCAACGTGCTAACAGCCCGATTAATCTTAGCTAGTACCTGCGTTATAGCTGACATATCTATACGATTCTTATTAAGATAACGTAGCATTAACCGTAGAAGAGCCCTAATATGTCTACTAATTCCTTATCTAAGGCGCTAAGTGAACTTAGCGCTGCTTATACTTAGGAACACTGCCTATATAAAAGGATTATCAGCTAGAGACTTGATCAACTAACAGAGAGGCGAAAATACATATCCTAGTCTAATAGATAGAGATAGGGACAGGCATAGGGGCAGAGATAATTCATAAGACGCTTTTCGCTTATAAGGTAGATCTTTAAATTTCAGCTCCTTATAGAACGCCTAAGGTAGATATAAAGAAGTAGACGGAGCAGGTAATACAGGTATCAGCCTATATAGCGACGATCCGAACAACAGGTTAAGGATAGTGTATAATATTTTCGAAATAGCAGTAGCCTTACCCGCTATCGCCTCCTAGACACAACTGTCAATCTAAGTATTGAATTTTAAAACGGATAGATATACTCTACCGGCCTCTGTATTTTTCTTTTTTAAGTCCTAAAGGACCTAGGCAGTCTTCTTAGCCTCGACCGACCTATAATACATATAGTTAGCTTTATAGCAAAATTGTTAGGCCTAGACGGACTTATACAAGACAACAGTAGTAAGATACAGTCTACGTTAAAAGATAGTAGTAATAGCAGCTACTAGTATCGTTATGCTAAGAAAAGTATTCTCCTATAGTATATCCTTTTAGCAGCGACTAAACGTAGGGCTTATAAGATAGTAGATAAAGAGGGCCTAGAGGGCTGGATTTTTCAGATTGAGGCGTCTTTGCTTAACCGGGAGTCTGGCCTATAATCTTCTTAAAGCAGCCTAGTATCTTAAGAGCGGGAGTTTCCAGCATAGCTGCCGGGATAGGGCTTAACAGTATATCGTTACTAACTCTCTCGATATCTAAGGATATAACATAGCTACTAGCGTTATCAGCAAGCCAATAATAGCTAGAACAGAGCTAAGTAAAGTTTAAGGTTAGATCCTAAAGCTATTTTCATAGAAATACCCGCGATCTCAGCTTTAAAGGAATACTGTTATCTAGCTATAGGATGCTATAGCTAGTAATAGTGATAATCAGAAAGACTTACCACTCCTTACTCAGGTATATTAATAGGAAAAAGAGAGCTAGGTAAGAATAGGGGCAGGCTTATAAGAAAACTTTACCTTAAAAAGGTAGTTATAAGGAAGAGAAAAGGAATAAAGCTAGGAGGAATTCTCTATACTCTTCTTATACCTAAAAAGAGTAGGCCTACGGTAAGCTCTAGAGAAAAGAGGAAAGAGCAGGTTAACCTCACTGTTGCTATAATGACTTATAGTAGTAAGGTTAACAATCAAGCATACTTACCTTCTTTTAGAAAGAAGGCTACCTATATAGCCAGTAAGAGGGCAGTAGGTAAGGCTACTTAGGATAAAAACTAGTCCTATAACTTACAAATAGGAAAGAGAAGGTAGCAACAGTAAGTAGGCTAGCAAGAGTGTTATCAACTTAGCGAAGTTTTCACTAGCAAGGTGTTTACTAGGTACCTATACTAGGCTTAAGTACATCGCTATCTTAATATACTTAAGGAGGTATAGGAGTTATAGTCACTATAATTCTACATTCTATAGGTCAGACTCCCTATAGGATGGCAAATCTAAGGAGGTGTATGACAGAATATAGTAACAGTTATAGAGTAACCTATCTAGGACTAGGGCTCTCTATGCTTAGACATCCTAACAAGCTGCTTATCAGGCTTAGAGACGCCTATATAAGGAGTGGCAGGTCCCGTAGTAAGAAGAAGAAGAACAGGCACATTCACTTCTTCATATCCATCACCTGCTCTTTACATGACAATTTCCTTACTACTCTCTTTACTCTTATTGTTTTAGATTACTATCATCTCTAGAAACCTACTAACACTGATTAGTATTATCTTTATATTGTAATATAGGGGCAACGTAGAGTGGCAAGGTAGTTAGTTAAGTGCTTAACAACCTTAACTAAGTAGATTGTAGTTTACTTACTAAGGGCTATCGATTAGGTAACTAGATAACTACCCTATTAACTTAGTAATATCGCTTATAAGAAAACCGACACTATAAACCTATCCTTCGAGGCTAAGGAAGCTTAACCTAAGCTTTTAGACTAAGGAAGCATTGCTTAAGAGAACGCTACTAAAACCATATTACTAATAAACTTTACTATAATTAATATACTATAGTGTCCTAAGATCCTTTTATTTATAGAACCTTAAGAAGGGAAGATACTAAGACGAACCTCTATTATATACTAAGTATTTCGTTAAGTATAGCCTAGGATCTTGAAAAGCATTTTAAATAAGAATTCCCTATCTAGCTACCTATTATAAGTATTGATAAATTTAACGTTTAAACCTTCTATAGATTGCTAGAGTGTATCGATCTAGAGTATAATAGCGACAAAGTACTTAACTTATATATACTCTCCTACCTTAGCACTTATAAAGGGTAACAATCTAAAGATCTATACTATAAATTCCGCTTGGATTTCGAGGACTAGACAGCTAACTATTTCAACAAGTTAAACAATAAACTACACTTATAACTATACTAAATGCTTAACAATAGCTATATCCTAGTAGATAGCTTAAAAGGGCAGAAGCTCTTTAAAGGACTTGCAACGCTTACTAATAACCTGTCTAACAATCCAGGGCCTAATATACTCCTCTAAATCTATAGACTGTCGATCTAGGCCAAGTATAGACGTTATATAACAACATCTCTTCCCGCTTAAATAGAAAAGGGGAAGAAGATTGTACTAATAACAACCTAAGACTCTGAAATTAGTACCTAGCTATAGAAGGTACTATAAAGGGAGATATAAATCGGTAATACAGCTATAAACACTATCTAGTATTATAGGCCTATAAGCAGCTTGATTATAAACGACAATCAACCGGTAAGTAGCCGAGACCTGGGTATATGCTAGACAGTAGCCTAAAGCGGAATACTCTATACTAGTAACTACGGCTAGTTTAGAAACACCCTTTACCTATTAAATCTAGACCTATAGATAACACTTCCGATTTATAGACTTAGAAGCGTAATAGGAGCAGGATTCCCGCTAGCTAGCAAGGGCACTGGCAAAGGCTATAGATTCCTACTAACCACCTAAAGTGCCGGCCAAGGTTATACCTAAGATTATATCTAAGGTAACTACTAAGGCTATAACTAGAGAACTAATTAAAAGGGACGACAGAACCCTATACAACCTGTATAAACCCCTGGTATTAATACCAGATATAGGCCAGAACACGCTTAACCCTAAGTAGATAATAAATAGCGGTATACCCAGTATAAGTATATTATATATAGAAGTACTAAGTATATAGCTATCCTACTGATTGAAATAGGCTGGATAAACGAGATAAGTATTAATCGAAAAACCCTAACCGATTTTATTAAGTCCTAGGACTTAAAGGACAGCTATTCTAGGTCTAACAACAATATTCTTAATAACAAAGTTCGTTTCTTCTTATACTACTGCTAGACTTTCCAGATCGATTATAGCCTACTATGTACTGTTTTTCTAAATGTACTTTTAGGATAAGCTAAGGAATATCACCTATACTATATCCCTTTTAGCATGTCCTTTATCTAACTATATAGTATCTTAAAAGGATACTTTAAGATAAGTACTAAATAGAATAACTACTTGTATATCTAGAACACTATTACTTTCCAGTCTATACACCTTAAAAGCAAGAATAGTAATAAGTCTATAAAGGAAATTCTCTAGATCTTGCTTAACAGACTCTAATAAAGCCAATATAGGCTTGGTCCGCTCTATAACTATAAGGAGTTCCTAGTTGCAAATATAATCTAAGCCTACTAAGGAGTATCTAAGCTAAAGATTACCCTATATAAACTACTAATAAGCTTTAAAGAGCTAGTAGCTATACTCTGCCAAACACTTAACGTTAAGAAAGCGGATTATATATATTGCTAATTCTTAATGGACTATAGGTTTACTATAACGAAAGCCAGGCCTGCGAGAAACTATCAGAGTAACCCAATTATAGATTCAATCTTTAAGAGAAACCAGGCAATATATATTTAATAACCTAGAGGTACTACTAGGTATAGAAAGCAAAACAAGCTCTGGTAAAAGGACTATAATAAAACCTATACTAAAGTAGGTTATTAGATTTATAGTAAACCAGATTACTACTCCTTTATATATAGCTAAAAAGACCAAGTAATAGTTAAGAGAAAATAGCTTAAGCGAAAAGGCATTAACAAAGATCATAGACAATATACAGCGTTCCTCCTTAATTATAAGGGTTTAGACGATAAATATAAAGTTGTTAAACGTATAAAATAAGCCATAGCGCTCTAACGGTTATAGCTTAGGCAAAACGGATTTCAGTTCTCGAACTACCAGATATATAGCTATATTCTGAGGGTGGACCCACTTTTGTGGATACTGCTGACTAAGCTATGTATTCCACTATATAGCCTAGAAATAGCTTTAAAAGGCTTTTCTATTTTTAGATTTATGCCCTACTTTTGTGGAGACAGCCTCCTTAGGCTGTATAAGCGCTAGAAATAGCCTTAAAAGGCTCTTCTACTAGGTCACCTACCTACCCTGTACCTACCCTGCACCGCAGGAGCGAAAACAGAACTTATAGGAAAAGTCGTGCGGCTTACCCTACAGCTTAGGTGGCCGTAAGTCGATTTTTTAAAATCACCAGCTTATTTGGTTTTTCGGGAAGGCGCCATGCACCTACTAAGGCGCTCCTGCCGTGTGGAAGGCAGGAACGGTCCCGGAGGGTATATATAGGGAAGGTGTCGATTCGCTCTTACTGCAGTGAAAGGCTTCTGGTAGATAGTAAGGAACAAGAACAGCAAGACAGAGAAAGAGCAAAATAACAAGTACGATTCCTATAGTGTTGATTGATGATATGTCCTCTCTCCCTCTCTCTCTTGCTCTTCTAGATATAGGGCGTTATAGCCCTATATCCTAACTAGGGTTGTGCCTAGCGCTAGTATAGGGGTTATGCCTTATATCTAGCCATTCCCTTACTATGACTAACCTATACTAGCTACGATAGCCTGCTAGTAATCGATACTGGCTCTCTTTTCTTTTTGGTTATAGTCCGTCCTTATAGGATATCCTTACCTATAGTCTACCACTTAACGCGCTTTGTCTATATAAGATAGAGCGTATGTCGTATCCTACAATCAATTCTTAACGCGCCCTATTCCTGTAAGACAAGTTATATGTTATGTCCTGCAAGTATTATATAAAGCGCGTATTGCGCTTTGTCTACCGTGATATATCCGTATCGCCCGTTGCTATACTAATCCTACTATATAACTGCCTTCTATCTCCTTCTCCCTTTTCTTCCTTAGCTATAGCCTGCCTATCCCTTAACCAATCAATAACGTCCTTTTCTGCTGGTATTATCTTCTTATTATTATATACTCCTAGACCGCCTACTATAGAATAAATAGAACAATAGGCTAGCCTGTACTTCCAATATAGTCCTTCTCTTTCAAGTCTCGCTAATAAAAATATATATATATATAGCCTTCTTGCCCTACTGCTGCTGCTACTACGATTTGTTGTTTGCTGACCTACTTATAGCTAACATAGACTCTTTTTCCAACTTAGATAACTCGGTATACGATATTCTAGGTAAGTACTTTATTATTATCCGCTATACTAGCTTTATTATCCGCTATATATACGTCGTATCCTGCGTATTATTAGCATAGGCGTATCTTATTTATTAACATCCTGGCGTAATATAGGCATACCTACCGCGCCTCTAGCCCCGGCACCTACACTGGCCAAGCCGGCTAAGATTATGCTGGCTATATATTACATAGCCGCTTACAAGGCTAAGCGGCGCGAGTTAGCTAAGGCCTATACTACAGCAGGTAGGGCGGCGGCCGCTAAGTATTGTAAGAAGCGTAAGGAGGCTATAGCCAATGCCTAGGCCTATAAGCTAGCTAAGAAAGAGGGCCTGCGGCGCTCTAAGTACACTGCTAGCAGCAACGCCGGCAGATATACTACTAATTCTAGCCTTATGGCTGATAAGGACAATGATAACGCCTATAATAGGGCGTATATGCCCTCTGCTAACGCAGAGGAGGAGGAGGGTAGTAGCAGCGACAACAACAGCGTTAATAGCGGCACTAGCGATAGTACCGATAAAGGCAAGGGTAGCGACGTATATAAGCGTAATAAGGGTGCTTTACGCTATAAAGGTAAGTTTTAAAGTACAGCTGCGCTTTAGAATACAGCTGACATTTTTGTGATTTCTAGACACGCTGCCGCGCAAGCGATAGTACGTTGTATCCTACCCCTGCGGCCCCCCTAGTGCGCCCTATACCGATATATACGTCTACTATATCCAGGTAGTAATAACCGGCAAAGGCCGGGGTCCTAATAACATATAGCGTTAAAACTAGTATTACTAGGATTATATTAAGGTTGTTAATAGCTGTTATTAGTCCTGCTTAGCTAGTAGTAGTTATAAGCTGCTATAAGCGCTTTGTCTTATATAAATGAAACTGCAGTTGCGCTCTAATTTGCCTATATAGCTCTGCATTGGCATGCCCTATCGTAGCGTACTATCTTAAAGTCCTTACGGCTTCTAAGCCTACCTCCGCTGTAAGTCCTCCCCTCTATCTTTTTAGCGATATACTAACTTGTTAAAGGCTGCTAAGAAGCGGTAGTATAGGGACTAGCAGGAGTAGCGGTCTACTATCCGCTATGTTCTTATACTGCCTAGCGGCGGTAAGGAGAAGGCGGACTTAACAGGGATAGGGAAGAAGGCCTTGTAAAAGGCCTATATATAGGCGTTAGCCTATACGGCTAAAGCACTTTTGTTGTTAGCAGCGTAGGAGGAGGAGAAGGAGGAAAATATAAAAATATAAAAAATGTAAAAGTATATCGCGCTTTGTCTTATAGTCCTACTATGCTTATTATATTTTGTACTTCCGTTTTACGGTGTGTCTGCGCCTTGTCCTCCCTCCTCTTCTATGGTATATTAGTATATAGTATGTCCTGCCCTTGCTATCTTTCTCTTGTTAGTACACTGTAGCTGCTATACGGCAATTATCGCCGTGTTACTTAACCCTTTATACGTATCTTAGCCGTATTATTATCAACTAGCGCTATAAGTACCCGGTTAGGCAGTCTTTTCGTTATAGTATCTACTAGGTTGTCCTCCCTATTGATCTATCTAACCTCCTAAATCTCTCTATTCTTATAGCTCTACTATAAAGCTATAATATCGATTATAAGGCGCTTTTCGATAGTACTGCTAAGCTTGATAAGGCACTTATATAGACTAAAAGAGTCTATATAAAGAATAATCGGAAGGTTAGCCCTTAGGCTAAGACAGGCAAAAATTGTGGAAATAGTCTGCTAGACTATAAAACCGATATTAAAGCCGGCTACTATCCTGTAGATCTTGCTAGCTAGTACGCTTCTTATTACCCTTTTGCACTTTGTTAAGGACTAGTGGACTATATTTCCGTAAATTCGAAAAGCAGCCTCTCCCGGTACGTCGTCTTCGTTAGCTAGTAGTATAACGTAGCCGATCTAAGAAGTTAGGTCTATGTTATTAGCAAAGGACTTGTTAACGAAGATGAAGAGCTTAGCTATAGCAAGATCCAAAGGGTAATAAACTAGGCCTTTTTCCATATTGTCCATCTACTACTGGATCTAGGCGTTAAGGTGCTTATAGTCCTCTAGCTAGGGCTGCTAGGCTTAGGCAGCTATAGCTAAGTCGAAAGCCGCCTCCGGCTAGTAGATAGAGGCTAAATAAGCCCCCCGAGCACGTTGCTTAACGTATTGCTAAGCGGGCGTTGTCCCTTTTATATCGACGAGGAACAGGCGTTTACCCTGCCCTTTTTGCTATATCGAAAGGTTACTGTTAGAAAGGTAAAGCTAGTAGCTGTTAAAATCCACCTCTAGCCTATCTACTACCTTAGTAGCCGGCTTTGACTTAAAGCTGGCTTTTTCTAGCTCTTCCTCTTCTAACTTGGAAAAGGAATTATCCCTAATAATAAGGGTATCGTCGGTTTGTAAGCCAATAAGCCTAAATCCCTTTCCTAGTATAGTAGTAGAAATTAGAAGATAAGGATTAAAAGAAGAAGACTGAAGACCAAGGTAATTTATATACTACTGTATATAGGTAGCAAACTAGTAAAGCCCTGCCTCTGCTATACCGTATAGTAGACGGTTTACCTGTAAAACAGTGCTAGTAGGATATTTACCCTAAAGCTCTTTAGGCAGATAAAGGAGTATTTTGCGGTTTAGGGCTATCTCGGACTGTATATACGCCTATGTAATATCTTATAACTATAGGTATAGCCTAAAATTATAAAGAAGAGAAGGGTAAAGGGTAAGCAAAATCTACTAGGCATACTATTGGATGGTTAGTGACTAGGTAAGAAGACTATTCTTTCCTAGATTACTATACCCCTAGGCTACTAGCCTTGATTTTTTATATAGGCTAGAAGTCTTGTCCTTTACCTCCTATACTATTCTCGACTTAAACACCTTAATACTATGGAGGTCCTTTAGCTCTTAGATTACCTTAATAATGCTGTTTTCGAAGAGGGCATTAATCTTGGCCTTATCTAAGGCCTTAAACAGCTTACCTAGCGTAGTAATCTTGCCTTAGTGCTGTAATTCTAGGGCTAGGGCATAGTCTTTCCTCTCCTTCTTAGAAAGGAAGAGTCCTATAGGGACTTAACTTGCAAGGTCCCTACTAGATATAAGGGCGTAGCTACGGTCTAAAATGGTAAAACACAGTATAAGTTACAGCTTGTCCGGCATACTGGAATTACAGGTTGTCCGTCTAAGTTGTAGCATGTTGTTTGTTAGCGTAGGCTATATCTTGTCCTTGGGTTTTGTAGTGCGAGTTGTACTGTATCTAAGTAGTATGTTGGGTTATAGGTCTGTAATCTCTGGTAAAACCTAGGCCCCTCTTTCTCTCCTAGGCCGGCCCTACCTCTTTAGTAGTATAGGGTTAGGGTAGATAAACTTTTCTACTATATCTAGATCTTCTAGGTCTTTAGTATCCCCCTCCTTCTATAGCCCTCCTTATAGCCCCCTTTATAGCTCCTAGTAGTACGGTTTTACAACTATACTTCTAAAGTCCATAGTACTGTTAACTATATCTATAGTTATAGAAGTCTCTAATACTGCTAATACCTTATATAGCCTAGTCTATCTGTTATTTTCGCGGTAGACTAAGACTTCCTAGCCGATACCTAGCATACTAGGTAGTACTGCCTTAGTATTAGGGCCGTTTTAGCGGCTAAGAGCCTTTCTAATAGCCCGCTTACCTTACTACCTCTTAAGCTTAGCTATTGCTTTTTCGATGGCTTTAGCCCTTGTGACTTGATCTGGACTTAATAGCGAATTTCTAGTTAGCTGGGGAAAAGCACTAAAGACTAGTAAGGTAAGGATTAAACTGCTAGGCCCTGCTGTATTATTAACAGCGGAGACCGCGGCTTATAAGCTAGCCGTTTTCGATATAGTAGTACCGGCCTCTTCCTATATAATCTTGTATACCTGGCGTAGTAGGGTATAGTAGCGCTCTACCTTCCCTACCGAGTTATAAGCCTTAACTAGGATATCTACTACTATAATACCGGCTAATTTCGCCTCTACCTGGAATTCCTTAGCTATGAAATTAGTCTCCTAGTTGTAATGAAGGATATCCAGTAGCCTAAGATACATATCTATCTAGCACTCCTTTAACTATTCCTAAGTCTCTTTTACTATTATATCCTTTAGAAAATAGGCTACTTGAAAGAAGGTGGCTATATCGACTATATAAAGGACTTTCTAGCTATTGAGATCTAGGATATCTACTACTACCTTGTAGTTAAAGTAGATATCGTCCCTAAGTATAAATTTAAAACGCCTAAATGCCGGCCCCTTAACCTGGTAGAAGTGGCAGAACTTGTTAATAAGCTCTAACATACTATATTCTACTTAATAGTCAGCGTAGCTAAGGAGCTTATACAGCTTTTCCACTAATAGGTAGCTGTAACGTCGATGAATTCGCTATAGCTAGGATTCTGTAAGTTCTGTTAAGCATAGTCGCGCTTTGTCCTATATAAACATAGCGCGTACTGTGCTGTTAAGTGCCGGGATCTATAGGTGGCCCTATCTTCGGATAATCGGGATCCGCTACTTACCTTTAACTACAGTGTCCGTCGTATTATCTAGGTATACCCTAAGCTAATCTATATCCTAAAGGCAAAGAAGAAAAGGGGTAGGCATATCTAAAACGTAGAAAGTTACCTTCCTAACAGCAATATCTACTATAACCGTACTAATAGATTCCTTTACTTTGCCTAGGCTAAAGGTAATACTAGCCTCTTTAGCCTTTGCCCTGTCAATATAGATACTAGGTACTTAGCGTTGTAGGGCTAGTACTTAACGTATGCCGGCAGTCGAAAAATTAGCAGTACCTATATCCGGCATAATCCCCTGGAATACCGTTTCGGAATACTTGTCGAGTATAAATTGCATGGAAGAGAGCGTGGCGTATAGTGTGTCTTTAGGTTCCCTACTACGGCAGGGTTCTTCCCTATATAATCTATATAGGAAAGCCTTATTAGTAAAGAAAGCTACTACTATATCGTTTCTAGTAGAGTCTTCTATAGTATAATCCTCTGGGCTATAGTCGTTAAAATCGTCCTCTACTATACTCCCTTTAGACTTAGAGCCCTTATAGTCGACTAGAAATGACTAATATCTCTTTTTCCCCTTATTAGGGTTGATTTGCCGGCTTTTTAGCTAGTTAAGTCGATTCTTCTTCTGCTCCTCTTCTAAGTACTTAGTAGAGTAGTACCTATCCTTCTTACAAATCCAGCAGCGTTAAGACCTTCTAGGGGTAGACCTTAGCTATAACTTCTTAGAGAAATACCGCTAGTCTATTAGATACTATAGGCTTTTTATTTCCTCTATTTCTAGCGTGCCCTATAGTATAGCCGCTAGCTCCTTAAATCCTTTAATCGGCTTATATAAAGCTAACTTTAGTTCGGGCACTCTATGGTATATCCTTACTATATTCGAAGTAAGGATTTCCTTGTTATAGTAAATAGGCCCTAAAGCCTACTGAATTACTAGTAGCTTATTAAGTAGTAGCTAAAGGACTTCTTTATTACTTTTTCCAGGGTTTTCTTATTGTATACTTCTAAAAGTAATAGAGCTCTATATTATTACCAGGTTCTGCTTTTTAGCGTCTATCTCGAAATACTTACTTAGTTTAGCATAAACCAAGTAGAAAGGAAGAAGGCGGTTAAGGTGGTTAATCTAGTAGTCCCTAGCCCTACTAAAGAGGATATAGGGAAAAACCAGGTACAAAGTAGTATAGTCGATCTAGAACATTATATACTAGTAAAGGAAAATCTTAACTTTGTCGTCCAGTATCTCCATTTCTGCCTTATTATAGCAGTTACTGCTATTCTACGCTTTTCCGAAGTCTATATATAGCTTTCGATCAATATAGGGGTTATTATCCCTCTGGGTTAGCCTTAGGGGAATTTCCAGGTATTCTGGACTTCCTATTTCAACTCTAGTAACCTCTAGTAGGTTAGATAGAACAGAAGGCTAGTTATACCTTCTTTATTGCTACTGCTAAGGGTAGTACTGCTGGTAGTACTACTATAGTTAGTATTACTAATAGAGGTAGTGTTACTAAGGTTGTAGGTTAAAGCCTAGTAGTCCTGGAATAAACCCTAGTTGCCCTAGGTTAAATCCGTTTCTATATCCAGGTCTAGTTCCATTCCTATACTTAGGTCCTCCCCTATATCCTCTATTTCCTTCTAGTCCTTATACTAAGCTCTCTAGCTTAGGCCCTAAATTTAGCAGTTTAGGTGATAAAGGGAAGCCTAGTACTAATAGCGGTAGAGGTATACCCCTACCTAGGGCAGGCAAGAAAACTTGTAATAGTAGAGGTACTGTTGTTAGCCGGAGAGGTAAGGAGGCGGCTAACGGGACTGGCTAATAGGTAGGTACCAATAAGGCTTTTATTATTGGTAAACCTAGCTAGTTTAGCGTTTTAGTAGCTTCTTATTAGGCTTATAGCAAAACTACTAGCTCTAAGCAGTTCTGCTAACTCTGTTTTAATAATTATAGAAGCCTTCTAAAAGTCCCTATTAGTCTACCCATTAAAGCTATTAATTACCCTTATTTACAGCCTTTCTCCCTCTATTTTCAACCTCTAGTATTCTACTACTTCTATTAACATATAGGTGTTAATGATCCTCTTATCTTTATAGCCTAGTTTAATATAGTCTAGGGTTTTAAAGAAGGTTGCTATATCTAGTAGGTAGGCTTTGCTAGGCAGTAGCTACTAGGGCAACTTATTAAGTATCTTATCTTTAGCTGTTAGTATATACGTCTATATCGTAGTATCGGCTATTTCGAATTGTATATTGCATTCTATCTTTGAGTTTCAAGCTATAGTTGTATTGTTGAATTATCATTCGTTATATCTACCGAAAATTGTCGGACAAGTAAAGTCGTTTTTCAAAAGTACATCTGCGTTTTGTCTCCTTATTTTAGGGCGTATTTGCAGGTTAGATATGCTTAATAAAGAGATCCGTCTCTTATTATAGCTAGCCTAGCTCTTTCTCTTTATAGGTATACTTCTAGTATAGTTGTTAATCTAGCTACTCTGCTCCTACTGTCTATTAAAACAATAGAAACTAATTAGTATCGATTTGCTCTTACTATAGTAAAAGGCTTCTAGTAGATAGTAAGGAACAAGAACAGTAAGATAGAGAAAGAGCAAAATAACAAGTATAATTCCTATAGTATTGATTAATAATATGTCCTTTCTTCCTCTCTCTCTTGCTCTCCTAGATACAGGGCGTTATAGCCCCGTATCCTAACTAGGGTTGTGCCTAGCGCTAGCATAGGGGTTATGCCCCACATCTAGCCATTCCCTTACCGTGACCAACCCATACCAGCTACGATAGCCCGCTAGCAATCGACAGAAGGAAATTGCGAAGCCTTACCTACTTGGACTAGAAATCAAGTTACTACGTTACCTACAACTATAAGCCTTATAGGCCTATAAGACCCACTGAAAGCCGTGATATATAAGCTTAAAGCCCCTATAATATAGCGCTATAGCCTATAACTATACCGTTATATAAGGACTTTTATAGAGGGAATACAGTAAAGGGCCCTACTTTACTATATTAGCACATACCTAGGAAGTGCTATTTAGGCCATATCAACGCTGTTGCTGCCCCTACGTACCCTATACGACTACTACTAGTAGGCTATAGTGGTTATAGATCCTTATATAGGATTACCCATTCCAAAAAAAGTAAAGGAAGAAGATACTAAGCTTAAAGTATAGGTAGATAACTATAAAACCGATTAAACTTAAGTTAGAAACAAAGTACTAGTAATTAGTTTTAAAGAAGAATAGATAGTAGTGACTTACTTTATAAACTAAGCTTTCCTCTACCTAATTACCAAGAGCGAACAACTATATAAAGATGGCGAAAAGGATACTAAGAAAATAGGAGCTATTTAATTCATACTTAATAGGTATACCGAGACTAAATTCTAAAGGATTATACCTAATACCAGGACTACTAACGTTTCGACTGCTAGACTCTAACAATTCCTTATACTAAAGAAGATAATTAGATTGCTTAAGATTAACAAGTTATACATAGGAGAAGTAAACATACTTTTTAGATCTAGAGATTTAAAACGATTATTCAGAATAGTCAAAGTAGAGCTTAACATTAGTTACGCGACTTTCTACATATTAGAGATACTAACCCCTTTTCTTATAAATCTAAAGGATATAGACAAGCTTAGCGTCTACCTTAATAATACAATAAACAAGCTTATATCTAAGTTAGGAAAGCACATATATATTTAACGGAAATAGAGATATCTATAGATCCCTATAAAAGGGATTAAACTCCTAAGTATAGCATTTATAGCAGATAACAAGCGTCCTACACCTCTATAACTTATAAAGGCAGAACTAAGATATATTCATCGACACTATAGATACCCTATAGTCAATAGATTATATAAACTACTATAATAAGCAGACTACTAAGTAGAATATAGCACTATCAAGATAATTAACAAGTTCTGCCACTTCTACTAGATTAAAAGCGCAGTACTACAACGATTTAGATTCGCATTATAAAACGATATTTACTTTAATTTCAAGATCGTTATAGACGTCCTAGACATTGACAATTCTAAGGTACTATATATGGTTAATACTATAACATTATTCTAAGCAGCCTGCTTTCTAAATAATCTCTTAGCTAAAGAGACATAGAAACGGCTAAAGGAATGTTAGATTAATATATACCTTAGACTACCCGATATTTTACGCTATAATAAAGGCACTAATTTTAAAGTACGTAAGTTCTAGGCAGAGGCTAAGCTTATAGGCATAACCTGCCATTTAGTACTGGTCGAGGTATACCAGTTAGTCAGTAAGACCAAGCAGTATTATAGGCTACTAAGAAAGGCTTATAACATTATCAAATCAGAGACCGCTAGATCTTGCTTAAAAGAGGCATACCTATAAGCGGTATTAAGCGCGGTTAACAATACTATTAGCCTAGATAGGCTAGTACTAACGCTCTTAGTTTTCGGCGTATACCTGCGCCTTACTATAGACGTACTGCCTTCTCTATCTTAACTATGCTAAGTAGGCGTAATTCAGAAGGCTATAATACAATTACAAATCCTAAATAATATAAAGACTATGCAAGATACTCTTATATAACATAATAGACCAAGTGTAGAAGATATACTACTATACTTACTAGAAGTAGATATAGAAGTACTAGTATTCTAGGAAAGCAACCAATAGATAGGACCCTATAAGGTAATCTTAGCTATAGATATAACGGTAATTATCAACATAGTTAACGGACTTATAGAATTTCGGAATATAATAGTTAAACTATATTACTAGGAGCTAGTATAGGATAAATAAGACAATCAGGCTAGAGTTAAGCAGCTAGAGCTATTCTAATATCCCTAGCCCAAACAGCCCTACTAGCGCGGACAACCCTGAAAGAACCTAGTACCTACTAATAAGTTCGTTTTAGAAAAAGAAAAGCGCGACTACAACCTTATACTTAAACTATAAGCTAAAGGTAAGATTACTATACCTAGTATACTATTCTAAGAATCTAACAAAACGGAACTGAACTTGCTCCTAGTAGCTAGGGTAATCAAAGCGATCTAGATGCTAACAGACATATTAGACTACTAGATCTTTAAGTTAAGGATCGTCCGGAAAGTGAAAGATAAGCTTACTTTGCTATACAAGAAATTACGGTTTATAGCTTAGGGATTCGGCAATAAGGATAAAAAGCACCTACTTACTTAATCACTAACAATTCAACGCTACACACAGCAGCTTATACTCTTACTACTCCTAACGCTATAAACGCACTTTGGTTTTAAGGTATAGGTATATAACGTTATCCAGGCTTATATATAAGCTAAGTCATAGCTAATAAGGAAAGTAATTCTTCTATTACCTAAAGAGCTTAAGACGCTCTATCCCCCTTATACTATCTTACTTATTAAAACCCTATTATATAGACTGGCCAAAGCTAGATTATACTAGTAGGTAATATATATAAACTAGTATACCAAATGTCTCGATCTCGAGCCAAGTACCTTTAATCTATACCTTATAATTAGCAAGACGCAAATTAGAAGCGGATTTAGAATCATCGGCCTACAAACCAACAATACTCTTAATATCAGCAAGTAAGCCTTTGCAGATAAGGAGAAGCTTAAGCTAGACAAGGCCAGCTTTAAGTATAAGCCGCTAGTATTTTTAACGGACAAATTAATTACGGACTTTAATAGATATAGGCTCAAAACGAGCGTAAATGCTATCGAGATTCGGCAAAAAGGGTAAGCTGTGTAACTCGAACTTATAAGCCTAGATATCAAAACAGCGAAACAAGTATACATTAAACAACGCGTATACGGTGCCTATATTACTACTATTTGCTAGCCAGAGGCAACTTTCGACTTATTAGTAATAGTATAGTTAACTAAGCCTAGTATAGCCGAGATTGCCAAGCTTAACGCTCAACTATAATAGCAGATCGAGAACTTAATATATAGGCTACATTATCTACAACTTAAACTTAAGACAGCTAAGCTCTTTATCTTTATAGATAGATCATTCGCTAACAATGCCGATATAACATTGTAGATTAGATTTGTTATAATATTCGGAAATAAGATAAGCAGTATAAACGAGTTCAACCTATATAGCAATATTATATACTAGTCCTTAACCAAGTATAAGCAGATAACGAAAAGCGTTTTAGTAAGCGAAATATATAGAATAGTAAGCGGGTTCAATCTCAGGTATATACTATACTAGATGCTCACTAAGATCCACTTAGGCCTAGGTCTATTATCGCTACTACTAATCGTCGTTTATATAGACTTATTCAGTTTATATAAGTGCCTGGTAAAGCTTAGGACAATAGCAGAAAAGCGCCTTATAATCGATATAATAGCTCTATAACAGAGCTACGAAAACCGTAAAATTATAGAAATTAGGTAGATTAGTAGCAACGATAACCTAGCCAACGCTATAACCAAGTATACGCCGAATAAGACGCTTAAAAGGCTTATTACTACGAATATAGCCAAGATTAGAGTAGAAGGCTAGGTTTAACGCCTAGCTAAGTAATAGGAAGAGTCTATAACTCGGGGCAAGATCGCAAGTATAAAAGACAAAGACTACTAGGACGATTTATTTATAGTATAATAAGGAATATAAGGCAAAGCGCAAAACGATCTTAATTTATACTCTTATAGCTGGCGCGACATACGCGCTAGTGCCCTCTACCCCCTAATTATAATAATAAAATATCAATGGCCTTGCTTATAGCGGCTATCGCTATGAGCTCTTTCTATATAGGCGTTATACCTGCTAAAGGCGCCCTATACTTGATAAGAGTACGCGTCTTATCTACTAAGACTAAGGTATACTTGGCGCTATTGCGCTATATCTTTTAATCCTATAACTAATAAGTATTCTGATTAGATAATAGATACTACTAAAGATTGTAACTTACTTTGGCCTTTATAGCTAGGTTAGAGCGGAGCTCTAAAAAGCAGTCTAAGAACAGGCGGACCGACTTAGGGCTATGATATACGTTAGGAATAATAAAACAATGGAAATAATACGTAAATAGAACTTATATCGGTATATATAAGTGCCTAGACAAGTACTACTAATACTAGAGGCCGTAGTCTAACATACGGTTATAGTATACCGTATATAGCGCGAAATTGCCGGACTTGTTAAACAAGTCCTTAATGCCTGCTAAAAGCAAGCGTAGGCAGCTAAGGCAAATAACAGCGTATATAGTACTATATAGGCTACGAACTTTATATACATTAGTAATATTAATAATAAGGATAATAAGAGTAAGATGCTTACCTTCTAGTTTATATATATAAGCGTATAACAACCTTTTACAAGGCTTTATATAGTCCGACGTATAGTGTATATAACAGCTAGAGCAGATAATAGAGTTGTCCGAGCTTTTACCGGGTAACGAACTTGCTTTTACTATCGCCGGTATTACTACCGGCAGTATAGGCGCGCTTGCAGCAGTGTATAGCGCTATACGCCGCATATGCACAGCCGCTAGTACTGCCTTCTTTATAGCTGGCGATATAGGCAGAGAGTGCTCGGCAGGCTTAGAGATATGCGCCTTATATATAGCAATCTCCGCCTTATATACCGCCGCCTCCTCCGCCTCCTCCTTACGCTAGAGCGTAGCAGCCTGCTTAAGCAGGACATATATATGTATAATTAGCCCCTTAGAATCGAGGGGCACGGAGTTGGCGTTAGAGCAGCTATCTATAAACTCAGGCTATATAACGAGTATAGCCGCGTCCGCGGTACCGGGATTGCCATTATTATTGTCGTTATTGCCGTTATCGCCGCCTACTATGCTCTCCTAGTCGCTATTATTAGCAATAGTATGCTTAGACGTATCCTCAAACGCGTTATTATTGCCCTTCTAGGTAAGATGCTTGTTAAGAGCATTAGTTATAAGCGTATTAAGGGCATCGCTGCCCTTATCCTTAGTATATATAGGCATCGCTGCCTATGCTTCTATAGGAGCACCTACTCTACTTATTATTAAAATCCAACACTATAAACAATAAGATCAGCATACTTAAGCATTAGTATGTAATAGTAAGTAACTTACTTATTACTGCTAGTACTACTGATACTACTACTGTTATTACTGCTACTGCTACTGCTGTTATTGCTGCTACTACTACTGCTGATACAGATCGTAGAGAGAAAAAGAACAGGTAATATATAGTAGGAGAACCTACCTATTTATAGGTTTAGGGCAAGAGCGTTCGGAGTTCGTAATTAGCTAGCCTAGAGCTCTGATTTTTCCTATTATAATTCCTATTTAGGACTGCAAGCTTTTGCAATAATGGTTACTAGCGTAATGTGCTTACTATTACGCCGTTTAGGGGCATATCTAGAAGGCGCTGAAGTTGCGCCTTCTATACCGGGGATTAGCAACTAGAATTCAATATTCTGATTAGCAAACGAGAAGTTAAGTAATTAGCATTTCCTATTCTGGTAATAAGGGGAGCGAAATGATCTAGGATTTCCTATTTCGGTTGATAAAGCGCTAGAGCAGTTATAAAAGAAGAGTTACTAGTATTAATTACAGTAAGGGGGGTTAGGTACTAATCCCTATAACTGCGTAGTATATAGATAGATAGATTCTATTACGCTATCTGATCCCCGTAGGGGATATCTAGGTAGGCTGAACTAGTGCTATAGGAAAACCGTATAACGGGTGAAAAACCTATAACCGTATATAGGAAAAATGGGGGGTGTAATAGGGGGTAGGCCAATCTTTACCAGAGTAGATACCGCCCTTTTAGGAGTATGAAAATATACTACCTAAAGGGGTATAGGCTAGACCGCTCCTAGCCTCTGAGCAATAGAGTATTCTGGCAGCCTAGTGGCAATATGGCGAACTAGGGGGCGTATAGCGTTGCCGCCCCCTTTTTCGAGTCTGTAGAGAAAGCTATATGTATCCCCTCTTTCCCTCTCCTTAAAGGAGGCCAAAGGGTAGGCCGGGCAACCATTGAATATATGTCGGATGTCCTCTATAGCTAGGTGGCAGTGGCAGAGGGGGTTATCAACCCCAGGCACCTTATAGGTATATAGGAATCCTCTTAGGCCTATCTTCCCTGTATAGGCCTGTATTAGCAGCGAGCTCTCAGCCTTAGAGAGGTTATAGTAGCGTCTTTGGAAGGCCTTCTTAAAGGCCTTAGCTAGGTTCTCCTCTTAGAAGGTAGCCTTAGCTGATTTCTCTAAAAGGCTCTCTATATAGGGGTCGTAACCAGAGGCCCTAGCCTCCTATAGATAGCGATCCTTCTAGGCGGTATAGAGGGGTTCCTCGTTAATAGCTTTCCTTAGTTGTTAGTAGTACTACTAGGCTGTTGCCTCCTTTTTTCTTTCTTGCCTTATACGCCCTTCTAGAGGGAGGCTAGTCCTGGGGGTCCTATTTCTAAGGGTAAGGCGTAGGGCTTCCTTCTACTTGGCTACCTCTTTTCCTATAGCCCTGTTTATCCTGGCCTAGCTGGAGAAGGAGAGGGTGTTAAGGTAGAGGTCAAGGGGGGGGACGTTAGCCTTATAGTAGAGGCTTCGGACCGGTATCCTTTTATAGGCTCCTGTAACCCTCCTTAGGGCCTTGTTTTTAGCTGCTAGTAGGCCTCTGGTTATACCCTATGGCCTGTTTGGTATTATAGGTATAGGGGTATGCTAGGCCAAGGCTACATAGGCTAGGACTGGCCTTACTACTACTGTATATAGGAGCTTAGTCTTTTCGATTCCAGGTCCCTAGGTCTTTCTAGCTAGCCTAGTAATAGCAAGGGACTGTGTTTTTAGCTTCTGCCGTAGAGTGCTGGCGTAAGCCTTCCAGGTAAGCTTAGGGTCTAGCCAGACCCCTAGAAAACGGGCTTCTTTAGCTGGTTATAGGGGGAAGTCCCCTCCTAGGTTTATAGGGTTGGTCTAGGGCCTCTTTCTAGGGGGGAAGTGTATAAGCTTGCTCTTTACTACTAAGAAGGTAACTCTAGCGGTTGTTGCCCAGTCTAGGCACTCTTTCCAGGCCTCTTCTAGCTGTCTGACTATTGTTATAGCCTCTTTGCTAAAGGCTAGTAGGTTGGTATCGTCTGTATAGCCTATAGTAGAGATAGTAGGGTATTTTCTCTCTAGCCTTTCGTATAGAGGGCAGAGGTATAGGACTGAGAGGATTGGTGAAAGTGGTGAGCCTTGGGGTACTCCTGTTGGTACTGGGATTTACTGGCTTTATTAGCCGTTAAATAGGAGGCTGGTAGTCCTAGAGGAGAGGAATTCCTTTAGCTAGGTTAGTAGCTAGGTAGGTAGCCCTAGCTGGTCTAGTATAGCTAGGAGCCTGCTATAAGGGATGCTGTCGAAATACCCTGATAGGTCTAGCTATATAAGGGAGGTCCCGGCTTTATACTTCCATGCCTCCTGGATCTGAGCTATAAGGAGGTGTATAGCTAATTCGGTGGATTTATAGCAGTAGTAGCCCTGTTGCATTGCTAGAATTAGCTTAAAAGCCTCGGCTATGTCCCTTATTTTAGTCCCTATAACTTTCTCTAGGACCTTGCTAATACAGTTAAGTAGGGCTATAGGGCAGTAGCTTCTAGGGGTGTTATAGGTATCCGGCTGTTTTCCTGGTTTAGGAAGGACAATAGTAACCGCTTTCTTATATTCCTATAGATAGAAGCTATAGAGGAAGGATTTTAAGGCTAGTATAGCGAGGGCCTTATATAAGGGGTCGCTATAGGCCTTTAAAAAGCCTATAGGGAGTTCGTCAGGTCCTAGTGCTTTCTAGGGTTTTGTTGTTTTAATAGCCTTCTTTATATTGTCCGGCCTAACCATCTAGCTAACCGGTAGCCTTAGGCCTATTAGGGGTTCCTCCGGGCTATCCTCTTAGGGGGAGGGGGGGAAGAAGCGTGCTAAAAGGGCCTCTACCTTCTTCTAGAAGGTACTAGCTTGTCCAAGGGTTAGTAGCTTAGGAGGGGGGGGGGCGGTAGTGCTTTATAGCCTAGCCTATCTTTCTAGTTGCTAGAGCTTTTCTGGTTTTTCTCTAGCCTCTTATAGAAAAGCCCTTTAGGTCTTCCTTTTACTCTCTCTTATAGCCTTTATTTATTTCCTTTAGGCTGACTTATAGGCGGTAAGGAGGGCCTGGTTGCTAAGGGAGCGTTAGAGCTGTCTTTCTGCCCTTTTTCTCTCCTTGACTATCTAGTAGATTTCGTTGTTCTACTAGGGGGCGCTCTTCCTTCTAGTAGTTACTAGGGCTCCTTTAGGGGTTGTAGCCCTAGCAATACGCTGGAGTTCCTCTGATAGTTGCCTATAGGCCTCCTAGAGCCTAGCTAGGGTAGAGAGGTATAATAGATATCTATAGCCCCCTATATTATATATTAGAGAGCTGGCCTCTCTTGCTACCCCCTCTTTATCCATCTTTTTCTACTGGAACTGGGGGGGCGGTAGTAGGGTTTCTATGGTCTCTAGGTTGATATCTAGTACCTAGGGGTAGTAGTCTAAGCGTAAGCGTATATCTAAGCTAGTATAAGAGTAGGTAAGGCTGCTGCTAAGCTAGAAGTGGTTGATAGTAGAGGCCCTGCCTGCTTAGCTCCCCTATAGCGCCCTAGTTATAGTGCTATAGGGGGTACGGAGGGTAAGCCCCTATTCTGCTATTAATAGTAGTAGGTCTTCTAACCTAGGGCTAAAGCGGTTATGTTGGTCTTAAAGAGGGTGGTAAAGGTTAAAGTCCCCTACTAGAAGGTAAAGGCCTAGGTAGGCGTTGATCTTCCCTCTTATTTCTTCTATAAGGGGGGTTAAGCTAGTCTGGGGTTAGGGGTCGTTATATAGGGACTAGACTGTAAAGGGGCTGTTCTTAGTCTGTATAGTAGCCCTAGCCTAGTCTAGGCTAGAGCTATAAGTCCATATTGCTAGTGGGAGTGATTTATAGATATAAAGTAAGGCCCGTCCGTTAAAGGTGAAAATAAGGTAGTAGGGGGCTGATCTAGGGTAGTAGGTAGAGTGCTATACCTGTCTATTAATCTAGGGCTCTTATATAGTAAGTATTTCTTCCTTTGCTGTAGAAAGTAGTACTTCCTGTACTTCCCTTAAGCCCTGTATGTTCTAGAGGCATACCTTTATATTTCTATCTCCTCTAGCTATATAGTTAGCTGTGGTTGTTGTATAGTAGTAGTAGCGTTAGCTAGTCTGGTATCTAGGTCTAGTCCAGGTCTAGCATCTAGGGGTCTAGGGGCTCCTATAGGCTCTAGGGTTTTAGTAGGTCTAGTAGCCCCTTTAGGGCTTATAGTTAGCGTAGAAGAGGGGGGGGTTTGGCTGCTTAGGTGGCTAAAGTAGGCGGTAATTATGCTTTGGTTAGGGGTTAACCCTCTTGATACTGTTGGTCGGCCCCTCTGTCTCTTCCCTAAGACTATAGGATAGCCTTCCTTCCCCTCCTTTTATAATAGGGCCTGCTAAGGGTATTGCTGCTATTATTGTTGTTACTGTTGCTATTGGTGCTGGTATAAGGGCGGTTGGTTAACGTTAAAGGCCTTAGGCCTAGAACATAGGTATCCTTTAGCCTATGCCTATGCCTCTTTTAGGCAGGGGCAGGCCTCTAAGCGGGCGTGGTAAGCTTAGTGGCAGTTACGGCAGCGGGGTGCCCTAGAGTAGGTAGGGGCTTCTGGCGTAGTATGGCTGTTAGTACTATAGTTATAGCAGATCTCTTCTCTGCTCCGGCATACCTTAGCCCTATAGCCCTATTTCTAGTACCTTAGGTACTAGATAGGCTTAGCCTTGTCGATCTAGGGCTCTGCTTCTAGGGCTTAGTAGCTCTAGAAGACCCCCTCCTTATAGGCCTTCTAGGCTGCCTCTAGGGAGGTAAAGGCTATTAGTACCTTAACCCTAGTCCGTTCTGGCCTTTAAGGGTGCCAGACCTTTGCCCTAACCGCTATAGGGTGTTGTTTTTTAGCTTTTTCTAGTAGGCCTTCTTCTATAACCCGGTTATAGACTATAAGGCCCTTAACTACTACTGCCTAGGTTGTTATATATAGGGAGGCCTTTTTGCTAAAGGCCCTTATAATCCAGGTAGTATTGCTTTCCAGGCTCTTTTTTATCTCTATGTTCTCTATAACTAGAAGGAGGTTACTGCTAGAGAGCGTCCGAACCCTCTAAACTGCTAGGCTAGAGGCCTGTTATATAGCCTATACTACCTTTAGGGCAGATTTAGCAAGTACTTGTTGTTAGGCTAAGCCTAGTCGGATAAGTACCTAGCGCTTAAGGCTAGGCCTAGTTACCTTGCTAGCTATTAGCTTACTAGCTATATTAGCCTAGGAAGGGGCTATAGGCTAGGAGTAGCTCGGCTGTTGCTGCTGTTACTGCTATTGTTACTGCTGGTAGTAGCTAGGCTGTTAAGGTTGTTACTAGTACTATGGTTTAGGCGTTGCTAAGGTAGTAGGGCGGTTCTAGGGTGCTAGAGCTACTACCGTTATAGCTAGGGCTTCTTTAGGCGGGTCCTGGAGCAGGGCTGTAAGGGCAATTTGCCTAGCTTTAGTAGTTGCCTCTACTATACTATAGAAGTTAGTACTGTCCTTAGCTAGGCTGATTATCCGGTATAGAAGGCTAGAGAGCGTAAGGGCAAGCTTAGGGGGGCTAAGAGCAGCCTAGGCGGTTTTCTTGGTTGCTAGGGTAATGTAGCTAGCCTTGGTAGCATTGTTGTTGCTTCCTTCTTTTCCTATATTTTTTTCCGGTTTTTTTCCTAGTTTTTTCGAGGTTTTCTAGCTAGAAGGGGCTAGGGCTAGGGCGTACTGACTGCCGTTTAGGCCTCTAAGAAAAGGGGCAAAGACGTTGGTTAAAGGGGGGGCGCTAATTATAGGGGCGTTAATAGTAAGGGGGGCGCTAGAGCTAGGTACTGTAGGTGCTATAGTTATAGCGCCTATAGCGGTCTCCTTAGTAGTAGTAAAGATAATAGTAGTAGTTTGGCGGTCTTCCATTTCTGTATTGCCGTTTAGGTAGTCCGTGCTTAGAGGTTAGTAGTCCGTACTCAGGGGCTGGCTTAGGGGGTTGTTATTATTATTGTTGGCTATAGGTAGGGCAGGGTTGCTAGGGCGCAGAGCCTTATTGGCCTATACGCGAGGAAATTGCAGTTGCAAGAGGGTAGCTAGGCTCGCCATTTTCTGTATTTTCGCACGCCTAGGGCTGTCGCGCAACCGACAGCACTGCAGCGAAAATTAGCGGGCGTTATGTCCTTAATCGGACGGTTCGAATAGATGTGGTTGCACGCGATTTGGTGTGGTATTGACCAAAAACTCGTTTTCGTATGTTTGATGTCGGTCACTGCGTAGTATATAAGCCTCTTGCTCTAGGGAATAGGGCGTATACTACGTTACTTATACGACAGCTACAAGTAGCATACCTATGTACTATATAATGGTTACTAACGAGCGCTCCGCTCTAACATAGGTATTTAAGGGGTACGTAACCATCCTCTAGATAGAGGGAGACATAACAATCCAGAACCAGAACTTAAACTAGTATTTCCTTGCTGCTCTCTTTGCTCTTATCGTTTTAGATCACTACGATCTCCGGAAACCTACCAACACCTATAGTACTTTTATATAACAAAAACCCTTAATTAAAGGTAGGTTTAGTAGTCTAAATTCCTAGGCGATTTCCGATTCTAAATTACCTATAGGCCTAGTAGTAACTACGTTGTACTAAACGCCCTCTCCTGACGCCCTGGCAACTCCCTAGCAACTTCCTTAGATTTATTAGATACCTAGATTATAAGGAGATCCTAGGTTTTACTTTTAGATTCTAAATAGGGTTGTATCTGACTTACTACTGTCCCTCCTCTTCTTCTTCTTATACTTGACATATCTAATCTAATTGACTCTGTTATTTAGGCTGCCTATTCCAACTACTAGGATTCTTAAAGGCTCCTAAACTGCGTTTAGGACCCTAATTGCCGTATATTTTTGCCTAAGCTTAGACCGCTCCTATAGGCCGCTATAGCCGACTATATAGTAATTCGTGGCCGACTTTATGTTAACGACCGTCTTTTTATCCTATCTAACGATAGGATAAGGCTATAAGTTATTCATAGAAACTATAGTCTATTGCTAGTAGGGTACCTAGGCTATAATAAGACGCTAGAACTCCTATAACGCTCCTATTATTAGCTGTATATTAAGTAGAATATTATATCATTTATTGTAGTATACTATATTTACTGCTGTACTAAGAACGCTAAAGGAGCTCTGCTAGGCCTTCTTACACCTTTGCCAGTCCCTTTCTAGCCTTAGACTATAATAAGTATCGATTATATCTTACCCTTTCCAACCTACTACTAATATAGGGTTAACTTTTAGTATATTCTAGTTATAGTTAATAGACTAACAAAAATAAGACACTTTGCTATAGTATCTAACCTTTTTGCTACTATACTTACCTCTACCTTTATTATAAACATTTTCCGACTCTATAGTACCCTAGACTATATTATATTAGATAGGGGTACTTAGTTTGTTAGTACCTTTTAGAGGGAACTTTGCTGCCTTTTAGGAATTACCCTATAGCACTCCTCTATAGCTTACCCTAGAACCGATAGATAGATAAAAATTATAAATACCTATTTAGAACAGTACTTATAAGCTTTTATTTCGTTCTACCAAGATAATTAGGTAGACTAGTTACCCCTAGTAGAGTTTATAAGTAACAACTATAAGTTAGAAGCAACCTATTTTATACTATTCTTTACTAATTACGGATAGTACCCTAATATAGGCGTCGAACCTAAGCTGCCTATAACTCCCCTATATACTAATGTCGAACAAAAAGAGTTCCTAAATGCCTAGTCTATCTATAAGAGACTATAAAGAGTAGTTAACTATACTTAACTATTTAAAGAACAAGCTCAAACTTATATAGCTAAGACTATAAATAAAAAACGCTAGGACATAGTTTAGTATAGAGTTAAGGATAAGATATAGGTTAGTACTGCTAATATTTAACAGGGTTAGCTATTTAAAAAGCTTAGCTATTAGTGGCTTAGCCCTTAAAGGGTATCTAAGGTATATAGATAGGTAGTAGCAGTATATATCCCGCCCCTATATAAGATCTTCCCTATCTTCTATATATCTCTGGTCTGACTTACCTTTAAGGAGCTACTAGGCTAATATTCTACGAACCTACTATTATTACCTTATAGAGCTGTCCTATCTAATAAAGGCCTTAAACCGGAGATTAAGTAGTACTTCGACAAAATACTTAACTCTTGCCTTAGGAACAGTGCCCTTAAATATAGGATCTAATGGCTAAAACCCTATAAACCTACCTAAAAACTAGTAACGAATATTCAAGGCTATATAAGCAATATATAGGATTTTTATACTAAATATCCTACTAAGCCCGGCCTACCGGATTGGTTCTAAAAGTAGGAATTACCTATTTTATAACACTGTAACAACTCGGTACCAACTTAGTACAAAATGTGCCAGAACAGTAGGGCATAAAAAACCCTATATTCTACAAAACGACCACCTGCCTAATTCGGCATGGACGCTTGTACAGGCTGCTGCCTAAGCATCTCTATTATAAGGCTTAGTGCTATTACACAGTGCCTTAGCCAGCCTCTTCTTTAAGGCTACTATAACTACGTAGTAACCATTATATACGTTAAGGCCGGGCTATATCTAATAAAACCAAATATTACAACAGCGTGTAAAATCTCCTATAGCCTTGTTGGCACCCTAGGGGGCAAGCAGTAGTATAATATAGGCATAGTACTAACGACAATTCTATATGAAATTTTCATATACGACAATCTTCTCCTATATAATATATTAGTAACTAGCCTCTAACTTACAACTGAACCTCTACCTAGCTACTATCTTATAGGCTATCTACCGTAGAAAAAACTTTCGTCTTATTCATACTATACTTTACGTAATATACCTTAGTCGTAGTATTAAGGTTATATAGTAGCTAGTACGCTGCTATAGTAACCTAGGACCGATCTAGCTGGTTAAAATAATACTATATATTCCTAATAGGTCTGTCGGGATCTGTCGTTAATATAGTATAGAATCTCTTAGCAACGTGGTATATAGGTATATACTCCTCTATCTTATACTATAGGACCCCTATAGGCTACTATAGGCGTTAGTACCATATTACCCCTAACTCGCTAACAGCTCCTTAATATACTGCTAAACAATTAGCCTTTTTCTACTTTACATAGTGTTTATACCGCTGCCCTCTAACAGCAGTTACTATATAAGGCTCTATAGAAAAAATATTAATAGGCCTACTACGCTGTATAGCCTTTGTTATATGAAAAATAACAGATCTAATATACGCTTTATATAGAACCTTCTTTACTAAGGGAGTAGATTAGAGAGTTGGGGCTATAGCTGTAAAGAGTTAGTAACGACTCTTGATAGAAGCTGACGAGATTACGTAGTTGGTGCATAGGGGAGAAAATTTTGACAACTCGATAGTAACTTAGGCTGGTATTGGATATATAGGAAGGTAGCTTCGGCGTAGTGCTAGTGTTTGGCCTAGTAATAGGTAGGTCTAGCATCTAATAGGGAAGGTAGCCTAATAGGTAGGCTATAGTACCTAATAAAGAAGGTAGGTTAAAACGTATAGGCCTGGACGTAGGTTAGAAATATATAGGCCTTAGTACTGTTACTTTAACCCTATATATAGGTCCTAGCACCGCTACCTTTAGACACAAACTAGAAGCGATATACTTATGACTAAGCAACATATATAACACTACTATATACGATTATTATTTATAGTCAAGGACGACTACAGTTTTAAGATAGGGTGCTGTTACAGTCCATTGTCATCCTGTTGTCATCCTATACATATATAGCTTCGTTTTACACTAGGACCTTCTGTCCTATGTACAACAACATCTTTACATAACCCATCTTTGCTCTGGCCATGACACAAGGCTACCTTCTAGGAGGAAAACCTAGCTAAGGCCTTTAAAGAGGCCTTCTAGAAACGCTACTACGGCCTCTCTAAGGCCGAGAGCTCGCTGCTAATATAGGCCTATATAGGGAAGATAGGCCTAAGGAGCTTCCTATATACCTATAAGGTGCCTAGGATAGACAGCCCCCTCTGCCGCTACTACCTAGCTATAGAAGACGTTCGATATATATCCAACGGTTGCCCGGCCTACCCTTTAGCCTCCTTTAGGGAGAGGGAAAGAGGAGATATAAACAGCCTTCTCTATAGACTTGAAAAAGAGGGCGGCAGCGCTATACGCCCCCTAGTCCGCCATATCGCTACTAGACTGCCAGAATACACCGTTGCTTAGGGGCTAGGAGCGGTCTAGCCTATACCCTTTTAGGCAGTATGTTTTCATACTCCTAAAGGGGCGGTATCTACCTTAGTAAAGATTAGCCCACCCCCTACCATACCCCTATTTCCTATGTATGGTTATAGGTTTTTCACCCGTTATACGGTTTTTCTCATAGCACTAGCCTAGCCTACCTAGATATCCCCTATAGGGATCAGATAGCGTAATAGAATCTATCTATATAGTACCCCTAAGTCTATTATCTCTAACCGCGGTCTGTAATTTATTAGTGCCTTTTAGTACAAGCTTTACTAGCTACTTGGAATTGCTGTTAAAACGTCGTTAGCAGCCTATCCAGAGACTAATAGCCAGATAGAGATTGTTAATGCGTCCCTAGAGTAGTATCTCTAAGCGTTTATCTCCTTTTACTAGAATAACTAGATTAACTAGCTACTTCTAGCTAAATTTCTAGCTAATAACTAGGAATTAGCTTTAACTTACCTAACACCTTTCTTTATAAACTTTAGCTAGTACCCTATTATAGGTACCGAGCCCTTCCCCCTAGTATATATAGCCCGGACCGCTGTTAAAGAGAAAGAGTTCTTTAATGCAGCTACTATCTATAAGCGTGTCTGGCGTATAACAGACTAGGCCTAGATATTTATATCTTAGGCTTAGAACTATACTACCATTACTATAAACCGCTATCGGGTCGACGCCCCTATATATAGGGTAGGTAATATAGTTTAGGTTAGTTCAGCTGATATTTCCTCTAGATAGCCTATAAAGAAGCTATCCCCTAAATAGCTAGGTCTATAGGCTATTACAAAGGTCTATTAGCAGGCTATCGCCGTAGATATCCTACCGCCCTACTAAGTTTTTCTAGTTGTCTGTATCTCCCTTGTCCGGCTAGCGTCCCTTAGCCTCCCTAGCTAGTTAGACTATAACCTACCCTAGCTACCGCCGGGCGCTATACTTATTAGCGACTTAGAGGCAGCTCCTACTATAAAATGGTTCTTTGATAAGATTATAAACTTATAGGTTCGGAATAGGCGGCTAGAATACCGTATTTAGTAGCCTAAGCCTTACCGCTCTATATTGGAACCGGCGACGAACCTAATAGGATATAATAGCAATGTCTAGGATTTCTATACTATCTACCTATCTCAGCCTAGGCCTGCCCTAACCCTAGGCCCCTAATGCCCCTAGCTAGCCGCGTTATAGCTATGCCCTTCCTGGCACTGCCAGGGTACCTGGAATTCGTATATCGACTTAGATACAGTCTGGTTATACTATAGCTATAGCTCTATTACTATTTTACAACGGCCGGCACTACGCTATTAGCCCTATATTATATATTAGGGGCTGCTGCTAGCCTACTAGTGCCCTCCCTCTACCCTACCTACTTCTTACTATAGAATAGCTAGGCGTAGAGGAGGCTATAGGCTACTATACGCTCTAACTCCTAGTCGTCGCTGTTCTAAGGCCGAACTGCCTCCTCCAAGACCTTATATAACTTCCGTTTTACAGTAATAAGCTGCTTATACCCCTCTTTGCCGGCCTTTAGCCTAGTAAACTCGGTAAGCCGCTACTCCTAGCGCTGCTAGAAGAACGCTTGTAGACTCTTATTAGCCCCCTATATAGGTACTAGGCCTATATTCTTATAGAAGGTCTACTTACGCTAGACGAATTCCTTATTATACTATATCTAGGTAGCCTAGGATAGTTAGCTCTACTGTTAGACTGCCACCTATTCCCTAGTAACCTACCTTAGTTATAGCGAAAGTACTATTTAAGTTATACTTTTTAAAGTATATAGCAGCTCCTATAACTATATTACGTAGAACCTAAAGCAAAGCAACCGCAATCTAGCTACATTCCTCGTTCTCTTACTCGTTATAGGAGTCTAGCATATATATAAAATTACTGCCGATATCTTCTTCCTTACCCTCTTCTAACTGAGTAATAACGTATATATAGAGGGTTTTAGATAAAACAACTTATCGATATATAGCGGTAAACTTATTTAATTCTTAACCTTAGGGCCCTATAATCTACGCCTAGTTAGCTTAGACCTAGCGCCCTAGCTGCGATTAACCTACAGGCTAGCATTAACCCTTCTAGCTAGTAATATAGTTCTTATATAATATGCCGTTAGTACGCTGTATCTCGTATACTAGGATGCTCTAGTCTTACAGTAGTCGGCCCGCCTTTGCCTTCTTATTTAAATAAAAAACTATAAACGTAACGTATTTCTTATAAGGAATATCCTATATAATGTTAGCAGATTATAGGGGTCCTAGCATAGTAGTAGTAGCGACTTAACGTCGAGTTATAAGATAGATAATAAAAACTTTTTATAGGACAGACTGCTGGCAGAGAACCTAGGATTCGAATTTAGAAAGGTAGTACCTAGTACACAGCGCTTAGACCCTACCCTATAACCACCCTAGGACCTACTTAGTTATAAGGGTTCCGCTACCTAAGCCCTAATAACAAATCACCGGCCTGCCAGCGTACTGCTACCCCTACTACTAATTTCTTTTATACAGTTAAGGTCGACTGTGATTTAAACAGGGGGTACTGTCATAGGCTTAACATATACAGTCATATAAGGACCAGTCAAGACCCTATATATATATATATTAAGGACCCGACAACCCTGTCCCTTCCCCTTATCGTATAACAACTTACCTTCTTACCTCTTCCTTGCTTAGACCTTAACAGCTATAACACTCCTATAAAATCTATACTATCCCCTTTCTCTATTTAGACTATCTATAGTCTATATAAAGGGAATCTCGCGATATTAATCTTAGTGTTTAAGGATTAGTGTTCTAGCTAAGCTACTAAGCGGCGGCGATCCTACTATAATAGTGTTTTACTACTATACTATATGCTATATATAGAGTAACTATTATTAGTATATACTAGGAATAGATTTAAACTATTATAGCGATTAAGAAGCTCGATACTACCTAGGGTAGTAAGGCTATATACGTTACCCCTATAGTAATACGTTATAACATGGGCCTATTATAGAACAACTCCTACTTATAAGCCTACTACTAAACTTATAGTACCTAGTCCCTAGTATAAAGACTTATAGTAGTAGCTTGCTCTTCTAAGTGTAAGTATAAACATAGTTATAGGTAGCTTTTAATGACAAGGCGTAGCTATATACTATTATAGCCTAATATACCTTAATATACTCCTTCTACTAGGTAGTAATCTTATTATTAGTAGCCTCCTATATATAAGCTATTTTAACTAGTAACTAGCATTGTTCTAGAGGCTTAATACTATACATTAGGAAGTAGGTACTATACCTATTAAGTCCTAGGGTATAGTTTAATATAGTAGTAGTAATCTAGGTAGGTATAGTAGTAGTTAGTTCTAGATATTCTAAGCTATACTAGGTTATAATCGCCTTAAGCTTCTAGTTCGCCTATTCTATATAACTATTATCTAAGGGATATACTAGTATTACTAGCGTAAACTAAATACTGTTATATCTATAGTAGTTAATAGTATTATTTCCTATAAGGTACTATATATTGTTATATATCAGCTATGAGAGTGCTTTATATATATCCTTAATCTCTTCTAATATAGTTATTATATTATAAAAGGTCTTAGAGGGTATATAGTATATGTCACGGCTATAGGGAACGCGCTGCAATAAGGCTAGGCTCTACTAACAAAGACTCCAAACTAAGAAAAAGGAGGAAAGGAGAGGCGTAGCCTACAAACGCGTGCTGCCTATATCAGGGGCCACAGGGTTACGTAATCCCTCCCCTAAGGTTGATACTATAAGCAACCCTGTAGTGAATAAGGACGTAAGGCCCTAGCGTACTAAGGATTACCCTTTTGTCTAATCGCTATGCGGTATATAGATAGATTCTATTACGCTATCTAATCCCCGTAGGGGATATCTAGGGAGGCTAGGCTAGTGCTATAGGAAAACCGTATAACGGGTGAAAAACCTATAACCGTATATAGGAAATAGGGGGTGTGGTAGGGGGTGGGCCATTCTTTACCAAAGTAGATACCGCCCCTTTAGGAGTATGAAAACATACTACCTAAAGGGGTATAGGCTAGACCGATCCTAGCCCCTACGTGACTGTGTATTCTAGCAGTCCAGTAGTGATATGGCGGACTAGGGGGCGTATAGCACTGCCGCCCCCTTTTTCGAGTCTATAGAGGAGGCTGTTTGTATCCCCTCTCTCCCTCTCCTTAAAGGAGGCTAAAGGGTAGGCTAGGCAACCGTTGAATATATGCCGAATGTCCTCTATAGCTAGGTAGTAGCGGCAGAGTAGGCTGTTAACCCTAGGCACCTTATAGGTATATAGGAAGCCTCTTAGGCCTATCTTCCCTATATAGGCCTGTATTAGTAGCAAGCTCCTTGCCTTAGAGAGGCTATAGTAGCGCTTTCGGAAGGCCTTCTTAAAGGCTTTAGCTAGGTTTTCCTCCTAGAAGGCGGCCTTAGCTGATTTTTCTAAGAGGCTCTCTATATAGGGGTTATGGCTAGAGGCTCTAGCATCCTATAGGTAGCGGTCTTTTTAGGCAGTATAGAGGGGTTCTTTATTAATAGCCTTTCTTAGTTATTAGCGATGCTATTATACTGTTACTTTCCTCTTCCTCTTTTACTTTATATGTCCTTCTAGGGGGAGGCTAGTCCTAGGGGTCCTATTTCCAAGGGCATAGCGTAGGGCGTCCTTCTACTTGGCTATCTCCTCCCCTATAGCCCTATTTATTCTAGCCTAGCTAGAGAAGGAGAGGGTGTTAAGGTAGAGGTTAAAGGGGGGGACGTTAGCCTTATAGTAAAGGCTTCGGATCGGCGTTCTCTTATAGGCCCCTATAACCCTCTTTAGGACTTTGTTTTCGGCTGCTAGTAGGCCCCTAGTTATACCCTATAGCCTATTTAGTATAGTAGGTGTAGGGGTGTGCTAGGCCGAGGCTGTATAGGCCAGGACTAGCCTTATTACCACTGTATATAGTAGCCTAGTCTTTTCGATTCCAGGTCCCTAGGTCTTTCTAGCTAGCCTAGTAGTAGCTAGGGACTGCGTTTTTAGCTTCTGCCGTAGGGTACTAGCGTAGGCCTTCTAGGTAAGCTTAGGGTCCAGCCAAACCCCTAGAAATCGGGCCTCTATAGCTGGTTATAGGGAGGGGGAGTCCTCTGTTAGTCCTAGGTAGATTGGGTTATTCTAGGGCTTCCTTTTAGGGGGAAAGTATATAAGCTTGCTCTTTACTACTAAGAAGGTAACTCTAGCGGTTATTACCCAGTCTAGGCACTCTCTCTATTCCTCTTCTAGCTATTTAACTACTGTTCTAGCCTCTCTACTAAAGGCTAGTAGGTTATTATTGTCTATATAGCCTATAGTAGAGATAATAGGGTGTTTTCTCTCTAGTCTTTTATATAAGGGGCAGAGGTATAGGACTAAGAGAATTAGTAAAAGTGGCAAGCCCTAGGGTACTCCTATAGGTACTAGTATTTGTTAGCTTCTTTAACCGTCGAATAGAAGGCTAGTAGTCCTAGAAGAGAGGAATTCCTTTAGCTAGGAGAGTAGCTAGGTAGGTAGCCCTAGCCGGTCTAGTATAGCTAGGAGCCTAGCATAAGGGATACTATCGAAATACCCTAATAAGTCTAGCTATAGAAGGGAGCCCCTAGCCCTATATTTCCAGGCCTTCTAGACCTGGGCTACAAGGAGGTATATAGCCGATTTAGTAGACTTATAGCAGCAGTAGCCTCGTTATATTGCTAGAATTAGCTTAAAAGCCTTGGCTATATCCCTTATTTTAGTCCCTATAACTTTCTCCAGGACCTTACTAATACAGTTAAGTAGGGCTATAGGGCAGTAGCCTCTAGGGGTGTTATAGGCATCTAGCTGTTTTCCTAGCTTAGGGAGGTTAATAGTAATTACCTCCTTATATTCCTATAGGTAGAAGCTAAAGAGGAAGGATTTTAAGGCTAGTATAGTAAGGACCTTGTATAGGGGGTCGCTACAGGCCTTTAGAAAGCCTATAGGGAGTTCGTCTAGTCCTAGCGCTTTCTACAGTTTTATTGTTTTAACGGCCTCCTTTATATCGTCCGGTTTAACCGTCTAGCTAACTAGTAGCCTGGGCCTATTAGGGGCTCCTCTAGGCTGTCCTCTTAGAGGGAGAGAAGGAAGAAGCGTATTAAAAGGGCCTCTACCTTCTCTTAGAAGGTACTAGCTTACCTAAGGGTTAGTAGCTCAGAGGGTAGTAGTACGGTAGTACTTTATAGCCTGGCCTATCTTTCTAGCTACTAGAGCCTCTCTAGCTCTTCTCTAGCCTCCTATAGAAAGGCCCTTTCGGTCTTCCTTTTACTATCTCTTATAGCCTTTATTTGCTTCTTCTAGGTTAACTCATAGGCGTTAAGAAGGGCTTGGTTACTAGGGGAATACTAGGGTTGTCTCTCTGCCCTTTTCCTCTCCTAGACTACCTAGTAGATTTCGTTATTCTACTAAAGGGCTCTCCTCTTTCTAGTAGTTACTAGGGCTCTTTTAGAGGTTATAGCCTTAGCAATACGCTAGAGTTCTCCTTATAGTTGCCTAAAGGCCTCCTATAGCTTAGTTAGGTTAGAGAGGCGTAAGAGGTATCTATAGCCCCCTATATTGTATATTAGGGAGCTGGCCTCCTATACTACCTCCTCCTTATCCCTCTTCTTCTACTGGAGTTAGGGGGGTAGCGGTAGGGTTTCTATAGCCTCTAGGTCGATATCTAGGACTTAAGGGTAGTAGTCTGATTATAAGTGTATATCTAGGCTAGTATAGGAGCAGGTAAGGCTACTACTAAGCTAGAAGTAGTTGATAGTAGAGGCCCTGCTAGCTTGTCCCCCTTATAGCGCCCTAGTTATAGCCCTATAGGGGGTGCGGAGGGTAAGCCCCTGTTCTACTACTAATAGCAGTAGGTCCTCTAACCTAGAGCTAAAGCGGTTATATTAGTCCTATAAGGGGTGGTAAAGGTTAAGGTCCCTAGCTAGAAGGTAAAGGCCTAGGCAGGTATTGAGTTTCCCCTATATTTCTTCCATAAAGGGGGGTAAGCCAGTCTAGGGCTAGGGGTTGTTATATAGGGACTAGACTATAAAGGGGCCGCTTTTATTCTATATAGTAGCCCTAGCCCAGTCTAGGCTAGAGCTATAGGTCTTATTTATAAGCAGGAGTGATTTGTAAATATAGAGGGCGGCTCTTCCATTAGGGGTAAAAACAGGGTAGTAGGGGGTAGATCCAGGGCAGAATATAGTGTGTTAGGCCTGTCTATTAATCTAGGGCTCTTATATAGCAAGTATTTCCTCTTTTACCGTAGAGAGTAGTACTTTCTATACCTCCTTTAAGCCCTATACGTTCCAGAGGTATACCCTTATATCTCTATCTCTTCTAGCTATATAGTAGGCGATGGTTGTTAAATAGTAAGGGAGTTAGCTAGTCCGGTATCTAGGTCTAGTTTAGGTCTAGCTCCTAAGGTTCTAGGGGCTCTAGAGGCTCTAAGGGTTCTAGGGGTTCTAGGGGCGCTTATAGGCTCTAGGATTCTAGTAGGTCTAGTAGCCCCTTTAGGGCTTATAGCTATTATAGAAGAGGAGGAGAGGGGGGGGGGGAGGTTAGAGGGGGTTTAGCTGCGTAGTTAACTAAAGCAGGCAGTAATTATACTCTAGCTAGGGATTAGCCCCTTTGCTGCTACTAGCTAGCCCCTCTGTCTCTTCCCTAAGACTATAGTATAGCCTTTCTACCCCTCTTCTTATAAAGGGGCTTATTAAGAGTAGTATTGCTACTATTGTTGTTATTACTATTAGTATTGGTATAGGGGCGGTTAGTCTATGTTAAAGGCTTTAGGCCTAGAACGTAGGTATCCCTTAGCCTATGCCTACACCTCTTTTAGGCAGGGGCAGATCTCTGTATAGGCGTAGTAAGCTTGGTAGCAGTTACAGCAGCGTAGTGCCCTAGAGCACGTAGGGGCTTCTAGCGTAGTATAGCTATTAGCGCTACAGTTATAGCAGATCTCCTCTTTGCTCTAGCATACTTTAGCCCTATAGCCCTATTTCTAGCACTATAGGTACTAGATAGGCTTAGCCTCGTCGATCTAAGGTTCTACTTCTAGGGCTTGGCAGCTCTAGAAGACCCCCTCCTTATAGGCCTTCTAGGCTGCCTCTAGGGAGGAGAAGGCGATTAGTGCCTTAACCCTAGTCTGTTCTAGCCCTTCGGGGTACTAGACCTTCGCCCTAACCGCCATAGGGTGCTGTTTCTTAGCCTCTTCTAGTAGGCCTTCCTCTATAACCTAGTTATAGACTATAAGGCCTTTAACTGCTACAGCCTAGATTATGGTATATAGGGAGGCCTTCTCGCTAAAGGCCCTTATAATCTAGGTAGTGTTATTCTCCAGGCTCTTCTTTATCTCTAATCTCTACGTTTTTTATAATAAGAAGTAGGTTACTACTAGGGAGGGTCCTAACCCCCTGAACTACTAGGCTAGATACCTGTTAGATAGCCTGTAATACCTCTAGGGCAGACTTAGCGAGCACCTATTGTTAGATTAGGCCTAGTCGAATAAGCACCTAGCGCTCTAGGCTAGGTCTAGTTGCCTTACTAGCCGTTAGTTTACTAGCTATATTAGCCTAGGTAGGGGCTGTAGGTTAAGAGTAGCTAGGCTGTTATTACTATAGTTACTGCCATTGTTAGTGGCTAGGTTGCTAAGGGTGTTGCTGGTACTATAGCCTAGGCGTTGCTAGGGTAGTAGGCCGGTTTTAGGCTACTAGAGCTACTGTTATAGCTAGGGCTTCTTTAGGCGGGTCCTTGAGTAGGGCTATAAGGGCGATTTGCCTAGCCTTAGTAGTTGCTTCCACTATACTATAGAAGTTAGTACTGTCTTTAGCTCGGCCGATTATCCGATCTAGAAGGCTAAAGAGCGTAAGGGCGAGCTTTGGAGGACTAAGGGCAGCCTAGGCGGTTTTCTTGGTTGCTAGGGTGACGTGGCTAGCCTTAGTGGCATTGTTGTTGCTGTTGGACAACGTGGCGCTTGTGTCGCTCCGGTAGAACCTTGGTATCCCTGACAGGAGCAGGGCATAGGGTTGCCTTGTTTAACTTAGGAGTAGGGTATAGGGAGGCCCTGATCAATTAAGGTGGATATAGCTACGATTCCCTATATCAAGCAGATTAAGCCTACTTTAGGGCCTATAAACGTTATAGGGGGGACAGAGAAAAACTCTGCCCTAGGCAGCTAGAGCGCAGGTTAAGAAGAACGTAGATTAGGATATAGAATCGATTAATCAGAACCTAGAGATTCTAATAATTAATAGTTAGAAGTTGTTAGCCTAGTATAGACAAGCCTAGTATTAGTATATATATCATTATTATAATATCCAAGAACGTACCTTAGTAGCTGCTATTATATTAAGCAATAAGAATAATAAAAAGGCTGCTAAGAAGGGCTCTATCCTTCTCTCTAAGCTAGAGCAGTAGATCGATTTTAAGTAGTAGCTTTGGTATATTACAAGTAAGGTAATAAAGTTTATAGACCTAAATAATACCGAGGAATTAGGTAGATGTCTAGTCCCTCTAACCCTCGATAATATACCTATTCTTAGGTTATTAACCGCTTATATCAAGACAGCTTACCAGACCTACATCCGCTAGTATTACGGCCTTACTTAGGGAGTGTAGCTTATAGAAAAGCATATTAAGTAGGCGAATGTTAACAGGCCTTCTCCTCTTCCTAGTAAGCGTATTATATATATCGATTTAACTGCTAATAGGAGAGCTACCTTCTAGAGCATGTTAATAATATACAATACTGCCATAGTAAACTAGAAATATAACTAGGATAACGTTATAGAGGTTAAGAAGTAGATTAGGGAGTACGTTAAGACTTATACGCTAAATCTATACTACCTATCTAAGTAAAGCCTTTGTTAGTAGTATTAGAACCTTACTAAGTCAATATATTTAAAGGATTATAAGCGAATAAGGATAATATGCAAGGACTATAAGGAGTACCTTAACACTAGTAAGGTAAAAGTAGTTAGTAACTAGAGGACCTAGATAGAGAAGTAGCAGAAGCTACTATACCTAGTAGAGTATTATAAAGTCAAAAGGGTAGCTAACCCTGAACTATAGTTTAATGACTTACTGATCTTCTTAAGAGTAACCTAAAGATTCTAGGGCTGGATATTAGCCTTATATAGGGACTTTAAAAGGCAGGCCAAGCGGGAGAACCTCGATTACCGTAAAGTAGCAAGGGATTTCCTATAAGATCTTAAGTTTAATAAGCCTTCCGAGCTAAAGCCTAAGAACCTAGTAGGAAGAGGAGGTACGTATATTACCTTAAACTGCAAACAGCCTCTTTCTAATAGGGCTAGTAAGAAAGGTAAAAGAGGAGGGGACGTATAAGACAAGGCTTTTAAGCACGGAAGAGCCAATACCTATAGTAACCGAAATCTCTAAAAAGCCTTAGAAGTACCCTAAGCCTTAGGACCTAATTATCCTATAGGGAGATCCGGTTCTTATTATAAGAAGTATACCTATAGAACAATCTAGTATAACTAGAAGGTATACTAGTATCTATTTCTATCTCTTATATACAAAGGTTAGAAACTAAGGCCAGATATAGAAAGGCATATGAAATAAGCTATTAAGGAGGATTTGCAACTTCGATTAAAGATATCGGCTTATTAAAAAGAGCTAAGAGATAAGTAGGAGGCCTAAAGGTATATAGGGCATAGGGAGAAAGTAAAGGCTTTAAAACTAATAGTAGAAGTTGTTCTTATACCTAAGAAGAAGAACGAGAATTAGGTCCCTATTAAGTTTATAGTGCTGAAAAGCGTACTATAAGTAAGCAGCGTTAGCGAATACCCTCTTAAGTACTTAGCCTACTTAGATTCTAGTACCTCTATCTATATTTTTAACAATTAAGAGAGATTTAAAAGCCTTAAGGAAGTAGAGGAAGGGGACTATCTTATAACAGCTAATAGTAAATTACTAATCGAAGGATATAGGACAGTTTTCCTATATCTATACCTAGGTTAGCATAAATAGGTACTCCTTCGGCTTAATCGTATAATATACTGCCCTAAGGTAGCTACCAACCTAGTTTCTTTAAAATACCTTTATAAGAAGGGAATATAGTAGGATTACTAGAAGTAGAGTACCCTTTTCTACTTTAGGAGGATATTAGACTATAATAAGATCTGCGAAATCTAGAAAGCCTATAGCTAGTTCCTACTAGAGCATATTATAACTAATATCTTAGTATTAGCTTTTGTAATATAAAGGGAGTATGGTAGGTCTTAGAAGAAGAAGACTAAGCCTAGGACAATCTAAGTATAGTACTAGCGGTTAGGTTATCCAAACCTAGAAGTACTCTATTACCTTGTTTAGAGTAATAAGGGAGTTAAGGTTACTAGAAATCATAAGGTAATCAGAACGGTAGACTACTTATAGTATAGTATAGGAAAAGGCCCTAATCGCTAGGTCTTAAGGGTAGCCCGACTAGACCTAAAGTACCCCGGCAATGTCCTAGCCCTTAATTTCTATGATATTGAAAAGTCTAAGAAAGGCTTTACGTCTATTATACTCTTGTTAGATCGTAAGTCAGGCCTAATATAGGACTATTTTCTTTATAATTAGTCGGTCGAAAGTATTATTATAGCCTTGGACAATCGCCTTTTGGATCTTAATTAAAGGTATAGAATTTAGGTTCTAGATATTAAAACTAACAATAAGATTGCTAGAAGGAAGGGAGCAATCTAAGCCTAGCTATAAAGGAAGTATATTAGAACAAATCTCTCTGCTCTTTAGACCTAAGATTAAAATAGAGATGTAGAAAGAGCTGCTAGTATTCTAAAAAAGCAGATAAAAGCAATAGTAGTAAGGACTAACTTACCTTTAAACAAGATAACTAAGATATTTAGAACAGCGGTATATCTCTTAAATCGTACCCTAAGGTATTGGCTAAAGTGGAAAACACTATATAAAGTGTTCTATTCAGTTGTAGAATTAGTAGGCGCTAAAGAGATAATACCTATTAAGCTATAGTAAGAGCATCTCCGGGTTTTCCTATATTAAGCCTTTACGTTAGAAGTAGATATATAGCTTAAGAAGAATAAGCTAAAGAGGTTTGCTCTAAGAGCTTTTCTTAGATACCTAATTAGATATAACTCAACGAATATTTATCGAATCTTAAACCCTTGAACTAATAAGATTATAGTAACCTAGGACGTGATTTTTAATAAGAAAGTAGTATTTAACAGGTCTAAGGAGCACCTTATAGTTAGGCTAAGAGATCTAAGCTTGGAAGAGCTGAAAGAGTAGCTTACTAAGATCAAGAAAAGGGCAGAATCCGAAAATCTAAATACCGTAGTAGCCGATATCCCTGCCTAGGACATACCCTATAAAGTAGGGGTAATAGACCTAGGTAATAGATTAGAAGAAGAAGAGGAAGAGGATATCGATATACCTAACCTTATAGATAACGCAGAACTAGACGATTCGGTAGAAGCAATATAAGATTCTTAGTATATAGAGGCTCACCTGCTCCTATATCCGACTTTAAAAGCCATACCCCTACTAGTAGTGCAGGATATGCCGGGAGCATGCCTTATAGTATGTTTTAGAGATCAAGTTCTTAGTTAGCAGTTCCTTAACGCCTTAATAAAGGGAGATTTCCTTACCTAAAGGGCCTTCTTTACTACTAGAAGGCTTATAAATAGAGACCCTAAGATAAAAGAAAGTATGCTAATATCTAAGATCCTAAGCGTTAAGGACTTTAAGCCTAGTATCATTTATTCCTCTTAACTGCCTTTAGTACCTAAGCTATACTAGAACCTCGAAAGCTACCTATAGGGAGAATACTTTAAGGAAGCTGAAAGGCAGTACCTTCTTATGCACCTAGAAACATAGAAGGAAGTACCGATTACTAAGGCGTAGGGCAAGCAGGTCTTAGATAATATATAGGTATATATATATAAAATCAATAAGTATAATTACCTAGAGAAGTTTAAGGCCAGGTTAGTAGTCTAAGGCGATTAATAATAAGGGACCCTAAGGGAGGATATATATATAGTAACTTTAGCTAGAAAGTCCTTCTAGATCTTAATAGCAGTAGTAGCAAGGTTCGATATAAAGTTGATCCAGTTTAACGTTTTAAACGCCTTCTATAACGCTTGCCTTGACTAGGATATATATATAAGGCTCCTAGCAGGTTAAAGGAAGCAGGGTATAGTCTATAAGCTAAAGAAAGTACTATATAGACTTCGGGAATTACCTTACCTATAGTATAAAGAGTTTAGCAGTACTCTTTAGGATCTTAGGCTTAATATAATACCTTATAAACCATATATCCTCTAAAAGGGAGGAGTCTTTATTCTCTTTTATATAGACAACGTAATAATAGCGTACTATAAGAGGTACAAAGCCCTTGCTAAAGACCTAACAAGTTTGCTCTAGTTGAAGTATAAGATAACCAGCAGTAGCGAACTAAACTGGTTTCTCAGGCTACAAGTTATTTAGGATCGAGAGTACTATAAGATCTATCTCTTATAGGCAGTATACTATAAGAAAATCTTTAGATTAGTAGACAACCTAGTAATCGGGAGTAAGGTAATAAAGCTAATAGCGCAGAGATATACCTTCCCTATAGTACTAGAAGAATTAAAGAGTAACCTAAAATAGGTAACAAACACCAAGATAAAGTCGTACTAGAGGAAAGTCAGCTTGATAATATATACGGCAGTAATTACAAGGGTCAATATAGCCTTTACTATATCGAGATTATCGAGATTTCTTACAAACCTAGGTCTAGAGTATTATAAGGCGGCAGATCGTTGCCTTAACTACCTATACTATTCCAGGAATTAGTACCTTTAGCTTAGGGGTAGAGATATATACGAGGTTTAGTATAATACTTCCTTCGCCGATAACATAGCCGACCGGAAAAGCTCTTAAGGATATATGATCAAGCTTTTCGGTAGGCTAGTTGCTTAAAGGGCAAGCAAGCAGACCTATATAACAACTTCTACTATAGAAGCGGAATTCGTATCTATAATGGAAGTAGTATAAGAAGTGCTATATCTCTGCCGCCTAATCCATAATCTTAGAATCGGTCTTGAAAGGGAGTATAGCATATAAGTGTTCTATCATAACGCTTAAACTGTAAGACTAGTAACTAAGGACAAAACGCTGAAACGAAGCTCCGGTATATCGATATTAAGAATTACTAGCTCTAGTAGGAAGTTGTTATAGAAAGGGTTCTTATAGACTATATACCAATAGATTAACAATTAGCAGATAGCCTAACGAAAGTTCTTATAAACAACAATTTTACTACTTTCTATAAGTAAGTTAGTATAGTAGAAAGGAAAGAAAAAATCGAGAAGTAGTAGAGAGAGGAAGGCTAAAACACAGAGACTTAGCAGCAGGTACGGAAGGGAGTACCTTAAGAAACTAGTCTATTAAGCTAAATGTCGCTACTATAATCTACAAACGTTAAATTAATCAGGGCCTAGCTAGAAGTCCTAGGGTACGCCGGAGTAGTAGCAGAATCCTTCTTTATAGCTATATTAGTAGCCTATAGTGCGCTTTTCCCGTTAGTATCGTCGTTATTATCGTCGGACTCTATTACTACCCTTTTTATCTGCTTCTTTATCTCCTCCTTCTTCTAGATGGTTATAGCCCGTTTCCGCGTCTATAGCTCTTGGATTAAGCTAGCATACTCTCTAATAAGAGTATATAACGTCTAGACAAGGATAGTTAGGACAGACTAGAAGTATAGTAGAATAGGATTACAGGGTAACTTGCTACTAGGGCTATAATACTAGAAGAGTATTTAACGATATAGGCCTAACAGGCCTACGCTACTACCAAGATCTTATCATTGTCTGCTAGAAATGCAGGTTAGTGCGAACAGTACTAAGGGGGTATATATAGGCTAGACTTACGAGAGATATATAGATATCAACAATAGGAGTAATTTAAGTACTATAACCGGGAAGAAACATAGGGACCGAGCTGCGCTATATACAGCGCTAGAGGGGAAAAATCGCCAGAATCGGCCTACAAGACCAAGCGTATAAGACAGCACTTATAGCATACCTTATACGGCTTACTATCCTAGATAGTAGAAACCGCTAGTAATACAGACAGTGACGCCCCTATAGGCGTAGACTATAAGGCTAGGCTTGATATTAGCTTGCTTATAACCAGCTTCTTATAGACTGGTATTACTAGCCCTCTAGTACTAGCCGCCGGCGAACGTACCCTAGGGACTATCAAGACTAGGGCAGTAATAGCCGCCGGTATAGGTAATAGACCTAAATCCCTAAAACGCAGCTTCTTCGACGACAGTAGTACTGCAACGTTGTTATCCTCCTTATCGTTATCCTAGGCAAACCGAACTAGATATGGATCGTTAGCTATTAAGAAAACTACTTAGGAAAGGCAAGATAAAAGAACAAACCGCATTTCTAGCCTAATAAGGGCAAATCTCCTGCTACTAGGGTAGTAGGCTGCTCTAGAATCAACTCCTCCTTCTAAGTAGATATCTATAATAAAAGGAAGTTGGAAAAACTTATAAAACTAAATATAGCGATTATAAGAAGCCTTATAGTAAGAAGGACGAGCGTAGAAAGATAAAAACGCGTTTGTAGGAAGGAGGAAATTTTTAGAGCTCTAGAGGGAGGCAAGCAGATTTTACACCTAACTAGCTACCGTATAAAAAGAGCAATAATATAGGCGGTTAAAAATTACGCCCTTTCCCTCTAACTTCCACTTCCTCCTCCCTAAGAAGGGACAGTATACCCTAATACCAAGAAGAGAGAGGTAGCAGACCCTTACCGATCAACAAGCCTCGATATATATAGATGTAAAATATAAGAGCAAGGAAAGAAGCAGGGCAGTATACCCTAACAGAGAAGAGAAGCTAGGGCAGTATACCCTAAGGAAGAGGTAGCATACCTCGACCTAAACAAGGAAGAGGCAGTATACCTCGACCTAAATAGGAAAGGGCAGTATACCTAGACCTTTAGATCTGGCGAGACTCGCTACGTTAGTTTAACTGCCTTATTACCCGGATTAGCCCCTATAGAGACAGTAAGGAGCAGAGAAGAGACCGCTACTAAAGTAATAAGCTAGTATTCATAACGCTAGAGGTGGTTTATAAGGTACCTGCAAGATCGGCAGAGGTAAAGGGAGTATAGTAAAAGAGATAAGTATTCCTAAGCTAAACGGCAACCTAGTAGTCTCTAATAGGGTAAGGTATTACGCCGGTTAACCACCTATATAATAGACCATAGTAATAACCGTTAGGTATCCCTAGAAATAAGATTATAATAGTTAAAAAGAGCCTAATAGTTCTCCTTATAAGAAGGTACATTTAAGATTAGTAGAGAAAGTAGGTTAGAGAGGGAGTAGCTAACTTTCCTAGACCCTATCTAGATTAGTAACTAGTAACATCTATTAGAAGCCTAATCTTAATAATCTAGAGCACCCTAATAAGTCCCTATAGAGGAACAGGACTATAGGGTAGTAGAGCAGCTAAGTATTACCTATTAGTACAATCTCTTTTCTAATTAAGCAGTAGAATAACTACCCTTTTATTAGCCTAGAAAGCACTGTATAACCAGGGAATAGAGACCTTAGAGGTAGTAATGATAGTTACTAAGAAAAAGACCGTACTACCGTCTATAAAGCCTGACTATAACCTCTGCGATCCTAGAATATAGGTACTATAAGCGTATGTTACCGCTAAATACGTCGTCGATAAGGAAGGGCCTTATAGTAAGGCCTAGGATCGCTATTGCAAACCTAGACCTAGGGGTATGTTAGACAACATAGCGCTTATATTGCTCTAGTAGAACCTTGGTATCCCTAATAGGAGTAGGGTATAGGGTTGCCTTATTCAACTTAGAAGTAGGGCATAGAGAGGCCCTGATTAATTAAGGTAGATATAGCTACGATTCTCTGTATTAAGCAGATTGAGCCCACTTTAGGGCCTATAAACGTTGTAGGGGGGACAGAGAAAAACTCTGCCCTAGGCGGCTAGAGCGCAGGTCAAGAAGAACGCAGATCAGGACACGGAATCGATCAATCAGAGCCCAGAGATTCCAACAGTTGCCTCCTTCTCTCCCTGTATTTTTCTCTGATTTTTTCTCTGGCTTTTTCGTGTTTTTCTAGCTAGAAGGGGTTGGGGCCGGGGCGTGCTGGCTGCTGTTCAGGCCCCTAAGAAAGGGGGCAAAGACGTTGGTAGAGGGGGGGGCGCTGATCATAGGGGTGTTAATAGTAGGGAGGGCGCTATGCCGTATATAAGCAAGGGGGTAGGTAGTCCATATACCCCACTATACCTATAAAGGGGCCTAGCGCTCTATAGCGCGCTAGCCCTTATACTACCCCCCTTTAAAGCTATAAGCGTAGAACGCTTAAAGCTAGCCTCTAAATCGCTTAAATCTATAGTCTTCTTGTTTCGTTAATTCCAGCGATACCGGTCTAGCAGGTATAGAGTGCTAGCTGTTGCTAGGTGGCAATCTGATTGGTTAATTACTGATATCCCTTGCTGGTTTATAGCCCTAATAACATTGCCCTTTTCAAGCGCCTAATAAATATTAAAAACGACAGTAAGGTAATTATCTAGCAGTCTATTAAAAACCGCTGCTGAAGTTATCAACAACGACGGTAAGGTTATCTATCCGGCATTGCTGGCTACTAATAAGGTAGCCTAAAAGGCTATCTTAAATCCTACTATACCTCCGGACGTGTTTATTACCAAAGCTAAAGAGGGCTTTATACCGGCTCCTAATAAGGCAATTGTCTTTAACAAGTCGGACAACCTATAAGAGGTAGCCTAGAAGGCTATCTTATATCCTACTATAGCTTTAGATATGTTTATTACCAAAGCTAAAGAGGGCTCTATACCGGCTATTAATAAGGTGATTATCTTTAATAAGTCGGACAACCTATAAGAGGTATAGGGATTAGGGTGACCTGGAGGACAAGGATATCCTTAACAGTACTAGAGAGGGTTCTTTCGTCGTTATAGTTGTTATAGGCCTTCCTTCTTCGCTGCCTTATTATTGTTAGGGTAGTCCTCTACTTCTATATTAGTAGTAGCTGCTATAATCTATAACTATAGCCTTATTAGTAGGCCTATTACTTATAAATATCTATCGTAGAAATCCCTTAATACTATAAGGGTATACTTGAAGTTTCCTACTAGATACTACTATTTATCTAGGTTATATCCTTTCTATACTACCTAGTATTATAACTTTCCTTTTAATATTTATAAAGAATAAATTCGTTTAACCTCCTATTCTAGTTTGCTATTAATTTCTACTAGGTCCTCTTCTTCTTATTATTACTATAACAGGGGGTTGTCTTTTGCTTTTCAAAGGTAGTCTATATAGAAGAGCAGGCTTCCCTTATACTTTAGGGGTATATCAAGAATAAAACTATAGCCTTTAATATCCTTAATTGCCTATAGACCAATATATTGTAAGTTGAGTTGTATATTACGCTATCTGATCCCCGTAGGGGATATCTAGGTTGGCTAAACTAGTACTATAGGAAAACCGTACAACGGGTGAAAAACCTATAACCGTGCTTAGGGAATAAGGGGTGGGTGTGATAGGGGGTAGGCCAATCTTCACCAGAGTAGATACCGCCCCTTTAGGAGTATAAAAACATACTGTCTAAAGGGGTATAGGCTAGACCGCTCCTAGCCTCTAAGTAACCGAGTATTCTGGTAGTCTAGTAGTAATATGGCGAACTAGAGGGCGTATAGCGCCGCCGCCCCCTTTTTCAAGTCTATAGAGAAAGCTATATATATCCCCTCTTTCCCTCTCCTTAAAGGAGGCTGAAGGGTAGGCTAGGCAACCGTCGAATATATGTCGGATGTCCTCTATAGCTAGGTAGTAGCGGCAGAGGGGGTTATCGACCCTAGGCACCTTATAGGTATATAGGAATCCCTGTAGGCCTATCTTCCCTATACAGGCCTATATTAGTAGCGAGCTTTCGGCCTTAGAGAGGTTATAGTGGCGTCTTTGGAAGGCCTCTTTAAAGGCCTTAGCTAGGTTTTCCTCTTAAAAGGTAGCCTTGGCTGATTTCTCTAAGAGGCTTTCCGTATAGGGGTTGTAACTAGAGGCCCTAGCCTCCTATAGATAGCGATCCTTCTAGGCGGTATAAAGAGGTTCCTTATTAATAGCCCTCCTTAGTTGTTGGTAGTGCTACTAGGCTATTACTTCCCTTTTTCTTTCTTGCTTTATACGCCTACCTAGGGGGAGGCTAGTCCTAGGGGTCCTGTTTCTAAGGATAAGGCGTAGGGCTTCCTTCTACTTAGCCACCTCTTCCCTTATAGCCCTATTTATTCTAGCCTAGCTAGAGAAGGAGAGGGCGTTAAGGTAGAGGTTAAGGGGGGGGACGTTAGCCTTATAGTGGAGGCTTTGGATCGGTGTTCTCTTATAGGCCCCTATGACCCTCCTTAGGGCCTCGTTTTCGGCTGCTAGTAGGCCTCTGGTTATACCCCGTGGCCTATTTGGTGTTGTAGGTGTAGGGGTGTGCCATGCCGAGGCTGCGTAGGCTAGGACCGGCCTTATTACTACTGTATATAGATAGATTCTATTACGCTATCTGATCCCCGTAGGGGATATCTAGGTAGGCTGAGCTAGTGCTATAGGAAAACCGTATAACGGGTGAAAAACCTATAACCGTATATAGGAAAAAAGGGGGGGTGTGATAGGGGGTAGGCCAATCTTTACCAGAGTAGATACCGCCCCTTTAGGAGTATGAAAACATACTGCCTAAAGGGGTATAGGCTAGACCGCTCCTAGCCTCTAAGCAACAGAGTATTCTAGCAGTATAGTAGCAATATGGCGAACTAGGGGGCGTATAGCGCTACTACCCCCTTTTTCAAGTCTGTGGAGAAAGCTATATGTATCCCCTCTTTCCCTCTCCTTAAAGGAGGCCAAAGGGTAGGCCGGACAACCGTCGAATATATGTCGGATGTCCTCTATAGCTAGGTGGCAGTGGCAGAGGGGGTTATTAACCCTAGGTACCTTATAGGTATATAGGAATCCTTTTAGGCCTATCTTCCCTATATAGGCCTGTATTAGCAGCGAGCTTTCAGCCTTAGAGAGGTTATAGTAGCGTCTTTGGAAGGCCTCCTTAAAGGCCTTAGCTAGGTTCTCCTCTTAAAAGGTAGCCTTGGCTGATTTCTCTAAGAGGCTCTCTATATAGGGGTTGTAACTAGAGGCCCTAGCCTCCTATAGATAGCGATCCTTCTAGGCAGTATAGAGGGGTTCCTTGTTAACAGCTTTCCTTAGTTGTTAGTGGTACTACTAGGCTGTTACCTCCTTTTTTCTTTCTTACTTTATACGCCCTTCTAGGGGGAGGCTGGTCCTAGGGGTCCTATTTCTAAGGGTAAGGCGTAGGGCTTCCTTCTGCTTAGCCACCTCTTTCCCTATAGCCCTGTTTATCCTAGCTTAGCTGGAGAAGGAGAGGGCGTTAAGGTAGAGGTTAAGGGGGGGGACGTTAGCCTTATAGTAGAGGCTTCGGACTAGTGTCCTTTTATAGGCCCCTATAACCCTCCTTAGGGCCTCGTTTTCAGCTGCTAGTAGGCCTCTGGTTATACCCTGTAGCCTATTTGGTATTATAGGTATAGGGGTATGCCAGGCCGAGGCTGTATAGGCTAGGACTAGCCTTATTACTACTGTATATAAGAGCCTAGTCTTTTCAATTCCAGGTCCCCAGGTCTTTCTAGCTAGCCTAGTAATAGTAAGGGACTGCGTTTTTAGCTTCTGCCGTAGGGTACTGGCGTAAGCCTTCCAGGTAAGCTTAGGGTCTAGCCAGACCCCTAGAAAACGGGCCTCTATAGCTGGTTATAGGGGGGGGGAGTCCTCTATTAGTCCTAGGTTAATGGGGTCGGTCTAGGGCCTCCTTCTAGAGGGCAAGTGTATAAGCTCGCTCTTTACTACTAAGAAGGTAACTCTAGCGGTTGTTGCCTAGTCTAGGCACTCTTTCCAGGCCTCTTCTAACTATCTAACCATTATTGCAGCCTCCCTACCGAAAGCTAGTAGGTTAGTATCGTCTATATAGCCTATAGTAGAGATAGTAGGGTATTTTCTCTCTAGCCTTTTATATAAGGGGCAGAGGTATAGGACTAAGAGGATTGGTAAAAGCGGTAAGCCTTAGGGTACTCCTATTAGTACTAGGATTTACTGGCTTTTTTAGCTGTTAAACAGGAGGCTAGTAGTTCTAGAGGAGAGGAATTCCTTTAGCCAGGATAGTAGCTAGGTAGGTAGCCCTAGCTAGTCTAGTATAGCCAGGAGTCTGCTATAAGGGATACTGTTGAAATACCCTAATAGGTCTAGCTATAGGAGGGAGGCCCCGGCTTTATACTTCCATACCTCCTAGATCTAAGCTATAAGGAGGTGTATAGCCGATTCGGTAGATTTATAGCGGCAGTAGCCCTATTGTATTGCTGGAATTAGCTTAAAAGCTTTGGCTACGTCCCTTATCTTAGTCCCTATAACTTTTTCTAGGACCTTACTAATACAGTTAAGCAGGGCTATAGGTCGGTAACCTCCAGGGGTGTTATAGGTATCTAGCTATTTTCCTAGTTTAGGGAGGACAATAGTAACCGCTTCCTTATATTCCTATAGATAGAAGCCATAGAGGAAGGATTTCGAGGCTAGTATAGTAAGGGCCTTATATAAGGGGTTACTACAGGCCTTTAAAAAGCCTATAGGGAGTCCGTTAGGTCCTAGTGCTTTCTAGGGTTTTGTTGTTTTAATAGCCTCTTTTATATCGTCCGGCCTAACTGTCTAGCTAACTAATAGCCTAGAGCCTATCAGGGGTTCCTCTAGGCTATCCTCCTAGAGGGAGGGGGGGAAGAAGCGTACTAAAAGGGCCTCTACCTTCTCCTAAAAGGTACTGGCTTGTCTAAGGGTTAGCAGCTTAGAAGGGGGTAGAGCGGTAGTACTTTGTAGCCTAGCCTATCTTTCTAGTTGCTAGAGCTTCTCTGGCTTTTCTTTAGCCTCTTATAGAAAGGCCCTTTAGGTCTTCCTTTTACTTTCTTTTATAGCTTTTGTTTGCTCTCTCTAGGCTGACTTATAGGTGGTAAAGAGGGCCTAGTTGCTAGGGGAGCGTTAGAGCTGTCTTTCTGCCCTTTTTCTCTCCTAGACTACCTAGTAGATTTCGTTGTTCTACTAGGGGGTATTCCTTCTTCTAGTAGTTACTAGGGCTTCTTTAGGGGTTATAGCCCTAGTAATACGCTAGAGTTCCTCTAATAGTCGCCTATAGGCCTTCTAGAGCTCAGCTAGGTTAAAGAGGTATAAAAGATATCTATAGCCCCTTATATTGTATATTAGGGGGCTAGCCTCTCTTGCTACCCCCTCTTTATCCATCTTCTTCTACTAGAATCGGGGGGGTAGCGGTAGGGTTTCTATGTTTTCTAGGTTGATATCTAGTATCTAGGGGTAGTAATCTAAGCATAAGCGTATATCTAAGCTAGTATAGGAGCAGATAAGGCTACTGCTAAGCCAGAAGTGGTTAATAGTAGAGGCCCTATCTGCTTAGCTCCCCTATAGCGCCCTAGTTATAGTACCGTAGGGGGTGCGGAGGGTAAGTCCCTACTCTACTATTAATAGCAGTAGGTCTTCTAACCTAGAGCTAAAGCAGTTATATTAGTCCTATAAGGGGTAGTAAAGGTTAAAGTCCCTAGCTAGAAGGTAAAGGCCTAGGTAGGTATTAATCTTCCCCCTTATTTCTTTTATAAGGGGGGTTAGGCCAGTCTGGGATTAGGGGTTGTTATATAGGGACTAGACTATAAAGAGGCCGTTCTTAGTCTATATAGTAGCCCTAGCCCAGTCTAAGCTAGAGCTATAAGTCCATATTACTAGTAGGAGTAATTTATAGATATAAAGTAAGGCTTGTCCGTTAGGGGTGAAAACAAGGTAGTAGGGGGCTGATCTAGGGTAGTAGGTAGAGTGCTGTACCTGCCTATTAATCTAGGGCTCTTATATAGCAAGTATTTCTTCTTTTACTATAGAAAGTAGCACTTCCTGTACCTCTTTCAAGCCCTGTACGTTCCAGAGGCATACCTTTATATCTCTATCTCCTCTGGCTATATAGTAGGCGGTGGTTATTATATAGTAGTAGCGCTAGCTAGTCTAGTATCTAGGTCCGGTCTAGGTCTAGTATCTAGGAGTCTAGGGGCTCCTATAGGCTCTAAGGTTCTAGTAGGTCTTATAGCCCCTTTAAGGCTTATAGCCGGTATAGAGGAAGGGGGGGTTTAGCCGCTTAGGTAGCTAAAGCAGGCGGTAATTATGCTCTAGTTAGGGGTTAACCCTCTTAATACTATTGGTCGGCCCCTCTGTCTCTTTCCTAAGACTATAGTATAGCCTTCCTCCCCCTCCTTTTATAATAAGGCTTGCTAGGGGGGGTATTGTTACTGTTATTACTATTACTGCTATTGCTGTTAGTACTGGTATAAAGGCGGTTAGTCAACGTTAAAGGCCTTAGGCCTAGAACGTAGATATCCCTTAGCCTATGCCCATGCCTCTTTTAGACAGGGGCAGGCCTCTAAGCAGGCGTAGTAAGCTTGGCGGCAGTTATAGTAGCGGGGTGCCCTAGAGCAGGTAGGGGCTTCTAGCATAGTATGGCTATTAGCGCTGTAGTTATAGCAGATCTCTTCCTTACTCCGGTATACCTTAGCCCTATAGCCCTATTTCCAGCACTATAGGTATTAGATAGGCTTAGCTTTGTTAATCTAGGGCTCTGCTTCTAGGGCTCGGCAGCTCTAGAAGACCCCCTCCTTATAGGCTTTCTAGGCTGCCTCTAGGGAGATAAAGGCTATTAGTGCCTTAACCCTAGTCTATTCTAGCCCTTAAGGGTACTAGACTTTTACCCTAATCGCTATAGGGTATTGCTTTTTAGCTTCTTCTAGTAGGCCTTCCTTTATAACCCGGTTATAAACTATAAGGCCCTTAACCGCTACCGCCTAGGTTATGGTATATAGGGAGGCCTTCTCTCTAAAGGCCCTTATAATCTAGGCAGTATTGTTCTCTAGGCTCTTCTTTATCTCTATGTTCTCTATAACTAGTAGGAGGTTACTGCTAAAGAGCGTCTAAACCCCTTAAATAGCTAGGCTAGAAGCCTGTTAAATAGTCTATACTACCTCTAGGGCAGATTTAGCGAGTACCTGTTACTAGGCTAAGCCTAGTCGGATAAGTACCTAGCGCTCTAGGCTAGGCCTAGTTGCCTTGTTAGCTATTAGCTTGCTAGCTATATTAGCCTAGGTAGGGGCTATAGGCTAGGAGTAGCTAGGCTGTTGCTGTTATTGCTACTGTTGTTACTAGTAGTAGCTAGGCTGCTAAGGGTATTGCTAGTGCTGTAGCTTAGGCATTCCTAGGGCAGTAGGGCGGTTTTAGGGTTCTAGAGCTATTACTATAGCTAGGGCTTCTTTAGGCGGGTCCTAGAGCAGGGCTATAAGGGCAATTTACCTGGCTTTAGTAGTTGCTTCTACTATACTATAGAAGTTAGTACTGTCCTTAGCTAGGCTAATTATCCAGTCTAGGAGGCTAGAGAGTATAAGGGCAAGCTTAGGGGGGCTAAGGGCAGCCTAGGCGGTTTTCTTGGTTGCTAGGGCGATATGGTCGGCCTTGGCAGCACTATTGTTGTTTTCTGCTTTCCCTGTATTTTTCTCCGATTTTTTCCCCGGCTTTTTCGAGGTTTTCTAGCTGAAAGGGGCCGGGGCTAGGGCATACTAGCTGCTGTTTAGGCCCCTAAGGAAAGGGGCAAAGACGTTGGTTAAGGGGGGGGCGCTAATCGTAGGGGCGTTGATAGTAGGGAGGGCGCTAGAGCTAGGCGCTATAGGTACTATAGTTATAGCGCCTATAGCGGTCTCCTTAGTAGTAGTAGAGGTAGTAGTTTGACGGTCTTCTATTTCTATATCGTTATTTAGGTAGTCCGTGCTTAAGGGCTGGTAGTCTGTGCTTAGGGGCTGGCTTAGGGGGTTGTTATTATTGTCGTTAGCCATAGGTAGGGCAGGGTTACTAGGGCGTAGAGCCGTATTAGTAGCCTGTACGCAAGGGAATTGCAGTTGCAAGAGGGCAGCTAGGCTCGCCATTTTCTGCATTTTCGCACGCCTAGGGCTGTCGCGCAACCGACAGCGCTACAGCGAAAATTGGCGGGCGTTATGTCCTCAATCGGACGGTTCGAATGGATGTGGTTGCACGCGATTTGGTATGGTTTTGACCAAAAACTCGTTTTCGTTATTTCTTATTTTGGAGGTTAACCAGCCTCCTATACTTATTTACCTGCTTTTCCTATACCTCTTATACTTGTAGTACGTTACGCCGTACCTCCTCTTGCACTTTTTAGGTCTATTCTAGTATATCTTTGGCTTGTCTAGCTATATCAGTAATAGCTAAAAGTTAGTCTAGATCAACTAAAGGTAATAAAGGATTATAGGGGTTAATACTAAGAGCTAGCTTTAGCTGTACTATACCGATTAACAAGTGCTAAGCTATATTATAAGCGAAATCAAGCGCCGGTATATACTCCCGCCAGTCTTTTTAGTATTTATCGATACAAAAATATAGGTAAATGTCGAGTTCTTAGTTAAGGCGCTTAACTCAGCCTTAGGTTTAGGGGTAGTAAGGACTACTATAACGGTATTTTATACTAGTTAGTACATTAAGATACTCTAAGAACTTTAAGATAAAGGGACCTACGTTGTCTAATAGCTAGGATACTAGGTAGCCTCTAAACTGGTATATACTCTTATAGTAACAGTAGGCTATATCCTCTACTTTATCTCACTTACGCCCTAGAATTATCGCTATAATTCTGCTGAATCTATAGACGAAAACCTATACATAGTTATAGCCTTAGTTGTCTTTAGGTATATCCTTACTATCTACTATAACTTACTCCTATATATAGTTTAGGATAGGGAGTAGATCTAGCAGGCTAGGTATTTTATCCTACTTAACCTTGTTCTATTAGCAGTTATAACAGTTATTAATATATCTTTTGATATCTCTTGTTATACCCTCTTAGTAGTAGTCTCGTCGGATTCCTTAGTAGGCTTATATCAGGCCTAGGTAAGTAATAACAGACGGCAATTGTAGATCTTAGATTAAGGCTATTTATAGGTAAGTTGAGCTATTACTTGTTTAGGGACTACTATACAACCGTTTTTATAGCCTAGGTCCTGTTTTTCATTTTCAATGTAATAAGATCTACTAGGTTAGAGCCTTAGGGTTTTTATCGCGTTTCCTTGCTTATAGCTATAACCTATATCTTCTCGAGTAGTATAAGTAGGAAGGTTCTATCTTTAGCTTTATATACTTCAACTATTAATATTCTATGGTTTTCCTAGATAGGGTATTAGTATTTGAATTGGTAATCCTATATAAGGATCTGTAACCACTATAGCCTACTAGTAGTAGTCGTATAGGGTACGTAGGGGCAGCAACAGCGTTGATATGGCCTAAATAACACTTCCTAGGTATGTGCTAATATAGTAAAGTAGGGCCCTTTACTTTATTCCCTCTATAAAAGTCCTTATATAACGGTATCCTTATAGGCTATAGCGCTATATTATAGGGGCTTTAAGCTTATATATCACGGCGTTCAGTGGGTCTTATAGGCCTATAAGGCTTATAGTTATAGGTAACGTAGTAACTTGATTTCTAGTCCAAGTAGGTAAGGCTTCGCAATTTCCTTTCCTACATATACCCTCTGGGACCGTTCCTGCCTTCTATACGGCAGGAGCGCCTGAGTAGGTATATAGCGCCTTCCCGAAAAACCAAATGAGCTGGCGATTTTAAATAATCGACTTACGGCTACCTAAGCTGCAGGGTAAGCCGCACGACTTTTCCTGTAAGTTCTGTTTTCGCTCCTGCGGTGCAGGGTAGGTACAGGGTAGGTAGGTAACCTAGTAGAAGAGCCTTTTAAGGCTTTTTCTAGCGCTTATACAGCCTAAGGAGGCTGTCTCTACAAAAGTGGGGCATAAATCTCAAAATAGAAAAGCATTTTAAAGCTATTTCTAGGCTATATAGTAGAATATATAGCTTAGTCAGCAGTATCCACAAAGGTGGGTCCACCCTTAGAATATAGCTATATATCTAGTAGTTCGAGAACTGAAATCCGTTTTGCCTAAGCTATAACCGTTAGAGCGCTATAGCTTATTTTGTACGTTTAACACCCCCTCTATTCTTCTGTTCCTTTATAAGCCTTAGAAAGCTATATATAGGTAAAGAATAGAAGAATCCTAAGAAATAAGAACGTAAGAGCAAAACTATTCCGTTAGACAAAGGGGTTATGCCCTTATATATATATAGGATAAACCCCTATTATATATAGAAAGAAGTAAGAATATATATAATATTGAAATTAAACCTATAACCTATTTAAAGGGATAGGTACTATAGCTTTAAAGCGTATAGTAATATAAAATATCTAAATATTCTATACCTTAGCGACTGATAGACGTACTAGAGTATAGAAGGAGTAAAGGGCTTATAAACGCCTTTATCCTCTTATAGAGAAAACGATTTTTAGCACGGTTTTAAATTTTATGCCCTTTTTTACTCCGTTCTTTCAGCAAGTTCTAGTAAGGAAATAATAGGTAGTCATATAGAGAATCCCCCTCTAAAGGAAAGTATACTACTAGTAATAGCCGGAGCCTATATTTTCCAAATATAGCTATACTATATACTAGAGTACTTCTAGACATAGCTAGAGTAATGTAGGCCTCCCTAACGCCGCAGGGAGCTAATGCCAGCACAAGGGCGCCTATAGAACTGTACTATAGTAGCTAGGACCTTATAAGCCTTTTAAGGCTATATAGAGGAATTAGGTGATTCTAGAGGGCTATAAAGTAGCCGGTACTATTAACTAGTCTTATAAGCTAATCAGGCTAAGCCAGGCCTTCTATATATATAGTATAGAGTATATATATAGGGGTAAAGGGTAGCTAAGTAAAAAGCTCCCTTAGGTTATAGGCCTAAAAGCCTAATAAAAGACTAAAAGCTACTAACTAGTAAGGCTTTAGTAAGTCCGTCAGCCGGCATACACTTAGTATTAAGATATATAATAGTGACTATTTCAGCCTTAACCTGCTCTCCAACGTACCGGAATTTTAGCAGGGTATGCTTAGTTCTAGCGTGTAGAGCAGGGTTATTAGCTACCGTAATAGAGCCCTGATTATCTCTATAGAGGGTAATAGGGTGGTCTATAGGCCTGTAGAGTTTAGAAAATAGCCCTATAATCCACTATACTTCGCGTATAGCCTCTATAAGTCTATTAGTTTCAGCTTCCAGGGTAGAGAGAGTAATAGTAGTAGCTCTTTTCGTTTTCCAGCTAATAGGCGTACCGGCTAACTTATATAGATAGCCGTAGGTGGATTTACTAGTAGCCTTATCCCCTGCAAAATCAGAAGCACTAAAGCGTATAGGGACTAGACTACTATTAATTATAGAAGTCCGGCTACTACCTTTACCATTTCTAGAATCTACTATAGTAGTAGAGGAAGTAGTTAGGGGCCTAGGCCCTTCCTTAGAGTAAAAGTCTGTACTAAGCTTAGTAGTTATATTACTACTATTACTAAGCTTAGGCCCTAGATCAGCTACTGTATTTCCGTTATAGCTAAAAAAGATGCTATTGTTGGTAGGTTTCCGGAGATCGTAGTGATCTAAAACGATAAGAGCAAAGAGAGCAGCAAGGAAATACTGGTTTAAGTTCTCGTTCTGGATTGTCTTGTCTCCCTTTATCTAGGGGGTGGTTGCGCACCCTTTAAATACCTATGTTAGAGCGGAGTGCTTGTTAGTAACCATTATATGGTATGCAGGTACGCTACTTATGGCTATTATACAAGTAGCGCAGTGCATGCCCTATTCTCTAGAGCAGGAGGCTTAGTAGCGTAGTATATGCCTTATTCCTAGAGCGAGAGGCTTATATACTATACAGTTATAGGGATCAGCACCTAACCCCCCTTACTGCAATTAATACTGGTAACTCTTCTTTTATAACTGTGCTAGCGCTTTATCAACCGAAATGGGAAATCCTAGATCATTTTACTTCCCTTATTGCTAGAATAAGAAATGCTAATTACTCAACTTCTTATTTGCTAATCAGAATGTTGAATTCTGGTTGCTGATCCCTAGTATAGAAGGCGCGACTTTAGCGTCTTCTAAATATACTTTTAAACAGCGTAACAGTAAGCGCGTTATACTGGCAACTATTGTTGTAAAAGCTCGCAGTCCTAAATAGGAATTATAATAGGAAAAATCAGAGCTCTAGGCTAGCTAATTGCAAACTCCAAACGCTCTTGCCCTAAACCTATAAATAGGTAGGTTCTTCTACTATATCCTACCTGTTCTTTTTCTCCCTACAATCCGTACTAGTAGCAGTAGCAGCAGTAACAACAATAGCAGTAGCATTAGCAGTACTAGCAGTAATAAGTAAGTCGCTTACTATTATATACTAATGCTCGAGCGTACTAGTCTTATACTTAAGCGTACTAATCTTGTTATTTATAGTATTGGATTTTAATAATAAGTGGAGTAGGTACTTCTATAGGAGCGTAGGCAGCGACGCCTGTATATATACTAAGGATAAGGGCAGTAATGCCCTTAATACACTTATAACTAACGCTTCTAACAAGTATCTTGCCTAGAAGGGCAATAATAACGCGTTTAAGGACGCGTCTAAGCACGCTATTACTAATAACAGCAACTGGGAGAGCATGGTAGGCAGTAACGACGGCGATAACGATAATAATAATAGTAACGATCCTAACGCTATAGACGCGGCTGCGCTTACTATATAGCCTAAGTCTATAGGCGGCTATACCAATGCCGACTCTATACCTCTTGATTCTAAGGGGCTGATCGTATGTATATATATCCTGCTTAAGCAGGCTGCTACGCTCTGGCGTAAGAAGGAGGCGGAGGAGGAGGCAGTATATAAGGCGGAGATTACTACGTATAAGGCACGTGTCTCTAAGCCTGCTAAGCACTCCCTACCTACGTTACTAGCTATAAAGAAGGTAGCGTTAGCGGCTATATACATGCGGCGCAAGGCGCTATACGCCGCTACAAGCGTGCCTATACTGCCGGTAGCGATACTAGCGGCAGCGATAGCAAGTTTGTCGTCCGGCGAAAGCTTAGACAACTCTGTTGTCTGCTCTAGCTACTATATACACTGTATATCAGACTATATAAAGCCTTGTAAGAGGTTATTATATACTTGTATATATAAACTAGAGGATAAGCATCTTACTTTTATTATCCTTATTGTTAATATTGCTAATATGTGTAAAGTTTGTGGCCTATACGGTGCTATACGTGCTGTTATTGACCTTAGCTGCCTATACTTGTTTTTAGCGGGTATTAAGGACTTGTTTAACAAGTCTGGCAATTTCGTACTACGTACGGCGTACTACGACCGTATATCGGGCCGCGGCCTCTAGTACTAGCGGTACTTGTCTAGGCACTTATATATACTAATGTAAGTTCCATTTATACATTGTTTCTATTGTTTTATTGTTCCTAACATATGTCGTAGCCCTAAGTTAGTCTATCTATTCCTAGACTGCTTTTTAGAGCTCCGCTCTAACCTAGCTATAAAGGCTAAAGTAAGTTACGATCTTTAATAGTGTCTATTATTTAATTGGAATACTTATTGGTTATAGGATTAGAAGATATAGCGCAATAGCGCCAAGTACGCCTTAGTCTTAGTAGATAAGACGCGTGCTCTTATCGAGCATAGGGCGCCTATAGTAGGCATAACGCCTATATAGAAAAAGCTTGTAGCAATAGCTGCTATAAGTAAGGCTATTAATGTTTTATTATTGTAATTAGGGGGTAGGGAATACTAGTATGTATATTGCGCTAGCTATAATAGTATAAATTAAGATCGTTTTGCACTTTACCTTATATTTCTTATTATGCTATAAATAAATCGTCCTAGCAGTCTTTATCTTTTATACTAGCGATCTTACCCTAAGTTATGTAGACTCTTCCTATTACTTGGCCGGGCGTTAAACCTAGCCTTCTACTTTGATCTTGGCTGTATTAGTAGTAATGAGCTTTTCAAGCGTCTTATTCGGCGTATGCTTGGTTATAGCGTTGGCTGGGTTATCGTTACTACTAATCCATCTGATTTCTGCGATTTTACGGTTTTTATAGCTCTATCGCAGGGCTATTATGTCGATTATAAGGCGCTTTTCTGCCGTTATTCTAAGCTTTACTAGGCACTTGTATAAACTGAATAAGTCTGTATAAATAACAATTGGTAGTAGCAATAGCAGACCTAGGCCTAAGTAGATCTTAGTAAGCGTCTAGTATAGTATATACCTAAGATTGAACCTGCTTACTATTCTATATATTTCACTTACTAAAACGCTTCTCGTTACCCGCTTGTACTTGGTTAAGGACCAGTGTATAATATTACTATATAGGTTGAACTTGTTTATACTACTTATCTCATTTCTAAATATTATAACAAATCTAATCTGCAATGTTATATCGGCATTATTAGCAAATGATCCATCTATAAAGATAAAGAGCTTAGCTATCTTAAGTTCGAGTTATAGGTAGCGTAGCCTATATATCAAGTTCTTAATCTACTATTATAGTCGAGCGTTAAGCTTAGCAATCTTGGCTATACCGGGCTTAGTTAACTATACTGCTACTGATAAGTTAAAAGTCGCCTTTAGCTGGCAAATTATAGCAATATAGGCACTGTATATGCGTTGTTCGACATATGCTTATTTCGCTGTTTCGGCGTCTAGGCTTATAATTTCGAGTTATATAGCTTGCCCTTTTTGCCGAATCTCGATAGTACTTACGCTCATTTCAAGCCTATATCTATTAAAGTCTATAATCGATTTATCTGTTAAAAATACTAGTAGCTTATACTTAAAGCCGGCCTTATCTAGCTTGAGCTTTTCCTTGTCTGTAAAGGCTTGCTCGCCGATATTAAGAGTATTGTCGGTTTATAGGCCGACGATTCTAAATCCGCTTCTAATTTACATCTTGCTAATTATAAGGTATAGGTTAAAAGCGCTTGGCTTAAGGTCAAGACATTTAGTATACTAGTTTATATATATCACCTACTAGTATAGTCCGGCTTCGGCCAGTCTATATAATAGGGTTTTAATAAGTAAGACGGTATAAAGGGGATAAAGCGTCTTAAGCTCTTTAGGTAATAGAAGAATCACTTTCCTTGCTAGCTGTAACTTAGCTTATATATAAACCTGGATAACGTCGTGTACCTATACCTTAAAACCAAAGTATATTTGTAGTATCGGGAGTAGTAAGAGTATAAGTTGCTATATATAGTATTAGATTATTAGTAATTAAGTAAGTAGGTACTTCTTATCCTTATTACCGAATTCCTAAGCTATAAAGTATAATTTCTTATATAGTAAAGTAAGCTTATCTTTTACTTCTTAGACGATTCTTAACTTAAAGATCTAGTAGTCTGATATATCTATTAGTATCTAAATCGCTTTAATTACCCTAGCTGTTAGGAGCGAGTTTAGTTCTGTTTTGTTAGATTCTTAGAATAGTACACTAGGTATAGTAATCTTACCTTTAGCTTGTAGTTTAAGCGCAAGATCGTAGTTGCGCTTTTCTTTTTCCGAAACAAAGTTGTTAGTAGGTACTAGGTTCTTTTAGGGTTGTCTATATTAGTAGGGCTGCTTAGACTAGGGATATTAGAATAGTTCTAGCTGCTTAATACCAGCCTAATTATCTTGCTTGTCCTATACTAGCTCCTAGTAATATAGTTTAACTACTGTATTCCGAAATTCTATAGGCCTGTTAACTATATCGACGATTACTATTATATCTATAGCCGAGATTACCTTATAAGGTCCTATCTATCGGTTGCTTTTCTAGAATACTAGTACTTTAGCACCTACTTCTAGTAAGTATAGTAGTATGTCTTTTATACTTAGTCTATTATATTGTATAAGAGCGTCTCGTACAGTCCTTATATCATTTAGGATTCGCAATTGTATTATTACCTTCCGAATTACACCTGCTTAGCGTAGTTAAGATAGAAAAGGCAGTGTATCTATAGTAAGGTACGGGTATACGCTAAAAACTAAGAGCGTTAGTACTAGTCTGTCCGGGCTAGCAATATTGTTAACTGCGCTTAGTGCCGCTTATAGGTATGCCTCTTTCAAGTAAGATCTAGCGGTCTTTGATTTAATAATGTTATAGGCCCTTCTTAGTAGCCTATAATACCGCTTAATCTTGCCGACTAACTAGTATACCTTGACTAGTACTAAATAGCAGGTTATACCTATAAGCTTAGCCTCTACCTAGAACTTATATACTTCGAAATTAGTACCCTTATTATAATATAAAACATCAGGTAGTCTAAGGTATATATCGATCTAATATTTCTTTAGCTACTTCTATATCTCTTTAGCTAAGAGATTAGTTAGAAAGCAGGCTGCTTAGAACAATGTTATAGCGTCGACTATATATAGTACCTTAGAATTGTTAATGTCCAGGACATCTATAACGATCTTAAAATTAAAGCAAATATCGTCTTATAATATAAATCTAAATCGTTATAGCGCTATGCCTTTAATCTAGTAGAAGTAGCAGAACTTATTAATTATCTTGATAGCACTATGTTCTACTTAGTAGTCTGCTTGTTATAGTAGTTTGTATAATCTGTTAACTATAGGGTGTCTATAGCGTCGATAAATACGTCTTAGTTCTACCTCTATAAGTTATAGAGGTATAGGACGCTTATTATCTGCTATAAATACTATGCTTAGAAGTTTAATCCCTTTTATAGGGATCTATAGATATCCCTATTTCTGTTAAACATATATGCGCTTTCCTAACTTAGATATAAGCTTGTTTGTTATATTATTAAAGTAAACGCCAAGCTTATCTATATCCTTTAGACATATAAGAAAAGGGGTTAGCATCTCTAATATATAGAAAGTTGCATAACTAATATCGAGCTCTACTTTGACTATTCCGAGTAATCGTTTTAAATCCCTAGACCTAAAGAGTATATTTGCTTCTTCTATATATAACTTATTAATCTTAAGCGATCTGATTATCTTCTTTAGCGTAAGGAATTGTCGGAGTCTGGCAGTTAAAACGTTAGTAGCCCTAGTATTAGGTATAATCCCTTGGAATTCGGTCTTGGTATACCTATTAAGTATAAACTAAATAGCTTTTGTTTTCTTAGTATCCTTTTCGCTATCTTTGTACGGTTGTTTACTTTTGATAATTAGGTAGAGGAAAGCTTAGTTTATAAAGTAAGTTACTACTATTTATTCTTCTTTGAAACTGATTACTAGTACTTCGTTTCCGACTTAAGTTTGATTAGTTTTATAGTTATCTATCTGTATTTCAAGCTTAGTATCTTCTTCCCTTACTTTGTATTTATCGTCTAAACCCTTATAATTAAGGAGGAACGCTATATATCGTCCGTGATCTTTGTTAATGCCTTTTCGCTTAAGCTATTTACTCTTAGCTGTTGCTTGTTCCTCTTAGCTATATATAAAGGAGTAGTAATCTAGCTTACTGTAAATCTAATAACCTACTTTGGTATAGCTTTTATTATAGTTCTCTTGCTAGAGCTCGTTTTGCTTTCTATACTTAGTAGCACCTCTGGGTTATTATATATACGTTGCCTAGTTTCTCTTAAAAATCGAATCTATAATCGGGTTACTCTGATAGTTTCTTATAGGCCTAGCCTTTGTTATAGTAAACCTATAGTCTATTAAGAATTAGCGATATATATAATCTACTTCCTTAATGTTAAGTATTTGGCGGAGCATAGCTACTAGCTTTTTAAAGCTTATTAGTAGTTTATATAGGGCGATCTTTAGCTTGGATACTCCTTGGCAGGCTCGGATTATATTTGCAACTAGGAACTCCTTATAGTTATAGAGCAGACTAAGCCCGTATTAGCTTTATTAGAGTCTATTAAGCAAGATCTAGAGAATTTCCTTTATAGACTTATTACTATTCTTGCTCTTAAGGTATATAGACTGGAAAGTAATAGTATTCCAGATATATAAGTAGTTGTTCTACTTGGTACTTATCTTGAAGTATCCCTTTAAGATACTATATAGTTATATAAAGGAGATGCTAAAAGGGATATAGTATAGGTAATATTCCTTAGCTCGTCCTAAAAGTACATTTGGAAAAACAGTGCCTAGTAGGCTATAATCGATCTAGAAAGTCTAGTATTAGTATAGGAAGAAACGAACTTTATTATTAAGGATATCGTTATTAGACCTGGAATAGCTGTCCTTTAAGTTCTAGAACTTAATAAAATCAGTTAGGGTTTTTCGATTAATACTTGTCTCGTTTATCTAGCCCGTTTCGATCAGTAGGATAGCCATGTACTTAGTGCTTCTATATGTAATGTACTCGTACTAGGCATACTGCTCTTTATTATCTGCTTAAGGTTAAGCGTATTCTAGCCTATATCTGGTATTGATACTAGGGGTTTGTACAGGTTGTATAGGGTTCTGTCGTCCCCCTTAATTAGTTCTCTAGTTATAGCCTTAGTAGTTACCTTAGCTATAACCTTAGGTATAACCTTAGCCGGCACTTTAGGTAGTTAGTAGGAATCTATAGCCTTTACTGGCGCCCTTATTAGCCGGCAGGAATCCTGCTCCTATTACGCTTTTAAGTCTATAAATCGGAAGTGTTATCTATAGGTCTGGATTTAGCAGGTAAAGGGTGTTTCCGAACTAGCTATAGTTACCGGCATAGAGTATTCTGCTTTAGGCTGCTATCTAGCATATACCTAGGTCTTAGCCGCTTACTGGTTGATCGTCGTTCATAATCGAGCTGCTTTTTAGTCTATATTACTAAGTAGCGTTTATAGCTATATTACTAATACGATCTGCTTCCTTACTAATTTGCATCTCCCTCTTTAGTACCTCCTATAGCCGGGCACTAATTCTAGAGTCTTGTATTATTATTAGTATAATCTCTTTCCCCTTTTCTGTTTAAGCGGAAAGAGATATCATTACCTACTGTCTATGTTTAGCCTAGATCGATAGTCTACGTATTTAGAGGAGTACATCGGGCCCTAGATTGTTAGACAGGTTATTAGCGAGCGTTGTAAGTCCCTTAGAGAGCTTCTGCCCTTTTAAGCTGTCTACTAGGACAAAGCTGTTGTTAAGCGTTTAGCATAGTTATAAGTATAGTTTATTGTTCAACTTATTAAAGTAATTAACTGTCTAGTCCTTGAAATCTAAGCGGAATTTATAGTATAGATCTTTAGATTATTACCCTTTATAAGTGCCAAGGCAGAAGAGCGTATATAAGTTAAGTACTTTATTACTATTGTACTCTAGATCGATATACTCTAGTAATCCATAGAAGGTTTAAGCGTTAAATTTGTCAATACTTGTAATAGGTAGCCAGGTAGGGAATTCTCGTTTAAAATACTCTTTAAGATCCTAGGCTATACTTAACGAAATACTTGGTATATAATAGGGGTTTGTCTTAGTATCTTCCCTTTTTAAGGTTCTATAAGTAGGAGGATCTTAGGACGCTATGGTATATTAATCGTAGTAAAGTTAGTTAGTAATATAGTTTTAGTAGCGTTCTCTCGAGTAATGCTTCCTTAGTCTAGAAGCTTAGGTTAAGCTTCCTTAGCCTAGAAGGATAGGTTTATAGTATCGGTTTTCTTATAAGTAATATTGCTAAGTTAATAGGGTAGTTGTCTAGTTACCTAATTAACAGCCTTTAGTAAGCAAACTGCAATCTACTTAGTTAAGGTTGTTAAGCACTTGACTAACTACCTTACTGCTCTACGTTACCCTTATATTATAATATAGAGATAATACTGATTAGTATTAGTAGGTTTCTAGAGATTATAGTAATTTAAAACGATAAGAGTAAAGAGAGCAGCAAGGAAATACTAGTTTAAGTTCTAGTTCTGGATTGTCTTATCTCCCTTTATCTAGAGGGTGGTTACATACCCCTTAAATACCTATGTTAGAGCAGAGCGCTTATTAGTAACTATTATATAGTATGCAGGTGCGCTACTTATAGCTATCGCATAAGTGGCGCAGTACGTGCCCTATTCCCCAGAGCGGGAGGCTTAGAAGCGCAGTACATGCCCCATTCCCAGAGCGAGAGGCTTATATGCTGCGCGGTCACGGGGATCAGCACCTAACCCCCCTTACCGCAATTAACAGCTATAGTCTTTAGTACTATTAAGATACTCAAAAAGATTTTTAGCAGCGTTTAAGTGTGATTTTATAGGTCTATTTCAAGACCTAGAGAGCCACTATACGGTAAAGCTAATATCTACCCTATTAAGGAGCATTATATATATAGCTGTTCCTACTAGGCTTTGATAGAGCTTAATTTCCGTAGAATTATAGAGGTGGCTAGCAATATCTTCCTCTAGTTAAAGTTGACTTACTAGCCCTGGCTGTAAGGGAATAGATATAGGCTTAGAATCGGCTAAGTTAAAGCGGCTAACCGCCTCTTCTATATACTATAACTGGTTAAGCCATAGGTACCTATTTGGTCTATCCCTTATAATCTGCATGCCTAGGAAATAGGCGGTAGGCCCTAAGTCTTCTATAGCATAGACCTTATTAAGCCGTTTCTTTAAATCAGTTATATAGCCTATATTAGGCCCTATAAATAGACAGTTATCTATATAGGTAACGATAAAGTGGCAGGTTTTAGCATTATAGAAGACCCCTGGATCTAAAATAAGAGAAGATAGCCTAGGCTCTTAAGTAAGATTTTAAGCTTATCTTGCTACTCTCTAGGGCTTTGTTTTAGACTGTATAACACTTTAGATAGTTTAATAATATTAGGAGTAGAAGGATTATAGCCGTATTTCAGTAAAAGCTTATAAATAGCCTTATTAGAAGCTGCTAGGTCTAATAGTCCTTTAGGGATTTCCATATATAATTCTTCTCTAAGAGCGCTATTAAGAAATGCCCCTATAAAGTCAGCTTGTTCTATTTCCCAGTCTAGAACAGCACCTATAGCTAGAAGTATACGCCAAGTAGGTGGTATACTAGTAGAGGCGTAGGTTATAGTGTAATCTAGGCCTTCTACCTGCATAAAGCCCCTAGCTACTAACCGAGATTTATACTTAATAGGCCTGTTTTTAGCGTCCTTTTTAACCTTAAGAACGTTGCGATAGGTAATAAGCTTACGGTTAGAAGGTAATAGACTCCTAGGTAGGAATTTAAAAACCCCTAGCTCTAATAACTGGATAAATTCCTTGGTAATAGCCTCTAACCACTTACTACGCTCATCTCTAGGTAGTTTTAAGACTTGCTTATAAGTAGTAGGCGTACTATCCTTAGATATTACCCTTTTTTGAGCCTTATAGATAAAAGACAGTATATAGCTACTAGTCTTAGCTAAAAGCTTATAGTAATCGAGCTGCATTTTATCCCCCTCTGAAATAAGATCACTATTATCAAGAGGTTTATTCGTTATAGGCTGATTAGGCACTATAACTTCTATAGGCTTAGGTGCAAAAATAGGCTCTATAGTTAGGGGAAACGCCTTTGGTAATTCAGGCTTTCTAATAGATATAGTAGGCCTAGTAGACTCTACTATAACCGGATTTAAAGGCTTATCTAGTAAGGGTTCATCTAATTCACTATTAGAAGAAGATTCATAAGGTTCTAGCTTACTAGGTCCTATTTCTATACTAATAGGCTTTTGAGTATTAAGATTAGAAGGGTCCGGGCTAACAGCCCCCTCTAAATCTAGGTCTAGGTCTACTAATTCCCCCTCTAAAGCCGTATTATCAGTAGGCTGACTTAGTACTATATTATCCTCTATAAACTTAATAGTAGAGGTTTTAAGTACTGCTCTTCTAGACGGTATATATACTAGGTAGGTCTTAGAACCTAATACTACTAGTAATTTACACTCTTCCGTTCTAGAGGTAAATTTTAACAATTTAGACCGTTTTTCTAGAGGTATAATAGCCTCTCCTCTAGCCCCTATAGCCCTATAGCGCTCTAGGTTAGGTATATATAGAATACTAGGCTCTAGCCCGTCAAATAGCGCCTGGAAAGGAGTAGTTTCCTTATTAGTTATAGCTATACTATTAACTAATTCCACTATAGCCTCTAGTATAAAGCACTATAAATACTAGGGTAAAGCGCTACTAAGAATAGTACACCTTATACGGTCTAGTATAACTCTAACTGATCGTTCTACTAAGCCGTTCTGCTCGTAAATATAGGGGGCAGAAGTGCTAAATTTAATACCCCTTTTAGCTAACCAAGTAGTTAATAAATCAGTTATTTCAGTGCCTCTGTCAAAGTGGAATTTAGTAGGATATGTACCAAAACCATTCCTTAGGCCCCTAAAAAAGCCCTTAATAGCGTTAGCTACTACGGGGCCTAATTTATTAGGGAGGTTAAAAACCCACCTATACCTACTTTTACGGTTAACTAGAAGTAAGACTATAGGGTTTCTATTATGAGGCCTAGGCCTAATTTTAACAGTATCGCCCTCTATTAAGTCTAAGACCCTAGGTAGGTTAGGTATTAAAGCCTTACTAACCCTTCTTACTGCTTTACCTCGATCATAGCTAGAGCAGTGAAAATCAGCTTCCTTGATTTTATCCAAATTAGGCAGCCCTTTAGTAATACTAGAGGTCTTTTTCAAAAGACGTAGGCCTATATGGCCTAGCCTAACGTGCCACAATTTAGCTAAATTAAGTAGATTATAGTAATCTCGCTGACCTATATTAGGCTCCTTTAAAGTAGGGCTAGATATAGCCTTTTCTACTTTATTCCCCTCTATAACTGGCTCTCTTAGCATATAGGGCAGGTCTCTAGTACCAGTCAAGGGCTCAGGCTCCCTAGTCTTACAGGGACTTTAATAGGGGGCCTAGGCAGTGGCTAAGGGCTCTACAGGCCTATAGGGCCTTTTCCCCCTTAAAGAAGGTCCTACACCTTCTAAAGCAGTACCCTTAGCCGGAGAATTCCTTAGCTTATAGCGCTTTTTAGGCTCTATAGCTTCGGATACTATAGCATCCTCTATAATAGGTCTATAGTCTTCCTTTCTAATAGAAATAGAAGGGATTTCCACCACTATCCTATTACACTGCAGCTCTATACTTTTAGTAGTATTATAACTAGTAAGGCCTAAAGGAAGGGCAAAATTTGCATGAAATATAGGCTTACAGCTGCCTTTAACGTCAAGAAAAAATCCTGATTTTTTAAAGTCTAGTACAGCTATACAGCGTCTATCACCCCTATAAAGGGTTTCCTTTACAAGGCAACCTCCCGAATCATAGTGCCTAACCCCGCTAACAATATTTATATCAATATTAGGTAGGTATAAAACGTTATCTAATACTAATTTAGTATAGGTAGGGGGGGCCTTTCTAAATAATACTTCTAGTGTAATAGAGCCTATACCAGCCGGGCTTACAGGGCCATTCCCAGTATTAATGGGGCGTAACTGGCCTGTATTAGGCGTAAAGGTAGTAAACCGCTCTTTACTATTACTAATATGGTCCGTAGATCCAGTATCGTATAGCTAACTATTATAAAGAGCGGGGTCTCTAGGGCGTCTTCTAGGCTGATTATCTTTATATTTTGCCTTGTTATTAGAAGAGGTTTTTAGGCCTTTTCCTTTAACGTTCTTACGCTTCTTATACCCTTTTAACGCTAATAGCTGTACTAATTGAGTATTAGAATCGCTAGAAGAACTAGAATTATAACTAGAGTCGGATTCCTCTTCTTCTTCTATAGCTAGGTTATAGGACCCTAGCATAAAGGAGGCTTGTTCAGCACTTTTAGCACTATAATTCTGCCCTTTAACATTATAACTAGCCTTCTTCTTACCCTTTTTCTTATTTTTACCCTTCCTCCTAAGGTTAGAATTTGAATTAGGGGTTGAATTAGAGCTATTAGCTATATGAGCTGCTCTATACGCCTCTATAGCCGGGTTCCTAGATTCTTCTAAAATATCAGCCATTAGATATTCTATATTAAGGCTAGATGCTTTAAGACCTAGCATTCTAGCCTGTTTTATAGAGCTCTTTTAGCGTAATACCTAGCTAGGAAACTTAGATTCTAGAGCCTTAAAATACTGATTTAGTATTAAAGAGGGATCTATATCTATTATAGCTATAGTAAGCTTAGTAAGATAGCCGTTAAATTCAGCGGTAAAAGCTGATAAGCCTTTTCTATAGGTACTAAAGGTAAGGGCGTGGAATTCGTTATAGACATCCTCCTTTTTAGACTCTATAGGTCGGCTATACTGCCTAATAAGCAGCTTAAAGGCCCTAGAAGGTATATGAATCCACGATATAGCAGCCCTAGATAAGCTATTACGTAGAAGTATTAAAAGAATAGCTTGATCAGAGTCGCTATAAGTTTTAGATATATTAGGGTTTTCTAAAAAATTAGATATCCCTTACGCTCTTAGCACTATACTTGAAGCCTGAATCCACTGTTCAAAATTGCTTTCCCTGCTAAGCTTACTATTGTCCGGTATAGTATAGGCCTTTTTAGAAAGCTCCTTTACTATACTACTAGTAATGGTATCTTGAAAGCCTTTCTTAGACCCTGTATCTATAGGGGGGTCTCAATTACTAGTAGCTGTATTATCTATAGCCGGCCCTAGATAGGGCTCTTTTCTAGGGGGACGTAGAGGAGAATCTAAATCTATAATACTGCTAAAAGGATCAAATCTAGGACTATAGCTAGTCTTTCCAGTAGCAGTAGTATTACTACCATTAGTTAGAGAAGCTAAAGTAGAAGATATATTCTTTATAGCGCTAACGCTATCCTCGATAGAGGCCTTTAGGGTATTTAGACTTAAAAGTAGTGTTTTTATATCACTAGATTAGCTAGCTATAACTTGCTTATGAGATTTTATATACTGTTTTAGGACTTCTTCAACCTCGCTATAGTCTTCGCTATCTTCCTTATCTTCTAATAGGGTTTATATAGGTGGTAGAGGCCTAGAACATTGCCCTAAATCAGCTGGGTTACTAGCCCTTTTAGGGGCTAAACCCTTCCCTTTAGCTTGATCCGCCATTGTAAATAGGCTACTATTTACTTATAGTACTAGTAAAAGCACTTAATTAGCTTCCAGTTTACTAAAGCTAATTAGCTAGCTTACTAATTATAGTAGTGATTTTCTAGGCTAGTCTTAGCGCTTAGTAGGTTTATAGCGCTGCCTACTTGCTACTTAGTAGGGCTTTCTAGTAGAAATTCTAGACTAGGCTCTAAGGGCTAGAGACTTCGACATAGGGACTTAACTACCGCCTATAGATATATCTATAGAAAGGGCTCTATTGTAGGGAAATATAGGTCTTTAGCGCTCGAAATTCTAAAACGCTAGCCTTTCTACTTCTAGCTATAAGTAGAAAGGTCTTTCAGTATAAGTTAGTATACTAGCCTAAGTGTATAAGAGCCCCAAATGCTCGTTAATACTATAGGACTTAGATTTCTCAGCGATTTCTCCTTCTAGATTTTCAGGCTTTTTAGTCCTTAAATAGCCTTTAATAAGATGTAATATATAGCTTTTTAGGGCTAATATAGTACTATATTTTCAGCTATAAGAGGCTTAAATAGCCCTATATATATAGGCAGAGGTAGCGCTTTGAAATTAGACTCTAACGATAACTATCCTACAGGCTATCCGGGCTTATAACCTATTGGAATAGGTAATCCTATATAAGGATCTGTAACTACTATAGCCTACTAGTAGTAGTCGTATAGGGTACGTAGGGGCAGCAACAGCGTTGATATGGCCTAAATAACACTTCCTAGGTATGTGCTAATATAGTAAAGTAGGGCCCTTTACTATATTCCCTCTATAAAAGTCCTTATATAACGGTATAGTTATAGGCTATAGCGCTATATTATAGGGGCTTTAAGCTTATATATCACGGCTTTTAGTAGGTCTTATAGGCCTATAAGGCTTATAGTTATAGGTAACGTAGTAACTTGATTTCTAGTCTAAGTAGGTAAGGCTTTGCAATTTCCTTTCCTATATATACCCTCTGGGGAGAGAAAAAAGGGACATCCGAAAACGCGTTCTTGGTCAGGACCGCTCCAAATCGACTGCACTCTTTTGCAATCCACTTGTCCAATTGAGGACTTAACACATGCCAAATTTGGCTGTGGCGCAGTCGCTTGTTCGACGGCGCTGTGGTCGGATTCTGACCGTACGATATGGTCGACCGTAGCTAGAAATCTGCAGCTGTAGCAGGGCAGGCGTATAGGCCCTATAGTTACGTGCCCTAGCCCCGACCGTACTAACCCTGCTAACCCAAACCCTACTAACCCGAACCCTACTACCCCTAGCCCCTTAGGGGCTATTAATAAAGCCCCTGAGTGCTCGGGCTATAGCTTCTTAACCTACCTTACCACCGCTGCCGCTACTACTACTACTACTACTACTACTTCCGCTGCCAACCCTGCTACTACTATAACCGCTACTAGGTTAAGCGATATATCGTTTGATAGCCCTTTTAAAGGGCTTTCTAGCAGTTAATACGCTACTACCGCTACCGCCGCCCTTACCCCCTTTAAAAAAGGGAAAAAAGAAAAAGAAAAAGCCCTACTACCTATAACCCTTGCCCTTACCTTCTCTAGTCTTATAGACCAGATAGTTAGTCTTTTAGTTAATAACCCGGCCTTTAAGGAAATCGTCGAATATACTGGGCTAGCTAGAAAGCTAGCCTTAACGCAGATCTTGAAAGAGGAGGAGAAAAAGCCCTAATATTTCCCTTGTTCGTTGCCTAGGCCCTAAGGCAGAAGAAGCAACAACAACAATAGCAATAACAATAATAACAATAACAATAGTAATAACAGTAGCAGCAGTAACAACCCCCTACTGTCGAATCAGAGCCAACCTGCCGTACCTAGGCTGCTATAGCAGCGGCTAGGGTAAAGCCTACTAAGCTAGGCTTAGAAAAACAGGTCCTTTATAGCTAGGATCAGCCTCTTCCTCCCTTGGCCAAAAATCAGCCCTGGAAATCGCATAGGCAGTATAGAAGGCTATAGGGCACTCTATTAAGGGGGTAAGGACCCTACTAAGCGGTAACCTTATACTAGTCATAGAGGAAGAGAAGGTAAAGAAGGCCTTAGAGGAAAATACAGCCTGGCTAGCCTCTTTATTACTAGAGGCCTCCCTCTATACTACTATCTGGGCAGTAGCTGTTAAGGGGCTTATAATAGCTAATTGGATAACGGAAGCTAGCCTCTTAGTAGCTGTAAAAGAAGTATATCCCTTAGCCCTCTAAGCTAAAGTCTAGCACCTACTCTAAATCGAAAGAACAAGAGTCTTAGCACTTATAGCCTTTTCTAGCTAACAAGAGGCTTATAAGGCCTGTTAAGACGGCATCTTCTAGGCTTATAGGGCCCTAAAAGCAGAGCCTTATATCGATAAGGCTAGGGCCCTTTAGTACTTTAACTACTGGCGTTAGGGGTATAAGGCTAAATACTGCCACTCCCTTGCCCTTTGCTATAACTACGGCTAAGAAAAGAAGAAGCATACTAACGAAGCAGCCTGTACTAGGGCCTAGAACTGCCAGAACTGCCAAGGAGACCACCATGCTAGGGCAGAGGAATGCCCTAAAAGAATGAAATATAGGGTATAAGCAAAAGCCTACCTTCAAAATAGGCCTATCAACTTCGACCTTCTAGGCCCTCTTAAGCTAGCAATATCGATAAAAGACTGGCTAGAAGGAGAAAAGGGCTATATAGTAGTAGCTGGAAAACGCCGCTATAGACGCCCTTCTATAATACCCGCCACTACTACTACCGCTACTATAGCCCCCCTTTCCTAAAAGATAATAAGGGAGGCTTTTAGCAAAATCCCTACTACTACCTTCACCGCTACTACTAATCCTATAGCTATAGCTATAGCTATAACTGTACCCTCCTCCCTAGAGCCAGCAAGGGGCTCTATAAAGGAGAAGGATATAGATATGCTTTAAGTCTTTTCTTTCCTTTTATTTCTACTCCTTTTGTTTAAGACGGCCTCCCCCCTCCTTTCCTTTACACTGCTTTTCCTCTACCCTTCCCTATAGCTAGTATCTTACTACTATACCTAAGGTAAGAGAGAAGGCTATAAGGCTAAGCTTATAAGCTTTTAAGCTTTAAGCCTAGACCTACCTTTACCTCTTTTGCTAATAAGACCCCTTCCTTATTCCCCTACCCTAAGCCCTATATTAATTAAGATATAGGGCGTTCTTACGGGAGATAGGTAGGGGAATAGGCGCGATTTCCCTTAGTAGCCTCCTAGACGGCCTCCCCTTACGTTGTTTTTCTTTTAGTACTGCTCTTTTCCTCTTGCTAGGTTGCCTGCCTTGTTGAGCTCGTTGGAGGTTTTTCATCCGTTTTCCGGGTTTCCTCTAGCATAAGTATAAGCTAGCAGCCCCTTATAGCCCCTTAGAGGACTCTATAGGAGTAATAGATATCTATCTATATACCCTCTGGGACCGTTCCTGCCTTCTATACAGTAGGAGCGCCTTAGTAGGTACATGGCGCCTTCCCGAAAAACCAAATAAGCTGGCGATTTTAAATAATCGACTCACGGCTATCTAAGCTGCAGGGTAAGCCGTACGACTTTTCCTGTAAGTTCTGTTTTCGCTCCTGCGGTGCAGGGTAGGTACAGGGCAGGTAGGTGACCTAGTAGAAGAGCCTTTTAAGGCTATTTCTAGCGCTTATACAGCCTAAGGAGGCTGTCTCTACAAAAGTGGGGCATAAATCTAAAAATAGAAAAGCCTTTTAAAGCTATTTCTAGGCTATATAGTGGAATATATAGCTTAGTCAGCGGTATCCACAAAAATGGGTCCACCCTCAGAATATAGCTATATATCTAGTAGTTCGAGAACTGAAATCCGTTTTGCCTAAGCTATAACCGTTAGAGCGCTATAGCTTATTTTGTACGTTTAACAATTAGTAACAACGTTCTCTTTACCCTATTAATACTAGAAAGTAATATCAAAGTTAGTAAGGAAATCAGCCTAACAAACTTAACGAATAGATAGAAGTCTCTTAGTTAATTAGTAGGTCAGAGTACTAACAGCTCTTAATCCTAAATAGGCTATACCCTTTCTACCATAGTTATTGTTTTAGAGGCGTATCCTATAGGTCTCTAACTAGTATCTGCTTGTTGCTAGTATATTACACCTCCTATAGCATTGTAAAATACGTCTGTTTCTAACTTCCTAAGGCAACTAGGTACGAAAGACGCTAGTATAGGTACTTCTATAGGTAGCTGCTTAAGATTTTTAAAGGCTTTATAGTCCTCTTCTTAAAGAATAAATAGCATATCCTTCTTAAGTAATCTGTTTGAAAGTTTGATATATAAGCTACTATAGTAATAGAAAACTCAGACATAGTTATAGAGGTCTAGAAAGGATGTAATTAATAATCTCTTTTACAGGTCCTTAAACCTCTAACTAGTAATAACGTTGATTTTAGCTGGGTTAATGTAAACGCCTTTTCCTAAGTCAATAATTATACCTAAGTAATCTACTATTTAGACCCTAAAGCGTGACTTCTTGATATCGCCTTAGAGATCGCCCTTATATAGTTTCTAGATAACTTGTTCTATTTAGTTCTAGTAAAGCTAGATATCGTCCTTATTATTCTATACTATGACGTTGTTAGTATAGGCGCTGATGCAGTTATCTAGTAGGTTATCTAGGCAGGAGTTAATATAGATAGATTCTATTACGCTATCTGATCCCCGTAGGGGATATCTAGGTGGGCTAAACTAGTGCTATAGGAAAACCGTACAACGGGTGAAAAACCTATAACTGTATATAGGAAAAAAGGGGGTATGATAGGGGGTAGGCTAATCTTTACTAGAGTAGATACCGCCCTCTTAGGAGTATGAAAATATACTGCCTAAAGGGGTATAGGCTAGACTGCTCCTAGCCTCTGAGCAACCGAGTATTCTGGCAGTCTAGTAGTGATATGGCGAACTAGGGGGCGTATAGCGCCGCCGCCCCCTTTTTTAAGTCTGTAGAGAAAGCTATATGTATCCCCTCTTTCCCTTTCTTTAAAGGGGGCTAAAGGGTAGGCCGGGTAACTGTTGAATATATGTCGGATGTCTTCTATAGCTAGGTAGCAGTGGCAGAGGGGGTTATTAACCCTAGGTACCTTATAGGTAAATAGGAATCCCCTTAGGCCTATCTTCCCTATATAGGCCTATATTAGTAGCAAGCTTTTGGCCTTAGAGAGGTTATAGTAGCGTCTTTGGAAGGCCTCTTTAAAGGCCTTAGCTAGGTTTTCCTCTTAAAAGGTAGCCTTGGCTGATTTCTCTAAGAGGCTCTCTGTATAGGGGTTGTAGCTAGAGGCCCTGGCCTCCTATAGATAGCGATCCTTCTAGGCGGTATAAAGGGGTTCTTTATTAATAGCCTTCCTTAGTTGTTAGTAGTGCTATTGGGCTGTTACTTCCCTTTTCCTTTCTTACTTTGTACGTCTACCTAGGAGGAGGCTAGTCCTAGGGGTCCTACTTCTAAGGGTAAGATATAGGGCTTCCTTCTGCTTAGCTATCTCTTCCTCTATAGCCCTGTTTATTCTAGCCTGGCTAGAGAAGGAGAGGGTGTTAAGGTAGAGGTTAAGGGGGGGGACGTTAGCCTTATGGTGGAGGCTTCGGATTGGTATTCTCTTATAGGCCCTTATAACTCTTCTTAGGGCCTTATTTTCGGCTGCTAGTAGGCCTCTAGTTATACCCTATGGCTTATTTGGTGTTATAGGTGTAGGGGTATGCTAGGCCGAGGCTGTATAGGCTAGGACCGGCCTTATTACTACTATATATAGGAGCCTAGTCTTTTTGATTCTAGGTCTCTAGATCTTTCTAGCTAGCCTGGTAATAGCAAGGGACTATGTTTTTAGCTTCTGCCGTAGGGTATTGGCGTAGGCCTTCTAGGTAAGCTTAGGGTCTAGCTAAACCCCTAGAAAACGGGCCTTTATAGCTGGTTATAGAAGGGAGTCCTCTGTTAGTCCTAGGTTAATAGGGTTGGTCTAGGGCCTTCTTCTAAGGTGGAAGTGTATAAGCTTGCTCTTTGCTGCTGAGAAGGTAACCCCGGCGGTTGTTGCCTAGTTTAGGCACTCTCTCTAGGCTTCCTCTAGCTACCTAACCGTTGTTGTAGCTTCTCTACCAAAGGCTAGTAGATTAGTATCGTCTATGTAGCCTATAGTAGAGATAGTAGGGTATTTTCTCTCTAGTCTTTCGTATAGGGGGTATAGGTATAGGATTAAGAGGATTAGTAAAAGTAGTGAGCCTTAGGGTACTCCTGTTAGTACCGGGATTTGCCGGCTCTTTTGGCCGTTAAATAAGAGGCTAGTAGTCCTAGAGGAGAGGAATTCCTTTAGCCAGGATAGTAGCTAGATAGGTAGCCCTAACCGGTCTAGTATAGCTAGGAGTCTGTTGTAAGGGATGCTGTCGAAATACCCTGATAGGTCTAGCTGTAGGAGGGAGGCCCCGGCTTTATATTTCTATGCCTCCTAGACCTGAGCTATAAGGAGGTATATAGCCGATTCGGTGGACTTATAGCAGCAGTAGCCCTATTACGTTGCTGGAATTAGCTTAAAAGCTTTAGCTATGTCCCTTATCTTAGTCCCTATAACTTTTTCTAGGACCTTGTTAATATAGTTAAGCAGGGCTATAGGTCGGTAGTCTCTAGGGGTATTATAGGTATCCGGCTGTTTTCCTAGCTTAGGAAGGACAATAGTAACCGCTTTCTTATATTCCTATGGATAGAAGCTATAAAGGAAGGATTTCGAGGCTAGTATAGCGAGGGCCTTATATAAGGGGTTACTACAGGCCTTTAGAAAGCCTGTAGGGAGTCCGTTAGGTCCTGGTACTTTCTAGGGTTTTGTTGTTTTAATAGCCTCTTTTATATTATCCGGCCTAACCGTCCAGCTAACCAGTAGCCTAGGGCCTATTAGGGGTTCCTCTAGGCTATCCTTCTAGGGAGAGGGGGGGAAGAAGTATGCTAAAAGGGTCTTTACCTTCTCTTAGAAGGTACTAGCTTGTCTAAGGGTTAGCAGCTTAGGAGGGGGTAAGGCGGTAGTACTTTATAGCCTAGCCTATCTTTCTAGTTGCTAGAGCTTCTCTGGCTTTTCTCTAGCCTCTTATAGAAGAGCCCTCTAGGTCTTCCTTTTACTTTCTTTTATAGCCTTTGTTTGCTCTTTCTAGGCTAACTTATAGGCAGTAAGGAGGGCCTGGTTGCTAGAGGAGCGTTAGAGCTGTCTTTCTGCTCTTTTTCTCTTCTGGACTGCCTAGTAGACTTTATTGTTCTACTAGGGGGCATTCCTCCTTCTAGTAGTTACCGGGGCTTCTTTAGGGGTTATAGCCCTAGTAATACACTAGAGTTCCTCTGATAGTCGCCTATAGGCCTCCTAGAGCTTAGCTAGGTTAGAGAGGCGTGATAGATATCTATAGCCCCCTATATCGTATATTAGAGAGCTAGCCTCTCTTACTACCTTCTTCTTATCCATCTTCTTCTACTAGAATCGGGGGGGCGGCGGTAGGGCTTCTATGTTTTCTAGGTCGATATCTAGTATCTAGGGGTAGTAGTCTAAGCGTAAGTGTATATCCGAGCTAGTATAGGAGCAGGTAAGACTGCTACTAAGCTAGAAGTGGTTGATAGTCGAGGCCCTGTCTACTTAGCTCCCCTATAGCGCCCTAGTTATAGCGCCGTAGGGGGTGCGGAGGGTAAGTCCCTGCTCTGCTATTAATAGCAGTAGGTCTTCTAACCTAGGGCTATAGCAGTTATGTTGGTCCTATAGGGGGTGATAAAGGTTAAAGTTCCCGGCTAGAAGGTGAAGGCCTGGGTAGACGTTAATCTTCCCCCTTATTTCCTTTATAAGGGGGGTTAGGCTAGTCTAGGGTTAGGGGTTGTTATATAGGGACTAGACTGTAAAAGAGCCGTTCTTAGTCTGTATAGTAGCCCTAGCCTAGTCTAAGCTAGAGCTATAAGTCCATATTACTAGTAGGAGTGATTTATGGATATAAAGTAAGGCCTGTCCGTTAGGGGTGAAAACCAGGTAGTAGGAGGCTGATCTAGGGTAGTAGGTAGAGTGCTGTACCTGCCTGTTAATCCAGGGCTCTTATATAGCGAGTATTTCTTCTTTTACTATAGAAAGTAGTACTTTCTATACTTCCTTTAAGCCCTGTACGTTCTAGAGGCGTACCTTTATATCTTTATCTCCTCTAGCTATATAGTAGGCGGTAGTTGTTATATAGTAGTAGCGTTAGCTAGTCTAGTATCTAGGTCTGGTCTAGGTCTAGTATCTAGGGGTCTAGGGGCTCCTATAGGCTCTGGGGTTCTAGTAGGTTCTATAGCCCCTCTAGGGCTTATAGCCGGTATAGAGGAAGGGGGGGTTTAGCCGCTTAGGTAGCTCAAGCAGGCGGTAATCGTGCTCTAGTTAGGGGTTAACCCTCTTAAGACTGTTGGTCGGCCCCTCTATCTCTTCCCTAAGACTATAGTATAGCCTTCTTCCCCCTCCTCTTATAATAAGGCCTGCTAGGGGGGGTATTGTTACTATTATTACTATTACTGTTATTACTATTACTGTTGGTACTGCTGGTATAGGGGCAGTTGGTCAACGTTAAAGGCCTTAGGCCTAGAACGTAGATATCCCTTAGCCTATGCCTATACCTCTTTTAGGCAGGGGCAGGCCTCTAAGCAGGCGTGGTAAGCTTGGCGGCAGTTGTAGCAGCGGGGTGCTCTAGAGCAGGTAGGGGCTTCTAGCGTGGTATAGCTATTAGCGCTGCAGTTATAGCAGATCTCCTTCTTGCTCCGGCATACCTTGGCCCTATGGCCCTATTTGCAGTACCTTAGGTATTGGATAGGCTTAGCTTCGTCGATCTAGGGCTCTGCTTCTAGGGCTTAGCAGCTCTAGAAGACCCCCTTTTTATAGGCCTTCTAGGCTACCTCTAGGGAGGTAAAGGCTATTAGTGCCTTAACCCTAGTCCTTTCTAGCCCTTAAGGGTGCTAGACTTTTGCCCTAACCGCTATAGGGTACTGCTTTTTAGCCTTTTCTAGTAGGCCTTCCTTTATAACCCGGTTATAGACTATAAGGCCTTTAACCGCTACTACCTAGGTTGTAGTATATAGGGAGGCCTTCTCTCTAAAGGCCCTTGTAATCTAGGTAGTGTTATTCTCTAGGCTCTTCTTTATCTCTGCGTTCTCTATAACTAGTAGGAGGTTACTACGAGGGAGTATCCGAACCTCCTAAACAGCTAGGCCAGAGGCCTGTTAGATAGCCTATACTACCTTTAGGGCAGATTTAGCTAGTACCTATTGTTGGGCTAAGCCTAGTTGGATAAGTACCTAGTGTTCTAGGCCAGGCCTAGTTGCCTTGCTAGCTGTTAGCTTACTAGCTATATTAGCCTAGGTAGGGGCTATAGGCTAGGAGTGGCTAGGCTATTACTGTTGTTGCTACTGTTGTTGCTAGTAGTAGCTAGGCTGCCAAGGGTGTTGCTGGTACTGTAGTTTAGGCGTTCTTAGGGTAGTAGGGCGGTTTTGGGGTACTAGAGCTGTTGCTATAGCTAGGGCTTCTTTAGAAGGGTCCTAGAGCAGGGCTATAAGGGCGATTTGCCTGGCTTTGGTAGTTGCTTCTACTATATTATAGAAGTTAGTACTGTCCTTAGCTAGGCTAATTATCCGGTCTAGGAGGCTAGAGAGCGTTAGGACGAGCTTAGGGGGGCTAAGGGCAGCCTAGGCGGTTTTCTTGGTTGCTAGGGTAATATAGTTGGCCTTAGCGGCATTATTATTGTTTTCTTCTTTCCCTATACTTTTCTCTGATTTTTTCCCTGGTTTTTTTAAGGTTTTCTAGCTAGAGGGGGTCGGGGCTAGGGCGTGCTGGCTGCTGTTTAGGCCCCTAAGGAAAGGGGCAAAGACGTTGGTTAAGAGGGGGGCGCTAATTATAAGGGCGTTAATAGTAAAGGGGGCGCTAGAGCTAGGTACTATAGTTACTATAGTTATAGCACCTATAGCGGTCTCTTTAGCAGTAGTAGAGGTGGTAGTTTTGCAGTCTTCTATCTCTATATCGTTGTTTAGGTAGTCCGTGCTTAAGGGTTAGTCCGTGCTTAGGGGCTGGCTTAGGGGGTTGTTATTGTTGTCGTTAGCTGTAGGTAGGGCAGGGTTGCCGGGGTATAGAGCTGCGTTGGTAGCCCGTACATAAGGAAATTGCAGTTACGAGAGGGTAGCTAGGCTTGCTATTTTCTGCATTTTCGCAAGCCTAGGGCTGTCGCGCAACCGACAGCGCTGCAGCGAAAATTAGCGGGCGTTGTGTCCTCGATCGGACGGTTCGAATGGATGTGGTTGCACGCGATTTGGTGTGGTTTTGACCAAAAACCCGTTTTCGTATGTTTGATGTCGGTCCCAGGAGTTAATATAACTTTGCTACTAGGCTAGCCTAACCTTTAACCTAGAAGATAGTACTTTCTATTAGAATATGCCTTATCTAGTCTAAAACGCTCTAAGGTATTAGGATCGGCGGTCTATAAGCAGCCTATAGAACGCTTGGATAATGTCGATCTTAGTTGTGTATTTCGCGTTAGCCACTTTGTTAGGGTGCCTTTTACCTCTAGGGCTAGGATAGCCCTGTTATGAAGGAATTTATTGATCTACCTATAGTCTATATAGAAATGCTTTTCTAATAAATCCTTCTTGTTGATAAATAGGGTAGACGCTATAGTAGATACTATATAGGGTTCGATTAGGCTATAACAGAGTAGGTCGTCTATTATCTCCTTTAATGGATCTATTAATCTATAGGGTATATTAAAGTATAGAGGTTTTCCTTTTAGAGGGTATACTAGTTCTAGTTTTATATTATAACCTAGTTAGCTAGAAGGTAGTCTAGTAGCTGCCTTTTTTAAGAAAAAGCCCTTTAGATAGGACAACTCGTATAAGAGCGTATTGCAAACCTTCTAGATATAAGCTAGATCTTGATTATCTAGAAAAGGTATACATTTCTTCGCTTTTCTTTATCTAGTAGCTACGCTACCCTTTTCTCTATATAGGCTTAAGGTACTTTTAATCTAAATTCGACGGATATTAGCTTAATATATACCCTTTTTAACTTAGCTAAGGATTTCGACTTCTATCTGTTAATCTTAGCAAACTATATCTTATTAGGCTTATTGATCTTATAACCTCTTAACTTGATCCTTTATTACGATAATATTATTCGTAAAGTAAGCTAGAAGAAATTAGTTAGTCTGGCTAATAGTTTAGGTAGTAGAGTATAGCTATACATCCGTCTTCCTAAGCCATTTCTAACCGATAGATAAGTATATTATAACCTAAGTCTATAATCTAGAAAACCTTATCCTTAAAAAGGTAAGTACTGACTAATACTATAGCTATAATCTAGTAGGTTACTAATCCCGCTCCTATATATTAGTAGTTAAGGAGTTCGACCTTCTTTGTATGCTTAGTATAGGTTAGCCTAAGCTGGTTTTCGACTAACTTAGCGACTTTAGGGCTTATTAGTAAGAAGATATCTACTCCTATATTATATAGTATAATGAGGTTTATAATAAGGCTATCGACTTATATTTAGGTAGGTACTAGAAAAGTATTCTATTTCTTCTTCTTCTCTATTAACATTTATAATATTATAGTACCTATAGAGACTTCTAGGCACTGTTCTAGTTTTCCAAATCGTCGGATAAGCTCTTCTCTACCGATTAATCCGATTTATTGTTAGCCTTAGAGCTGTTTATTATAGCTATAGCCTTAATAGTGTTCTTTCTATAAGGGCAGTCCTTGTAGTAATGTCCTATCTTCCTATACTTATAGTATATAGGTTGCCCTTAAGGTACCTCCTTGATTGTAATAGCCAGCGTTATTGTTTTTCCTATACTAGCCTTTGACTTCCCTTCCTTAGAGAGGTTATACTTAGGTAACTTTACCTTAAAGTACTCTTTCCTTTTAGCTATCTCCTCCTTATATATATAGAAGTCGTTATTTAGCATTGTAATAAAGTTCTTAAAGATAACCTTGAGGTCTTTCGTAGCCTAGTATAAGCTATAAACTATAACTTTAGAGATCTTTTTATATAGTATAGCTTCATACTTGTTGATATAGGTATAAGCCTTAACCGCTAGAGTATAGAATTAGGTAATAAAGGTACTAAGGTCAGCATCTAGGGCTATTAAGTCGAATTTTATCTTATAAAGAGTGTCTTAGGCATTAGTAATAGTATTACAATCTTAGTAGATACCTACTAAGGTTATTACTATCTTAGCTAAGGATTTAAAAGGGTAGTTACTCTTGGTAAAGTAAACGTTAAGGATATTATTAGCTAGCCCTTTAGTTAGAGAGTATAAAAGACTTATTTAACTAAACTTAGTCTTATAAGTAGTATAGTCTTCTTTTAGGAGGTTTACAAATTTCTTTAGCTACTTATCAAAGTCTCAACTACCGTTAAAAATACCTAGATTAATACTGTTCTTATAAGTATAAGAGTTATAGTCTATGTTCTTCTTTTTCTTATTAGTATTAAGAGGCTAAAAGATCGTTAGTACTACTATTTTAGATAGAATATACTTTGCTAACTGGTTAAAAATACTAGTTAAAGTACTATTTTAAGCTTGCTAGAGCTTAGCCAGGCTTGCTATAAGGTACGTTAGTTGCCGCTATGGAGCCTAAACGTCGGCCTCTAACGCTATTGTCACAGTCCGTTGTCATCCCGTTGTCATCCTGTACATATATAGCTTCGCTTTACACTAGGACCTTCTGTTCTATATACAACAACATCTTTCTATAACCTATCTTTGCTCTGGCTATAACAGTTTATTGCACCTATATATTCTTGCTAAATTAGCAAGATTTAGTAAGTAAAGAAAACCTCTTGTTAAAAGTCCATTTTGACAAACGATTTGACGAATCCCCCCGTTTCTATATATACTTCAACTACAAGTTACTACTAATTCTATAATAGCAACTAATAGTAACTAATTAGCGGAAGACTAGCTCTAAGTATAAGGCTTAGGGGCACTAGGCTCTCTAGGAATACTAGCTACTAACCTAGCTAACCTTGTCTTAGCTAGCGACGATCAACTACTTTATTTCCTATAAGCTATGAATTCTAGAATTTTAGGTATCTCTACCGACTTAGCTATAACTTCCTCTAGGGCCCCTTCTGCCCCCTTTCTAGCTACTTTTCCCTAGCCCCCTCCGGCTCCTATCTTAACAAGTTATACAACTCTGTCCTAACTCCTTAGCATTAATCTTCCAACCTTTGATAGAACCTCTATAAACTCTATTAAACGGCAGATAGCCTATATTACCTAGAAGTCCTAGGTCTTGGTAAAGCTTGCTATTAATAAAGCTTTTTTCCCTAATACCCTGGTCCAAGTCCTCTATATCTTATAGCGTCTTAGCGGCGAACCTTATTAGCGAATTCGCCTAAAAGTAGATAAGCTAGTCGTACTAGCTTATAGCCTCCTCTCTAACGCTTCTACAATTATATATATTACTGACATTTTCGTATTGCTAGACCCTTAGTATCTTATAGAAGATGTTAGTGCTATTAGCCTTACTAAACTAGAGAAACTAGATATAGATAGGGATAAGCTCTTATTTACCGACTTCCTAATAGAGCTAGTATAACTCTGCGAATATTCTAACTAGACCCCTATACAACGCGTTACCTACCTCTAATGGAAAGTAGGTCAGAAGCTATACTGTACTATCGTTAGCGTGGTAGACCGACCTAGCCCTATAGACTTTGTAAAGTAGATAGAGCTTTACTAGAAGCTCTAAAATAACATTGCTATAGAACAGTATTAATCCTAGATCAGCTCTAGGTTGGTACCGCCTTCTTAACCAGGATTTTATAACAACGGTAACCCTATAGTATTAGGAGCTATCCTAACCCTAGGTTCCTACCTTTCTCCTAAGAAAAAGGCCTATAGAATCGATAACCGCCTCTACTTATATTGTAGTAAGCTAGGCTATCTTGCCTATAACTATAGAGCAAAAAAGAACTGACCTACTACTACCTTAGCTACAGCTCTATAACTGAACTCTAAGGGAAAAGCCTAGGCCTAGGAATACTAGATTATTATCCTAGGCCTTTTACCTCTAATCCGGAGTTCGTTATTACCTTAGGTGCAGTTCGTACTAATTCTTCTTTACTTTTTGCTATCTTAGTATATATATAAGGCAAGGCAGTCCCCCTCTAAACCCTTATTAACTCTAGTTGTTCTCTACTTAGATTTGTTAATTCCTTTATAGTAGATCGCTTAGGGTTAAAGCGATCTACTTTAGATTTACCTTACCCTCTACGCCTTATAGATAGCAAGTAGGCTAGTCTTGTTATAGATTTCTATATCCTAGACTATTTATTTGGTTAACCTGATTCTGGTTATACTTCTAAGCTAATATCCCTATATATCTAGCCTCTAAGCTCTTCTAGACTAGATATAATTCTTAGCCTCCTTTAGCTCTATATCTATAATCCTTTACTAGACTAGGCTTCTAGTACTATAACTGTCGATTGCTAGCGGGCTATCGTAGCTGGTATGGGTTGGTCACGGTAAGGGAATGGCTAGATGTGGGGCATAACCCCCATGCTAGCGCTAGGCACAACCCTAGTCAGGATACGGGGCCACAACGCCCCGTATCTAGGAGAGCGAGAAAGAGAGGGAGAGAGAACACATCATCAATCAATACCATAGGAATCGTACTTGTTATTTTTGCTCTTTCTCTGTCTTGCTGTTCTTGTTCCTTACTATCTACCGGAAGCCTTTCACTGCAGTGAGAGCGAATCGACAATAACCCTTAATAGAAGGATACTGGTTGTACTTTAGGATAAGGACCCTTTAATACCTACCTAAGGCTCCTCTAACTCCCCTTTAATTACCAATTAGGATCCTTCTAACTTGTAGCTTCTACCTACTATACTATTCCTATCTTTCGTAAAGGACTTTAGCATCTCTAGTATATTAATGGTAGAACTCTATATAGTAATAGATATATTGCTCTAAAAAGGGTTTACTACTAACTTATTCCTAACGTAAGATAATACTAACGCCTTTCCTTCTTATCTCTTTAGGGTATCTGACAAGGATATTGAAAAGTACCTTAAAATCAACCTGCCTGTTTTAGAAATTAATATTAAGAAACTCTTACTACCTATATATTATAACTTAATTATAGCTTTTCTTCCTATAAACTTAGAAATACTACTACCTTACCGTCCTTTTAATTACTAAGTCGAACTTATCCTAGGTAAGTTACTACCGGCTACTCGATACTGCCCTATAAGCTCCTAGGAGCTCCTAGTAATCCGGAAATACCTGGATAACCACCTTTCTAAGGGCTTTATACGGAGTAGTATATTATTAGCAGCTACACTAGTACTATTAGCAAAGAAGCCTGGTAGTAGGGTATAAGTCTGTATTAACTACTAAGGCCTGAATAACGTTATAATTAAAAATCGATATCTAATTCTACTTATTAGAGAAACGTTGGATATGTTATGCCAGGCAAAAATATATACTAAACTCGATATTATAGCAGTATTTAACCGGATCCGAATTGCCGCTAGTAACGAATAGAAGACTGTATTTACCACCCGTTTTAGCCTATTCAAGTACTTAGTAGTAAATTTCAGCATAATAGGCACGCCTAGCACTTAGCAACACTTTATTAACCATATTTTATTTAACATATTAGACAAATACGCAACTACTTATCTAAACGATATTCTTATCTTTAGCGATATACCTGCAAGCTATACCCGACATATCCGTAATATGCTTATAAGGCTAATAAATACAGGCCTTACGGTAGATATTAAGAAGTATGACTTTTATACTACCTGGATATAATACCTCGGTCTTATTATTTCAATATCTGGTATCTCTATAGACCCTAAAAAGATTAAAGCGATTACGTCTTAGCCCTACCTAGAATTACTATAGGATCTATAGCGATTCTTGGGCTTCTTTAATTACTATTAACGTTTTATCTCTAGCTTTTCATCTATAGCACGTCTATTAATATCTCTTTACTATAACGGGGCCTGGACTAGGCTATAGTCTAGTTCTTCCTAGGAGGAAACCTCCTTCTAACGTTTAAAACAGGCTTTTACTATAGCGCCTATCTTATAATACTTTAACCCTAGCTGTAGGACAGTGGTAGAAACAGATATATCTAACTAGGCCTTAGGAGGCGTACTATCCTAATACGATTCGGAGGGGGTTCTATACCTAGTTACCTTCTTCTTAGTAAAACATATACTAGTAGAATGCAACTACGAAATCTATAATAAGGAGCTCCTAGCTATTATCAAAGCGTTTAAGGAATAGAGACCAGAACTATAGAGCCTAGACCGCCTTATCGAAATATTTATAGACTATAAGAACCTACAGTACTTTTATATAATAAAAATCCTTAACTAGAGGTAGGTTTAGTAGTCTGAATTCCTAGGCGATTTCTAATTCCAAATTACCTATAGGCCCGGCAGCAACTGCGTTATACTAGATGCCCTCTCCTAACGCCCTAGCGACTCCCTGGCGACTTCCTTAGATTTATTAGACATCTGGATTGTAAGGAGATCTTAGGTTTTACTTCTAGACTCTAAATAGGGTCGCGTCTGACTTGCTACTATCCCTCCCCTTCTTCTCCTTATACTTAATATGTCTAATTTAATCGACTCTGTTATTTAAGCTACCTATTCCAACTGCTAGGATTCTTAGAGGCTCCTAGACTGCATTTAGGACCCTAATTACTGTATATTTCCGCCTAAGCTTAGGCCGCTCCTACAGGCTGCTATGGCCAACTATATAGTGATTTATAGCCGACTTTATATTAACGACTGTCTTTTTATCCTACTTAATGATAGGATAAGGCTGCAAGTCATTTATAGAAACCATAGTCTATTGCTAATAGGGTACCTAGGCTGTAATAAGATACTGGAACTCCTATAATACTCCTATTATTAGCTGTATATTAAGCAGGATATTATGTAATTTATTATAGTATGCCATATTTGCCGCTATACTAAGAACGCTAAAGGAGCTTCGCCAGGCCTTCTTATACCTTTGCTAGTCCCTTTCCGGCCTTAGACTATAATAAATGTCGATTATATCTTACCTCTTCTAACCTACTACTGATATAGGGTTAACTACTAGTATATTCTAGTTATAGTTAATAGACTAATAAAAATAAGACATTTTGCCGTAGTACCTGACCTTTCTGCTACTATACTTGCCTCTGCCTTTATTATAAATATCTTCTAACTCTATAGTACTCTAGACTGTATTATATTAGATAGAGGTACTTAGTTCGTTAGTACCTTATAGAGAGAACTTTACCGCCTTTTAGGAATCACCCTATAACACTCCTCTATAGCTTACCCTAAAACTGACAGATAGATAGAAATTGTAAATACCTATCTAGAACAGTACCTACAAGCTTTTATTTCGTTCTATCAAGACGATTAGGTAGACTAGTTACCCCTAGCAGAGTTTGCAAGTAACAACTATAAGTTAGAGGCAACCTGTCTTATACTATTCTTTGCTAATTACGGATAGTACCCTAACATAGGTATTAAACCTAAGCTACCTACGACTCCCCTATATACCAATATCGAATAAAAAGAGTTCCTAAATACCTAGTCTATCTATAAGAGACTATAAAGGGTAGTTAACTATGCTCAACTATTTATAGAACAAGCTTAAACTTATATAGCCGAGACTGCAAATAAAAAACGCTAGGACTTAGTTTAGTATAAAGTTAGGGATAAGGTATAGATTAGTACTGCTAATATTTAACAGGGTCGGCTACTTAAGAAGCTTAGCTATAAGTAGCTTAGCCCTTAGAGAGTATCTAAGGTGTATAGACGGGTAGTAGCAGTATATATTCCGCCCCTATATAAGATCTTCCCTATCTTCTATATATCTCTAGTCTAACTTGCCTCTAAGAGGCTACTAGGCCAATATACTATAAACCTACTATTATTACCTTACGGAGCTGTTCTATCCGACAAAGGCCCTAAACCGGAAATTAAGTAGTACTTCGACAAAATACTTAACTCTTGTCTTAGGAACGGCGCCCTTAAATATAGGATCTAATGGCCAAAACCCTATAAACCTACCTAGGAACCGGCAACAAATATTCAAGGCTGTATAAGCGATATATAGGATTTTTATACTAAACACCCTACTAAGCCCGGCCTACCGGATTAGTTTCAAAAGTAGAGATTGCCAATTTTGTAACGCCGTAACAACTCGGCACCGACTTAGTACAAAATGTGCCAATACAGTATAGCATAGAAAACCCTATATCCTATAGAATAACTACCTGCCTAACTTGGTACGAACGCTGGTACGGGCCGCTGCCTAAGCATCCCTGTTATAAGGCTTAGTACCGTTATAGAGCGCCTTAGCTAGCCTCTTCTTTAAGGCTACTACAACTATGTAGTAACTATTATATACGTTAAGGCTGGGCTACGTCTGACAAAACCAAGCATTTCAACAGTATGTAAAATCTCCTATAGCCTTATTGGCGCCCTAGGGGGCAAGCAGCGGTATAATATAGGTATAGTACTAACAACGATTCTATATGAAATTTTCGTATACGACAATCTTCTCCTATATAATATATTAGCAACTAGCCCCTAACTTGCAACCGAACCTCTACCTAGTTGCTATCTTATAGGCCACCTACTATAGAAAAAACTTTCGTCCTATTTATACTATACTTTGCATAATATACCTTAGTCGCGGTATTGAGGTTGTATAGCAGCTAGTACGCTGCTATAGTAACCTAGGACCGATCTAGCTAGTCGAAATAGTACTATATATTCCTAATAGGTCCGTCGAGATCTGTCGTTAATATAGTGTAGAATCTCTTAGCAACGTAGTATATATGTATATACTCCTCTATCTTGTACTATAAGACTCCTATAGGCTACTATAGACGTTAGTACTGCATTACCCCCGACTTGCTAATAGCTCCTTAATATACTGCCAAACAATTAGCCTTTTTCTGCTTTACGCAGTGTTCATACCGCTGCCCTCTAGCAGCAGTCACTATATAAGGCTCTATAGAAAAAATATTAATAGGCCTACCATGCTATATAGCCTTTATTATATGAAAAATGAGAGACCTAATACACGCCTTACAGGGAACCTCCTTTACTAAGGGAGCAGAGTAGGAAGTCGGGGCTATAACTATAAAGAATCAGTAACGACTTTTAATAGAAGCTAGCGGGATTACACGGGTTGTATATAGGGGAGAAAAATTTAACAACTCGATAGTAACTCGGGCTAGTATCAGACGCATAGGAAGGCAGCTTCGGCGTTGTACTAGTGCTTAGCCTAGCAACAAGTAGGCCTAGCTAATAGGTAGGCTATAGTACCTAATAAGGAAGGTAGGTTAAAACGCATAGGCCTAGATATAGGTCAGAATCGTATAGGCCTCGGCACTATCACTTCAACACCCTATATACGGGTCCTAGGTAGGTTAAAACGCACGGGCCTAGACGTAGGTCAGAGTCGTACAGGCCTCGGCACTATCACTTCAACGCCCTATATACAGGTTACAGTACCGCTACCTTTAGACACGAACTAGGAGCAACATACTTACGACTAAACAGTACGTAAAAACTACTATATACGATCATTATTTACAGTCAAGGACAACTGCAGGTTTAGGGTAAGGTGCTGTTACAGTCCGTTATCATCCCATTATCATCCTATATATATATAGCTTCGCTTTACACTAGGACCTTCTGTCCTATGTACAACAACATCTTTCCACAACCCATCTTTGCTCTGGCCATAACAGCTATAGTGGTTACTTGTTATAATAAGGAGTAGAGAGGACTAGGGGTAGATCTCCTTATCTTATAACCCCTATAGTTATACTTAGATTTGAAAAGATCTTATACTAGTTGTTAGCGAAGTAGTATAAGTAGTATAAAAAGGGTTAATAAGTCTAGAAATCCTTTAAGGGTAGTTAGTAGTCTAGACTATAGGCTTAAAAATCTTATTAACGTCTTAGTCTCTATTAAGGGTTTAAATAGGTTAGCTGTTGGTAGGTTTCCAGAGATCGTAGTGATCTAAAACGATAAAGAGCAAAGCGAGCAGCAAGGAAATACTAGTTTAAGTTCTGGTTCTGGATTGTCTCCCTCTATCTAGGGGGTAGTTACGCACCCCTTAAATACCTATATTAGAGCGGAGCGCTCGTTGGTGACCATTATATGGTACGCGGGTGCGCTACCCGTGGCTATCGCACAAGTGGCGCAGTACGTGCCCTATTCCCTAGAGCGGGAGGCTTAGTAGCGCAGTATATGCCCTATTCCTAGAGCGAGAGGCTTATATGCTGTATAGTTACAGGGATCAGCACCTAACCCCCCTTACTGCAATTAATACCGGCAACTCTTCTTTTATAACTATGCTAGCGCTTTATCAACCAAAATAGAAAATCCCAGATTATTTCGCTCCCCTTATTACCAGAATAGGAAATGCTAATTACTTAACTTCTTGTTTGCTAATTAGAATGTTAAATTCTAGTTGCTAATCCCTAGCGTAGAAGGCGCGACTTTAGCGCCTTCCAGATATGCCTCTAAACGGCGTAACGGTAAGCGTATTATACTAGTAACTATTATTGTAAAAGCTTATAGTCCTAAATAGGAATCACAATAGGAAAAATCAGAGCTCTAGGCTAGCTGATTACGAACTCTAAACACTTTTACCCTAAACCTATAAATAGGTAGGTTCTTCTACTATATACTACCTGTTCTTTTTCTCCCTACGATCTATACTAGCAGTAGCAGTAGTAGCAACTATAATAGTAGCAGCTATAGCAGTAACGACAATAGCAATAGCATTAGCAGTACTAACAGCAACAAGTAAGTTGCTTACCATTATACACTAATGCTTAAGCGTGCTGGTCGTATGCTTAAACGTGCTAATCTTGTTATTTATAGTATTGGATTTTGATAATAAGTAGAGTAGGTGCTCCTATAGGAGCGTGGACAGCGACGCCTATATATACGCTGATAATAAGGGCGGCGACGCCCTTAATATACTTATAACTGACACTCCTAACGAGCATCTTACCTAGGAGGGCAATAATAACGCGTTTAAGGATGCGTCTAAGCGCGCTATTGCCGATAACGGTAACTAGGAGAGCATGGCGGGCAGCGATAACAGTGACGACAGCGACAACGATAACAACGACAGCAACGATCCTAACGCCGCGGACGCAGCTGCGCTTGCTGCGTAGCCTAAGTCTGTAGGTAGCTATACCAACGCCGACTCCGTGCCCCTTGATTCCAAGGGGCTGATCATATATATATATGTCCTACTTAAGTAGGCTACTACGCTCTAGTATAAGGAGGAGGTAGAGGAGGAGGCGGTGTATAAGGTAGAGATCGCTATATATAAGGCATATATCTCTAAGCCCGCCGAGTATACTCTGCCTATATTGCCAGCTACGAAGAAGGCGGCGTTAGCGGCTATACACACGCGTTGCAAGACACTACGCGCTGCTGCAAGCGCGCCTATACTGCCAATAGCGATATTGGCGGTAGTAACAGCAAGTTCGTTATCCAGTATAAGCTCGGACAACTCTATCGTCTGCCCTAGCTACTATATATGCTATGCGTTAGACTATATAAAGCCTTATAAAAGGTTGTTACGTGCTTATATATATAAACTAGAGGGTAAGTGTCTTACTCTTATTATCCTTATTATTGATATTGCTAATATATATAAAGTTTATGGCCTATATAGTACTATATGTACTGTTGTTTGCCTTAGCTGCCTATACTTGCTTTTGGCAGGCGTTAAGGACTTGTTCGACAAGTCCGACAATTTCGCGCTATATACGGCGTACTATAACTGTACGTCGGGCTACGGCCTCCGATATTAGCAGTGTTTGTCCGGGCACTTATATATACCGATATAAGTTCTATTTGTATATTGTTTCTATTATCTTATTGTTTCTAATATATATTATAGCTCTAAGTCGGTCTGCCTATTCTTAGACTGCTTTTTAGAACTCCGTTCTAACCCGGCTATAAAGGCTAAAGTAAGTTACGATCTTTAGTAGTATCTATTATTTAATTAGAATACTTATTGGTTATAGGATTGGAAGATATAGCGCAATAGTGCTAAGTACGTCTTGGTTTTAGTAGATAAGGTACGTGCTTTTGTCGAGTATAGGGCGCCTATAGCAGGTATAACGCCTATATAGAAAAAGCTTATGGCGATAGCTGCTATAGGCAAGGCTATTGATGTTTTGTTATTGTGATTAGGGGGTAGGGGGCGCTGGCGCGTGTGTTATACCAGCTATAAGAGTATGAATTAAGATCGTTTCGCACTTTACCTTATATTCTTTATTATACTGTAAATAAGTCGTCCTAGCAGTCTTTGTCTTTTGCACTTACGATCTTGCCCTAAGTTATATAGACTCTTTCTATTGCTTAGCCGGGCGTTGAACCTAGCCTTCTACTCTAATCTTAGCTATATTAGTAGTAACGAGCTTTTTAAGCGTCTTATTCGGCGTACGCTTAGTTATAGTATCGGCTAGGTTATCGTCGCTACTAATCTATCTGATTTCTACGATTTTACGGTTTTTATAGCTCTGTTATAGAGCTATTATATCGATTATAAGGCGCTTTTCTACTATTGTCCTGAGCTTTACCAGGCACTTGTATAAACTGAATAAGTCTATATAAACGACAATTAGTAGTGGTGATTATAGACCTAGGCCTAAGTAGATCTTAGCGAGCGTCTAGTATAGTATATACCTAAGATCGAACCCGCTTACTATTCTATATATTTTACTTACTAAAACGCTTCTTATTACCCGTTTGCACTTAGTTAAGGACTAGTGTATAATGTTGCTGTATAGGTTAAACTTGTTTATACTACTTATCTTGTTTTCAAATATTATAATGAATCTAATCTGCAATGTTATATTAGTATTATTAGCAAATGATCTGTCTATAAAGACAAAGAGCTTAGCTATCTTAAGTTCGAGTTATAGGTAGTATAGCCTATATATTAAGTTCTCGATCTGCTATTATAGTTAAGCGTTAAGCTTGGCAATCTTAGTTATACTAGGCTTAGTTAATTATACTACTACTAATAAGTTAAAGGTTGCCTCTAGCTGGCAAATCGTGGTAATGTAGGTACTATATACGCGTTGTTTAACATATACTTGTTTCGCTGTTTTGGCGTCTAGGCTTATAAGTTCGAGTTATATAGCTTGCCCCTTTTGCCGGATCTTAACAGTATCTGCACTTATTTTAAGCCTATATCTGTTAAAGTCTGTAATTGATTTGTCTGTTAAAAATACTAGCAGCTTGTACTTAAAGCCGGCCTTATCTAGCTTAAGCTTCTCCTTATCTATAAAGGCTTGCTCGCTGATATTAAGAGTATTATTGGTTTATAGGCCGACGATTCTAAATCCGCTTCTAATTCGCATCTTACCGATTATAAGGTATAGATCGAAGGCGCTTAGCTTAAGATCAAGATATTTGGTATGCTAGTTTATATATATTACCTACTAGTATAGTCCAGCTTCGGCTAGTCTATATAATAGGGTTTTAACAAGTAAGATAGTATAAGGGGGATAGAGTGTCTTAAGCTCTTTAGGTAATAGAAGAATCACTTTCCTTACTAGCTGTAACTTAGCTTATATATAAGCCTGGATAACATTGTATACCTATGCCTTAAAACCAAAGTGCGTTTGTAGTATCAGGAGTAGTAAGAGTATAAGTTACTGTATATAGCGTTAGATTATTAGTAATTAAGTAAGTAGGTACTTCTTATCCTTATTACCAAATCCCTAAGCTATAAAGCGTGATTTCTTATATAGTAAAGTAAGCTTGTCTTTCACTTCCCGGACGATCTTTAATTTAAAGATCTAGTAGTCCGAAGTGTCTGCTAGTATATAGATCGCTTCGATTACCCTAGCTGCTAAGAGTAAGTTTAGTTCCGTTTTATCGGATTTTTAGAATGGTATACTGGGTATAGTAATCTTGCCTTTAGCTTATAGTTTAAGCGCAAGATTATAGTCGTACTTCTCTTTTTCCGAAACAAAGTTGTTAATAGGTACTAGGTTCTTTCAGGGTTATCTGTGTTAGTAGGGCTGCTTAGGCTAGGGATATTAGAATAGTTCTAGCTGTTTAACGCTAGCCTGATTATCTTGCTTATCCTGCGCTAGCTCTTGGTAATATAGTTTAACTACTATATTCTAAAATTCTATAGGTCTGTTGATTATATTGATGATTACTGTTGTATCTATAGCCGAGATTACCTTATAAGGTCCTGTCTAACGGTCGTTTTCCTAGAATACAAGTACTTTAGCATCTACTTCTAGTAAATATAATAGTACATCTTCTATACTTAGTCTATTATATTGTATAAGAGCGTCTTATATAGTCCTTGTATTATTTAGGATTCGTAATTATGTTATAGCCTTCCGAATCGCGCCTGCTCAGCGTAGTTAAGATAGAGAAGGTAGTATATCTATAGTAAAGTACAGGTATATACTGAAAACTAAGAGCGTTAGTACTAGCCTATCTGGGCTAGTAGTATTATTAACCGTACTTAGTGCTGCTTATAGGTATGCTTTTTTCGAGCAAGATCCGGCAGTCTCTAATTTGATAATATTATAGGCCCTTCTTAGTAGCCTATAATACTGCTCGATCTTGCCGACTAACTAGTATACCTTAACTAGTACTGAATAACAGGTTATACCTATAAGCTTAGCCTCTATCTAGAACTCGTGTACTTTGAAATTAGTACCCTTATTATAGTACAAAACATTAGGTAGTCCAAGGTATATATCGATCTAATATTCTTTTAGCTGCTTTTACATTTCTTTAGCTAAGAGATTGTTTAGAAAGTAGGCTACTTGGAATAACGTTGCAGTGTCGACTATATACAGTACCTTAGAATTGTTAATGTCTAGAACGTCTATAATAATCTTAAAATTAAAGTAAATGTCGTCTTGTAATATGAATCTAAATCGTTATAGCACTATGCCTTTAATCTAGCAGAAGTGGCAGAACTTATTAATTATCTTGATAGTACTATATTCTACTTAGTAGTCTGCTTATTATAGTAGTTTATACAATCTGTCGACTATAGGATGTCTATAGCGTTGATAAATACGTCTTAGTTCGGCCTTTATAAGTTATAGAGGTATAGGACGCTTGTTATCTGCTATAAATGCTATGCTTAGGAGTTTGATCCCCTTTATAGGGATCTATAGATATCCCTATTTCTATTGAATATATATATACTTTTCTAACTTAGATATAAGCTTGTTTATTATATTATTTAAGTAGATGCTAAGCTTATCTATGTCCTTTAGATATATAAGAAAAAGGGTTAGCGTCTTTAATATATAGAAAGTTGTATAACTAATATTGAGCTCTGTTTTAACTGTTCTAAGTGATTGTTTTAAATCCCTAGACCTAAAAAGTATGTTTGCTTCTCCTATATATAACTTGTTAATCTTAAGCGATCCGATTATCCTTTTTAGCGTAAGGAATTGCCGGAGTCTAGCAGTCGAAATATCAGTAGCCTTAGTATCAGGTATAATCCCTTGGAATTTAGTCTCGGTATACCTATTAAGTATAAACTAAACGGCTTTCATTTTCTTAGTATCCTTTTTGCTATCTTTATATAGTTGTTTATTCTTAGTAATTAGGTAGAGGAAAGCTTAGTTTGTAAAGTAAGTCGCTACTGTTTATTCTTCTTTGAAACTAATTACTAGTACTTCGTTTCTAACTTAAGTTTAATTGGTTTTATAGTTATCTACCTATACTTTAAGCTTATTATCTTCTTCCTTTGCTTTGTATTTATCATCTAAACCCTTATAATTAAGGAGGAACGCCGTATATCGTCTACGATCTTTGTTAATACCTTTTCGCTTAAGCTATTCGCTCTTAGCTATTACTTATTCCTCTTAGCTATATATAAAGGAGCAGTAATCTAGCTTGCTATAAATCTAATAACCTACTTTGGTATAGCTTTTATTATAGTCCTCTTACTAGAGCTCGTTTTGCTTTCCATACCTAGTAGCACCTCTAGGTTATTATATATATATTGCCCGGTTTCTCTTAAAGATCGAATCTATAATTAGGTTACTCTAATAGTTTCTTATAGGCCTAGCCTTCGTTATAGTGAACCTACGGTCTATTAAGAATTAGCGATATATACGATCCGCTTCCTTAACGTTAAGTATTTGGCAGAGTATAGCTGCTAGTTCTTCAAAGCTTATTAGTAGTTTATATAGGGCAATCTTTAGCTTAGATACTCTTTAGTAGGCTTAGATTGTATTTACGACTAGGAACTCCTTATAGTTATAAAGCGGACTAAGCCTGTATTGGCTTTATTAGAGTCTATCAAGCAAGATCTAGAGAATTTCCTTTATAGACTTATTACTATTCTTGCTTTTAAGGTATAAAGACTGGAATATAATAGTATTCTAAATATGCAAATAGTTGTTCTACTTAGTACTTATCTTAAAGTATCCCTTTAAGATACTATATAGTTATATAAAGAAGATGCTAAGAGGGATGTAGTATAGGTGATATTCCTTAGCTTGTCCTAAAAGTACGTTTGGAAAAACAGTACCTAGCAGGCTATGATCGATCTAGAAAGTCTAGCAGTAGTATAGGAAGAAACGAACTTTATTATTAAGGATATCGTTGTTAGACCTAGAATAGCTGTCCTTTAAGTCCTAAGACTTAATAAAATTAGTAAGGGTTTTTCAATCAATACTTGTCTTGTTTATCTAGCCCGTTTTAATCGGTAGGATAGCCATATACTTAATACTTCTATATATAATATACTTATACTAGGCATACTACTCTTTATTATCTGCTTAAGGTTAAGCGTATTCTAGCCTATATCTAGTATTAATATCAGGGGTTTATATAGGTTATATAAGGTTCTATTGTCCCTCTTAATTAGTTCTCTAGTTATAGCCTTAATAGTTACCTTAGCTATAACCTTAGGTATAACCTTAGCCGGCACTTTAGGTGGTTAGTAGGAATCTATAGCCTTTACTAGCGCCCTTACTAGCCGGTAGGAATCCTGCTCCTATTACGCTTCTAAGTCTATAAATCGGAAGTGTTATCTATAGGTCCGGATTTAGCAGGTAAAGGGTATTTCCGAACTGGCCGTAGTTACCAGTATAAAGCGTTCTGCTTTAGGCTACTGTCTGGCGTATACCTGGGTCTCGGCTGCTTACCGGTTAATTGTCGTTTATAATCGAGCTACTTGTTAGTCTATATTACTAGGTAGCATTTGCAGTTATATTACCAATCTGCATCTCCCCTTATAGTACCTCCTATAGCTAGGTACCAAATTCGAGGTCTTAGGTTGTTATTAGTACAATCTCCTTCCCCTTTTCTATTTAAATAGGAAGAGATGTTATTATATAATGTCTGTACTTAGCCTAGATCGACGGTCTATGGATTTAGGGGAGTACGTTAGGCCCTGGATTGTTAGACAGGTTGTTAGTAAGCGTTATAAGTCCCTTAGAGAGCTTCTGCCCTTTCGAGCCGTTTATAAGGACGTAGCTGTCGTTAAGCGTTTAGCGTAGTTATAAGTATAGTTTATTGTTTAACTTATTAAAGTAGTTAGCTATCTAGTCCTTAAAATCCAAGCGGAATTTGTAGTATAGATCTTTAGATTATCGCCCCTTATAAGTACTAAGGTAGGAGAGTATATATAAGTTAAGTACTTTATCGCTATTATACTCTAGATCGATATGCTCTAGCAGTTTATAGAAGGTTTAAGCGTTAAATTTGTCAATGCTTATAATAGGTAGCTAGGTAGGGAATTCTCGTTTAAAATGCTCTTTAAGATCCTAGGCTATACTTAACGAAATACTTGGTATATAATAGGGGTTTATCTTAATATCCTTCCTTTCTAAGGCTCTATAAGTAGAAGGGTCTTAGGACGCTATAGTATATTAATTATAGTAAAGTTAGTTAGCGATATAGTTTTAGTAGCGTTCTCTTAAGTAACGCTTCCTTAGTCTAAAAGCTTAGGTCGAGCTTCCTTAGCCTAGGAGGATAGGTTTATAATATCGGTTTTCTTATAAGCGATATTGCTAAGTTAATAGGGTAGTTATCTAGTTACCTAATTAATAGCCCTTAGTAAGTAAACCATAATCTACTTAGTTAAGGTTGTCAAGCACTTGACTAACTACCTTACTGCTCTACGTTACCCCTATATCGCAATATAGAGACAATACTGATCAGTATAAGTAGGTTTCCAGAGATTATAGTAATCTAAAACAATAAAGAGTAAAGCGAGCAGCAAGGAAATACTAGTTTAAGTTCTAGTTCTAGATTATCTCCCTCTATCTAGGAGGTAGTTGCACACCCCTTAAATACCCATATTAGAGCGGAGCGCTCGTTGGTGACCATTACGTAGTGCGCGGGTGCGCCACTCGTAGCTATCGCACAAGTGGCGCAGTACGTGCCCCATTCCCCAGAGCGGGAGGCTCAGTGGCGCAGTACGTGCCCCATTCCCAGAGCGAAAGGCTCATGTGCTGCGTGGTCACGGGGATCAGCACCTAACCCCCCTTACCGCAATCAACATTAGCAGCTTTATTAGCTCAATAGCTAAGCTTACTTAACGCTTCTTATTTATTATATTAGAAGAAAGACTAGTCCTTAATACGTTAGAGAGGGGTCTAATCTCTAATAAAGACTATATTAGCTAAGTCGTCTTTTTTATCTAGATCTGGAGGGATAGATTGCTTCTGTTTAGAGGTTACTACTAATAGGCTTTTACCTTTTATTAAGGTATTCATATTGTTATATTATTGATATTTAGGTTCTTTACCCTTCTATCTTATAGACTATCTCTATAGGTGATCTCGCCTTTCTTCTAAGCATAGACTTAGAGTTCTACTAATTTCTTCTACTCTATTTAAGGCTTTATCTGTTTTATTTACCTAACTATGGTATACTTTTATGCTTATAAGTGACTTAGGAAGCCGGGCGATATAATAGTGAAAATTAATAGGGCGTATTTCTAAGGAGTGCTTACTATTACTATTAAAGTGGTTTAGAGTAGTGTTATAGCTATAGGGAATATACTATAATAAGGCTCAGCTCTACTAACAAAGACTCTAAACTAAGAAAAAGGAGGAAAGGAGAGGCATAGCCTATAAACGCATACTACCTATATCAGGGGCTATAGGGTTATATAATCCCTCCCCTAAGGTTAATACCGTAAGCGACCCTATGGTAAATAAGGACGTAAGGCCCTAGCGTACTAAGGATTACCCTTTTGTCTAATCGCTATGCTGTGTACGAGTAAGGGGGTAGGTGGTCCGTATACCCCACCACACCTATAGAGGGGCCTAGCGCTCTATAGCGCGCTAGCCCTTATAGTATACTACTATCTAGCTAGTTAGGTATTCTACTATTACTAGGATATCCTATTATTACTACCTAGTATAGTTTATTCTCTAGTAGGAGAATATCTTAGGTATATAGATAGGCTATAGGTCTAGAAGTGTTAGGTTAGAGGCCTTTATTAGCTACAACTAAGGGAAATAGCAATATCACTTTTATACTACTAGTTATAGGCTTAGGTACTAGTATATTAGATCGGCGTAGCTAGTGCACGACTAGCCGCTGCTTCTTTTCTTCTTCCTCTTCCTCTGTTTAGAGGAGTCCTATATCCACTTCCTCTTCTGTTATGTAGTAGAGTAGGTGAACAAGGCTGGTCTTTCTTTTCTGCCCCTTATCTTATTTTAGGCTAATAATAAGATTGCGAATTAGCAGTATCAGGAGGACAGTAGTATAAGAGGCTGGCTTTCCTTTCTATATTTATAGAGAGAATTATTAATCATTACCTAAATCATTATAGTTATACAGTTACATTTTACCCATTTAGATATTCTATCTACTTTTGCCTTTAGGCTACTTCGGCCTACTTTCTTAGTTCTATTATACCTATCTACCTTAGTCTCCCCTAATTAGGGAGACTATAGCCTTAGTATATATAAACCTCTTATCCTCTTATCTAGACAGCTGTTCGATATACAGCTGCCTACTACCTTTAGACAGCTGCTCCTACTTTCTTATAGGTCTGCTACTCTGTTTTATATAGGGGCTTAGCTAGGAATGAACTTAATAAGGACTCTAATACATATAAGTAGGCCTTACTTATGTTAGGGTTAGCTTGCTATTAATAAGGACAACTTATAGACTATTAGCGAGACGACTCTATAGTATAGTATTCATAGGACAACTATTTTGACTTTTCTGCTCTAATAACTTAAACTAGTGTTTCTAGGCCTTGGACCTCTAATTAGAAAACAATAACTTCACTTAGTATAACATTTATACTGGTTATAGGTTATATAATAGTTCCAGACCTAATATATTAGTTAGGCTTAAGATAACTATAATCTTAGCTATCCTAGTAACTCGGGTATCTGAGTAGTCTAGTAGATATACCTTATGTTGAACAAAAGGGGTAGGGAAGTACTTAAACCCCTCCTTTCTTTTGTTCTATTAGGTATATTAGCTATAAGATTCTCCTTTAGATATAACTTATATAACTCTTATCTTAAGTTTCTTTTCTCTTGTTTGACATTTCTAGTATTAGTAACTCTATAAGGATTAGAGCTTAGTAAAGAGATTTCCTATATCCAAGGAAGATTTCGATACTAGGGCTGAATATATAAACCTTGCTTATAACTTAGGAACGTAGCCTTGTTTTTTATTTTATCCTCTATTTAGACAAATAGCTAGCTGTTCTAACTTGTTTTAGCATTGTAAACCCCTAGTTAAGATAAGAGGAGTTATCTTAGCTTAGGCTATATTGCCGAACGATTAGGCTTAGCTTCCTATCTAGTATTGCTCTGCTACCTCTATATAGACTAGGGTTATAGATATTATAAAGTTCTTTCTATTCTAGTTTCTTAGGTTAACTAGCCAGTATTAGCTAGTTAGTCTTAATCTAGATAAAGGCATTATCTTAGTACCTAGCTAGAAGTAGCACCCTTATATAGTATTGGAATGGGTAATCCTATATAAGGATCTATAACCACTATAGCCTACTAGTAGTAGTCGTATAGGGTACGTAGGGGCAGCAACAGCGTTGATATGGCCTAAATAGCACTTCCTAGGTATGTGCTAATATAGTAAAGTAGGGCCCTTTACTATATTCCCTCTATAAAAGTCCTTATATAACGGTATAGTTATAGGCTATAGCGCTATATTATAGGGGCTTCAAGCTTATATATCACGGCTTTCAGTGGGTCTTATAGGCCTATAAGGCTTATAGTTGTAGGTAATGTAGTAACTTGATTTCTAGTCCAAGTAGGTAAGGCTTTGCAATTTCCTTCCCTACATATACCCTTTAGGACCGTTCCTGCCCTCTATACGGCAGGAGCGCCTTAGTAGGTGCATGGCCACTTCCTGAAAAACCAAATAAGCTGGCGATTTTAAATAATCGACTTACGGCTACCTAAGCCGCAGGGTAAGCCGCACGACTTTTCCTGTAAGTTCTGTTTTCGCTCCTGCGGTGCAGGGTAGGTACAGGGTAGGTAGGTGACCTAGTAGAAGAGCCTTTTAAGGCTATTTCTAGCGCTTATATAGCCTAAGGAGGCTGTCTCTACAAAAGTGGGGCATAAATCTAAAAATAGAAAAGCCTTTTAAAGCTATTTCTAGGCTATATAGTGGAATATATAGCTTAGTCAGCGGTATCCACAAAAGTGGGTCCACCCTCAGAATATAGCTATATATCTAGTAGTTTGAGAACTGAAATCCGTATTAGAATGGGTAATCCTATATAAGGATCTGTAACCACTATAGCCTACTAGTAGTAGTCGTATAGGGTACGTAGGGGCAGCAACAGCGTTGATATGGCCTAAATAGCACTTCCTAGGTATGTGCTAATATAGTAAAGTAGGGCCCTTTACTGTATTCCCTTTATAAAAGTCCTTATATAACGGTATAGTTATAGGCTATAGCGCTATATTATAGGGGCTTTAAGCTTATATATCACGGCTTTCAGTGGGTCTTATAGGCCTATAAGGCTTATAGTTATAGGTAACGTAGTAACTTGATTTCTAGTCCAAGTAGGTAAGGCTTTGCAATTTCCTTCCCTACATATACCCTCCGGGACCGTTCCTGCCTTCTACATAGTAGGAGCGCCTTAGTAGGTGCATGGCCACTTCCCGAAAAACCAAATAAGCCGGCGATTTTAAATAATCGACTTACGGCCACCTAAGCTGCAGGGTAAGCCGCACGACTTTTCCTATAAGTTCTGTTTTCGCTCCTACGGTGCAGGGTAGGTACAGGGTAGGTAGGTGACCTAGTAGAAGAGCCTTTTAAGGCTATTTCTAGCGCTTATACAGCCTAAAGAGGCTGTCTCTACAAAAGTGGGGCATAAATCTAAAAATAGAAAAGCCTTTTAAAGCTATTTCTAGGCTATATAGTAGAATATATAGCTTAGTCAGCGGTATCCACAAAAGTGGGTCCACCCTTAGAATATAGCTATATATCTAGTAGTTCGAGAACTGAAATCCGTTTTGCCTAAGCTATAACCGTTAGAGCGCTATAGCTTATTTTGTACGTTTAACACCCCCTCTATTCTTCTATTCCTTTATAAGCCTTAGAAAGCTATATATAGGTAAAGAATAGAAGAATCCTAAGAAATAAGAACGTAAGAGCAAAACTATTCTGTTAGACAAAGGGGTTATGCCCTTATATATATATAGGATAAACCCCTATTATATATAGAAAGAAGTAAGAATATATATGATGTTGAAATCAAACCTATAACCTATTGAAAGGTATAGGTACTATAGCTTTAAAGCGTATAGTAATATATAATATCTAAATATTCTATACCCTAGCGACTGATAGACGTACTAGAGTATAGAAGGAGTAAAGGGCTTATAAACGCCTTTATCCTCTTATAGAGAAAACGATTTTTAGCATGGTTTTAAATTTTATGCCCTTTTTTACTCCGTTCTTTCAGCAAGTTCTAGTAAGGAAATAACAGGTAGTTACATAGAGAATCTTCCTCTAAAGGAAAGTATACTACTAGTAATAGCCGGAGCCTATATTTTCCAAATATAGCTATACTATATACTAGAGTACTTCTAGACGTAGCTAGAGTAATATAGGCCTCCCTAACGCCGTAGGGAGCTGATGCTAGTACAAGGGCGCCTATAGAACTGTACTACAGTAGCTAGGACCTTATAAGCCTTTTAAGGCTATATAGAGGAATTAGGTGATTCTAGAGGGCTGTAAAGTAGCCGGTACTATTGACTGGTCTTATAAGCTAATCAGGCTAAGCCAGGCCTTCTATATATATAGTATAGAGTATATTTATAGGGGTTAAGGGTAGCTTAGTAAAAAGCTCCTTTAGGTTGAAGGCCTAAAAGCCTAATAAAAGACTGAAAGCCACTAACTGGTAGGGCTTTAGTAAGTCCATCAGCCGGCATACACTTAGTATTAAGATATATAATAGTAACTATTTTAGCCTTAACCTGCTCTCTAACGTACCGGAATTTCAGTAGGGTATGCTTAGTTCTAGCGTATAGCGCTAGGTTATTAGCCACCGTTATAGAGCCCTGATTATCTCTATAGAGAGTAATAGGGTAGTCTATAGGTCTGTGAAGTTCAGAAAATAGCCCTATAATCCACTGTACTTCGCGTATAGCCTCTGTAAGTCTATTAGTTTCAGCTTCCAGGGTAGAAAGAGCAATAGTAGTAGCTCTTTTCGTTTTCCAGCTAATAGGCCCACCGGCTAACTTATATAGATAGCCGTAGGTGGATTTACTAGTAGCCTTATCCCCTGTAAAATGAGAATTACTAAAGCCTATAGGGACTAGACTACTATTAATTATAGAAGTCCGGCTACTACCTTTACTATTTCTAGAATCTACTATAGTAGCAGAGGTGGTAGTTAGGGGCCTAGGCCTTTCCTTAGACTGAAAGTCTCTACTAAGCTTAGTAGTTGTATTACTACTATTACTAAGCTTAGGCCCTAGATCAGCTACTATATTTCTGTTACAGCTAAAACAGATGCTATAGTCTTTAGTACTATTAAGATACTTAAGAAGATTTTTAGCAGCGTTTAAGTGTGATTTTATAGGTCTATTTAAAGACCTAGAGAGCCACTGTACGGTAAAGCTAATATCTACCCTAGTAAGGAGCATTATATATATAGCTGTTCCTACTAGGCTTTGATAGAGCTTAATTTCCATAGAATTACAGAGGTGGCTAGCAATATCTTCTTCTAGTTAAAGTTGACTTACTAGCCCCGGCTATAAGGGAATAGATATAGGCTTAGAATCGGCTAAGTTAAAGCGGCTAACCGCCTCTTCTACATACTATGACTGGTTAAGCCACAGGCGCCTATTAGGTCTATCCCTTATAATTTGCACGCCTAGGAAATAGGCGGCAGGCCCTAAGTCTTCTATAGCGAAGACCTTATTAAGCCGTTTCTTTAAATCAGTTATATAGCCTATTTTAGGCCCTATAAATAGATAGTTATCTATATAGGTAACGATAAAGTGGCAGGTTTTAGCATTATAGAAGACCCCTGGATCTGAAATAAGAGGGAGATAGCCTAGGCTCTTAAGTAAGATTTTAAGCTTATCTTGCCACTCTCTCGGGCTTTGTTTCAGACCGTATAACGCTTTAGATAGTTTAATAATATTAGGAGTAGAAGGATTATAGCCGTATTTCAGTAAAAGCTTACAAATAGCCTTATTAGAAGCCGCTAGGTCTAATAGTCCTTCAGGGATTTCTATATATATTTCTTCTCTAAGAGCGCTATTAAGAAATGCCCCTATAAAGTCAGCTTATTCTATTTCCCAGTGTAGAACAGCACCTATAGCTAGAAGTATACGCCAAGTAGGTGGTATACTAGTAGAGGCGTAGGTTACAGTATAATCTAGGCCTTCTACCTATATAAAGCCCCTAGCTACTAACCGAGATTTATACTTAATAGGCCTGTTTTTAGCGTCCTTTTTAATCTTAAGAACGTTTTGACAGGTAATAAGCTTGCGGTTGAAAGGTAATAGACTCCTAGGTAGGAATTTAAAAACCCCTAGCTCTAATAACTGGATAAATTCCTTGGTAATAACCTCTAACTACTTACTACGCTCATCTCTCGGTAGTTTTAAGACTTGCTTATAAGTAGTAGGCGTACTATCCTTAGATATTACCCTTTTTCGAGCCTTATAGACAAAAGACAGTATATAGCTACTAGTCTTAGCTAAAAGCTTATAGTAATCAAGCTGCATTTTATCCCCCTCTGAAATAAGATCACTATTATCAAGAGGTTCGTTTGTTATAGGCTGATTAGGCGCTATAACTTCTATAGGCTTAGGTGCAAAAATAGGCTTTATAGTTTGGGGAAACGCCTCTGGTAATTCAGGCTTTCTAATAGATATAGTAGGCCTAGTAGACTCTACTATAACCGGATTTATAGGCTTATCCGGTGAGGGTTCATCTAATTCACTATCGGAAGAAGATTCGTAGGGTTCTAGCTTACTAGGTCCTATTTCTATTGAAACAGAGCAGCAGACCCACGAGAAAGTAGGAGCAGCTGTCTGAAGGTGGTAGGCAGCTGTATATCGAACAGCTGTCTAGAAAAGAGGATAAGAGGTATATGTATAACAAGGTTATAGTCTCCCTGATCTGGGGAGACTAAGGTAGATAGGTGCAATAGAACCAAGTAAATAGGCCAAAGTAGCCCGGAGGCAAAAAGTAGATGGAATATCTAAATGGGTAAAATGTAACTGTATAACTGTAATAATTGGGATGATTGATTATTATCTCTCTCTGAATATAGGAAGGAAAGCCAGCTTCTTATACTATTATCCTCCTTGTACTGCTAATTCGCAATCTTGTTATTAGCCTGGAATAAGATAAGGGGCGGAAAAGAAAGACCAGCCTTGTCTACCTACTCTACTGCATGACAGAAGAGAAAGTGGACACGGGTCTCCTCTAAACAGAGGGAGAAGAAGAAGAAAAAAACAAGCGGCGGCTAGTCGTGCACTAGCTACGCCGATCCACTATACTAATAGGCTTTTCAGTATTAAGATTAGAAGGGTCTGGGCTAACAGCCCCCTCTAAATCTAGGTCTAGGTCTACTAATTCCCCCTCTAAAGCCGTATTATCAGTAGGCTGACTTAGTACTGTATTATCCTCTATAAATTTAACAGTAGAGGTTTTAAGTACTGCTCTTCTAGACAGTATATATACTAGGTAGGTCTTAGAACCTAATACCGCTAGTAATTTACACTCTTCCGTTCTAGAGGTAAATTTTAACGATTTAGACCGTTTTTCTAGAGGTATAATAGCCTCTCCTTTAGCGCCTATAGCCCTATAGCGCTCTAGGTTAGGTATATATAGAGTACCAGGCTCTAGCTCGTCAAATAGCGCCTGGAAAGGAGTGGTTTCCTTATTAGTTATGGCAGTACTATTAACTAATTCCACTATAGCCTCCAGTATAAAGCACCACAAATACTAGGGTAAAGCGCTACTAAGAATAGTACACCTTATACAGTCTAGTATAACTCTAACTGATCGTTCTACTAAGCCGTTCTGCTCGTGGATATAGGGGGCAGAAGTGCTAAATTTAATACCCCTTTTAGCTAACCAAGTAGTTAATAAATCAGTTATTTCAGTGCCTCCGTCAAGGTGGAATTTAGTAAGATATCTACCAAATCCATTCCTTAGGCCCCTAAAAAAGCCCTTAATAGCGTTAGCTACTATAGGGCCTGATTTATTAGGTAGGTTAAAAACCCACCTATACCTACTTTTACGGTCAACTAGAAGTAAGACTATAGGGTTTCTATTATAAGGCCCAGGCCTAATTTTAATAGTATCCCCCTCTATTGAGTCTAAGACCCTAGGTAGGTCAGGTATTAGAGCCTTACTAACCCTTCTCACTGCTTTACCTCGATCACAGCTAGAGCAGTGAAAATCAGCTCCCTTTATTTTATCAAAATTAGGCAGCCCTTTAGTAATACTAGAGGTCTTTTTCAAAAGACATAGGCCTATATAGCCTAGCCTAACGTGCCACAATTTAGCTGAATTAAGTAGATTATAGTAATCTCGCTGACCTATATTAGGCTCCTTTAAAGTAGGGCTAGATATAGCCTTTTCTACTTTATTCCCCTCTATAACTAGCTCTCTTAGCATACGGGGCAGGTCTCCAGTGCCAGTTAAGGGCTTAGGCTCCCTAGTCTTACGGGGACTTTGATAGGGGGCCTAGGCAGTAGCTCAGGGCTCTATAGGCCTACAGGGCCTTTTCCCCCTTAAAGAAGGTCCTATACCTTCTAAAGTAGTACCCTTAGCCGGAGAATTCCTTAGCTTATAGCGCTTATTAGGCTCTATAGCTTCAGATACTATAGCATCCTCTATAATAGGTCTATAGTCTTCCTTTCTAATAGAATTAGAAGGAATTTCCACCACTATCTTATTACGCTACGGCTCTATACTTTTAGTAGTATAACTAGAAAGGCCTGAAGGAAAAGCAAAATTTACATATAATATAGGCTTAGAGCTGCCTTTAACGTCAAGAAAAAATCCTGATTTCTTAAAGTCTAGTACAGCTATACAGCGTCTATCACCCCCATAAAGGGTTTCCTTTATAAGGCAACCTCCCGAATCATAGTGCCTAACCCTACTAATAATATTTATATTAATATCAGGTAGGTATAAGACATTATCTAATACTAATTTAGTATAGGTAGGGGGGGCCTTTCTAGATAATACTTCTAGTATAATAGAGCCTATACCAGCCGGGCTTACAGGGCCATTTCCAGTGTTAATAGGGCGCAACTGGCCTGTGTTAGGCGTAAAGGTAGTAAACCGCTCTTTACTATTACTGATATGGTCCGTAGATCCCGTATTGTATAGCTAACTATTATAAAGAGCGGGGTCTCTAGGGCGTCTTCTAGGCTTATTAACTTTATATTTTGCCTTGTTATTAGAAGAGGTTTTTAGGCCTTTTCCTTTAAAGTCCTTACGCTTCTTATACCCTTTTAACGCTAATAGCTATGCTAATTAGGTATCAGAATTGCTAGAAGAACTAGAATTGGAACTAGAGTTAGATTCCTCTTCTTGTTCTTCTACAGCTAGGTTATAGGACCCTAGTATAAAGGAGGCTTGTTCAGCACTTTTAGTACTATAATTCTGCCCTTCAACATTATAACTAGCCTTCTTCTTACCCTTTTTCTTATTTTTACCCTTCTTACTAGGGTTAGAATTTAAATTAGGGGTTGAATTAGAGCTATTAGCTACGTAAGCTGCTCTATACGCCTCTATAGCCGGGTTCCTAGATTCTTCTAAAATATCAGCCATTAGATATTCTATATTAAGGCTAGAGGCTGTAAGGCCTAGCATTCTAGCCTGTCTTATAGAGCTCTTTTGGCGTGATACCCAGCTAAGAAACTTAGATTCTAGAGCCTTAAAATACTGATTTAGTATTAAAGAGGGATCTATATCTATTTTAGCCATGGTAAGCTTAGCAAGATAGCCGTTAAATTCAGCGTTAAAAGCTAATAAGCCTTTTCTATAGGTACTAAAAGTAAGGGCATGGAATTCGTTATAGACGTCCTCCTTTTTAGACTCTATAGGTCGGCTATACTGCCTAACAAGTAGCTTAAAGGCCTTAGAAGGTATATGAATCCACGATATAGCAGCCCTAGGGCCACTAGATAAGCTATCGCGTAGAAGCATTAAAAGAACAGCTTGATCAGAGTCGCTATAAGTGTTAGATATATCAGGGTTTTCTAAAAAATTAGATATCCCTAACGCTCTTAGCACTATACTTAAAGCCTGAATTTACTGTTTAAAATTGCTTTCCCCGCTAAGCTTACTATCGTCCGGTATAGTATAGGCCTTTTTAGAAAGCTCCTTTACTATACTACTAGTAATAGTATCCTTAAAGCCTTCCTTAGACCCTATATCTATAGGGGGGTCTAAATTACTAGTAGCTGTATTATCTATAGCCGGCCCTAGATGGGGCTCTTTCCTAGGGGGACGTGGAGGAGAATCTAAATCTATAGTACCGCTAAAAGGATCAAATCTAGGACTATAGCTAGTTTTTCCAATAGTAGCAGCCGCAGCGTTACTACTATTAGTTAAAGAAGCTAAAGTAGAAGATATATTCTTTATAGCGCTAACGCTATCCTTAACAGAGGCTTTTAGGGTATTTAGACTTAGAAGTAGTGTTTTTATATCACTAGATTAGCTAGCTATAACTCGCTAATGAGATTTTATATGCTGTTTTAGGACTTCTATAACCTCGCTATAGTCTTCGCCATCTTCCTCATCTTCTAATAGGGTTCGTATAGGTAGTGGAGGCCTAGAAGATTGCCCTGGATCAGCTGGGTTACTAGCCCTTTTAGGGGCTATACCCTTCCCTTTAGCTTGATCCGCCATTGTAAATAGGCTACTATTTACTTATATTACTAGTAAAAGCACTGAATTAGCTTCCAGTTTACTAAAGCTAATTAGCTAGCTTACTAATTATAGTAGTGATTTTCTAGGCTAGTCTTAGCGCTTAGTAGGTTTATAGCGCTGCCTACTTGCTACTTAGTAGGGCTTTCTAGTAGAAATTCTAAACTAGGCTCTAAGGGCTAGAGACTTCGACGTAGGGACTTAGCTACTGCCTATAGATATATCTATAGAAAGGGCTCTATAGTAGGGAAATATAGGTCTTTAGCGCTAGAAATTCTAAAACGCTAGCCTTTCTACTTCTAGCTATAAGTAGAAAGGTCTTTTAGTATAGGTAAGTATACTAGCCTAAGTGTATAAGAGCCTCAAATGCTCGTTAATACTATAGGACTTAGATTTCTTAGCGATTTCTCCTTCTAGATTTTCAGGCTTTTTAGTCCTTAAATAGCCTTCAATAAGATGTAATATATAGCTTTTTAGGGCTAATATAGTACTATATTTTCAGCTATAAGAGGCTTAAATAGCCCTATATATATAGGCAGAGGTAGCGCTTTGAAATTGGACTCTAACAATAACTATCCTACAGGCTATCCAGGCTTATAACCTATTGGAATAGGTAATCCTATATAAGGATCTATAACTATTATAGCCTACTAGTAGTAGTTGTATAGGGTATGTAGGGGCAGCAACAGCGTTGATATGGCCTAAATAGCACTTCCTAGGTATGTGCTAATATAGTAAAGTAGGGCCCTTTACTATATTCCCTCTATAAAAGTCCTTATATAACGGTATAGTTATAGGCTATAGTGCTATATTATAGGGGCTTTAAGCTTATATATTACAGCTTTCAGTAGGTCTTATAGGCCTATAAGGCTTATAGTTATAGGTAACGTATAATTTGATTTCTAGTCCAGTAGGTAAGGCTTCGCAATTTCCTTCCCTATATATACCCTCCAGGACCGTTCCTGCCTTCTATACGGCAGGAGCGCCTTAGTAGGTGCATGGCCACTTCCCGAAAAACCAAATAAGCTGGCGATTTTAAATAATCGACTCACGGCTACCTAAGCTGCAGGGTAAGCCGTACGACTTTTCCTATAAGTTCTGTTTTCGCTCCTGCGGTGCAGGGTAGGTACAGGGTAGGTAGGTGACCTAGTAGAAGAGCCTTTTAAGGCTATTTCTAGCGCTTATACAGCCTAAGGAGGATGTCTCCACAAAAGTGGGGCATAAATCTAAAAATGGAAAAGCCTTTGAAAGCTATTTCTAGGCTATATAGTGGAATATATAGCTTAGTCAGCGGTATCCACAAAAGTGGGTCCACCCTCAGAATATAGCTATATATCTAGTAGTTCGAGAACTGAAATCCGTTTTGTCTAAGCTATAACCGTTAGAGCGCCATAGCTTATTTTGTACGTTTAACACCTTGTATAGCCTACTTTACCTACTATTTTTACGGTAGACTAAGACTTTCTACCTAGTTTCTAGTATCTTAGGTAGGACTGCCTTAGTATCTAGGCTAATCTATATATTAATAGTATCCCTAATAGCCCTCCTACTTTCCTACTTCTTAAGCTTAGCTAATACTTTCTTAATAGCTTCTACCTAGGTTACTTAATCTAGGCTTAAAAGCAAGTTCCTAGTTAGCCAGGGAATAGCACTAAAAACTAATAAGGTAGGAGTTAAACTGTTAGGCCCTACTATATTATTAATAGTAGAGATATTAGCCTATAAGTAGTTGTTTTTAATATAGTAGTGCCAGCCTTTATATAGATAATCTTATATACCGGCTAAAGGGGGGCGTAATAGCGCTCTACCTTACCTAGCAAGTTATAGGCCGTTACTAGAACGTTCAAAATCATAATCCTAGCTAATTTCGCTTTAGCCTGAAATTCCTTAGCTATAAAATTAGTCTTTTAGTTATACCGAAGGATATCCGGCAGTCTAAGATATATATCTATCTAGCACTCCTTTAGCCGTTCTTAAGTCTCCTTTACCGTAATATCCTTAAAAAAACGGACTGCTTAAAAGAGGGTAGCTATATTAACTATATAGAGTACCTTCCAGCTATTAAGATCTAAGATATCTACTACTACCTTATAGTTAAAGTGGATATTGTCTTTAAGTATGAACTTAAAACGCCTAGAGGCTGCTCCTTTAACCTAATCAAAGTAATAGAACTTATTAATAAGCTCTAACGCGCTATATTCCACTTGATAGTTAGTATAGTAGAGAAGCTTATATAGCTTTTCTACTAATAGGTAGCTATATTACTAATAGATCTGTTAAAGCTTAGCCGCTATTAATTCCATTTAGTATAGTTGCGCTTTATCTTATATAAATATAGTATATGCTATACTGACAAGTACTGTAATCTATAGGTAGCCCTATCTTTAGGTAATTAGAATCTACTACTCTCCCTTAATAAAACAATTTATTATATTATTTAGGTAGATCCTAAGTTGATCTATATCCTAAAGGTAAAGTAGAAAAGAGGTAGGTATATCTAAAACGTAGAAAGTCGCCTTCCTAGCAGTAGTATCTACTATAATAGTCCTAATAGATTCTTTTACCTTACCTAGTCTAAAGGTAATATTCGCCTTTCTAGCCCTAGCCCTATTAATAAAGATGCCAAGTACCTGCTATTAAAAGGCTAGTACTAAATATATTCTAGCAGTTAAAAAGTAAGTAGCTCTTATATTAGGTGTAATACCCTAAATAACTATCTTAGAATACTTATAAAGTATGAATTGGGCAGAAGCTAGTACGTTATATACTTTGAAACTAGGTTCTCCACTATAGTAAGGTTCCTCCCTATATAATCTATAGAGGAAAGCTTTGTCTATAAAGAAAGTAGCTACTACTTTATTTCTAGTTGAGTTTTTAGTATTATCTAGTCTATAGTTAAGGTTATCCTCTATTATACTTTCTTTCGACTTAGAGCCTTTATATTCTACTAGAAAAGACTAGTATCTCTTTTTTCTTTTATTAGGATTAATCTACTAGCTTTTTAGCCAGTTAAGTCGATTCTTCTTCTACTTTTCTTCGAAGTACTTAGTAGAGTAGCAGCTATCCTTTTTATCGATCTAGTATTATTAAGATCTTCCAAGGGTAGTCCTTAGTTATTGCTTTTTGGAGAAATACTACCAGTCTATTAGGTACTACTAGCTTTTTATCTCTTCTACTTCTAGGGTACCCCTTAGTATAGCTACTAATTCCTTAAATCCCTTGATTAGCTTATATAAAGCTAGAGACCGACATCACACATCCGAAAACGCGTTCTTAGTCAGGACCGCTCTAAATCGACTGCACTCTTTTGCAATCCACTTGTCCAATTGAGGACTTAACACACGCTAAATTTGGCTATAGCGCAGTCGCTCGTTCAACGGCGCTATAGTCGGATTCTGACTGTACAATGTGGTTAACCGTAGCCAGAAATCTGCAGCTATAGCGGGGCAGGCGTATAGGCCCTACAGTTATATGCCCTAGCCCTAACTCCGACTCCGCCCCTAGCCTCCTAGGGGCTGTTAACAAAGCCCCTGAGCGCTTGGGCTATAGCTTCTTAACCTACCTTACTACTGCTGCCGCTACCACCACTACCACTACCACTTCCGCCGCTAACCCTGCTACTACTATAACTGCTATTAGGTCGAGCAATATATCGTTCGATAGCCCTTTTGAAGGGCTTTCCAGCAGTTAATACGCTACTACCGCCATCGCCGCACCTACCCCTTCTAAAAAGGGGAAAGAAAAAGAGAAAGCCCTACTACCTATAACCCTTGCCCTTACCTTCTCTAGTCTTATAGACCAGATAGTCAGTCTTTTAGTTAATAACCCGGCCTTTAAGGAAATCGTCGAATATACCAGGCTAGCTAGAAAGCTAGCCTTAACGCAGATCTTAAAAGAGGAGGAGAAAAAAGCCCTGATATTTCCCTCGTTCGTTGCCTAGGCCCCGAGATAGAAGAAGTACTAACAATAGTAACAATAATAGTAACAACAATAGTAGTAGCAGCAACAACCCCCTACCGTTGAATTAGAGCTAACCCGCTATACCTAGGCTGCTATAGCAGCAGCTAGGGTAAAGCCTACTAAGCTAGGCTTAGAAAAACAGGTCCTTATACAGCTAGGATCAGCCTCTTCCTCCTTCGGCCAGAAATCAGCCCTGGAAATTATATAGGCAGTATAGAAGGCTATAGGGCACTCTATTAAGGGGGTAAGGACCCTACTAAGCAGTAACCTTATACTAGTTACTAAAGGAGAAAAAATCAAAAAAGCCTTGGAAGAAAATACAGCCTAACTAGCCTCTTTATCACTAGAGGCCTCGATCTATACTACTACCTAGGCTATTGCTGTTAAAGGGCTTATAACAGCTAACCAGGTAACGGAAGCTAGCCTTCTAGTAGTAGTAAAAGAAGTATATCCTTTGGCCTTAAGGGCTAAGGTCTAGTACCCCCTCCAGATCGAAAGAACAAGAGTCTTAGCTCTTATTGCCTTCTCTAGCTAGTAAGAGACCTATCAGGCCTATCAAGATGGAATCTTCTAGGCCTATAGGGCCCTAAAAGCAGAGCCCTATATCGATAAGGCTAGGGCCTTATAGTGCTTTAACTGCTAGCAATAGGGGCATAAAGCCAAATACTGCTACTCCCCTGCCCTCTGCTATAACTACGGCTAAGAAAAGAAGAAGCATATAGAGGCGGCCTGTACTAAGGCTTAGCACTGCTGGAACTGCCGTGGCGACTACTACGCTAGGGCAGAAGAATGCCCTAAAAGAAAGAAGTATAAGGCTTAGGCAAAATCCAGCCTATAAAACAGGCCTATTAACTTCGACCTTCCTAGCCTACTTAAGCCGGCAATATTAATAGAAGACTGGCTAGAAGGGGAAGAAGGCTATACAGTAGTAGCTGGAAAACGCCGCTATGGCCGCCCCCCTACAATAACTGCTACTACCGCTACCGCTACTGCTACTACCGCTATAGCCTCCCTTTCCTAGCGAACTATAAGGGAGGCTTTTAGCAAAATCCCTGCCTCTACCTTTACTACTACCGATCTAGCAGCTAACAGTACTATAACTACCGGTTCTATACCCTCCTCTTTAGAGCCGGTAAGGGGCTCTATAGAGGAAGAGGATACGGATATGCTTTAGTCTCTTTTTCTACCTTCTCTCCTTCCTTAGACTGCTTCCCTACTCTCTCTTTAGACTGTCTTTTCTTTCTTCCCTATAGCTAGTATCTTACTACTATACTAAGGTAAAGGGGAAGGCTATAGGCCTAGGCTTATAAGCTTTTAAGCTTTAAGCCTAGCCTTATCTTATTCCTTTTTACTAACAAGACCCCTTCCTTATTCCCCTACCCTGAGCCCTATATTAATTGAGATATAGGGCGTTCTTACGGGAGATAGGTAGGGGAATAGGCGCAATTTCCCTTAGTAGCCTTCTAAACAGCCTCCCCTTACGATGTTTTTCTTTTAGTACTGCTCTTTTCCTCTTGCTAGGTTGCCCGCCTCGTTGAGCTCGTTGGAGGTTTTTCATCCGTTTTCCGGTTTTCCTCTAGCATAAGTGTAAGCTAGCAGCCCCTTATAGCCCCTTAGGGGACTCTATAGGAGTAATAGATATCTATCTATCTATATAAAGCTAACTTTAGTTTAGGTACTTTATCGTATACCTTTACTATATTCGAAGTAAGAATCTCCTTACTTTAGTAGCTAGGCCCTAAAGCCTACTAGATTATAGATAGCTTATTAAGTAGTAGCTAAAGTACCTTTTTATTACTTTTACTAGGGTTTTCTTACTATATACTTTAGAAAGTAATAAAGCTCTATATTATAACTAGGTTCTGCTTCTTAGCTTCTATCTTAAAGTATTTACTTGACCTAGTATATACTAGGTAGAAAGGAAGAAGCTAGTTAAGATTGTTAATCTAGTAATTCCTAGCCTACTCTAAAAGTATATAGAAGAAGACTAGGTATAAAGGTATATAGTCAATCTAAAATATAACAAACTAATAGAGGAAGATCTTAACCTTGTTATCTAGAATCTTAGTCTCTATCCTACTATAGTAGTTACTACTATTCTATACTTTCCTAAAGTTAATATATAGCTTCTAGTTAATAAAAGCTTTGTTATCCCTCCTTATTAGTTCAGGGGGAATTTCTAGGTATTGTAGGCTTTCTACTTTGATATGGAGAACTAGTAGTAGGTAAAAGGGTATGGTAAACTAATTATATCCCCTTTAGTACTACTAGGTTTGGTTAAAGCTTAGTAGTCCTTAGTAAAAGCCGTTGCTAAATCTAGGTCTAGGTCTATATCTAAATCTATATTTAGGTCTAGGTCTATATTTAGGTCCTCCTTTATATCCTATATTTATTAGTCCTTAAGCTAAGGTCCCTAGCTTTAGCCTTAAATTCGATAGAGCTGGCTAAGAATAACAGAATAGTAAAGATAGTAGCAGAGGTACCTCTTTACCTAGTGTTCAACGTACAGAATAAGCTATAGCTCTCTAACGGTTATAGCTTAGGCAAAACGGATTTCAGTTCACGAACTACTAGATATAAGACTATATTCTGAGGGTGGACCCACTTTTCTGGATATCGCTGACTAAGCTATATATACCACTATATAGCCTAGAAATAGCTTTAAAAGGCTTTTCTATTTTTAGATTTATGCCCTACTTTTGTGGAGACAGCCTCCTTAGGCTGTATAAGCGCTAGAAATAGCCTTAAAAGGCTCTTCCACTAGGTCACCTACCTACCCTGTACCTACCCTGCACTACAGGAGCGAAAACAGAATTTATAGGAAAAGTCGTGCGGCTTACCCTGTAGCTTAGGTGGCCGTAAGTCGATTATTTAAAATCGCCAGCTTATTTGGTTTTTCAGGAAGGCGCTATACACCTACGAAGGCGCTCCTACTGAATGGAAGGCAGGAACGGTCCTAGAGGGTATATGTAGAAGAGGAAATTGCGAAGCCTTACCTACTAGACTAGAAATCAAATTACTACGTTACCTACAACTATAAGCCTTATAGGCCTATAAGACCTACTGGAAGCCGTGAAATATAAGCTTAAAGCCCCTATAATATAGCGCTATAGCCCATAACTATACCGTTATATAAGAACCTTTATAGAGGGAATATAGTAAAGGGCCCTACTTTACTATATTAGTATATACCTAGGAAGTGCTATTTAGGCTATATCAACGCTGTTGCTGCCCCTATATACCCTTTATAACTACTACTAGTAGGCTATAGTGGTTATAGATCCTTATATAGCATGACCTATTCTGTATGGTTATAAGCCTGGATAGCCTATGGGATAGTTATTGTTGGAGTCTAATTTCAAAGCGCTACCTCTACCTATAAATAGGGCTATTTAAGCCTCTTATAGCTGAAAATATAGTTCTATATTAGCCCTAAAAAGCTTTATATTACATCTTATTAAAGGCTATTTAAGGACTAAAAAGCCTGAAAATCTAGAAGGAGAAATCGCTAAGAAATCCAAGTCCTATAGTATTGACGAGCATGTAGGGCTCTTATACGCTTAGACTAGTATACTTACCTATACTAAAAGACCTTTCTACTTATAGCTAGAAGTAGAATCGCTAGCGTTTCAGAATTTCTAGCGCTAAAGACCTATATTTCCCTACTATAGAGCCCTTTCTATAGATATATCTATAGGCGGTAGTTAAGTCCTATATCGAAGTCTCTAGCCCTTAGAGCCTAGTCTAGAATTTTTACTAGAAAGCCCTACTAAGTAGTAAGTAGGCAGCGCTATAAACCTACTAAGCGCTAAGACTAGCCTGGAAAATCACTACTATAATTAGTAAGCTAGCTAATTAGCTTTAGTAAACAGGAAGCTAATTAAGTGCTTTAGCTAGTACTATAAAGTAAATAGTAGCCTATTTATAATGGCGGATCAAGCTAAAGGGAAGGGTATAGCCCCTAAAAGGGCTAGTAACCTAGCTGATTCATGGCAATCTTCTAGGCCTCTACTACCTATACGAACCCTATTAGAAGATAAGGAAGATGGCGAAGACTATAGCAAGCTTATAGAAGTCCTAAAACAGTATATAAAATCTTATGAGCGAGTTATAACTCGCTAATCTAGTGATATAAAAACACTACTTTTAAGTCTAAATACCCTAAAAGCCTCTATCGAGGATAGCGTTAGCGCTATAAAGAAATTATCTTCTACTTTAGCTTCTCTAACTAATAGTAGCAACGCTGCTGCTACTAGAAAGACTAGCTATAGTCCTAGATTTGATCCTTTTAGCGGTACTTTAGATTTAGATTCTCCTCTATGTCCCCCTAGGAAAGAGCCCTATCTAGGGCTAGCTGTAGATAATACAGCTACTAGTAATTTAGACCCCCGTATAGATATAGGGTCTAAGGAAGGCTTTAAGGATACTATTACTAGTAGTATAGTAAAGGAGCTTTCTAAAAAGCCCTATACTATACCGGACGATAGTAAGCTTAGCAGGGAAAGCAATTTCGAACAGTGGATTTAGGCTTTAGGTATAGTGCTAAGAGCGTTAGGGATATCTAACTTTTTAGAAAACCCTGATATATCGAACACTTATATCAACTTGGATCAAGCTGTTCTTTTGATGCTTCTATATGATAGCTTATCTAGTGGCCCTAGGGCTGCTATATCATGGATTTATATACCTTGTAAGGCCTTTAAGCTGCTTGTTAGGCAGTATAGCCGACCTATAGAGTCTAAAAAGGAGGACATCTATAACGAATTCCACGCCCTTACCTTTAGTACCTATAAAAAAGGCTTAGTAGCTTTTAACGCTGAATTGAACGGCTATCTTGCTAAGCTTACTATAGCTAAAATAGATAGAGATCCCTCTTTAATACTAAATCAGTATTTTAAGGCTCTAGAATCTAAGTTTCCTCGCTAGGTATTACGCTAAAAGAGCTCTATAAGACAGGCTAGAATGCTAGGTCTTATAGTATTGAAACAGAGCAGCAGACCCACGAGAAAGTAGGAGCAGCTGTCTGAAGGTGGTAAGTAGCTGTATATCGAACAGCTGTCTAGACAAGAGGATAAGAGGTATGTGTACAACAAGGCTATAGTCTCCCTGATTAGGGGAGACTAAGGTAGACAGATATAATAGAACTAAGTAAATAGGCTAAAGTAGCCTAGAGGCAAAAAGTAGATGGAATATCTAAATGGGTAAAATGTGACTGTATAACTGCAATAATTTTTAGGATAATAATCCTCTTCTCCCTAAGTATAGGAAGGAAAGCCAGCTTCTTATACTATTGTCCTCCTTATACTGCCAATTCGCAATCTTGTTATTAGCCTAGAATGAGATAAGGAGCGGAAAAGAAAGACCAGCCTTGTCCACCCACTCTACTATATAATAGAAGAGAAAGTAGACATAGGTCTCCTCTAAACAGAAGGAGAAGAAGAAGAGAAATAAGCGGCGGCTAGTCGTATACTAGCTACGCTAATCTATACCTCCCTATAGCTCCTGTGAAAGCTAGAAGGCAGCGGGAGATATAAACCCCTAAAACAAATACCAGATAATATTGATAATATAGGGCACCTCTATCCAGAGTAAGAATAATCGGGAAATACAGATTATATATATAACAAGGTATACTAAGATTGTACTAGGTTTATACAGGATTAAGGTTAAGGGAGCCAACTATAGCTATTAACACTTCAAGTAAGAAAAGCAAGAAAAAGAAGGTACTAAACTACAAACCTACTTAACTAACCTATCTACTATTACCTGATTATAGCTAATTAGTCTGTCCTAGCCTAACCTCTATAGCCTTAGGGGTATAGCAGTAACAATTCCGGCGTAGTAACATTTATTCCCGTATAAAGCTCTCTACTAGCCTTATCCGTCTTATCATCCTCCCTATACTATAGAACAGGCGTATTGTCTAGCTTAAGATCCTTTATAAGCGTTAATCGAGTAAACCTTTTAGTAAGCGAAAGTACGGCAGGCTAAGGAGTAATATTCTGCCTAGTACGCCGCAAATACAGTGTAGCAACGCTCTTCTTAGTTAACTTAGGCTGCTTAGGTATAGTAGGCTATATAGCAGCCTTCTTAACAGACTTTGGCTTCTTTAGCGTAATAGGGTAGGGAAGATCCTTTTTAATAGACCTTTGCTTAATAGGAGCAGAGGAATATAGAACAGTCTTCTAAATAGATGCTGTTTACTTAGAGATAGCTTAGCGTATAGGTATCTACTGCTATAGTATAGGAGTAGTTTGCCGTAGTACTAGTACCTTTAGCAAAGAAGGGCTTTAACGAGATTGTTAGATAGACAGTTCGGCTATCTATACTACTAAATTTCCAGGAATTAACTTAAGTAAACCTAAAGGAAGTACTCCTTATTCCCTAAATATATATAAGGACATCGTTATCTATTATTATATCTACTAGAGCTAGGGTACTAAATACTAGGGTAGCAAAACTCTAAGTCCAGATAATCTATAATATACTTATAGGTAAAAGCTCGTTAATAGAGACCTAACTACTAATAGAGCATGGATTTAGCACCCTAGATCCTAGCCTTACTCCAAATACTTTAGTAATCCCTAATATCTAAGTATACTATAAGCAAGCTGAAATCGATCCCTACTTCTATATTATATCTTAGCCAAACTAGGGCTCTATCTTCTACTATAGAATAGGCGTTAAATCGTTCTTATCCTTAATAACCTAGTTATAGAAGAAGGATCGGGCTACTTGAGTAACAACATGCCTATAGGAAAAGTCGTCCTCGATGTTAAAGCAGAATTTCAACTAGCGAATATACATCGGGTTAAAGATGCTGGCTCTAGATATAAGCAGGTAAGGGATAATCATATCTACCTGTATTATCATTATTTCGTTATCTATATTGTTAGCTTTGTTAGAAAGGCCTAAATCCTAAACCTTATAGATCTACTTAAGCTGATTATAGATAGTAAGAACCTAATAGTTCCTATAGATATGTATAACTATAAGCTAGAAGCGCTTCCTAAGGGCCTTACGGCGGACATTCCCCTTAGTAGGGTAGAGGACCAGGCTTATTAGGTAGTTGCCCTTTTTATTAAGAGTTAGAGCCGTTAAGTATAGCATAATAAAAACGTATCTCTTAAACGTATATAGAGTCTACCTAAGTATACCGTTAATATAGTTATTAGTTATCCAGGCTTGTTCTAGCCATATTCTATATATATTATACAGGATAGCTAAAACTGATCGGAGATCTTGACCTAGGACCTCCTCTCCTATAATTATAGTAACTTAACTAGCTATCCTAAGGAAGCAATAGTTAAAATCCTTCTTATTAATAGTTATCTTATTAAAGAAGTCTAGCCGGCTATCCTTTATAATATACTACTCTAGGTAAAAAGCAATCTTACCTACTAGCTCGAAGTAGTTACTACTAAGTAGAGCATAGCGGTTAGTAACATTATTAATATCTTTAGCAGCGCCGTACTTATTAGTCTCCTTTCTAAGTACTTTTAAATCTTTAAAAGTTAAATAGGAGTATTTATAGCCAGGCCTGTTAAAGCGCTTTATCAAGGACTTCACTAGATCAGATATAGGTAGCTTAGTTTAAAGGATATTACCTAAGGAAATAGAAATTATATTATCCTTGCCTCTTATAAATAAGTACTTAAATTTACTTAAGGTACCCTATGACTTTCATAGGGAAGACTAGGGTTTATACAGTATCGATCGCGGCTTATATAGAGAGAACTATACCTTATATAGCAAAGAGCAAAGCTTATAAGGCAACGACTATAGTCTTTACAGCGTTAATAGGAGAATTATTAGGGTATTTATTAGCATAAGCTCGTCCTTATCTTTACTATATGCTGGCCTACTAACTATATAGCAATGCTGCTCTTCTTAGAGAACCTCTTTCAAATCTAAGTTTATCTAGGGCAGAGCCTACTTACTAGATCCTTTCTTTAGAGGCATCTTAATCTTATATAATTGTAGAGAGAAAGGAGAAATAATAAACAAGATTGCTTAGAGGAAGTTAAGGTTAGGGCTAGAATTTTTCTGCTAAAAGGACTAAGAAAAAGATCTTAGAAAAGGTAAAGGTCTAAGAAGGTTATACTAGAGAAGTTAGAGAGAGAAAAATCTAAAGGATAGGGGGGGGCAGGTCCTGATATAGGGTAAGTCCTTTTAGGGGAGGAAAGTATATAAAAATTCTTTCCTACTATTAAGCAAGCTGTTTACTCCTTTATTAGCACTTAGGGCTTCTATCTGATTCTTTTTATTGGTAAATAGCCCCTAAAAGTTAGTATAGTATAATCAGGTTTACTTAGTTTTTATTAACCTCTTCTAATTAGAATTAGGATTAGTATAGGTAACTTCCTTTGGTATAAAGACCTGCCTTTCTTCCTCTCTTTCTTCTATAAAAACTTTTCTAACCTTAACAAACTAACTCTATTCTCTTTTAGGACTTGACCTTTTAACTTAATCTTATCTATATAGGGATATTATCCAACGCTTTTATTAAGAAAGCTCCTACAAGCTAGATAGTACGTCCGATTTGTCTTAAGGCATTTTAGGTACCTAAAACTTAGGTAACTACTTTCCCTACTAATCCTAGAAGATTCTATATCTTCCTAAAGTAGGTAATCTAGAAGGCAGTTAATAATATAAAGTTCTATAACTTTGTTAATTGTATATAGTACCTACTGCTAAACCTAGCTATAATTAGACATAGTATATTTCGGATCTAGGTTTTTAAAGAGGAACCGGCCAATACTTATCAACAGTATATATCTCTAGGTCTAGAACCTGGTCTGCTTGACTGTCTATTTTCTACTTAGCTAGTGGAAAGCAGTTAGGATCCTACTATTATCCGTTTTAACCACTCTTTCTTTATAGTTAGACGTTAATCCCCTATTACTATTAAGTATTTTAGGTTAGACTTCCTAGGTAAGTATATCTAAGAAATTTATAGTAACTAATTATACTAAATCTAAGGTCTTTTTATCTAAAAGTTTAGATATTAGTATATTTAAGCTTATATCTAGACGTCTGATCAGAGCTAATATAGTAGGTAGAAACATGGTCAACTATAAGGAATATAACGAAACCTAATTTCAGTTGAGTTTACCTAACTAGCATAATACCAGTAGTCCTCATCTAAACGTAGCTTAGTTATTTATTTATTATATCTTGGTTCTAGAAGTCGACTATAGTGCTTATAGGAACTACGTTTTCTAGGATAAAAAGTGCTTATAGGTACGTATCGACTCTTCCTACGAGAAATAGCCGCTTTAGGCGTCTAAATAGGCCAAGAAGGCAATAGCTTTATACTAGTTCGATCCGGGTAACTTTCGCGCTAAGGACATAATTGTTAACCGATAGGATAAGGAAACTGTTTATAAGGTATAGTAATTGCAGGTTAAGCAGAAGTCGGTCAATCTAGTAGTTAATATATACTATACTAAGTAATTAGAAGGGCAAGCTAGGTAGCAGTCTAGAAAATAGGTTAGAGTAGGTATTAAGGGTTATTAAGGTAGTTAGTTAGCTAAGTAATAGGATCTGTCAACGCTAAATATACTCCTCTTCTTAACCAGACATATAAGCTATAAATAGAGCTTCTACTTCCTTAGAAGAAAAGAGCTAAAACAAAACGAAACGAAATAGCATAAAATAAAATCTTAGATCTATAACCAGGTAAAGCAGACGATATAAATACTTAAATTAAGGGAATACTATACAGCATAGCATATATCCCCTCCTTACTAGCATATACATACTTGCATAGCAAAGAGCCAGGGAAAAAGAAAAGAACAAACTACTCCTATAAACAGGGAAAAAGGCGTAAGAAGAAGGTAAATATATAAAAGAACTTATACTACCTTCCCTTTAACGAAAACCTAGCCTAAGTTAAACAGTCTGAAAACTTAGTACAAATTAAGTTACTTAGGAAGTACCTTTAAGACCTGCTTTCCTTTCCTATATTAACAGTCCTCCTCCTCTAACCAGATTACTAAGCCTATTAGGATCCTTAATACCTAGCCTAATAATATCGTCCTTACTAAACCGTTCTAGCTAGGAATTGTCCTTTAGTTACAGTCCATTTAGATTATAAACAAATACGCCGTCTAATCGGAAGAACTTCTTTACTATAGTTAGTAGGAAAGTCTGCTTAAGCTTAATCCTATCTAAGGTCTCTAGCCGGTAAGCCTTCTTAGGACTCTTCTATAAGACTCGAAAAGGGCCTTTCTATTAGAAGGATAGCTTGTACTAGTAACTTATATCGATTTATCTAACCTTGTTATAAATAAGGACCAAATTACTAAGGTGGATTTCCAACTAATCTAGGCGTAACTTCCTAGACAATGCGCGATTTCTTACTTTAGTAGCGCTTTTATAGGCCTTAGATACCTTGTCCTGCAGCTTTGCCCAAGTAAGCTCTATATCTATAATAGACTTAACTCGCTTTGTAAATAGATCTAAAGCAGCCTTTGCATTAGCTAGCTTTCTAGGTTGACAAACCCTAGCCTGGACTTGCTCCTATCTAATTAGACGCTAGGAAGGGATATTGAGCTTAATCTTAGTAACTAGGTCTTAACTAAAAAGTATAAAGTAAGGTAAGATACTAAAAGAGGAACAAATTAAGGTACGGTTAACCTAGAGAACAAAGTACAGGAACTTCTTCTAATCTATCCTTATAGTTTCTACGATTATAGTAAGTATAGTTGTAATTAGTAGGTAACCTACCTTATTAATACTATTCACTCTTAAGTTATAGGATAAGCTAGTAATTTGCTTAACTCTAATGGTTTTTAGGGATACCTTAACTATACCTTTAAACTTAGAACCGCTATTAATAACTATAATTAGGGGAAAACCGTATCTTAAAAACATATACTAAAGTATAAAAGTCTAAACTAAAGCCGAATTAACTTTACTGAGGATAATAGCTTCTATATAGCTAGTAAGGTCATCTCTTACCTTGATTATAGTATTATACTTACCCTTGAAAAACTAGATATCGAAGTAGACCTTAAGAAACAGGGTTGATAAAGGTATAGTAAACTGGGCTTCTTCCTTGTACTAAGATAGGCGAATCTTCTAACAAACCTTATAGTAATAGTACTAGTTAATAAGATCTAAGTAGATTGTTAGCTACTAGTATAGCCAGGCGATCTAGTAGTAAGAAGTATCCCTTCTATAGTGTCCCATTTTGTCGTAGCAAGTTAACCAGATACGCTATTGTTTTTCACCATCTATAATTATAAGGTAGGGGCAATTACCCTTATAAGTAGGGCGTAGAAACAGCATCCTATCGTAGACTAAAAACTTAAAGGCTTGACGCTTAAAGTTAACCCTATTGCTATAGCAAACTAGGTAATCCGGTATTTAAAGTATAATTAGATAGGCAGTATACTCCTAGTACTCTTTAGGCTAATTGCCCTTAAGCGTATCCCTCTTAAGAGTTAAGGTGAAAATCCAAGCATTAATAAAGTTATCTATATCTTCCTTATAGGCCTTCTCCTTAATATCGGCTTAAGTCGAGGGTCGCCTGCTTAGGGCGTCCGCTATAGCGTTTTTCGATCCTAGAATATACCGAATCTCAAAATCAAAAAGTTAAATCCAAGCTATCTAGCGTATTATAAGGGCGCTAGGCATATTACTAGCCGAGCTATTTATCTAGTAGACCAAGACCTAAGCGTCTATCTTAATTATAAACCTCGTACTATAAAGGTACCGCTAAAACCGCTTTAAACTATAAAGAAGACCCTAGAGCTTGTGTTTAGTCGTATTATAGCACTGCTTAGCTAGAGACTAGATACTAGACTTAAATCGATAAGGGTACTGTTTACTATCTAGGCCCTTTTGTTCTAGGACTGCTCCCTATCTATCTAAAGAGGCGTCGACTATAAGGTAGATTTTGCTATAGCAGTTATATCTATAGGTAAGTAGTATAAGGCAAGGCATAAAGGTAATAAGGAAACCGAGATAAGTAAAGGTATATTAGTAATTTGGTATCTATATCTATATTACATTCTTCCTTGCCAGATTAAAGAGCAGGCGGGTGATATAGCCGAAATAGGAGACCTAAACATAGTAGAAACCAGCAATACTAAGAAAAGAGCGGACTTTAGAAAGAGACTTTAGGGTTAACTATTTATAAATCTTTTAGATCTTAGTGTCATTAGGCAAGTAGCTATCTAGCATACACTTATAGCTAACAACGATAGCCTTTAAGACTAGGAACTAGGACTTAACCGTAGTGATACAGGCTCCTACTAGCTTAGTATTAAGCAAAACTTAGTTATAGTTCTAGACCTGTTCTGCTATAAATCGTCGAATTCTAGGTATAATTAGGGCATTATTATATCGTATCTTTGGTCCTTTTATACTAATATTATCTAGGAAAGCTTGGTAAATCTAGGGTATTAAGTCGTAGAAGATCCTATATATTATACGTATAAACTAGGTAACTGAATTTGTACTGCCTTATAGAAGTGTAGTTAGGCGTAGTAGACCGATTAGACTGGCAAACGTTGTAAGATCCTAACTCTTCTTGTCTAGTATAATGTCATTATAACTAGAAAACAGATTAAGTATAGATATAATTATATAGCTAGAAAAGTCCTCTGAGAATTCCTCTACGTTTAGTAGGATAAAGGCATCCTAAATAGTAACAGTATTATATTGCTAAGCATTATTGATTAGGCGGTACTTACTATTCTTCTTTTAAATAAGGGACTAGTTGTTTCGGTAGGCTCTATAGGCGTCTTCTAAGATCCCCTTAGCCTTCCGCTTCTTTAGGATATCTATATATGCCGGAATTATCGCCTTCCCTATAGGTATATGTTTAGCTTGCTAGGCAGAGTAAGGGATAGTCTTAATATACTAAGGTAGAACAATTGACGGATTAATATAGCTAAGGTCCTTGAATTCCTATATAAGGCCTTATTCCCTGTTAAAAAGTATATAGGCGAACAAGTCGAATTCGTCCTTAGAGAGCTAGAGAGCTAGGTCTATATTGTCCTTTAAGCCCTTTAACTGATTAGGCGTAAGTTAAGAACCGTAAGGTAAATCCGAAAATCGTAGAAAAACCTATTAATTGTACTTATACCTAGGAGTTGCCTTTTCTTTAGCTAGCAATAACTTAATAGGCTTCTAGTTGACGATTCCTTCTAGTACTAACCTATTGGATAGGATATTATTAATAGGGTAAACCTTCTTTCTAACGGGCTTATATATAGTAAAAGATTAAAGGATAGAGGGTTTCTCGGACTAAATAGAAGAAGGAAATAGACTAGGAGCTGTCCTTAAAGGAAAGACAGAATTAGAAGAAACTATTCTTATATAAGGAAAACTCTAAATACTAATAACCTACTCTAAACCCCTTTTACCCGAATGCTAAACGCTAGACCCCTATTTAAAGAAAGTATATAAAATATTAGCAATAGTTTTATTATTAAGCCGATCTCCTAGGACCTTATTATCGTCTTTCAAAGTAAGTGCCTAGTTAGGGACTTTGTTAGCCTTATTTACCTATCCCTATAAAGTAAATAGGCTATTCTAGTAGCTAGTAGATAGGGATTCGATAGCGTCCCCCCCCTATATAGAGGAATCCTGTTCGACAGTATAAAGGGCTCTGGCGATATCCGAAGGGGCAAGGCAAGTAATAAATTCCTATTCTTAGAAAGTCATCTATACTATATCAGGACTGCTAAGACTGTAAATTACCTTATAGTCCTTCTAAAAAGGCATCCCTAATAGGATATTATAAGCTTTATTAGACCTATTATTAGAAGAGATATAGCAGTAGACTAGGGCCCTATAACCTTAAATATAGAGAGGTACTAGGACCTCCTCTTAAAGAGATTGCAAATCGCCCTATAAACTATAGGACTATATCTCGGTTTTTATAATTATAAGGTTAAGGTGGTTTATAACCTTAAAGAAGATAAGGCTGTACTCTGATCCGCTATCTAGAAGTGCATATAGCTATAGGCCACTATTGTAAAGGGCTATTAGAAAAATCTAGGGTAAAGAATAGAACTTAGTTACTCCCTAAACAAAGGAAGCTCCGTTAGTCTATATTATCAGATTACTATTAATAATACTACTAGAAACCGCATTTTTCACTATAAAGATAGAGTCGACATTTAAGGTACTAAAGTCTTATAGTAACCTGATCGTACAATAGCCGTCCTCTATATTTAGGAACTAGGCCATCTAAGACTCCCCTATAGGCTTAACTAAAGAAACGACATTCGTCTTTACTATCTCCTATTACTTAGATAGGTAACCTTATAGACGTTTAAACAGAGCTAGGCCTACCTAACCTAATACTAGAGCTAAAGTAGAAGTAGAGAGAGTATTATCTAAGCTAGAGCTATCTAGTATAGCTATTTCCTTAACGATTCTAACACCTTTAGAGACCTATTTACGTATAATCTTAGAAAGTAGGCTCTAGCCTTCTATTAGGTTAAGGGCCTCCTTATTTAAAAGACTATATTTTCCGTCGAGCATTTTCTAAAGCATTTCTCGGCGAATGTTAGTAGCTTTAATTTTATAAGAAGGTTCTTCTCTTACCTATATAGATAGGCCGCCAGTAGTAGGGGTTTCTACCTAATTAGACAGAGGAGTATAGAAGGGACCTGCCCTTAGTAGCTTATCGTTATTGCTTTCTGGTCGTAGCTACTTCCGACTTTGAAAAGCCGTACTTAAAGCTTTAGCTATAGCTAGCTACGTTGCCTTATTACCAAACACATCGTTCGCTTTTACAATTGTATTCTATAGTATAAGTAAAATATCAATAGTACTATTACTGTAAAGACTACTATAAAGCTTAAAGCCTATCTAAGTAGAGAGTAAATCCTATAAGAAGCAAGCTACGTCCTCTAGGGGCTTTAAAAAGAAAACGTCTAGCTCCTAGTGCTAAACTATATTAAGAAAATCCGAAACCTAACTAGGGACCTCTATTGTATAAGCTATAGAGTCAGCTTCCTTATTATTAACCTCCCCTCTCAATAGACCTTAAAGACTTAGATCTAGATCTAAGACTTCTATAGGGTTGACCACCTATAATAGGAAAGACGTAATACTAGGTACCGGAGGTAGCAAGTAATAGACTCTAGTTTGTACTATTAGGGCCACAAATGTATTCTCCCTTTATATAAAAGAGCTATAAGCAGAAGAGGACAAAGAAGACGCAATAGGCCTAACACTATAAGAAGTAACATTAAGAAGCCGGCTTTTCCTCCCTTCTTCTATTAGAAGAAAACGTATCTTAACTTGCTCTTCCTCTAACTAGGTATAAGTATAGCTTAGTATAGAGAAAGAGTTGAAAAAGGGTTCAAAAGCCTTATTATACTTAGTCTTGTAATTACGCTTCTATCAGAGATAAGCAGGGCAGAACTTAGTATTATATACCTTGTAAAGCGCTCGAATAAGGTAGAAAAGGGCGCCTTCCTTACAGGCCTTTATTACCAGGACTAGGTTAATCCGGTATAGGTTATAAGGTAGGTCTTCTCTACGGATTTTCTAACTAAGGTAAGCGTTTGCTCTAAACATATACCTAAGCCCAAGTTCGTTATCAGCCTCTATTAGATTATATAAGCTAATATAGTACTGTTAACCATACTAGTAGTAATAGATCCCTTTAAGAGCCTTATACCTTTAATCGGTATTAGAGCAAAAAGGCCTATTAGTATAACTATTAACTTTACCTAGCTCTATATTCTAAAGCGAAGTATACGCTGTAAGTAGAGGAAGATCGACTTATTTATCTAGATAGGGGTAGTAGTATTAGGGTTTATAATACCCTTTCTATTTAGCTATATTTTATTCCTCTCTTAGGTATACTACCTAATTAACGTTGGTTACGAAGCTTAGTAAGTCGTTTAGCTTATCTCTTAGGCATATAACCGATTTTACTATAGGGTCTATCTTGTTTAGCAAGATTCTAAGTAAGGCTATCTAATTATATAGGTCTTAAATAGCTCTTTCAGTTACCTTATTACCTTACTTCTGCAAAAGGTTAGTAGTATAAAGCTTTATTACTATCTTCTAGGTATTAGTAAGTTGATCAAACTATATTTCCTTAACTATTAGTAGCTTTAGGATGATCTTAACTGGTTCCTAGCTAGTACCCCCTTAATTAGAGAATAAGACCTGGTTTTTACTTGCTTAAGCGGACTTAGTCAACTTAGGCAAGAAGTTTTAAGAAGAGATAGAAGAAGGCTTTTCGACTTTAGCCAAAAGAAGATTAGTCTCCCTACTATTATCATTACTCTTATCTGAACAGACATCTTAGCTTAGTAGTTTGATCTAAGTTAGTGCTCCTTAGTAGATAAATCCTTTAAATAAAACTGCTAATACTAGGGATTAAAAGTCATCCTAGGTAGCTTTGTATAAGTCCTATATAGGTATAGCGCCTTTAAGGCAGTATCTTTAAACAAGTAAGTATTAGCAATCCTTAGGCAACTTTTCCTAAAAGCGTTAAGGGGTATCTTTCTAAATAGGGGCTAACTTAGCAGCTAGCATCCGGGTAATTATAGCGTCGAGTTCTTCTATAGCCTATTTAATCTATATAGCTAAGATGTTTAAGATAGGATATTTATAGAAGCAGTTAAGCTACTTAATAGAGTCCTTTAATGCCTTAGGGTTAAAAGCCTTCTAATACTTAAGCATTATAACGTAGAGTTCTTACTATATCGTTACTCCTTTATCCTTAATTATAGAGGCTACTTTATAACGTTGGTTAGAATCGTACTACCTCTTCTACTAGGTAAACTTCTTAATATTAGTTACTATATTACAGTCCTTATAAGCATTGTCGAAAGCTTATAAGTAATCTGTAATATTAGCGTTATAGAATTATCCACCAAGCCCTTTAAACTAAACAGATAGGAAGCTAACACTCTATATAGGATTTAACCGATAAAGAGCGTTGGTCAACATTCTAACTATAGTACCTAACTAGTCCTAGTTACTAGTATCTATTTCCGATATACTGCTAGAAAGTAGTAGTAGGGTAGATTCTACTTAAGGAAGAACTAGGGGAGAAAGGTTATAAATAGAAAAAAGAGGTCTAGCTTCTTGAAGCTAGTTTCTAATAGAGTCTATCGTCTAATTAGACAAGTCTTATAATCCTGCTACTAAAGGAGTAGAGTTGCCTATAAGTCTGCAAAGTTAATAGATTTCTCTCCTTAAAAGGATATACTCTAGGAAATCCTATTAGATAAGGCTTTTACTAATAAATAACTAAATAGAGGGTTAACGTATGATTATACTAGATAGTAAAATGTTAATACTTAGTCTAGCCAAATATATTATAGACTTAAAGTCTCTAGGAGAAGTTAGGAAAGTATTAAGGAGTATATTAATAGATAATAGATATAAAGTATAGTTATCGTTCTCCTAATTAGACAAACCTTAGTTTTGTTAATATAAGGAGCTACTAGTAGCTTCTATTAATTTGTCGATAGACTTTATCTAGGAGGGAATTTAGAAGGGATTAGATTATAGGATAGAGGAGAGATATAGGGCAAAAGAGGAAGGATATAGTCCGCTACTATAGTATAATTACGGCAATATTATACCTACCCTACCTTTATAAAACATCGCTTATACCTGGTTCCTACCTAGTATAAACTCCTTCTCTCTCTATTGCAAAATTAAACGTATCTAACTCTTTAAAAAGCTTATATTAAATAGATCTGCAGCTTAGTCTGTCTCCTTACTATAGACTTAATCAGTTAAGCCCTATACCGTATACTCCTACTATATAGGAAGCAAGTAATACTTATTTTGCTAGTTTGAATATATACTACTAAGATACCTTAGATATACTTAGTTACGTTCCTTCCCTATCTAAAAGACAAAGGAGATAGTCCTAAAAACATAACTAAAGGCCTAGTATTGGAGCTATCCTAACTTAACTTTCCTATTACCTCTGCCCCTTGTTATATGCTCTAGGTATAGTAATCTTACGAATTGTCATTGCTATATAGGGGTGCTACTTCTAGGTAGGTACCGAGACGACGCCTTTATCCAGATTAAGACTAACTAGCTAATACTAGCTAGTTAACCCGAGAAGCTAGAACGAAAAAGACTTTGTAATATCTATAACCCTAGTATATATAGAGGTAGCAAAGTAACACTAGATAGTAAGCCAAGCCTAATCGTTTGTTAATATAGTCTAACCTAAGATAACTCCTTTTGTTTTAACTAAGGGTTTATAATACTAAAACAAGTTAGGATAGTTAGCTACTTGTCTAGATAGAGGAGGAAATTAAGGATAAGGCTATGTTTCTAAGTTATAAATAAGGTCTATATATCTAGCCCTAGTATCGAAATCTTCCTTAGATATAGGAAATCTCTTTTCACTAAGCTCTAATCCTTATATAGTTACTAATGCCGGAAATGTCGAATAAGAGAAAGGAACCGAAGACAAGAGTTGTATAAGTTATATCTAAAGAAGACTTTTATAGCTAATATACCTAATAGAACAAGAGAGGGGGGGTTTAAGTACTTCCCTACCCCCTTTTATTTGATATAAGGTATATCTACTGGAATGCTTAGACAACCGAGTTTCTAGGATAGCTAAGATTATACTTATCTTAAGCTTAACCGATATATTAGGTCTTAAATTGTTATATAACCTATAACTAATATAACTATTATACTAAGTAAGATTGTTGTTATTTGATTAGAGGTTAGAGGCCTAGAAACACCGGTCTAAGTCGTTAAAGCAGAAAAGTCGAAATAGTTGTCCTGTTAATACTATACTGCAGAGTTGTCTAGCCGATAGTCTATAGATTGTCCTTATTAATAGTAAGAAAACCCTAATATAAGTAAGGCCTGCTTATAAGTGTTAGAGCCCTTACTTAGTTCATTCCCGGCTAAGCCCCTATATAAAACAGAGCAGCAGACCTATAAGAAAGTAGGAGCAACTGTCTAAAGGTAGTAAGCAGCTGTATATTGAATAGCTGTCTAGACAAAAGGATAAGAGGTATATGCACAACAAGGCTATAGTCTCCTTAATCAGGGGAGACTAAGGTGGACAGGTACAATAGAACCAAGTAAATAGGCTAAAGTAGCCTAGAGGTAAAAAGTAGATAAAATATCTAAATAGGTAAAATGTAACTATATAACTATAATAATTTTTAGGATAATAATCCTCTTCTCCCTAAGCATAGGAAGGAAAGCCAGCTTCTTATACTATTATCCTCCTTATACTGCCAATTCGCAATCTTATTATTAGCCTAGAATAAGATAAAGGGCGGAAAAGAAAGACCAGCCTTATCCACCTACTCTACTGTATGACAGAAGAGAAAGTGGACACGGGTCTCCTCTAAACAGAGGGAGAAGAAGAAGAGAAATAAGCGGCGGCTAGTCGTGCACTAGCTACGCCGATCCAGTATCTAGCCTTAATATAGAATATCTAATGGATGATATTCTAGAAAAATCTAGGAACCCGGCTATAGAGGCGTATAGAGCAGCTTATATAGCTAATAGCTCTAATTTAACCCCTAATTCAAATTTTAACCCTAGTAAGAAGAGTAAAAATAAGAAAAAGGGTAAGAAGAAGGCTAGTTATAATATTAAAGGGTAGAATTATAGTGCTTAAAGTGCTGAATAAGCCTCCTTTATGCTAGGGTCCTATAACCTAGCTATAAAAGAAGAAGATAAATCAGGCTCTAGTTCCAATTCTAGTTCTTCTAGCGATTCTAATACCCAATTAGCACAGCTATTAGCGTTAAAAGGGTATAAGAAGCGTAAGGACTTTCAAGGAAAAGGCCTAAAAACCTCTTCTAATAATAAGGCAAAATATAAAGATAATCAGCCTAGAAAACGCCCTAGAGACCCCGCTCTTTTCAATAGTTGGCTATACGATACGGGATCTATAGACCATATCAGTAATAGTAAAGAGCGGATTACTACCTTTACGCCTAACATGGGCCAGTTACGCCCTATTAACACTGGAAATAGCCCTGTAAGCCTAGCTAGTATAGGCTCTATTACACTAGAAGTATTATCTAGAAAGGCCCCCCCTACCCATACTAAATTAGTATGAGATAACGTTTTATACCTACCTAATGTTAATATAAATATTGTTAGTAGGGTTAGGCACTATAATATGGGAGGTTGCCTTATAAAGGAAACCCTTTACAGGGGTAATAGACGCTGTATAGCTGTACTAGACTTTAAAAAATCAGGATTTTTTCTTGACGTTAAAGGCAGCTCTAAGCCTATATTACATATAAATTTTGCTTTTCCTTTAGGCCTTACTAGTTATAATACTACTAAAAGTATAGAGCTGCAGTATAATAAGATAGTAGTGGGAATTCCTTCTAATTCTATTAGAAAGGAAGACTATAGACCTATTATAAAGGATACTATAGTATCTAAAGCTATAGAGACTAAAAAGCGCTATAAGCTAAGGAATTCTCCGGCTAAGGGCACTGCTTTAGAAGGTATAGGACCTTCTTTAAGGGGGAAAAGGCCCCGTAGGCCTGTAGAGCCCTTAGCTACTGCCTAGGCCCCCTATTAAAGTCCCTATAAGACTAGGGAGCCTAAGCCCTTAACTGGCACTAGAGACCTGCCCCGTATACTAAGAGAGCCAGTTATAGGGGGGAATAAAGTAGAAAAGGCTATATCTATCCCTACTTTAAAGGAGCCTGATATAGGTCAGCGAGATTACTATAATCTACTTAATTTAGCTAAATTATGGCACGTTAGGCTAGGTTATATAGGCCTATGTCTTTTCAAAAAGACCTTTAGTATTACTAAAGGGCTGCCTAATTTTGATAAAATAAAGGAAGCTGATTCACTGCTCTAGCTATGATCGAGGTAAAGCAGTAAGAAGGGTTAGTAAGGCTTTAATACCTAACCTACCTAGGGTCTTAGACTCAATAGAGGGGGATACTATTAAAATTAGGCCTAGGCCTTATAATAGAAACCCTATAGCCTTACTTCTAGTTAACCGTAAAAGTAGGTATAGGTAGGTTTTTAACCTACCTAATGAATTAGGCCCTATAGTAGCTAACGCTATTAAGGGCTTTTTTAGGGGTCTAAGGAATGGTTTTGGTAGATATCCTACTAAATTCCACTTTAACGAAGGTACTAAAATAACTGATTTGTTAACTACTTGGTTAGCTAAAAAAGGTATTAAATTTAGCACTTCTGCCCCCTATATCTATAAGCAGAACGGCTTAGTAGAACGATTAGTTAGAGTGATACTAGACTGTATAAGGTGTACTATTCTTAGTAGCGCTCTACCCTAGTATTTGTAGTGCTTTATACTAGAGGCCATAGTGGAATTAGTTCATAGTACAGCTATAACTAATAAGGAAACCATTCCTTTCCAGGCGTTATTTAACAAGCTAGAGCCTTGTTTTCCATATATACCTAACCTAGAGCGCTATAGGGCTATAGGCGCTAGAGGAAAGGCTCTAATACCTCTAGAAAAACAGTTTAAATCATTAAAATTTACCTCTAGAACGGAAGAGTGTAAATTACTAGCGGTATTAGGTTCTAAGACCTACTTAGTATATATACCGTCTAGAAAGGCAGTACTTAAAACCTCTACTGTTAAGTTTATAGAGGATAATATAGTACTAAGTCAGCCTACTAATAATACAGCTTTAGAGGGGGAATTAGTAGACCTAGACCTAGATTTAGAGGGGGCTGTTAGCCCGGACCCTTCTAATCTTAATACTAAAAAGTCTATTAGTATAGAAATAGGCCCTAGTAAGCTAGAACCCTACGAATCTTCTTCCGATAGTAAATTAGATAAACCCTTACTGGATAGGCCTATAAATCCGGTTATAGTAGAGTCTTTTAGGCCTACTATATCTATTAGAAAGCCTGAATTACCAGAGGTATTTCCCTAAACTATAGAGCCTTTTTTTACACTCAAGCCTTTAGAAGCTATAGCGCCTAATCAGCCTATAACGAACGAACCTCTTAATAATAGTAATCTTATTTCAAAGGGGGATAAAATACAGCTCGATTACTATAAGCTTTTAGCTAAGACTAGTAGCTATATACTGTCTTTTGTTTATAAGGCTCGAAAAAGGGTAATATCTAAGGATAGTACGCCTACTACTTATAAGCAAGTCTTAAAACTACCTAGAGATGAGCGTAGTAAGTGGTTAGAGGCTATTACCAAGGAATTTATCCAGTTATTAGAGCTAGGGGTTTTTAAATTCCTACCTAGGAGTCTATCACCTTCTAACTGTAAGCTTATTACCTGTCGAAACGTTCTTAAGGTTAAAAAGGACACTAAAAACAGGCCTATTAAGTATAAATCTCGGTTAGTAGCTAGGGGCTTTATACAAGTAGAAGGCCTAGATTACACTGTAATCTACACCTCTACTAGTATACTACCTACTTAGCGTATACTTCTAGCTATAGGTGCTGTTCTAGACTGGGAAATAGAACAAGCTGACTTTATAGGGGCATTTCTTAATAGCGCTCTTAGAGAAGAAATATATATGGAAATCCCTAAAGGACTATTAGACCTAGCGGCTTCTAATAAGGCTATTTATAAGCTTTTACTGAAATACAGCTATGGTCCTTCTACTCCTAATATTATTAAACTATCCAAAGCGTTATACAGTCTTAAATGAAGCCCTAGAGAGTAGCAAGATAAGCTTAAAATCTTACTTCAGAGCCTAGGCTATCTCTATCTTATTTCAGATCTAGGGTTCTTCTATAGTACTAAAACCTGCCACTTTATCCTTACCTATATAGATAACTGTCTATTTATAGGGCCTGGTATACGCTATATAACTAATTTAAAGAAACGGCTTAAAAAGGTCTATACTATAGAAGACTTAGGGCCTACCGCCTATTTCCTAGACGTACAAATTATAAGGGATAGACCTAATAGGCGCCTGTAGCTTAACCAGTTATAGTATATAGAAAAGGCGGTTAGCCGCTTAAACTTAGCCGATTCTAAGCATATATCTATTCCCTTATAGCCGGGGCTAGTAAGTCAACTTTAACTAGAGGAAGATATTGCTAGCCACCTCTGTAATTCTACGGAAATTAAGCTCTATCAAAGCCTAGTAGGAACAGCTATGTATATAATGCTCCTTATAAGGGTAGATATTAGCTTTACCGTAAAGTGGCTCTCTAGGTCTTTAAATAAACCTACAAAATTACACTTAAACGCTGCTAAAAATCTTTTTAAGTATCTTAACAGTACTAAAGACTATAGCATCTGTTTTAGCTATAACGGAAATACAGTAGCTAATTTAGGGCCTAAGCTTAGTAATAGTAGTAATACAACTACTAAGCTTAGTAGAGACTTTCACTCTAAGGAAGGGCCTAGGCCCCTAACTACTACCTCTACTAATATAGTAGATTCTAGAAATGGTAAGGGTAGTAGCCGGACTTCTATAATTAGTAGTAGTCTAGTCCCTATAGGCTTTAGTGATTCTGATTTTACAGGGGATAAGGCTACTAGTAAATCCACCTATAGCTATTTATATAAGTTAGCTGGTAGGCCTATTAGCTGGAAAACGAAAAGAGCTACTACTATTGCTCTCTCTACCCTAGAAGCTGAAACTAATGGACTTATAGAGGCTATGCGCGAAGTACAGTGGATTATAGGGCTATTTTCTGAAATTTACAGACCTATAGACCACCCTATTACCCTCTATAAAGATAATCAGGACTCTATTACGGTAGCTAATAACCCTGCTCTACACGCTAGAACTAAGCATACCCTGCTGAAATTCCGGTACATTAGAGAGCAGGTTAAGGCTAAAATAGTCACTAATATATATCTTAATACTAAGTGTATGCCGGCTAACGGACTTACTAAAGCCCTACCAGTTAGTAGCTTTTAGTCTTTTATTAGGCTTTTAGGCCTACAACCTAAGGGAGCTTTTTACTAAGCTACCCTCTACCCCTATATATATATCTTCTATACTATATATATAGAAGGCCTGGCTTAGCCTGATTAGCTTATAAGACCAGTTGATAGTACCGGCTACTTTACAGCCCTCTGGAATCACCTTATTCCTCTATATAGCCTTAAAAGGCTTATAAGGTCCTAGTCACTGTAGTAAAGTTCTATAGGCGCCCTTGTACTAGCACTAGCTCCCTGCGGCGTTAGGGAGGCCTAGATTACTCTAGCTACGTCTAGAAGTACTCTAGTATATAGTATAGCTATATTTGGGAAATGTAGGCTCTGGCTATTACTAGTAGTATTTTTTCCTTGAGAGAGGGATTCTCTATTGAAACAGAGCAGCAGACCTATGAGAAAGTAGGAGCAGCTGTCTGAAGGTGGTAGGCAGCTGTATATCGAACAGCTGTTTAGACAAGAGGATAAGAGGTATGTGTATAACAAGGCTATAGTCTCTCTGATTAGGGGAGACTGAGGTGGACAGGTGTAATGGAACCAAGTAAATAGGCCAAAGTAGCCTAGAGGCTAAAAGGTAGATGGAATATCTAAATGGGTGAAATATGACTGTATAACTGTAATAAAATAGGATGATTGATGATTATCTCTCTTTAAATATAGGAAGGAAAGCTAGCTTCTTATACTATTGTCCTTCTTATACTGCCAATTCGCAATCTTGTTGTTAGCCTAGAATAAGATAAGGGGCGGAAAAGAAAGACCAGTCTTATCTACCTACTTTACTATATAATAGAAGAGAAAGTAGATACAGGTCTCCTCTAAATAGAGGGAGAAGAAGAAGAAAAACAAGTAGTAGGCTGGTTATACACTAGCTATGCCGATCTATACCTCCCTATAGCTCCTGTGAAAGGCGGAAGGCAGTAGGAGATATAAACCCCTAAAATAAACACCGGACAATATTAACAATATAGGGCACCTCTGTCCAGAGTAAGGATAATTAGGAAATATAGATCATATATATATAACAAGGTATACTAAGATCGTACTAGGTTTATATAGGATTAAGGTTAAGAGAGCCAACTATGGCTATTAATACTCTAAGCAAGAAAAGCAAGAAAAAGAAGATACCAAACCATAAACCTACTGAACTAACCTATCTATTATCACCTAATTATAGCTAATTAGTCCGTCTTAGCCTAACCTCTATAGCCTTAGGGGTATAGTAGTAATAATTCTAGCGTAGTAACATTTATCCCTATATAAAGCTCTCTACTAGCCTTATCTGTCTTATTATCCTCCCTATACTATAGAGCAGGCGTATTATCTAGCTTAAGATTCTTTATAAGCGTTGATTGAATAACCTTCCTAGTAAGTAAAAGTGCAGCAGGCTAAGGAGTAACATTCCGCCTAGTATACCGCAATTGCAGCGTAGCAACGCTCTTCTTGGTTAACTTAGGCTACTTAGACGTAGCAGGCTATATAGCAGCCTTCTTAATAGACTTTGGCTTCTCTGGCGTAATAGGGCAGGGAAGATCCTTTTTAACAGACCTTTACTTGCTAGGAGTAGAGGGACATAGAACAGTCTTCTAAATAGATACTATCTGCTTAGGGATCGCTTTGTATATAGGCGTCTGCTGCTATAACGTAGGAGTAGTTTGCTGTAGTGCTAGTACCTTTAGTAAAGAAGGGCTTTAACGAGATTGTTAGATAGGCAGTTCGGCTATCTATACTACTAAATTTCTAGGAATTGACTTAAGTAAACCTAAGAAAGTACTTCTTATTCTCTGAATATATATAGGGGTATTATTATCTATCATTATATCTGCTAGAGCTAGGGTACTAAATGCTAGGGTAGTGAAACTATAAGTCTGGATAATCTGTAATATACTTATAGGTAAAAGCTCGTTAATAGAGACCTAACTGCTAATAGGGTATAGATTTAGCGCCCTAGATCCTAGCCTTACTCTAAATACTTTGGCGATCCCTAATATCTAAGTATGCTGAAAGTAAGCTAAAATCGATCCCTACTTCTATATTACGTCTTGGCCGAACTAGGGCTCTATTTTCCACTATAGAATAGGCGTTAAATCGTTCTTATCCTTAATAACCTAGTTATAGAAGAAGGATTAGACTACCTTAGTAATAGCATGCCTAGAGGAAAAGTCGTCCTTGATATTAAAGTAGAATTTCGACCGGCGAATATACATTAGGTTAAAGATGCTAGCTCTAGACATAAGTAGGTAGGGGATAATTATATCTACCTATATTATTATTATTTCGTTATCTATATTGTTAGCTTTATTAGGAAGGCCTGAGTCCTAAACCTTATAGATCTGCTTAAGCTGATTATAGATAGTAAGAACCTAATAGTTCCTGCGGATATATATAACTATAAGCTAGAAGTACTTCCTAAGGGCCTTATAGCGGACGTTCCCCTTAGTAGGATAGAGGACCAGGCTTGTTAGGTAGTTATCCTTTTTATCGAGAGTTAGAGCTATTAAGTATAGTATAATAAAAACGTATCTCTTAAACGTATATAGGGTCTATCTAAGTATACCGTTAATATAGTTATTGGTTATCTAGGCTCGTTCTAGCTATATCCTATATATATTATACAAGATGGCTAAAACTAATCGGAGATCTCGACCTAGGACCTTCTCTCCTATAATTATAGCAACTTAACCAGCTATTTTAGGGAAGCAACGGTTAAAATCCTTCTTATTAACAGTTATCTTGTTAAAGAAGTCCGGCTGGCTATCCCTTATTACATGCTACTCTAGGTAAAAAGTAATCTTACCTACCGGCTTAAAGTAGTTACTACTAAGTAGAGTATAGTAGTTAGTAACGTTATTAATATCTTTAACAGTACTATACTTATCAGTCTCCTTTCTAAGTACTCTAAAATCTTTAAAAGTCAAATAGGAGTATATATAGCCAGGCCTGTTAAAACACTTTATCAAGGACTTAACCAGATTAGATATAGGTAGCTTGGTTTAAGGGATATTACCTAAAGAAATCGAAATTACATTATCCTTGCTTTTTATAGATAAGTACTTAAACTTGCTTAAGGTACCCTATGACTTTTACAGGGAAGACTAAGGTTTATATAGTATTAATTGCAGCTTATATAGAGAGAACTATACCTTATATAGCAAAGAGCGAAGCTTATAAGGCAATAACTATAGTCTTTACAGCATTAATAGGAGAATTATTAGGGCGCTTGCTAGTATAAGCTCGTCCTTATCCTTACTATATACTAGTCTACTAACTATATAGTAATACTGCTTCTCTTAGAGAACTTCCTTCAAATCCAAGTTTGTTTAGGGCAGAGCCTACTTGCTAGATCCCTTCTTTAGAGGTATCTTAAACTTGTATAATTGTAGAAAGAAGGTAGAAACAATAAGCAAGATCGCTTAGAGGAAGTTAGGGTTAGGGCTAGAATTTTTCTGCTGAAAGTACTAAGAAAAAGATCTTAGAAAAGGTAAAGGTCTAAGAAGGTTGTACTAGAGAAGTTAGGGAGAGAAAAATCTAAAGGGTAGGGGGGTAGGTCCTAATATAGGGCAAGTCCTTTCAGGGGAGGAAGGCGCGTGAAAATTCTTTCCTACTATTAAGCAAGCTATTTGCTCCTTTATCGGCACTTAGGGCTTCCATCCGATTCTTTTTATTGGTAAACAGCCCCTGAAAGTCGGTATAGTGTGATTAGGTTTGCTTAGTTTTTATTAACCTCTTCTAATTAGAATTAGGACTAGCGTAGGTAGCTCTCTTAGGTATAAAGACCTGCCTTTCTTCTTCTCTTTCTCCTATAAAAACTTTTCTAACCTTAATAAACCAACTCCATTCTCTTTTAAGACTTAACCTTCTAACTTAATCTTATCTATATAGGGATATCTTCTAACGCTCTTATTAAGAAAGCTCCTATAAGCTAAGTAGTACGTCCGATTTGTCTTAAGGTATTCTAGGTACCTGAAACTTAGGTAACCACTTTCCCTACTAATCCTAGAAGATTCTATATCTTCTTAAAGCAGGTAATTTAGAAGGTAGTTAATAATACAAAGTTCTATAACTTTGTTAATCGTATATAGTACCTACTGCTAAACCTAGCTATAATCGGACATAGTATGTTTTAGATCTAGGTTTTTAAAGAGGAACCGGCTAATACTTATCAATAGTATATATCTCTAGGTCTAGAACCTAGTCTACTTGACTATCTATCTCCGACTTAGCTAGTAGAAAGCAGTTAAGATCCTACTATTGTTAGTTTCAACTACTCTTTCTCTATAGTCGGACGTCGATCTCCTATTACTATCAAGCATTTTAGGTTAGACTTCCTAGGCAAGTATATCTAAGAAATTTGCAGTAACTGACTATACTAAGTCTAAGGTCTTTTTATCTAAGAGTTCGGAGATTAGTATATTTACGCTTATATCTAGACGTCTAATTAAAGCTAATATAGTAGGTAGTAATATAGTAAACTATAAGGAATATAACAAAACCTAATTTCGGTTAAGTTTGCCTAACTAGTATAATACTAGTAGTCCTTGTCCAAATGTAGCTTGGCTATTTATCTACTGTGTCTTGGTTCTAGAAGTCGATTATAGTGCTTGTAGGAACTGCGTATTCTAGGATAAGAAGTGCTTGTAGGTATATATCAACTCTTCCTACAACAAATAGCCGCTTTAGGCGTCTAAACAGGCCAAGAAGACGATAGCTCTACGCTGGTTCGATCTAGGTAACTTTCACGCTAAAGATATAATTATTAACCAATAGGATAAGAAAACCGTTTAAAAGGTATAGCAATTACAGGTTGAGCAGAAGTCGGTCAATCTAGTAGTTAATATATACTATACTAAGTAATTAAAAGGGCAAGCCAGGTAATAGTCTAGAAAGTAGGTTAGAGGTAGGTATTAAGGGTTATTAGGGTAGTTGGTTAGCTAAGTAATAGGATCTATCAACGCTAAATATGCTCCTTCCTTTAACCAGATATATAAGCTATAAATAGAGCTTCTACTTCTTAAGAAGAAAAGAGCCGAAACAAAACGAAATAAAACAGCATAAAACAAAATCTTAGACCTATAACCAGGTAAAGCAGACAACATAAACACTTAAATCGAGAGAACACTATATAGCATAGCATATACCCCCCCCTTTACCAGCATATACATACTTATATAGCAAAGAGCCAGGGAAAAAGAAAAGAACAAACCACTCTTATAAACAGGGGAAAAGGCATAAGAAAAAGGTAAGTATATAAAAGAACTTATACTACCTCCCCTTCGATAAAAACCTAGCCCGAGTTAAATAGGCTAAAAACTTAGTGTAAATTAAGTTGCCTAGGAAGTACCTTTAAGAGCTGCTCTTCTTCCCTATATCAATGGTCCTCTTCCTCTAACCAGATTACCAAGCCTATTAGGATCCTTAATACCTAGCCCGATAATATCGTCCTTACTAAACCGTTCTAGCTAGAAATCGTCCCCTAGTTATAGTCTATTTGGATTATAAACAAATATACTATCTAATCAGAAGAACTTCTTTACTATAGTTAGCAGGAAAGTCCGCTTAAGCTCGATCCTATCTAAGGTCTCTAGCTAGTAAGCCTTCTTAGGACTCTTCTATAAAACTCGAAAAGGGCCTTTCTACTAGAAGGATAGCTTATACCAATAACTTATATCAATCTGCCTAACCTTGTTATAAATAAGGACTAAATTACTCGGGTGGATTTCCAACTAATCTAGGCGTAACTTCCTAGATAACGTGCGATTTCTCGCTTTAGCAGTACTTTTATAGGCCTTAGATACCTTGTTCTACAGCTCTATCCAGATAAGCTCTATATCTAAAATAGACTAAACTTACTTTGTAAATAGATCTAAAGCAGCCTTTGTATCGGCCAGCTTTCTAGGTTGATAAACCCTAGCCTAGACTTGCTCCTATCTAATTAGACGCTAGGAAGGGATATTAAGCTTAATTTCAGTAACTAGGTCTTAACTAAAAAGTATAAAGTAAGGTAAGATACTAAGAGAGGAACAAATCAAGGTATAGTTAACCTAGAGAACAAAGTATAGGGACTTCTTTCAATCTATCCTTATTATCTCTACAATTATAGCAAATATAGTTGCAATTAGCAGATAACCTGCCTTGTTAATACTATTAGCTCTTAAGTTATAGGATAAGCTAGTAATTCGCTTAACTCTAATGGTTTTTAGGGATACTTCAACTATACCCTTAAACTCAGAACCGCTATTAACAACTGCAATCAGGGGAAAACTGTGTTTTAAAAACATATACTAAAGTATAAAAGTCCAAACTAAAGCCGAATTGACTTTGCCAAGGATAGCGGCCTCTATATAGCTAGTAAGGTTATCTCTTACCTCAATTATAGTATTATACTTACCCTTGAAAAATTAGATATCGAAGTGGACCTTAAGAAACAGGGTCGAAGAAGGTATAGTAAACTAGGCTTCTTCCTTATACTAGGATAGGCGAATCTTCTAACAAACCTTATAGTAATAGTACTAGTTAATAAGATCTAAGTAGATTATCGGCTACTAGTATAGTCGGGCGATCTAGTAGTAAGAAGTGTCCTTCCTATAGTGTCCTATCTTGTTATAGCAAGTTAACTAGATACGCTATTGTTTCTTACTATCTGTAATTATAAGGTAGGGGCAATCACCCTTATAAGTAGGGCATAGAAACAGCATCCTATTATAGACTAAAAACTTAAAGGCTTAATGCTTAAAGTTAATCCTATTGCTATAGCAAACTAGATAATTAGGTATTCGAAGTGTAATTAGATAGGTAGTATACTCCTAGTATTCTTTAGGCTAATTGTCCTTAAGCGTATCCTTCTTAAGAGTTAAGGTGAAAATCCAAGTGTTAATAAAGTTATCTATATCTTCCTTATAGGCCTTCTCCTTAATATCGGCTTAAGTTAAGGGTCGTCTGCTTAGGGCATCTACAGTAGTGTTTTTAGATCCTAGAATATGCCGAATCTTAAAATCAAAAAGTTAAATCTAGGCTATTCAGCGTATTATAAGGGCGCTAGGTATATTACTAGCCGAGCTGTTTATCTAGTAGACTAAGACTTAAGCGTCTATCTTGATTACAAACCTTATGCTATAAAGGTACTGCCAAAACTGCTTTAAACTGTAAAGAAGACCCTAGAGCTTGCGCTTAGTCGTATTATAGCACTGCTTAGCTAGAGACTAGATACTAGACTTAAATCGATAAGGGTGCCGTTTACTGTCTAGGCCCTCTTATTCTAGGACTGCTCTCTATCTGTCTAAAGAGGCATCGACTATAAGGTAGATTTTACTATAGTGGTTATCTCTATAGGTAAGTAGTACAAGATAGAGTGCGGAGGTAATAAGGAAACCAAGATAAGTAAAGGTATGCTAGTAATTCGGCGTCTATACCTATATTACGTTCTTCTTTGCTAGATTAAAGAGCAGGTAGGCAATATAGCCGAAATAGGGGACCTAAATATAGTAGAAACCAGCGATACTAAGAAAAGAGCGGACTTTAGAAAGAGACTTTAGGGTTAACTATTTACGAATCTTCTAGATCTTAGCGTCGTTATGTAAGCGGCTATCTAGCGTATACTTATAGCTAACAATAACAGCCTCTAAGACTAGGAACTAGGACTTAACTATAGCGATATAGGCTCTTACTAGCTTAGCGTTAAGCAAGACTTAGTTATAGTTCTAGACCTGTTCTGCTATAAATCGTCGAATTCCAGGTATAATTAGGGCATTATTGTATCGAGTCTTTAGTCCTTTTATGCTAATATTATCTAGGAAAGCTTGGCAAATCTAGGGCATTAAGTTATAGAAGATCCTATATATCGTATATATGAACTAGGCAACTGAATTTATACTGCCTTATAGAAGTGTAGTTAGGCATAGTAGACCGATTAGACTGGCAAACGTCGTAAGATCCCGACTCTTCCTGTCTAGTATAATATTATCGTAACTGGAAAACAGATCAAGTATAGATATAATTATATAGCTAGAAAAGTCCTCTAAGAATTCCTCTATATTTAGTAGGATAAAGGTATCCTAAATAGTAATAGTATTATATTGCTAAGCATTGTTGATTAGGTAGTACTTACTATTCTTCTTCTAAATAAGGAACTAGTTGTTTTAGTAGGCTCTATAGGCGTCTTCTAGGATCCCTTTAGCCTTCCGCTTCTTTAGGATGTCTATATATACTGGAATTATCGCCTTCTCTATAGGCATATGTTTGGCTTACTAGGCAGAGTAAGGGATAGTCTTAATATACTAAGGTAGAATAATTGACAGATCGATACGGCTAAGGTCCTTAAATTCCTATATAAGGGCTTGTTCTCTATTAAAGAGTATATAGGCGAATAAGTCGAGTTCGTCCTTAGAGAGCTAGAGAGCTAGGTCTATGTTATCCTTTAAGCCCTTTAACCGATTAGGCGTAAGTTAAGAACCATAAGGTAAATCCGAAAATCGTAGAAAAACCTATTAATTGTACTTATACCTAGGGGTTGCCTTTTCTATAGCTAGCAACAACTTAGCAGGCTTCTAGTCGACGATTCCCTCTAATACCGACCTATTAGATAGAACATTGTCAATAGGGTAAACCTTCTTTCTAGCAGGCTTATATAAAGTAAAAGATTAAAGGATAGAGGGTTTTTCGGACTAAATAGAGGAAGGAGATAGACTAGAAGCTATCCCTAAAGGAAAGAAAGAATTAGAAGAAACCATTCTTATATAAGGAAAACTCAAAATACCAACAACCCGCTCTAAACCCCTTCTACCTAAACGCTAAACGCTAGACTCCTGCTTAAAGGAAGTATATAAAATATTAGCAATAGTTTTATCGTTAAGCTAATCTCCTAGGACCTTATTATTATCTTCTAAAATAAGTACCTAGTTAGGGACTTTATTAGCCTTATTTACCTATCCCTATAAAGTAAATAGGCTATCCTAGTAGCTAGTAGACAGGGATTTAACAACGTCCCCCCCCTATATAGAGGAATCCTGTTTAATAGCGTAAAGGGCTCCGGCGACATCCAAAAAGGCAAGGCAAGTAATAAATTCCTAGTCTTAGAAAGTTATCTGTACTATATTAGGACTACTAAGACTATAAATCACCTTATAGTCCTTCTAGAAAGGCATCCCTAATAGGATATCATAAGCCTTATTAGACCTGTTATTAGAAGAGACGTAGCAATAGACTAGGGCCCTATAACCTTAGACATAGAGAGGTACTAGGACCTCCCCTTAAAGAGATTGCAAATTGCCCTATAAGCTATAGGACTATATCTCGGTTTTTATGATTATAAGGTTAAGGTAGTTTACAACTTTAAGGGAGATAAGGCTACACTCCGATCCGCTATCTAGAAGTACATATAGCTATAGGCTACTATCGAAAAGGGCTGTTAGAAAAATCCAGGGTAAAGAATAGAACTTAGTTACTTCCTGAATAAGGGAAGCTCTGTTAGCCTACGTTATTAGATTACTATTAACAATACTACTAGAAACCGCATTTTTCGCTATAACGACAGAGTCGATACTTAAGGCGCTGAAGTCTTGTAGCAACCTAATCGTATAATAGCTATCCCTTATATTTAGGAACTAGGCTATCTAAGACTCTCCTATAGGCTTAACTAGAGAAACAACATTTATCTTTACCGTCTCTTATTACTTAGATAGGTAACCTTATAGACGTCTAAACGGAGCTAGGCTAGCCTAACCTAACACTAGAGCTAATATAGAAGCAGAGAGAGTATTATCTAAGCTAGAGCTATTTAGTATAGCTATTTCCTTAACAATTCTAATACCTTTAAAGACCTGCTTATATATAATCTTAGAAAGCAGGCTCTAGTCTTCTATTAAGTTAAGGGCCTTCTTGTTCGAAAGACTATATTTTCTGTCGAGCATTTTCTAGAGTATTTCTTGGCGAATGTCAGTAGCTTTAATTTCATAAGAAGGTTCTTCTCTTATCTATATAGATAGGCCGCTAGCAATAGGGGTCTCTACCTAATCAGATAGAGAAGTATAGGAGGGACCTGCCCTTAGTAGCTTATTGTTATTGCTTTCCAGTTATAGCTACTTCCGACTTTAAAAAGCCGTACTTAAAGCTTTGGCTATAGCCAGCCGCGTTACCTTATCACCAAACACGTTATTCGCTTTTGCAATTATATTCTATAATATAAGCAAAATATCAATAGTACTATTACTATAAAAACTACTATAAAGCTTAGAGCCTGTCCAAGCAGAGAGTAAATCCTATAAGAAGCAAGCTATATCCTTTAGAGGCTTTGAAAAGAAAACGTCCAGCTCCTAGTACTAAACCGTATTAAGAAAATCCGAAACCTAACTAGGGACCTCTATCGTTCGAGCTATAGATTCAGCTTCCTTATTATTAACCTCCCCTTTAAATAGACCTTAAAAGCTTAGATCTAGATCTAAGACCTCTATAAGGTTAACTACCTATAATAGGAAAGATATAATACTAGGTGCTAGGGGTAGTAAGTAATAGACTCTGGTTTATACTATTAGGGCTATAAATATGTTCTCCTCTTATATAGAAGAGCTATAAGTAGGAGAGGACAAAGAAAACGTAATAGGCCTAATACTATAAGAAGTAATATCAAGAAGCCGGCTTTTCCTCCCTTCTTCCGTTAGAAGAAAACGCATCTTAACTCGCTCTTCCTCTAGCTAGGCATAAGTATAGCTCGGTATAGAGAGAGAGTTGAAAAAGGGTTTAAAAGCCTTGTTATACTTAGTCTTATAATCACGCTTCTATTAGAGATAAGCAGGGCAGAACTTAGTATTATATACCTTATAAAGTGCTTAAACAAGGTAGAAAAGGGCGCCTTTCTTATAGGCCTTTATCACTAGGACTAGGTTAATCCGGTATAGGTCGTAAGGTAGGTCCTCTCTACGGATTTTCTAACTAAGGTAAGCATTTGCCCTAAATATATACCTAAGCCCAAGTTTATTATTAGCCTTTATCAGATTATACAAGCTGATATAGTGCTATTAACTATACTAGTAGCAATAGATCCCTTTAAGAGCCTTATGCCTTTAATCGGTATTAGAGCGAAAAGGCCTACTAGCGTAACTGTTGACTTTACCCGGCTTTATATTCTAAAGCAAAGTATACGCCGTAAGTAGAGGAAGATCGACTTGTTTATCTGGACAGGGGTAGTAGTATTAGGGTTTATAATACCCTTTCCGTTTAGCTATATCTTGTTCCTCTTTTAGATATACTACCTAATTAACGTTAGTTGCAAAGCTTAGTAAGTCGTTTAGCTTATCTTTTAGGCATATAACCGATTTTACCATAGGGTCTATCTTGTTTAGCGAGATTCTAAGCAAGGCTATCTAATTATATAGGTCTTAAATAGCTTTTTTAGTCACCTTATTACCTTGCTTCTGCAAAAGGTTAGTAATATAAAGCTTTATTACTGTCTTCTAGATATTAGTAAGTTGATCAAACTATATTTCCTTAACTATTAGCAGCTTTAGGATGATCTTAACCGATTCCTAGCTAGTACTCCCTTAATTAGAGAATAAGACCTGGTTCTTACTTGCTTAAGCGGACTTAATCGACTTAGGTAAGAAGTTTTAAGAAGAGATAGAAGAAAAAGGCTTTTTGACTTTAGCTAAAAGGAGATTAGTCTCTCTACTATTATTATTGCTTTTATCTAAATAGATATCTTAGCTTAGTAGTTCGATCTAAGTTAGTACTCCTTAGTAGATAAATCCTTTAAACAAAACTGCTAATACTAAGGATTAGAAGTTATTCTAGGTAGCTTTATATAAGTCCTATATAAGTATAGCGACATCAAACATACGAAAACGGGTTTTTGGTCAAAACCACACTAAATCGCGTGCAACCACATCCATTCGAACCGTCCGATCGAGGACATAACGCCCGCCAATTTTCGCTGTAGCGCTGTCGGTTGCGCGACAGCCCTAGGCGTGCGAAAATGCAGAAAATAGCGAGCCTAGCTGCCCTCTTACAACTGCAATTTCCTTGCGTATAGGCTACTAACGCGGCTCTACGCCCTGGCAACCCTGCCCTACCTACGGCCAACGACAATAATAACAACCCTCTGAGCCAGCCCCTAAGTACGGACTAACCCCTAAGCACAGACTACCTAAACAACGATATAGAGATGGAAAACCGCTAAACTACTACCTCTACTACTGCTAAAGAGACCGCTATAGGCGCTATAACTATAGTACCTATAGTACCTAGCTCTAGCGCCCCCCCTACTATCAATGCCCCTGCGATTAGCGCCCCCCTCTTAACCAACGTCTTTGCCCTTTTTCTTAGAGGCCTAAACAGCAGCCGGTACGCCCTAGCCCTGACCCCCTCCAGCTAGAAAACCTCGAAAAAACCAGGGAAAAAATCGGAGAAAAATACAGGGAAAGAAGAAAACAATAATAGTACTGCCAAGGCCAACCACATTACCCTAGCAACTAAGAAAACCGCCTAGGCTGCCCTTAGCCCCCCTAAGCTTGCCCTAACACTCTCTAGCCTCCTAGACCGGATAATCAGCCTAGCTAAGAACAGTACTAACTTCTATAATATAGTGGAAGCGACTACTAAAGCTAGGCAAATCGCCCTTACAGCCCTGCTCTAGGACCCTCCTAAAGCAGCCCTAGCTATAGCAATAGCTCTAATACCCCAAAACCGCCCTACTGCCCTAAGAACACTTAAACTATAGTACTAGCAACACCCTTAGCAGCCTAGCTACTACTAGCAATAACAGCAGTAACAACAGTAACAGCCTAGCCACTCCTAGCCTATAGCCCCTACCTAGGCTAATATAGCTAGTAAGCTAACAGCTAGTAAGGCAACTAGGCCTGGCCTAGAACGCCAGGTACTTATCCAACTAGGCTTAGCCTAACAACAGGTATTAGCTAAATCTGCCCTAGAGGTAGTACAGGCTATCCAACAGGCCTCTGGCCTAGCTGTTTAGGGGGTTCAGACGCTCCCTAGCAGTAACCTCCTACTGGTTATAGAGAACGTAGAGATAAAGAAGAGCCTGGAGAATAACACTACCTGGATTACAAGGGCCTTGAGAGAGAAGGCCTCCCTATATACCACAATCTAGGCGGTAGCGGTTAAAGGCCTTACAGTCTACAACTGGGTTACAGAGGAAGGCCTACTAGAAGAGGCTAAAAAGCAGCACCCTACAGCAGTTAGAGCAAAAGTCTGGTACCCCTAAGGGCCAGAAAGGACTAGGGTTAAGGCACTAATAGCCTTTACCTCCCTAGAGGCAGCCTAGAAGGCCTGTAAGGAGGGGGTCTTCTAAAGCTGCCGAGCCCTAGAAGCAGAGCCCTAGATCGACGAAGCTAAGCCTATCTAATGCCTAAGGTGCTGGAAATAGGGCTATAGGGCTAAGGTATGCCAGAGCAAGGAGAAGATCTGCTATAACTGCAGCGCTAACAGCCATACTACGCTAGAAGCCCCTACCTGCTCTAGGGCACCCCGCTGCTACAACTGCCGCCAAGCTTACTACGCCCGCTTAGAAGCCTGCCCCTGCCTAAAAGAGGCATAGGCACAGGCTAAGAGATATCTACGTTCTAGGCCTAAGGCCTTTAACGTCGACCAACCGCCCTTATACCAGCAGTACTAACAGCAACAGCAATAGCAGCAACAGTAACAATAGCAATAATACCCCCCCTAGCAGGCCTTATTATAAGAGGAGGGAGAGGAAGGCTATACTATAGTCTTAGGGAAGAGACAGAGAGGCCGACTAATAGGCTTAAGAGGGTTAACCCCTAACTAAAGCACGATTACCGCCTGCTTTAGCTACCTAAGCGGCCAAACCCCCCCTTCCTCTACGCCGGCTATAAGCCCTAGAGAGGCTATAGGACCTACTAGAACCCCGGAGCCTATAGGAGCCCCTAGACCCCTAGATGCTAGACCTAGACCGGACCTAGATACTAGACTAGCTAACGCTACTACCATACAACAACTACCGCCTACTATATAGCTAGAGGAGATAGAGATATGAAGATACGCCTCTAGAACGTATAGAGCTTGAAGGAAGTATAGGAAGTACTACTTTCTATAGTAAAAGAAGAAATACTCGCTATATAAGAGCCCTGGATTAACAGGTAGGCACAGCACTCTACCTACTGCCCTAGATCGGCCCCCTACCATCTGGTTTTTACCCCTAACGGACGGGCCTTACTTTATATCTACAAATCACTCCTACTAGTAATATAGACTTATAGCTCTGGCTTAGACTAGGCTAGGGCTACTATACAGACTAAGAACGGCCCTTTTATAGTCTAGTCCCTGTATAACGACCCCTAACCCCAGACTAGCCTAACCCCCCTTATAGAGGAAATAAGGGGGAAGATTAACGCCTACCTAGGCCTTCACCTTCTAGCCAGGGACTTTAACCTTTATCACCCCCTATAGGACTAACACAACTGCTATAGCCCTAGGTCAGAAGACCTACTGCTATTAACAGCAGAGTAGGGACTTACCCTTCATACCCCCTACAGCGCTATAACTAGGGCGCTATAGAGAAGCCAAGTAGGTAGGGCCTTAACTATCGACCACTTCTAGCTTAGTAGCAGCCTTACCTGCTCCTATACTGGCTCGGATATACACTTACGCTTAGACTACTACCCCTAGGTACTGGATATCGACCTAGAAAACACAGAAGCCCTACCGCTGCCCCCCCGATTCCAGTAGAAGAAGATGGATAAAAAGAAGGTAGTAAGAGAGGCTAGCTCTCTAATATACAATATAGGGGGCTATAGATATCTTTTATACCTCTCTAACCTAGCTAAGCTCTAGAAGGCCTATAGGCGACTATTAAAGGAACTCTAGTGTATTGCTAGGGCTATAACCTCTAAAGAAGCCCTGGTAACTACTAGAAGGAAGAATGCCTCCTAGTAGAACAACAAAGTCTACCAGGTAGTCCAGGAGAGAAAAAGAGCAGAAAGATAGCTCCAACACTCCCCTAGCAACCAGGCCCTCCTTACCACCTATAAGTTAGCCTAGAAAGAGCAAATAAAGGCTATAAAAGAAAGCAAGAGGAAGACCTGGAGGGCTCTTCTACAAGAGGCTAGAGACAAGCTAGAGAAGCTCTAGCAACTAGAAAGATAGGCTAGGCTATAAAGCACTACTGCCCTACCCCCTTCTAAGCTACTAACCCTTAGACAAGCCAGTACCTTCTAAGAGAAGGTAGAGGCCCTTTTAGCATGCTTCTTCCCCCTCTCTCCCTAGGAGGATAGCCTAGAGGAACCCCTAATAGGCCCTAGGCTACTAGTTAGCTAGACGGTTAGGCCGGACGATATAAAAGAGGCTATTAAAACAACAAAACCCTAGAAAGTACCAGGACCTAACGGACTCCCTATAGGCTTTCTAAAGGCCTGTAGTAACCCCTTATACAAGGCCCTTGCTATACTAGCCTCGAAATCCTTCCTCTATGGCTTCTATCTATAGGAATATAAGGAAGTAGTTACTATCGTCCTTCCTAAGCCAGGAAAACAGCCGGATACCTATAACACCCCTAGAGGCTACTGACCTATAGCCCTGCTTAACTGCATTAGCAAGGTCCTAGAAAAAGTTATAGAGACTAAGATAAGGGATATGGCCGAAGCTTTTAAGCTAATTCCAGCGACGTAACAGGGCTACTGCCGCTATAAGTCCACCGAATCGGCTATACACCTCCTTATAGCTTAGGTCCAGGAGGTATGGAAATATAAAGCCGGGGCCTCCCTCCTACAGCTAGACCTATCAGGGTATTTCGACAGCATCCCTTACAACAGACTCCTAGCTATACTAGACTGGTTAGGGCTACCTATCTGGCTACTATCCTGGCTAAAGGAATTCCTCTCCTCTAGGACTACCAGCCTCTTATTTGACGGCTAAAAGAGCCGGCAAATCCCGGTACTAACAGGAGTACCCTAAGGCTTACCACTTTTACCAATCCTCTTAGTCCTATACCTACGTCCTCTATACGAAAGACTAGAGAGAAAATACCCTGCTATCTCTACTATAGGCTATATAGACGATACCAATCTACTAGCCTTTAGTAGAGAAGCTACAATAACGGTTAGGCAGCTAGAGGAAGCCTAGAGAGAGTGCCTAGACTGGGTAACAACCGCCGGGGTTACCTTCTCAGCAGTAAAGAGCGAGCTTATATACTTCCCCCTTGGAAGAAGGCCCTGGACCAACCCTATTAACCTAGGACTAACAGAGGACTCCCCCCTATAACTAGCTATAGAGGCCCGTTTTCTAGGGGTTTAGCTAGACCCTAAGCTTACCTAGAAGGCCCACGCTAACACCCTACGGCAGAAGCTAAAAATACAGTCCCTCGCTATTACTAGGCTAGCTAGAAAGATCTAGGGACCTGGAATCGAAAAGGCTAGGCTCCTATATATAGTAGTAATAAGGCCGGTCCTAGCCTACATAGCCTTGGCCTGGCATACCCCTATACCTATAACACCGAATAAGCCACGGGGTATAACTAGAGGCCTACTAGCAGCCGAAAACGAGGCCCTAAGGAGAGTCACAGGGGCCTATAAGAGAACACCGATCCGAAGCCTCTACCATAAGGCCAACGTCCCCCCCCTTAACCTCTACCTTAACGCCCTCTCCTACTCTAGCTAGGCTAGAATAAACAGGGCTATAGGGGAAGAGGTAGCTAAGCAGAAGGAAGCCCTACGCCTTGCCCTTGGAAGTAGGACCCCTAGGACCAGCCTCCCCCTAGGTAGGCGTACAAAGCAAGAAAGGAAAAAGGAAGTAACAGCCCAGTGGCACTACCAACAACTAAGGAAGGCTATTAATGAGAAACCCCTTTATACCGCCTGGAAGGATCGCTATTTACAGGAGGCCAGGGCCTCTGGCTACGACCCCTATACAGAGAGCCTCTTAGAGAAATCAGCCAAGGCTACCTTTTAAGAGGAAAACCTAGCTAAAGCCTTTAAGGAGGCCTTCCGAAGACGCCACTATAACCTCTCTAAGGCCGAAAGCTCGCTACTAATATAGGCCCGTATAGGGAAGATAGGCCTAAGGGGATTCCTATTTACCTATAAGGTACCTAGGGTTGATAACCCCCTCTGCTACTGCTACCTAGCTATAGAGGACATCCGACATATATTCGACGGTTGCCCGGCCTACCCTTCAGCCCCCTTTAAAGAAAGGGAAAGAGGGGATATACATAGCTTCCTCTACAGACTCGAAAAAGGGGGCGGCAGCGCTGTACGCCCCCTAGTTCGCCATATCGCTACTAGACTGCCAGAATACTCAGTTGCTCAGAGGCTAGGAGCGGTCTAGCCTATACCCCTTTAGGCAGTATGTTTTCATACTCCTAAGGGGGCGGTATCTACTCTGGTGAAGATTAGCCTACCCCCTATTACACCCCCTTTTTCCCTATGTACGGTTATAGGTTTTTCACCCGTTGTACGGTTTTCCTATAGCACTAGTTTAGCCCACCTAGATATCCCCTACGGGGATCAGATAGCGTAATAGAATCTATCTATATAAGTATAGCGCCTCTAAGGCGGTATTCTTAAATAAGCATGTATTAGTAATCCTTAGGTAACTTTTCCTAAAAACATTCAGGGGCATCTTTCCGAATAGGGGCTAATTTAGTAGCTAGCATCTAGGTAATTATAGCGTTAAGTTCTTCTATAGCCTGTCTAATCTATATAGCTAAGACGTTTAAGATAGTATACTTATAGAAGCGGTTAAGCTACTTAATAGGGTCCTCTAATGCCTTAGGGTCGAAAGCCTTCTAATACTTAAGCATTATCCTATAAAGTTCTTACTATATTATTACTCCTTTGTTCTTAATTATAAAGGCTACCTTATAACGTTGGTTAGAATCGTACTACCTCTTCTACTAGGTAAACTTCTTAATGTCGGTCGCTATACTATAGTCCTTATAAGCATTGTCAAAAGCTTATAAGTAATCTGTAATATTAGTACTATAGAATTGTCTATTAAGCCCTTTAGACTGAACAGATAGGAAGCTGATATTCTATATAGGATTTAACTAATAAAGAGCGTTGGTCAACATTCTAACTATAGTACCTAACTAGTTCTAGTTACTAGTATTTATTTCTAATATACTACTAGAGAGTAGTAGTAGGAAAGATTCTACTTAAGGAGGAACTAGGGGAAAGAGGTTATAAAAGGAAAAAGGGGGTCTAGCTTCTTAAAGCTAGTTTCCAGTAGAGTTTATCGTCTAATTAGACAAGGCTTATAATCCTGCTACTAAAGGAGTAGAGTTGCCTATAAGTCTGTAAAGTCGACGGATTTCTCTCTTTAAAAGGATATACTCTAGGAAATCCTATTAGATAAGGCTTTTACTAATAAATAACTAAGCAGAGGGTTAATATATAATTATACTAGGTAGTAAAAAGTCGATACTTGGTCTAGCTGAATATACTATAGACTTGAAGTCTCTAAGAGAAGTTAGAAAAGTACTAAGGAGTATGTTAATAGGTAATAGATATAAAGTGCAGTTATTGTTCTCCTAATTAGACGAGCCTTAGTTTTGTTAATATAAGGAGCTACTAGTAGCTTCTATTAATTTGTTAATGGACTTTATCTAGGGGGGAATTCAGAAGGGATTAGATTATAGGATAGAGGAGAGATATAGGGCAAGAGAGGAAGGATATAGTCGACTACTATAGTATAATTATAGTAATATTATACCTACCTTACCTTTATAAAACATCGCTTATACCTAGTTCTTACCTAATATAAACTCCTTTTCCCTCTATTGCAAAATCAAATATATCTAACTCTTTAAAAAGCTTATATTAAATAGATCTGCAGCTTAGTCTATCTTCTTACTATAGACTTGATTAGTCGAGCCTTATACTATATACTCCTACTATATAGGAAGTAAGTAATACTTGTTTTGCCAGTTTAAACATATACTACTAAGATACCTTAGACATACTTAGTTATGTTCCTCCTCTATCTAAAGGACAAAGAAGGTAGTCCTAAAAATATAACTAAAGGCCTAGTACTAGAGCTATTCTAACTTAACTTTCCTATTGCCCCTACCCCTTGTTATATACCCTAGGTATAGTAATCTTATAAATCGTTATTACTATATAGAGGTGCTACTTCTAGGTAGGTACTAAGACGATACCTTTATCTAGATCAAGACTAACCAGCTAATACCGGCTAGTCGACCTAAGAAGCTAGAACGAAAAGGACTCTACAATGTCTATAACCCTAGTATATATAAAGGTGGCAAAGTAATACTAGATGGTAAGCCAAGCCTAATCGTTTATTAACATAGCCTAACCTAAGATAACTCCTCTTGTTTCAACTAAGGGTTTATAATGCTAAAACGAGTTAGGACAGCTAGCTATTTGTCTAGATAGAGGAGGAAATTAAGGATAAGACTACGTTCCTGAGTTATAAGTAAGGTCTATATATCTAGCCCTAGTATTGAAATCTTCCTTAGATATAGGAAATCTCTTTACTAGGCTCTAATCCTTATATAGTTGCTAATACTAGAAATGTCGAATAAGGGGAAAGGAACCGAAGATAAGAGTCGTATAAGTTATATCTAAAGGAGACTCTTATAGCTGATATACCTAATAGAACAAGAGAGGGGGGGTTTAAGTACTTCCCTACCCCCTTTCGTTCGATATAAGGTATATCCACTAGAATGCTTAGACAACTAAGTTTCTAGGATAGCTAAGATTATACTTATCTTAAGCTTAACCGATATATTAGGTCTTGAATTATTATATAACCTATAACTGATATAACTGTTATACTAAGTAAGATTGTTGTTGTCTGATCAGAGGTTAGAGGCCTAGAAACACTGGTCTAAGTTGCTAAAGCAGAAAATTCGAAATAGTTGTCCTATTGATACTATACTGCAGAGTTGTCTAGCCGACAGTCTATAGGTCATCCTTATTAATAGTAAGATAACCCTAATACAAGTAAGGCCTGCTTATAGATATCAAAGCCCTTACTTAGTTTATTCCTGGCTAAGCCCCTATATAAAACAGAGCAGTAGACCTATAAGAAAGTAGGAGCAGCTATCTAAAGGTAGTAGGCAGCTATATATCGAACAACTGTCTAGATAAGAGGATAAGAGGTATATATACAACAAGGCTATAGTCTCCCTAATTAGGGGAGACTAAGGTAGACAGGTGTAATAGAACCAAGTAAATAGGCCAAAGTAGCCTAGAGGCCAAAAGGTAGATGGAATATCTAAATAGGTAAAATATAACTGTATAACTGTAATAAAATGGGATAATTAATGATTGTCTTTCTCTAAACATAGGAAGGAAAGCTAGCTTCTTATACTATTGTCCTTCTTATACTACCAATTCGCAATCTTATTGTTAGCCTAGAATAAGATAAGGGGCGGAAAAGAAAGACCAGCCTTATCTACCTACTCTACTGCATAATAGAAGAGAAAGTGGACACGGGTCTCCTCTAAACAGAGGGAGAAGAAGAAGAAAAACAAGCGGCGGGCTAGTCGTGCACTAGCTACGCCGATCCACTATATGACCTGTTATTTCCTTACTATATCTTGAAAGAACGGAGTAAAAAAGGGCATAAAATTCAAACCCATGCTAAAAATTATTTTCTCTATAAGAGGATAAAGGCGTTAATAAGCCCTTTACTCCTTCTATACTCTAGTGTGTCTTTTAGTTGCTAGGGTATAGAATATTTAGATATTACATATTATTATACGCTTTTAAGCTATAGTACCTATACCTTAAGATACAGGTTTGATTTCAACATTATATATATTCTTACTTCTTTCTATATATAATAGGGGTTCATGCTATATATATATAAGGGCATAACCCCTTTGTCTAACGGAATAGTTTTGCTCTTACGTTCTCATTTCTTAGGATTCTTCTATTCTTTACCTATATATAGCTTTCTAAGGCTTATAGAGGAATAGAAGAATAGAGGGGGTGTTAAACGTACAAAATAAGCTATAGCGCTCTAACGGTTGTAGCTTAGGCAAAACGGATTTCAGTTCTCGAACTACTAGATATATAGCTATATTCTAAGGGTAGACCTACTTTTGTAGATACCACTGACTAAGCTATATATACCACTATATAGCCTAGAAATAGCTTTAAAAGGCTTTTCTATTTTTAGATTTATGCCCCACTTTTATAGAGACAGCCTCCTTAGGCTGTATAAGCGCTAGAAATAGCCTTAAAAGGCTCTTCTACTAGGTCACCTACCTACCCTATACCTATCCTGCACTATAGGAGCGAAAACAGAACTTATAGGAAAAGTCGTGCGGCTTACCCTGCAGCTTAGGTAGCCGTAAGTCGATTATTTAAAATCGCCAGCTTATTTGGTTTTTCAGGAAGGGACATGCACCTACTAAGGCGCTCCTGCCGTGTGGAAGGCAGGAACGGTCCTGGAGGTAGATGTAGGAAAGGAAATTGCGAAGCCTTACCTACCAGACTAGAAATCAAATTACTACGTTACCTACAACTATGAGCCTTATAGGCCTAAAAGACCCAGTGAAAGCCGTGATATATAAGCTTAAAGCCCCTATAATATAGCGCTATGGCCTTCAATTATACCGTCATATAAGGACTTTTATAGAGGGAACATAGTAAAGGGCCCTACTTTACTATATTAGCACATACCTAGGAAGTGCTATTTAGGCTATATCAACGCTGTTGCTGCCCCTACGTACCCTATACGACTACTACTAGTAGGCTATAGTGGTTATAGATCCTTATATAGGATTACCCATTCTAAAACCAAGAATAGGTAAAAAAACTTAGAGTCTCAGTACTTTTAACGGATAAGAAGGTAGAGGAGCTATTTATAGTATAACCTCTTATAGTACTAACTAGAGGTAAGTCTAGTTAGTAGGTTTCTCTATAAAGCTTTAGTTATTAGTAAACCTAGCTAATTCAGCATCTTAATAGCTCTTTATTAGGCTTATACTAAAACTACTTGCTTTAAGTAACTATATTCACTCCATCTTAATAATTATAGAAGCCTTTTAGAAATCTTTCTTGGTCTATCTATTAAAGCTATTAACTACTTTTATTTATAGCTCTTCTCCCTTTATCTTTAGCTTCTAGCATTCTACTACTTCTACTAAGGGATAGGTATTAATAATCTTTTCGTTTTAATATCCTAATTTAAGATAATCTAGGGTTTTAAAGAAGGTTATTTTGTTTAGTAGGTAGGCTTAACTAGGTAGTAGCTACTAGGGTAATTTATCGAGTATCTTATCTTTAGCTGTTAGTATATATATATAGATTATAGTATAAGCTATTTTTAGATTATATATCGCACTTAGTTCTTGGGTTTTAAGGTATACTTATAATATCGAATTCTTATCTATAGAATTATTAGATAAGTTTAAATAAGTAATTATTGTCTTTCGAAAGTACATCTATGTTTTATCCTATAGTTTTAGGGTATAGTTGCTATTTGTTAGTAGGTTTCCGGAGATCGTAGTAACCTAAAACGATAAGAGCAAAGCGAGTAGCAAGGAGATACTGGTTTAAGTTCTGGTTCTGGATTGTCATATATCTCCCTCTATCTAGGGGGTAGTTACATACCCCTTAAAGACCTATATTAGAGCAGAGCGCTCGTTAGTAACCATTATATAGTGCGTAGGTACGCTACTTGTAGCTGTTGTACAAGTGGCGCAGTACGCGCCCTATTCCCTAGAGCAAGAGGCTAAATAGCGCAGTACACGCCCTATTCCCTAGAGCAAGAGGTTTATATACTATATAGTTATAGGGATTAGTACCTAACCCCCCTTACTATAATTAACACCGGCAACTCTTCTTTTTATAACTATGCTAGTACTTTATCAACCGAAATAGGAAATCCTGAATTATTTTGCTCCCCTTATTACCGGAATAGGAAATGCTAATTACTTCACTTCTTATTTGCTAATTAGAATGTTAAATTCTAGTTGCTAATCCCTAGTATAGAAGGCGCGACTTTAGCGCCTTCTAGATATACCCCTAAATAGCATAATAGTAAGTACGTTATACCGGCAACTATGGTTATAAAAGCTCGCAGTCCTAAATAGGAATTATGATAGGAAAAATCAGAGCTCTAGGCTAGCTGATTATAAACTCCAAACGCTCTTGCCCCAAACCTATAAATAGGTAGGTTCTCCTACTATATACCACCTATTCTCTTTCTCCCTATAATCTATACTAGTAGTAGCAGTAGTAATAACAATAGTAATAGTAGTAGTAACAACAATAGTAGTAGTATCAGTAGTACTAGCAGTAATAAGTAAGTTACTTATTGTTATATATTAATGATTAAACATACTGATCTTGTTGTTTATAGTATCGGATTTTAATAATAAGTAGAGTAGGTACTCCAATAGGAGCATAGACGGCAATGCCTGTATATATACTAAAGATAAGGGCAGCAATGCCTTTAATATGCTTATAACTAACGCTTCTAACAAGTATCTTACCTAAGAGGGTAATAATAATACGTTCCTAGACGCGTCTAAGCGCGCTATTACCAATAACGGCAACTAGGAGAGTATAGCAGGTAGTAACAATAGCGATAATAATAACAATAATAGCAACGATCCTAACGCTATAAACGCAGCTACGCTTGTTATATAGCCTAAGTCTATAGGCAGCTATACTAACGCCGACTCTATACCCCTTAATTCTAAGAGGCTGATCGCGTATATATATGTCCTGCTTAAGCAGGCTGCTATACTCTAGTATAAGGAGGAGGCGGAGGAGGCAGCAGTATATAAGGCAGAGATCGCTATGTATAAGGTACGTATCTCTATACCTGCTAAGCACTCTCTACCTATATCGCCAGCTATAAGGAAGGCAGTAGTAGCAGCTATACGTATATAGCGTACGGTACTACGTGCCGCTATATATATGCCTATACTGCTAGTAGCAATACCGGCAGCAGTAACAGCAAGTTCGTCGTCTAGCGAAAGCTTAGACAACTCTATCGTCTACTCTAGCTGCTGTATACGCCGTATGTCGGACTATATAAAGCCTTGCAAAAGGTTATTACATACTTATATATATAAACTAAAGGGTAAGTATCTTACTTTTATTATCCTTTTTATTAATATTACTAACATATAAAAAGTTTATAGCCTATATAGTACTATACACGCTATTGTTTGCCTTAGCTATCTATACTTGCTTTTAGCAGGCGTTAAGGACTTGTTTAATAAGTCTAGCAATTTTATACTATATACGGCGTACTATAACTATATGTCGGGCTGCAGCCTCTAGTACTAGCAGTACTTATCTAGGCACTGATATATACCAATATAAGTTCTATTTGTATATTATTTCTATTATTTCATTGTTCCTAATATATATCGTAGCCCTAAGTTGGTCTATCTGTTCTTAGACTGCTTTTTAGAGCTCCGCTCTAACCTAGCTATAAAGGCCAAAGTAAGTTACAATCTTCAGTAGTATCCATTATTTAATCGGAATACTTATTAGTTATAGGATTGGAAAATGTAGCATAACAGCGCAAAATACGCCTTAGTCTTAGTAGATAAGGCGCGTACTCTTATTAAGTATAGGGCGCCTATAGCAGGCATAACGCCTATATAGAAAAAGTTTATAGCAATAGCTGCTATAAGCAAGGCTATTAATGTTTTGTTATTGTGATTAAAGGGTAGAAGGCGCTAGCGTATATATTACGCCAGCTATAAAAGTATAAATTAAGATCGTTTTACGCTTTGCCTTATTTTCCTTATTATACTATAAATAAATTGTCCTAGTAGTCTTTGTCTTTTATATTAGCGATCTTACCCTAAGTTATATAGGCTCTTCCTATTACTTAGCCAGGCGTTAAACCCAGCCTTCTACTCTGATCTTAGCTATATTTATAGTAACAAGCCTTTTAAGCGTCTTATTCGGCGTATACTTGGTTATAGCGTCGGCTAGGTTATTATCGCTACTAATCTACCTGATTTCTACGATTTTACGGTTTTTATAGCTCTGTTATAGAGCTATTATGTTGATTATAAGTCGCTTTTCTACTGTTATCTTAAGTTTTACCAGGTACTTGTACAAACTGAACAAGTCTGTATAAACGACGATTAGTAGTAGCAATAGTAGACCTAGGCCTAAGTAGATCTTAGTAAGCGTCTAATATAGTATATACCTAAGATCAAACCTACTTACTATTCTATATATTTTGCTTACTAAAACGCTTTATATTATCTGCTTGTACTTAGTCAAGGACTAGTATATGATATTACTATACAGGTTAAACTTGTTCATACTACTCGTCTTGTTTCCGAATATTATAATAAATCTAATCTACAATGTTATATCAGTATTATTAGCAAATAATCCGTCTATAAAGACGAAGAGCTTAGCTGTCTTAAGTTCAAGTTATAGGTAGTATAGCCTGTATATTAAGTTCTTGATCTGCTATTATAGTTAAGCGTTAAGCTTGGCAATCTTGGCTATATTAGGCTTAGTTAACCGTGCTACTACTAACAAGTCGAAAGTTGCTTCTAGCTGGCAAATTATAGCAATATAGGCATTGTATATATGTTGTTCGATGTATACTTGTTTTGCTATTTCAGCGTCTAGGCTTATAAGTTCGAGTTACGTAGCTTGCCCCTTTTGCCAAATCTTAATAGCATCGATACTTGTTTTAAGCCTATATCTATTAAAATCTGTAATTGATTTGTCTGTTCAAAATACTAGCGGCTTTTACTTCAAGCTAGCCTTGTCTAGCTTAAGCTTCTCCTTATCTATAAAGGCTTACTTGCTGATATTAAGAGTATTGTTAGTTTATAGGCCGACGATTCTAAATCTACTTCTAATTCGCGTCTTACTAATTATAAGGTATAGGTCAAAGGCGCTTAGCTCGAGATCGAGATATTTAGTATACCAGTTTATATATATTACCTACTAGTATAGTCCAGCTTCAGCTAGTCTATATAATAGGGTTTTTACAAGCAAGATAGTAAAGGGGGGATAGAGTATCTTAAGCTCTTTAAGTAACAGAAGAATTACTTTCCTTATTAGCTATAATTTAGCTTATATATAAGCCTAGATAACGTTATATACCTATACCTTAAAACCAAAGTACATTTATAGTATTAGGAGTAGTAAGAGCATAAGTTGCTATGCATAGCGTTAGATTGTTAGTAATTAAGTAAGTAAGTACTTCTTGTCCTTATTGCCAAATCCCTAAGCTATAAATCGTGATTTCTTATATAGCAAAGTAAGCTTGTCTTTTACTTCCTGGACAATCTTTAACTTAAAGATCTAGTAGTCTGATATATCTGCTAGTATCTAGATCGCTTTAATTACCCTAGCTGCTAAGAGCGAGTTCAGTTCCGTTTTATCGGATTTTTAGAATGGTATACTAGGTATAGTAATCTTCTCTTCGGCCTATAGTTTAAGTACAAGATTATAGTCGTACTGCTCTTTTTTTAAAACAAAGTTGTTAGTAGGTACTAGGTTCTTTTAGGGTTGTCCGTACTAGTAGGGCTACTTAGGCTAGGGATATTAGAATGGTTCTAGCTGCTTAATACTAGCCTAATTGTCTTGTTTGTCCTATATTAGCTTCCAGTAATATAGTTTAACTACTATATTCCGAAATTCCATAGGTCTATTAACCATATCGACGATTACTATTATATCTGTAGCTAAGATTACCTTATAAGGTCCTATCTATCAGTTACTTCCCTAGAATATAAGTACTTCTATACCTACTTCCAGTAAGTATAGTAGTATATCTTCTATACTTAGTCTATTATATTATGTAAGAGCGTCTTATATAGTCCTTATATCGTTTAGGATCCGCAATTGTATTATAGCCTTCTGAATTATACCTACCTAGCGTAGTTAAGATAGAGAAGGTAGTACGTCTATAGTAAGGTGCAGGTATATACTAAAAACTAAGAGCGTTAGTACTAGCCTATCTAGGCTAGCAGTATTATTAACCGTACTTAATGCTGCTTATAGGTATACCTCTTTCGAGCAAGATCCGGCGGTCTTTAATTTAATAATGTTATAGGCCCTTCTTTATAGCCTATAATACTGCTTAATCTTGCTAACTAACTAGTATATCTTAACTTATACTAAATAGCAGGTTATGCCTATAAGCTTAGCCTCTGCCTAGAACTTATGCACTTTGAAATTAGTACCCTTGTTATAGTGTAAAACATTGGGTAGTCTAAGGTATATATCGATCTAACATTCCTTTAGCTGCTTCTATATCTCTTTAGCTAAAAGATTGTTTAGAAAGCGGGCTACTTGGAATAACGGTGCAGCATTAACCATATATAGTACCTTAGAATTATCAATGTCTAAGACATCTATAACGATCTTAAAATTAAAGTAAATATCGTTTTATAATACGAATCTAAATCGTTATAATGCTATACCTTTAATCTGGTAGAAGTAGTAGAACTTGTTGATTATCTTAATAGTACTGTGTTCTACTTAGTAGTCTGCTTATTATAGTAGTTTGTATAATCTGTCGACTATAGGGTATCTATAACATCGATAAATACGTCTTAGTTTGGCCTTTATAAGTTATAAAGGCATAGGACACTTATTATCTGCTATAAATGTTATATTTAGTAGTTTAATCCCTGTTATAAGGATCTATAGATATCCCTATTTCCGTTGAACGTATATGTACTTTCCTAACTTAGATATAAGCTTATTTATTATATTATTAAGGTAGATACTAAGCTTATTTATGTCCTTTAGATATATAAGAAAAGGGGTTGGTATCTCTAATATATAGAAAGTTGTATAACTAATATCAAGCTCTACTTTAACTGTTCTAAGTAATCGTTTTAAATCCCTAGACCTAAAAAGTATATTTGCTTCTCCTATACGTAACTTGTCAATCTTAAGTAATCCAATCATCTTTTTTAGTATAAGGAATTGTCAGAGTCCGGCAGTCGAAATATTAGCAGCCTTAGTATCAGGTATAATCCCTTGGAATTAAGTCTTAGTATATCTGTCGAGTATAAATTAAATGGCTTTTATTTTCTTAGAATCCTTTTTGCCATTTTTATATGGTTGTTCGCTCTTAGTAATTAGGTAGAGAAAAGCTTAGTTTATAAAGTAAGTTACTACTGTTTATTCTTCTTTAAAACTAATTACTAGTACTTCGTTTCTACCTGAAGTTTGATTAGTCTTATAGTTATCTACCTATACTTTAAACTTAGTATCTTCTTCCCTTACTTTATATTTATTATCTAAACCCTGATAATTAAGGAGGAACGCCGTATATTGTCTATAATCTTTGTTCATACCTTTTTACTTAAGCTATTTACTCTTAGCTATTACTTATTCCTCTTAGCTTTATATAAAGGAATAGTAATCTAGGTTACTATAAATCCAATAACCTACTTTAGTATAGTTTTTGTTATAGTCCCCTTACTAGAGCTTATTTCGCTTTCTATACCTAGTAGCACCTCTAGGTTATTGTATATATATCGCCTAGTTTCTCTTAAAAATCGAATCTATAATTAGGTTACTCTAATAGTTTTTTGTAGGCCTGGCTTTCATTATAGTAAACCTATAGTCTATTAAGAATTAGCAATATATACAATTAGCTTCCTTAATATTAAGTGTTTAGCGGAGTATAGCTACTAGCTCTTTAAAGCTTATTAGTAGTTTATATAGGGTAATCTTTAGCTTAGATACTCCTTAGTAAGCTCGGATTGTATTTGTAACTAGGAACTCCTTATAGTTATAAAACAGACTAAGCCTATATTAGCTTTATTAGAGTCTATTAAGTAAGATCTAGAGAATTTCCTTTATAGACTTATTACTATTTTTGCTTTAAAGGCGTATAGACTAGAAAGTAATAGTATTCTAGACATATAAGTAGTTATTCTACTTAGTACTTATCTCGAAGTATCTCTTTGAGATACTATATAGTTAGATAAAAGAGATGCTAAAAGGGATATAGTATAGGTGATATTCCTTAGCTTATCCTAAAAGTATATTTGGAAAAACAGTACCTAGTAGGCTATAATCGATCTGAAAAGTCTAGTAGCAGTTTAGGAAGAAACGAACTTTATTATTAAGAATATCGTTATTAGGCCTAGAATAGCTATCCTTTAAGTCCCAAGACTTAATAAAATCGGTTAGGGTTTTTCGATTAATACTTGTCTTGTTTATCCAGCCTGTTTCGATCGGTAGGATAGCTATATACTTAGTACTTTTATATATAATATACTTATACTAGGTATACTACTCTTTATTATCTGCTTAAGGTTAGGCATATTCTAGCCTATATCTAGTATTAATACTAGGGGTTTATACAGCTTGTATGGGGTTCTATTATCCCCCTTAATTAGTTCTCTAGTTATAGCCTTAGTAGTTACCTTAGCTATAACCTTAGGTATAACCTTAGCCGGCACTTTAGGTGGTTAGTAGGAATCTATAGCCTTTACTAGTGCCCTTACTAGCTAGTAGGAATCCTGCTCTTATTACACTTCTAAGTCTACAAATCAGAAGTGTTATCTATAGGTCCGGATTTGGTAGGTAGAGGGTATTTCCGAACTGGCCGTGGTTACCGGCGTAGAGCGTTCTGCTTTAGGCTGCTATCTGGCTGTTAAACGTACAAAATAAGCTATAGCGCTCTAACGGTTATAGCTTAGGCAAAACGGATTTCAGTTCTCGAACTACTAGATATATAGCTATATTCTGAGGGTGGACCCAATTTTGTGGATACCGCTGACTAAGCTATATATTCCACTATATAGCCTAGAAATAGCTTTAAAAGGCTTTTCTATTTTTAGATTTATGCCCCACTTTTGTAGAGACAGCCTCCTTAGGCTGTATAAGCGCTAGAAATAGCCTTAAAAGGCTCTTCTACTAGGTCACCTACCTACCCTATACCTACCCTGCACCATAGGAGCGAAAACAGAACTTACAGGAAAAGTCGTGCGGCTTACCCTATAGCTTAGGTAGCCGTAAGTCGATTATTTAAAATCGCCAGCTTATTTAGTTTTTCAGGAAGTGGCCATGTACCTACTAAGGCGCTCCTGCTATATGGAAGGCAGGAACGGTCCCGGAGGGTATATATAGGGAAGGAAATTGCAAAGCCTTACCTACTGGACTAGAAATCAAATTATACGTTACCTACAACTATAAGCCTTATAGGCCTATAAGACCTACTGAAAGCCGTGATATATGAGCTTAAAGCCCCTATAATATAGCGCTATAGCCTATAACTATACCGTTATATAAGGACTTTTATAGAGGGAATATAGTAAAGGGCCCTACTTTACTATATTAGCACATACCTAGGAAGTGCTATTTAGGCCATATCAACGCTGTTGCTGCGCCTACGTACCCTATACGACTACTACTAGTAGGCTATAGTAGCTACAGATCCTTATATAGGATTACCTATTCCAATAGGTTATAAGCCCGGATAGCCTATGGGATAGTTATCGTTGGAGTCTAATTTCAAAGCGCTACCTCTACCTATATATATAGGGCTATTTAAGCCTCTTATAGCTGAAAATATAGTACTATATTAGCCCTAAAAAGCTATATATTACATCTTATTAAAGGCTATTTAAGGACTAAAAAGCCTGAAAATCTAGAAGGAGAAATCGCTAAGAAATCTAAGTCCTATAGTATTAACGAGCATTTGGGGCTCTTATATACTTAGGCTAGTATACTTACCTATACTAAAAGACCTTTCTACTTATAGCTGGAAGTAGAAAGGCTAGCGTTTTAGAATTTCTAGCGCTAAAGACCTATATTTCCCTACTATAGAGCCCTTTCTATAGATATATCTATAGCCGGTAGTTAAGTCCCTACGTCGAAGTCTCTAGTCCCTATCTAAGAGCCTAGTTTAGAATTTCTACTAGAAAGCCCTACTAAGTAGCAAGTAGGTAGTACTATAAACCTACTAAGCGCTAAGACTAGCCTAGAAAATCACTACTATAATTAGATAGATAGATTCTATTACGCTATCTGATCCCTGTAGGGGATATCTAGGTAGGCTGAACTAGTGCTATAGGAAAACCGTATAACGGGTGAAAACCCTATAACCGTACATAGGAAAAAGGGGGGGTATGATAGGGGGTAGGCCAATCTTCACTAGAGTAGATACCGCCCCTTTAGGAGTATGAAAACATACTGCCTAAAGGGGTATAGGCTAGACCGCTCTTAGCCTCTGAGCAACAGAGTATTCTGGTAGTCTAGTAGCAATGTGGCGAACTAGGGGGCGTATAGCGCTGCCGCCCCCTTTTTCAAGTCTATAGAGAAAGCTATATATATCCCCTCTTTCCCTCTCCTTAAAGGAGGCCGAAGGGTAGGCCAGGTAACTGTCGAATATATGTCGGATGTCTTCTATAGCTAGATGGCAGCGGCAAAGGGGGTTATTAACCCTAGGTACCTTATAGGTATATAGGAATCCCCTTAGGCCTATTTTCCCTATTTGGGCCTGTATTAGTAGTAAGCTTTCGGCCTTAGAGAGGTTATAGTAGCGTCTTTGGAAGGCCTCCTTAAAGGCCTTAGCTAGGTTCTCCTCTTAAAAGGTAGCCTTAGCTGATTTTTCTAAGAGGCTCTCTATATAGGGGTTGTAACTAGAGGCCCTAGCTTCCTATAAATAGCGATCCTTCTAGGTAATATAGAGGGGTTCCTTGTCAATAGCCTTTCTTAGTTATTGGTAGTGCTATTAGGCTGTTGTCTCTCTTTTTCTTTCTTACTTTATATGCCCTCCTAGGGGGAGGTTAGTCCTAGGGGTCCTATTTCCAAGGGTAAGGCGTAGGGCTTCCTTCTACTTAGCCACTTCTTTCCCTATAGCCCTGTTTATCCTAGCTTAGCTAGAGAAGAAGAGGGTATTAAGGTAGGGGTTAAGGGGGGGGATATTAGTCTTATAGTAGAGGCTTCGGACTAGTATCCTTTTATAGGCTCCTATAACCCTCCTTAGGGCCTTGTTTTTAGCTACTAGTAGGCCTCTGGTTATACCTTGTAGCTTGTTTAGTACTATAGGTATAGGGGTATGCTAGGCCAAGGCTGCGTAGGCTAGGACTAGCCTTATTACCGCTATATATAGGAGCCTAGTCTTTTCGATTCCAGGTCCCTAGGTCTTTCTAGCTAGCCTAGTAATAGCAAGGGACTGCGTTTTTAGCTTCTGCCATAGGGTATTGGCATAGGCCTTCTAGGTAAGCTTAGGGTCTAGCCAGACCCTTAGAAAATAGGCCTCTAAAGCTGGTTATAGGGGGGGGAGTCCCCTATTAGTCCTAAGTTAATAGGGTTAGTCTAGGGCCTCCTTCTAAGGGGAAAGTATATAAGCTCGCTCTTTGCTACTAAGAAGGTAACTCCAGCTGTTGTTGCCTAGTCTAGGCACTTTTTCCAAGCCTCTTCTAGCTGCCTAACCGTTGTTATAGCTTCTCTACTAAAGGTTAGTAGGTTAGTATTGTCTATATAGCCTATAGTAGAGATAGTAGGGTATTTTCTCTCTAGTCTTTCGTATAGGGGGCAGAGGTATAGGACTAAGAGGATTAGTAAGAGTGGTAAGCCTTAGGGTACTCCTGTTGGTACTAGGATTTACCGGCTTTTTTAGCTGTTAAATAGGAGGCTAGTAGTCCTAGAGGAGAGGAATTCCCTTAGCCAGGATAGTAGCTAGGTAGGTAGCCCTAGCTGGTCTAGTATAGCTAGGAGTCTATTATAAGGGATACTGTCGAAATACCCTAATAGGTCTAGCTATAGGAGGGAGGCCCCGGCTTTATACTTTTATGCCTCCTAGACCTAAGCTATAAGGAGGTGTATAGCCGATTCGGTGGATTTATAGCAGTAGTAGCCCTATTATATTACTGGAATTAGCTTAAAGGCCTTAGCTATATCCCTTATCTTAGTTCCTATAACTTTCTCTAGGACCTTACTAATATAGTTAAGTAGGGCTATAGGGTAGTAGCCTCTAGGGGTGTTATAGGCGTCTAGCTATTTTCCTGGTTTAGGGAGGATAATAGTAACCGCTTCTTTGTATTCCTATAGATAGAAGCTATAGAGGAAGGATTTCAAGGCTAGTATAGTAAGGGCTTTATATAGGGGGTCGCTATAGGCCTTTAGAAAGCCTATAGGGAGTTCGTCCAGTCCTAGTACTTTCTAGGGCTTTATTGTTTTAACTGCCTCTTTTATATCGTCTAGCCTAACCGTCTAGCTAACTGGTAGCCTAGGGCCTATTAGGGGTTCCTCCGGGCTATCCTTTTAGGGGGAGGGGGGGAAGAAACGTGCTAAAAGGGCCTCTACCTTCTCCTAGAAGGTACTGGCTTGTCCAAGGGTTGGTAGCTTAGGAGGGGGTAGGGCGGTAGTGCTTTATAGCCTAGCCTATTTTTCTAGTTGCTAGAGCTTCTCTGGTTTTTCTCTAGCCTTTTATAGAAAGGCCCTCTAGGTCTTTCTCTCCCTCTCTCTTATAGCCTTTGTTTGCTTCTTCTAGGCTGACTTATAGGCGGTAAGAAGGGCCTGGTTGCTAGGGGAGCGTTAGAGCTGTCTTTCTGCCCTTTTTCTCTCCTAGACTACCTAGTAGATTTCGTTGTTCTACTAGAGGGTACTCTTCCTTCTAGTAGTTGCTAGGGCTCCTTTAGGGGCTATAGCCCTAGCAATGTACTGGAGTTCCTCTAATACCTGCCTATAGGCCTTCTGGAGCTTGGTTAGGTTAGAAAGGCGTAATAGATATCTATAGCCCCCTATATTGTATATTAGGGAGCTGGCCTCTCTTGCTACCCCCTCTTTATCCATCTTCTTCTACTAGAATCAGGAGGGCGGTAGTAGGGTTTTTACGGTCTTTAGGTCGATATCTAGTACTTAGGGGTAGTAGTCTAAGCGTTAGCGTATATCCGAGCTGGTATAGGAGTAGGTAAGGCTACTGCTAAGCTAGAAGTGGTCGATAGTAGAGGCCCTGCCTATTTGGCTCCCCTATAGCGCCCTAGTTATAGCGCTGTAGGGGGTATAAAGGGTAAGCCCCTGTTCTGCTATTAATAGTAGTAGGTCTTTTAACCTAGGGCTAAAGCGGTTATATTAGTCCTAAAGGGGGTAGTAGAGGTTAAAGTCCCTAGCTAGAAGGTAAAGGCCTAGGCAGGCATTAATCTTCCTCCTTATTTCCTCTATAAAGGGGGTTAAGCTAGTCTAGGGTTAGGGGTTGTTATATAGGGACCAGACTATAAAGGGGCTGTTCTTAGTCTATATAGTAGCCCTAGCCTAGTCTAAGCTAGAGCTGTAAGTCCATGTTACTAGCGGGAGTGATTTATAGATATAAAGTAAGGCCTGTCTGTTAGGGGTGAAAATAAGGTGGTAGGGGGCAGATCTAGGGCAGTAGGTAGAGTGCTATACCTGCCTATTAATCTAGGGCTCCTATATAGCAAGTATTTCTTCTTTTACTGTGGAAAGTAGTACTTCTTGTACCTCTTTCGAGCCTTATACGTTCTAGAGGCGTACCTTTATATCTCTATCTCCTCTGGCTATGTAGTAGGCAGTAGTTGTTGTATAGTAGTAGCGTTAGCTAGTCTAGTATCTAGGTCTAGTCTAGGTCCGGCATCTAGGGGTCTAGGGGCTCCTATAGGCTCTAGGGTTCCAGTAGGTCTAGTAGCCCCTTTAGGGCTTATAGCTAGTATAGAGGAAGAGGAAGGGGGGGTTTGGCCGCTTAGGTAGCTAAAGCAGGTAGTGATTGTGCTCTGGTTAGGGGTTAATCCTCTTGATACTGTTGGCCGGCCTCTCTGTCTCTTCCCTAAGACTATAGTATAGCCTTCCTCCTCTTATAGTAGGGCCTATTAAGGGGGGTATTGCTGCTGTTATTGCTGTTGCTGCTATTGCTGTTGGTACTGGTATAGGGGCGGTTAGTCAACGTTAAAGGCCTTAGGCCTAGAACGTAGATATCCCTTAGCCTATGCCTATACCTCTTTTAGGCGGGGGCAGGCCTCTGAGCAGGCGTGGTGAGCTTAGTGGCAGTTGCGGCAGCGGGGTGCCCTAGAGCAGGTAGGGGCTTCTGGCGTGGTATGGCTATTAGCACTGCAGTTATAGTAGATCTTTTCTTTACTCTGGCATACCTTCGCCCTATAGCCCTATTTCCAGTACTATAGGTATTAGATAGGCTTAGCTTTGTCGATCTAGGGCTCTGCTCCTAGGGCTTGGTAGCTCTAAAAGACCCCCTCTTTACAGGCTTTCTAGGCTGCCTCTAGGGAGGTAAAGGCTATTAATGCCTTAACCCTAGTCTGTTCTGGCCCTTAAGGGTGCTAGACCTTTGCCCTAACTGCTATAGGGTATTACTTTCTAGCTTCTTCTAATAGGCCTTCCTCTATAACCTAGTTGTAGACTGTAAGGCCCTTAACTGCTACTGCCTAGGTTGTTATATATAGGGAGGCCTTCTCGCTAAAGGCCCTTATAATCTAGGTAGTATTGCTTTCTAGGCTCTTCTTTATCTCTATAGTCTCTGTAACTAGAAGGAGGTTACTGCTAGAGAGCGTTTAAACCCTCTAAACTACTAGGCCAAAAGCCTATTAGATAGCCTATACTACCTCTAGGGCAGATTTAGCGAGCACCTATTGCTAGGCTAAGCCTAGTTGGATAAGTACCTAGTGCTCTAGGCTAGGCCTAGTTGCCTTGCTAGCTGTTAGTTTGCTAGCTATATTAGCCTAGGTAGGGGCTATAGGCTAAGAGTGGCTAGGCTATTACTATTGTTGTTGCTGTTATTGCTGGTAGTAGCTAGGCTGCTAAAGGTATTGCTAGTACTATGGTTTAGGCGTTGTTAGGGTAGTAGGGCGGTTTTAGGGTGCTAGAGCTACTACTATAGCTAGGGCCTCTTTAGGCGGGTCCTAGAGCAGGGCTATAAGGGCAATTTGCCTGGCTTTAGTAGTTGCTTCTACTATACTATAGAAGTTAGTACTATCCTTAGCTAGGCTAATTATCCGGTCTAAGAGGCTAGAGAGTATAAAGGCAAGCTTAGAGGGGCTAAGGGCAGCCTAGGCGGTTTTCTTAGTTGCTAGGGCGATGTGGTTGGCCTTGGTAGTACTGTTGTTGCTTCCTTCTTTCCCTGTATTTTTCTCCGATTTTTTCCCTAGCTTTTTCGGGGTTTTCTAGCTAGGAGGGGTCGGGGCTAGGGCATGCTAGCTACTGCTTAGGCCCCTAAGGAAAGGGGCGAAGACGTTGGTTAAGGGGGGGGCGCTAATCATAGGGGTGTTAATAGTAGGGGGGGCGCTAGAGCTAGGTGCTATAGGTACTGTAGTTATAGCACCTATAGCAGTCTCCTTAGCAGTAGTAGTAGTAGTCTGGCGGTCTTCTATTTCCGTATTATTATTTAGGTAGTCCGTACTTAGGGGTTAGTAGTCTATATTTAGGGGCTAGCTTAGGAGGTTGTTATTATGATCGTTGGTTATAGGTAGAGCAGGGTTGGTAGGGCATAGAGCCGCATTAGTAGTCCGTATGTAAGGAAATTACAGTTGCAAGAGGGCAGCTAGGCTCGCTATTTTCTACATTTTCGCATGCCTAGGGCTGTCGCGCAACCGACAGCACTATAGCGAAAATTGGCAGGCGTTGTGTCCTCAATCGGACGGTTCGAATGGATGTGGTTGCACGCGATTTGGTGTAGTTTTGACCAAAAACTCGTTTTTCGTTTTTAGGTGTCGGTACTACTATAATTAGTGAGCTAGCTAATTAGCTTTAGTGAACTGGAAGCTAATTAAGTGCTTCAGCTAGCACTATAAACTAAATAGTAGCCTATTTACAATGGCGGATCAAGCTAAAGGGAAGGGTATAGCGCCTAAAAGGGCTAGTAACCCAGCTGATCCAGGGCAATCTTCTAGGCCTCTACCACCTATACGAACCCTATTAGAAGATAAGGAAGATGGCGAAGACTATAGTAAGGTTATAGAAGTCCTAAAACAGTATATAAAATCTTATGAGCGAGTTATAGCTAGCCAATCTAGTGATATAAAAACACTACTTTTAAGTCTAAATACCCTAAAAGCTTCTCTCGAGGATAGTGTTAGCGCTATAAAGAATATATCTTCTACTTTAGCTTCTTTAACTAATAGTAGTAACGCTGCGGCTGCTACTACTGGAAAAACTAGCTATAGTCCTAGATTTGATCCTTTTAGCGGTACTTTAGATTTAAATTCTCCTCTACGTCCCCCTAGGAAAGAGCCCTATCTAGGGCCGGCTGTAGATAATACAGCTACTAGTAATTTAGACCCCCCTATAGATACAGGGTCTAAGGAAGGCTTTAAGGATACTATTACTAGTAGTATAGTAAAGGAGCTTTCTAAAAAGGCCTATATTATACCGGACGATAGTAAGCTTAGCGGGGAAAGCAATTTTGAACAGTGGATTCAGGCTTTAAGTATAGTGCTAAGAGCGTTAGGGATATCTCATTTTTTAGAAAACCCTGATATATCTAACACTTATAGCGACTCTGATTAAGCTGTTCTTTTAATGCTTCTACGTAATAGCTTATCTAGTGGCCCTAGGGCTGCTATATCGTGGATTCATATACCTTCTAAGGCCTTTAAGCTGCTTGTTAGGCAGTATAGCCGACCTATAGAGTCTAAAAAGGAGGACGTCTATAACGAATTCCACGCCCTTACCTTTAGTACCTATAAAAAAGGCTTATCAGCTTTTAACGCTGAATTTAACAGCTATCTTGCTAAGCTTACTATAGCTAAAATAGATATAGATCCCTTTTTAATACTAAATCAGTATTTTAAGGCTCTAGAATCTAAGTTTCCTAGCTGGGTATCACGCTAAAAGAGCTCTATAAGACAGGCTAGAATGCTAGGTCTTACAGTATCTAGCCTTAATATAGAATATCTAATGGCTGATATTTTAGAAGAATCTAGGAACCCGGCTATAGAGGCGTATAGAGTAGCTTATATAGCTAATAGCTCTAATTCAACCCCTAATTCAAATTCTAACCCTAGTAAGGAGGGTAAAATAAGAAAAAGGGTAAGAAGAAGGCTAGTTATAATGTTAAAGGGCAGAGTTATAGTGCTAAAAGTGCTAAACAAGCCTCCTTTATACTAGGGTCCTATAACCTAGCTATAGAAGAAGAAGAGGAATCCGACTCTAGTTCCAATTCTAGTTCTTCTAGCAATTCTAATACCCAATTAGCACAGCTATTAGCGTTAAAAGGGTATAAGAAGCGTAAGGACTTTAAAGGAAAAGGTCTAAAAACCTCTTCTAATAAGGCAAAATATAAAGATAATCAGCCTAGAAGACGCCCTAGAGACCCTGCTCTTTATAATAGTTGGCTATACGATACGGGATCTACAGACCATATCAGTAATAGTAAAGAGCGGTTTACTACCTTTATGCCTAATATAGGCTAGTTACGCCCTATTAACACTGGAAATGGCCCTATAAGCCCGGCTGGTATAGGCTCTATTATACTAGAAGTATTATCTAGAAAGGCCCCCCTTACCTATACTAAATTAGTATTAGATAACGTTTTATACCTACCTAATATTAATATAAATATTGTTAGTAGGGTTAGGCACTATAATTCGGGAGGTTGCCTTATAAAGGAAACCCTTTACGGGGGTGATAGACGCTGTATAGCTGTACTAGACTTTAAGAAATCAGGATTTTTTCTTAATATTAAAGATAGCTCTAAGCCTATATAACATGCAAATTTTGCTTTTCCTTTAGGCCTTTCTAGTTATACTACTAAAAGTATAGAGCCGCAGCGTAATAAGATAGTAGTGGAAATTCCTTCTAATTCTATTAGAAAGGAAGACTATAGACCTATTATAGAGGATGCTATAGTATCTAAAGCTATAGAGCCTAATAAGCGCTATAAGCTAAGGAATTCTCCGGCTAAGGGTACTACTTTAGAAGGTGTAGGACCTTCTTTAAGGGGGAAAAGGCCCTGTAGGCCTATAGAGCCCTTAGCTACTGCCCAGGCCCCCTATTAAAGTCCCTGTAAGACTAGGGAGCCTAAGCCCTGAACTGGCACTAGAGACCTGCCCCATGTACTAAGAGAGCCAGTTATAGAGGGGAATAAAGTAGTAGAAAAGGCTATATCTAGCCCTACTTTAAAGGAGCCTAATATAGGTCAGCGAGATTACTATAATCTACTTAATTTAGCTAAATTGTGGCACGTTAGGCTAGGCCATATAGGCCTGCGTCTTTTGAAAAAGACCTCTAGTATTACTAAAGGGCTGCCTAATTTTGATAAAATAAAGGAAGCTGATTTTCACTGCTCTAGCTGTGATCGAGGTAAAGCAGTGAGAAGGGTTAGTAAGGCTTTAATACCTGACCCACCTAGGGTCTTAGACTCAATAGAGGGGGATACTGTTAAAATTAGGCCTAAGCCTTATAATAGAAACCCTATAGTCTTACTTCTAGTTGACCGTAAAAGTAGGTATAGGTGGGTTTTTAACCTACCTAATAAATCAGGCCCTATAGTAGCTAACGCTATTAAGGGCTTTTTTAGGGGCCTAAGGAATGGATTTGGTAGATATCCTACTAAATTCGACTTTGACGGAGGCACTGAAATAACTGATTTATTAACTACTTGGTTAGCTAAAAGGGGTATTAAATTTAGCACTTCTGCCCCCTATATCTACAAGTAGAACGGCTTAGTAGAACGATCAGTTAGAGTTATACTAGACCGTGTAAGGTGTACTATTCTTAGTAGCGCTTTACCCCAGTATTTGTGGTGCTTTATACTGGAGGCTGTAGTGGAATTAGTTAATAGTACTGCTATAACTAATAAGGAAACCACTCCTTTCCAGGCGTTATTTGACGAGCTAGAGCCTGGTATTCCACATATACCTAACCTAGAGCGCTATAGGGCTATAGGCGCTAAAGGAGAGGCTATTATACCTCTAGAAAAACGGTCTAAATCGTTAAAATTTACCTCTAGAACGGAAGAGTGTAAATTACTAGCGGTATTAGGTTCTAAGACCTACCTAGTATATATACCGTCTAGAAGAGCAGTACTAAAACCTCTACTGTTAAATTTATAGAGGATAATACAGTACTAAGTCAGCCTACTGATAATATGGCTTTAGAGGGGGAATTAGTAGACCTAGACCTAGATTTAGAGGGGGCTGTTAGCCCGGACCCTTCTAATCTTAATACTGAAAAGCCTATTAGTATAGAAATAGGACCTAGTAAGCTAGAACCCTATGAATCTTCTTCCGATAGTGAATTAGATAAACCCTTACCGGATAAGCCTATAAATCCGGTTATAGTAGAGTCTACTAGGCCTACTATATCTATTAGAAAGCCTGAATTATCAGAGGTATTTCCCCAAACTATAAAGCCTATTTTTACACCTAAGCCTATAGAAGTTATAGCGCCTAATCAGCCTATAACAATTGAACCTCTTAATAATAGTAATCTTATTTCAGAGGGGGATAAAATGCAGCTCGATTACTATAAGCTTTTAGCTAAGACTAGTAGCTATATACTGTCTTTTGTCTATAAGGCTCGAAAAAGGGTAATATCTAAGGATAGTACGCCTACTACTTATAAGCAAGTCTTAAAACTACCTAGAGATAAGCGTAGTAAGTGGTTAGAGGCTATTACCAAGGAATTTATCCAGTTATTAGAGCTAGGGGTTTTTAAATTCCTACCTAGGAGTCTATTACCTTCTAACTATAAGCTTATTACCTGTCGAAACGTTCTTAAGGTTAAAAAGGACGCTCAAAATAGGCCTATAAAGTATAAATCTCGGTTAGTAGCTAGGGGCTTTATGCAGGTAGAAGGCCTAGATTATACTATAACCTACGCCTTTACTAGTATACCACCTACTTGGCGTATACTTCTAGCTATAGGTGCTGTTCTAGACTGGGAAATAGAATAAGCTGACTTTTTAGGGGCATTTCTTAATAGCGCTCTTAGAGAAGAAATATATATAGAAATCCCTGAAGGACTATTAGACCTAGCGGCTTCTAATAAGGCTATTTATAAGCTTTTACTGAAATACAGCTATAATCCTTCTACTCCTAATATTATTAAACTATCTAAAGCGTTATACGGTCTGAAACAAAGCCCTAGAGAGTAGCAAGATAAGCTTAAAATCTTACTTAAGAGCCTAGGCTATCTCCCTCTTATTTCAGATCCAGGGGTCTTCTATAATGCTAAAACCTGCCACTTTATCGTTACCTATATAGATGACTGTCTATTTATAGGGCCTAATATAGGCTATATAACTGATTTAAAGAAACGGCTTAATAAGGTCTACGCTATAGAAGACTTAGGGCCTGCCGCCTATTTCCTAGGTGTGTAAATTATAAGGGATAGACCTAATAGGCGCCTATGGCTTAACCAGTTATAGTATGTAGAAGAGGTGGTTAGCCGCTTGAACTTAGCCGATTCTAAGCCTATATCTATTCCCTTATAGCCGGGGCTAGTAAGTCAACCTCAACTAAAGGAAGATATTGCTAGCCACCTCTGTAATTCTACGGAAATTAACCTCTATCAAAGCCTAGTAGGAACAGCTATGTATATAATACTCCTTACTAGGGTAGATATTAGCTTTACTATATAGTGGCTCTCTAGGTCTTTAAATAGACCTACAAAATCACACTTAAACGCTGCTAAAAATCTTTTTAAGTATCTTAATAGTACTAAAGACTATAGCATCTGTTTTAGCTATAACGGAAATATAGTTGTTAAACGTACAAAATAAGCTATAGCGCTCTAACGGTTATAGCTTAGGCAAAACGGATTTCAGTTCTCGAACTACTAGATATATAGCTATATTCTGAGGGTGGACCCACTTTTGTGGATACCGCTGACTAAGCTATATATTCCACTATATAGCCTAGAAATAGCTTTAAAAGGCTTTTCTATTTTTAGATTTATGCCCCACTTTTGTGGAGACAGCCTCCTTAGGCTGTATAAGCGCTAGAAATAGCCTTAAAAGGCTCTTCTACTAGGTCACCTACCTACCCTGTACCTACCCTGCACCGCAGGAGCGAAAACAGAACTTATAGGAAAAGTCGTGCGGCTTACCCTGCAGCTTAGGTAGCCGTAAGTCGATTATTTAAAATCGCCAGCTTATTTGGTTTTTCGGGAAGTGGCCATGCACCTACTAAGGCGCTCCTGCCGTATGGAGGGCAGGAACGGTCCCGGAGGGTATATGTAGGGAAGGAAATTGCAAAGCCTTACCTACTAGACTAGAAATCAAATTATACGTTACCTATAACTATAAGCCTTATAGGCCTATAAGACCCACTGAAAGCCGTGATATATAAGCTTAAAGCCCCTATAATATAGCGCTATAGCCTATAACTATACCGTTATATAAGGACTTTTATAGAGGGAATACAGTAAAGGGCCCTACTTTACTATATTAGCACATACCTAGGAAGTGCTATTTAGGCCATATCAACGCTGTTGCTGCCCCTACGTACCCTATACGACTACTACTAGTAGGCTATAGTGGTTACAGATCCTTATATAGGATTACCTATTCCAATAATAGTAGCTGATCTAGGGCCTAAGCTTAGTAATAGTAGTAATACAACTACTAAGCTTAGTAGAGACTTTCACTCTAAGGAAGGGCCTAGGCCCCTAACTACTACCTCTACTACTATAGTAGATTCTAGAAATAGTAAAGGTAGTAGCTGGACTTCTATAATTAATAGTAGTCTAGTCTCTATAGGCTTTAGTGATTCTGATTTTGCAGGGGATAAGGCTACTAGTAAATCCACCTACGGCTATTTATATAAGTTAGCCGGTGGGCCTATTAGCTGGAAAACGAAAAGAGCTACTACTATTGCTCTCTCTACCCTGGAAGCTAAAACTAATGGACTTACAGAGGCTATATACGAAGTACAGTGGATTATAGGGCTATTTTCTAAGCTTCATAGGCCAATAGACCACCCTATTACCCTTGATAGAGATAATCAGGGCTCTATTACGGTAGCTAATAACCCTGCTCTACACGCTAGAACTAAGCATACCCTGCTGAAATTCCAGTATGTTAGAGAGCAGGTTAAGGCTAAAATAGTTACTATTATATATCTTAATACTAAGTATATACCGGCTGACAGACTTACTAAAGCCCTACCAGTGAGTGGCTTTCAGTCTTTTATTAGGCTTTTAGGCCTTCAACCTAAGGGAGCTTTTTACTAAGCTACCCTTTACCCCTATATATATACTCTATACTATATATATAAAAGGCCTGGCTTAGCCTAATTAGCTTATAAGACTAGTTAATAGTACCGGCTACTTTACAGCCCTCTAGAATCACCTAATTCCTCTATATAGCCTTAAAAGGCTTATAAGGTCCTAGCCACTGTAGTACAGTTCTATAGGCGCCCTTATGCTGGCATTAGCTCCCTGCGGCGTTAGGGAGGCCTATATTACTCTAGCTACATCTAGAAGTACTCTAGTGTATAGTATAGCTATATTTGGAAAATATAGGCTCTGGCTATTACTAGTAGTATTATTAGAATGGGTAATCCTATATAAGGATCTGTAACCACTATAGCCTACTAGTAGTAGTCGTATAGGGTACGTAGGGGCAGCAACAGCGTTGATATGGCCTAAATAGCACTTCCTAGGTATGTGCTAATATAGTAAAGTAGGGCCCTTTACTGTATTCCCTCTATAAAAGTCCTTATATAACGGTATAGTTATAGGCTATAGCGCTATATTTTAGGGGCTTTAAGCTTATATATCACGGCTTTCAGTGGGTCTTATAGGCCTATAAGGCTTATAGTTGTAGGTAACGTAGTAACTTAATTTCTAGTCCACGTAGGTAAGGCTTCGCAATTTCCTTCCCTATATATACCCTCCGGGACCGTTCCTGCCTTCTATACGGCAGGAGCGCCTTAGTAGGTGTATGGCCACTTCCTGAAAAACCAAATAAGCTGGCGATTTTAAATAATCGACTTACGGCTACCTAAGCTACAGGGTAAGCTGCACGACTTTTCCTATAAGTTCTGTTTTCGCTCCTGCGGTGCAGGGTAGGTACAGGGTAGGTAGGTGACCTAGTAGAAGAGCCTTTTAAGGCTATTTCTAGCGCTTATACAGCCTAAGGAGGCTGTCTCTATAAAAGTAGGGCATAAATCTAAAAATAGAAAAGCCTTTTAAAGCTATTTCTAGGCTATATAGTGGAATATATAGCTTAGTCAGCGGTATCCACAAAAGTGGGTCCACCCTTAGAATATAGCTATATATCTAGTAGTTCGAGAACTGAAATCCGTTTTGCCTAAGCTATAACCGTTAGAGCGCTATAGCTTATTTTATACGTTTAACAAGTATACTTTCCTTTAGAGGGGGATTCTCTATTTAACTACCTGTTATTTCCTTACTAGAACTTGCTGAAAGAACGGAGTAAAAAAGGGCATAAAATTTAAAACCATGCTAAAAATCGTTTTCTCTATAAGAGGATAAAGGCGTTTATAAGCCCTTTACTCCTTCTATACTCTAGTGCGTCTATCAGTCGCTAGGGTATAGAATATTTAGATATTATATATTACTATACGCTTTAAAGCTATAGTACCTATTGTTAGAATATCTAGCAAATACCACAGCCTTGCCGTGTGACATTTACAAGGCTGCAGTCCCGGGGATACATGCTTAGTCACCCATAAGGCCAAATGCACAAATCTTGCATAAGTCTTATGCTAAACACAAATATCTAGCTTATCCTATTTAGTCTAAGACTAAATAAATATCGGATAAATATATAGGATGAGACAAGCCTAGGTCTTAAGCTAGTAGACTAGCGTTGAGCTAGAATAACACTATTCCTTATTAGGAATAGTACTGCAAGGTCCCTAGTAATAGGAATAGCGTAGAATAAATAACAGATGGTGAAAAAGAGGGTATATATTACCATCTTCCTTACTACTAAATAGCTAGATAGATCATTAAGTAATTAAGCACTTTTACTACCTACTTCTACTGCCCCTATTCTTATAGGTTATAAGCCTGGCGCTTCTTCTCGCCATACTCTGTTGAAATCGACAAAAACCGCCTTTTATCGCTTACTATACAAATTTAGCTGTATAACAGTACAACGCTGTTTAAATCGATTTCTCGTTGCACAACTTGAATTAATTGGAACCCCTCTGTATCGCCTACCACCTATATTTGGCTGTAGACGAGTGCAATGTTGTTCCCCGCGCTTCTTCAATTTCGACATCTATAGCTAGCCCTATAGATCGCCCTTTTATCGATAAAATCGCCCTTTTTACGCCCTTTCGAATTGAACGAGCGCCTTTTTCGATATCAGGCTAGCTGCTTTACCATTGCGCTATCCCGTTAATTCCCTCTAAGCCCTCGATCAACAAGACTGCGCTGTCGATTTCGATATATATATCTAACAATAACGTCGATTTCCAAGTTCGACAACCCCGCATTGCTCTACAGCAAAAATTCTTAGTATAACGGTGTAGCTACGTCCTTAGTCGATAACCGCCCCTGTAACCTGTAGATTTAAGCTTTGTAGTATAACGCTAGTAGAGCCGCCTTTTCAAATTCCACGAATTTGACTACTTTCCTCCCCTTATACCATAATAAAAAATAGCAGAAAAAATGGCTGAGCAAAGCTCGATCACTGCTACTGCTACTGCTATTTCTAGGGCAACCCCTTAGCGTTTCTAGCTTACGGATATTAAGAAATTCAAGATTCCTAAGCTGAAAGGGGAGAATAACTACCAAGCGTAGTCCCTACGAATCTAGGTTCTCCTGGAATATACCTAAATAATATAGGCTATTAGGGAAAACCTGGAAGACTAAGACCCCCTTAACAGCTATGCTGTTGTTATGCTCCAGCTTACCGTTGACAACCCGATAACGATAGAGCTACGAGGCTAAAAAGGGGTAAAATAAATATAGGAGATATTGCAATAAAACTACTCTCCCTATAGTATTTCCACAGGCTTCCTTCTTCTTGGTTAACTATGGGCTATTAGGCTTGCTAACTTCCTTAGGGATATGGAGAGATATCTCTCTTCTTTTAGGGCTATATTAGAAGGCCTTAGAATTAACGATATCTCCCTACCTGATCTAGCCTATATATCTATTTTATTAGATAGGCTCTCCTACAACTACTATACGTTTAGGGAGAATATCAAACAGGCTTTTAGGGGCAATAGCAATGCCTATACGCTCTAGTCCTATATTATAGCCCTTCTCGATACCTCGCGAGAAATAAAAAAGAACGGCAAAAAACATGCCCTCCTTTTAAATAAGGAGAAAAGCAACAAGACTAGTTACTATAGTAACTGCAAAAAACCAGGTTATAATACTGATAACTGCTTCTTCCTTTATCCGGAAAAGGCACCCTCTTGGTGGAATTCCCCTACTACTGCTTCTTCTTCCTCTTCTTCTAAGAAAACACCCCCTAATAATAAGGGGAAAATAACAAAGAGGAAAGGACAATAGGGGGCTTCTACTAATAAGAGGATGAAAAAGCAGGCTCTTCTTGCCTAGATAGCAGAGCTGGAATCCTCCTCTGACAAGGAAGAAAATCAAGGCAAAGGAAAAGAAAAAGAGAAGGTAATGCATCTTACTAATAAGGGCCTTAGTAGATTTATTCCTAGGTATTATCCCGGCTTTCCTATACCACCTTCTTCTTCTTCTGCTGCTGGCCCTTCTTCTTCTACTGCTTATATAGCAGGTCCTTCTTCTAAAATAGAGATAGATAAAGAAGAAAGAGAAAAAACAATAGCAGAAGCCTTAGATGAAATTGAGGAAGCAGGGGTAAGTTCCCCTACTATTTACTATAGCCCCTTATAACAAAGGGGAAAGGTACTAATAACTAAGAAACTAGATCGAATAGGAAGACGTCCTTTAGAATTAAGGGGTATTTATTTACTCTTCCTTTTTCTTCTTTCTTTTCTATCTTTCCTTTTCTCATTATATTATAGTACTATATATAGACTTTAGAAATCAATTCACTCTTCTACTAGTCTTACTTATAATAGAACTAATAAAGCCCTTATTTATATAACTGTTAAAAAGAAAATCCTAGGTCTAGAAAGAAAAAATAAAAAAGAAAATACCTCCTTTATTATAGACTCTACTGCTACAATACATACCACTTGCAATATAAGCTACTTTTACTCCTATAAGAATATAAGTGAAAGCGTTAAGTAGGGTAACGCAGGGGAATTACTAGTAAGGGGTAAAGGAGATATCTTTATAAAATATAAGGATACTAATAAGGTAGACCTTATTAAAGGGGTCTACTATATACCAGAACTAGGTATTAACCTAATATCAGTCCCTAAACTGAAAGAAAAGCTAGTTATCTTTAATACTAGCAAAGATACTGTCCAACTATATGATAAAATAAGTAGGGAAATATCCATACAGGGATATAGAAATAAAGAAGATCTCTATTCTATAGATATAGATATTATATCTTCTTCTTATAACGTGCTAGCTAGCAGAGTGATACAACATATAACCTCTATAAACCCGAATAACATCGTAGGGGGTAATACTATTGTTACTAAACAAGAACAAGAACAAGAAATAAATCTTGAAAAAGACTTAGATTTATCTACTAATCTTAGAGATTTTAATACCACTTCTCTGCCTTTGAAAATAACAAAGTTGTTTAACTGGCATAAGAGATTAGGCCACCTAAATATAGGTACCCTTGTTTAGCTCTTAAAAACAAAAAATATAATAATAAGTGCCGATATTATTCGCGCTTATAATAAAGATATTACCTGTATTACCTGCGATCTAGCTAAGTCTTCTAAGAAAAGACTTAAGAAAGCAATTAATAAGAAGGACTATCAAATCCTAGAAAGAATCTATAGTGACCTAGGTAGTCTAATAACTCCTAGTACTTTTAATAAATATAAGTACTATATTACTTTTCTAGATAAGAAGAGTAGATACGCCTTTGTTAAATTACTATGTAGTAAAGACGAGGCATATAAAGCCTTTGAATACTTCAAGGTAAAGGTAGAAAATACTACCCCTAAAGACACTTCTTTAGAAAAGAGAAATATAGAAAAAAGGAAAATAAAGGAGTTCTTCACAGATAACGGAGGAGAATATATCAACGAAAGATTTACTATAGCCCTTTCAAAATATAGAATAAAACACCTTCTTACTCCTCCATATACCAAAGAGCCTAATGGCTTAATAGAAAGAATAAATCTTACCCTATTTAATAAAGTAAGGGCAATGCTATATAAGGCTAATTCTCCTTTATACCTATAGGGAGAAGCCTTACTAGCAGCAACACACCTATATAATATCACACCACATAAGGGGGTAGAATATAAAACCCCATAGGAGATTTTCTATAATAAGAAGCCCTATATTAACAATATAAAGATATAGGGTTCAATATACCTCTATAGTAATAAAGGCATAATAAAAAATAAGCTAGATACAAGGAAAGACTTTGGAATTCTAGTAGGTTACTCTTCTATAGAGAATAACCACTATAAAATATATAATATAAAGAAACATACTCTTATCTGGGCAAGAGATGTGAAAATCCTAGAAGGAAAATTCCTACCTAGGAAGGACTATCTAAACAACATGCTACTAAATAAGTAAGATAGTCCTCTTCCTCCTTTACTAGGAAATATAGAAGAAGAAAACAAAGATAGAATAATACAAAAACAATTATTAGAAACAATCTCTTCCTTAATAAAAGAAAAAGAAAGAGAAGAACAAGAGCCTATCTCTAGTAGACTACGCTCTAATAATATGCTAGAAGATAATAACAATTTTCCTACTGCAAATCAAGAAATAGTAGTCGAGCTACCAGAACTTCCTTTTAATAAGGAAGAATATAGTATCCTCTTAACCTTAAGGGATACTACAATATTATATCTGCAAACCGAATTTAATACTAAGGATAAAGCTGAATATATCCTTTCAATAAATATAGATATAGAACCAGCTAGCTATAAAGAAGCTATACTAACTTTAGAAAATAAACAGTGGCAACTAGCAGCCATAGATGAAGTCAAGGACCTAGAGTCTGAAGGCTGTTATATAATAACAGATTTGCCTAAAGGAAAACAAGCTATAAGAGGACGTTGGGTATTTAAAAAGAAAGCAATTCAAAATAGCTTTATACCAGACTACTATATAACTAATAAAGAAAAGACCTTTAGATATAAGGCACGTTGGGTAATACAAGGCTTTAATCAAGTCTATAGTGTTGATTATATGGAAACGTTTAGCACTATATGCAGAACAGAAGTATGGTATACTATATTAATTCTAGGATTAAATCTAGGATATATATTCCAATAATATGATATACGCCTAGCATTTATATATGCTAAAATAGATTATGAAATATATACAGAACTACCTTATGGCGTATATAATAATCCCAAATACAAGGGTAAAGTGGCTAAGGTAAATAAAGCACTATATAGGTTAAAACAAAGCCCTAGGTTATTCTATAAGCATATGTCTTCTATATTAGTAGACAAGCTAGGCTTTCATATACTACCTTATGATGAAGGAGTATTTATACACTCAACAAAGAAAATCATAATAGCAAGCCATGTAGATGATCTACTAGTAGCAGGGCCAAATAAAGATATTATTAATACCTTTGAAAAAGTAGTATCTTAATATCTAAAAATAGAACTATTAGGTAACTTAACTGATTACCTAGGTAATAAGATTATAATCGACTACGAAAACAAGGCCGTAGAAATAAATCAACATGGTTATACAAATAAAATACTAAGCAAGCACTGCTTAAAACAAGACTCCTCTACTATATAGGAGAAGAATCCCTATTCCAAATACATATATAAACCAAGGCTTAAGCCTAGTAATAACGTGGTATTAAGAAAAAATAAAGGCCAGGCTACTAAAGCTGAAATAAAAAGATATAAGCAAGAAGTAGGATCACTTCTATACCTAGCCTTAAAGACTCGCCCTGATATTTCCTATAACGTTATATTGTGCTCTAGATTTGCTAGTAATCCTAGTAAAGAGCACTTCGATGCCCTAGAATATTTATAGGATTACCTAATTAGGTTCCTAAATCTAGGAATAAAATATAACTGCAAAGGAAATTTACAGATCATAGGATATACAGATTCAGACTGGGCAGCTGATCTAGATACTAGAAGGTCTACTACAGGCTATATTTTCAGCCTTCAGGATATAAATAATACCACGGCTAATTGCATTAGCTGGAATTCACAAGTTCAGAAAACAGTAGCTACCTCTAGTACAGAGGCAGAATATATGGCGTTAAAAGATGCTTCTAAAGAGGCAATATATCTTCAATACGTCTATTCCTACTTAAGGAATATATTCATGCCTAATAAGCCACTTTCTACACCCCTTATCTACATAGATAATAAAGGGGCACAAGCCTTAGCTGAAAATCCTGAATTTCATAAAAGGGCAAAGCACATAGATATAACTTATCACTATATAAGGGAAGTAGTACGAGACAATAAGCTGAAATTAGTATACCAGCCAACTAAGCAAAATCTTGCAGACTGGTTAACTAAGAGCCTAAATAGTACTATGATAAAGGGATTTATAAAACAAGCGAATATGACCTTAGAAGAATAACACCCTTCTTATGCTACTAAGAAGAGCATACCCTGATTAATAGGCTCAGGGGTAATACATAGAGATAGGTAGCATCTCTATATAAGTATATATGTATATATACATATATATAAAAGTCTTGTCCGTGGTTCAGCAATTAATTCCACTAAAATACAATAAGCCTAAGCTGGTAATTCCGCTTTACTTACAGCTTAGTATAATATGGTTTTTGCCTATTTTCCATATAAGCATATACTTATAATTATAACGGGGTTTTTATTTTTTCCCTTACTATACATTCCTTTCTATAAAAGATTCTATATCTAGGATTATATATATAACTTTTAAGGGGTATGTTAGAATATCTAGCAAATACCACAGCCTTGCCGTGTGACATTCACAAGGCTGCAGTCCCAGGGATACATGCTTAGTCACCCACAAGGCCAAATGCACAAATCTTGCATAAGTCTTATGCTAAACACAAATATCTAGCTTATCCTATTTAGTCTAAGACTAAATAAATATCGGATAAATATATAGGATAAGACAAGCCTAGGTCTCAAGCTAGTAGACTAGCGTTGAGCTAGAATAACACTATTCCTTATTAGGAATAGTACCGCAAGGTCTCCAGTAATAGGAATAGCGTAGAACAAATAACAGATGGTGAAAAAGAGGGTATATATCACCATCTTCCTCACCACCAAATAGCTAGATAGATCATCAAGCAATTAAGCACTTTCACCACCTACTTCCACTGCCCCTATTCTTACACCTATACCTTTATATAGGTTATAGGTTTGATTTCAACATTATATATATTCTTACTTCTTTCTATATATAGTAGGGGTTTATCCTATATATATATAAGGGCATAACCCCTTTGTCTAACGGAATAGTTTTGCTCTTACGTTCTTATTTCTTAGGATTCTTCTATTCTTTACCTATATATAGCTTTCTAAGGCTTATAAAGGAACAGAAGAATAGAGGGGGTGTTAAACGTACAAAATAAGCTATAGCGCTCTAACAGTTATAGCTTAGGCAAAACGGATTCCAGTTCTCGAACTACAAGATATATAGCTATATTCTAAGGGTAGACCCACTTTTGTAGATACCGCTGACTAAGCTATATATTCTACTATATAGCCTAGAAATAGCTTTAAAAGGCTTTTCTATTTTTAGATTTATGCCCCACTTTTGTAGAGACAGCCTCCTTAGGCTATATAAGCGCTAGAAATAGCCTTAAAAGGCTCTTCTACTAGGTCACCTACCTACCCTGTACCTACCCTGCACCATAGAAGCGAAAGCAGAACTTACAGGAAAAGTCGTACGGCTTACCCTGCAGCTTAGGTAGCCGTGAGTCGATTATTTAAAATCGCCAGCTTGTTTGGTTTTTCGGGAAGTAGCCATGCACCTACTAAGGCGCTCCTGCCATATGGAAGGCAGGAACGGTCCCGGAGGGTATATATAGGGAAGGAAATTGCGAAGCCTTACCTACTAGACTAGAAATCAAATTATACGTTACCTATAACTATAAGCCTTATAGGCCTATAAGACCCACTGAAAGCCGTGATATATAAGCTTAAAGCCCCTATAATATAGCGCTATAGCCTATAACTATACCGTTATATAAGGACTTTTATAGAGGGAATATAGTAAAGGGCCCTACTTTACTATATTAGCACATACCTAGGAAGTGCTATTTAGGCCATATCAACGCTGTTGCTGCCCCTACGTACCCTATACGACTACTACTAGTAGGTTATAGTGGCTATAGATCCTTATATAGGATTACCCATTCCAATACTTGCATATGCCCAGGTCTCGGCCGCTTACCGGTTAATCGTCGTTTATAATCGAGCTACTTATTGGTCTATATTACTAGGTAGTATTTATAGTTATATTACCGATTTGCATCTTCCTCTATAGTACCTTCTATAGCTAGGTACTAATTTCGGATTCTTAGGTTATTATTAGTATAATCTCCTTCCCCTTTTTTGTTTAAGTAGAAAGAGATGTCGTTATATACTGTCTATACTTAGTCTAGATTAACGTTCTATAGATTTAGGGGAGTATATTAGGCCCTAGATTGTTAGACAGGTTATTAGTAAGTATTACAAATCCCTTAGAGAGCTTCTGCCCTTTTAAGCTATCTACTAGGATATAGCTGTTGTTAAGCGTTTAGTATAGTTATAAGTATAGTTTGTTGTTTAACTTATTAAAGTAGTTAGCTGTCTAGTCCTTGAAATCTAAGTAGAATTTATAGTATAGATCTTTAGATTATTGCTCTTTATAAGTGCTAAGGCAGGAGAGCGTATATAAGTTAAGTACTTTATTATTATTATACTCTAGATCGATATACTCTAGTAATCTATAGAAGGTTTAAGCGTTAAATTTATTAATGCTTATAATAGGTAGCTAGATAGGGAATTCTTGTTTAAAATGCTTTTTAAGATCCTAGGCTATACTTAACGAAATACTTAGTATATAATAGGGGTTTGTCTTAGTATCCTTTCTTTCTAAGGTTCTATAAGTAGAAGGATCTTCAGACGCTATAGTATATTAATTATAGTAATGTTAGTTCGTAATATAGTTTTAGTAGCGTTCTCTTAAGCAATACTTCCTTAGTCTAGAACCTTAGGTCGAGCTTCTTTAGCTTAGGAGGATAGGTTTATAGTATAGGTTTTCTCAGACGCTATAGTATATTAATTATAGTAATGTTAGTTAGTAATATAGTTTTAGTAGCGTTCTCTTAAGCAATACTTCCTTAGTCTAGAACCTTAGGTCGAGCTTCTTTAGCTTAGGAGGATAGGTTTATAGTATAGGTTTTCTTATAAGTAATATTACTAAGTTAATAGGGTAGTTATTTAGTTGCCCGATCAATAGCCCTTAGTAAGCAAACTATAATCTCCTTAGTTAAGGTTATTAAGTACTTAACTAACTATCTTACTACTCTATATTACCCCTATATTACAATATAGAGATAATACTAATTAGTATTAATAGGTTTCTAGAGATTATAGTAACCTAAAACGATAAGAGCAAAGCAAGTAGCAAGAAGATACTAGTTTAAGTTCTAGTTCTGGATTATTATATGTCTCCCTCTATCTAGAAGGTAGTTATATACCCCTTAAATACCTATATTAGAGTAGAGCGCTCGTTAGTAACCATTATATAATACGCAGGTATACTACTTATAGCTGTCGCACAAGTGGCGCAGTGCGCGCCCTATTCCTAGAGCGAGAGGCTGAGTAGCGCAGTGCGCGCCCCATTCCCCAGAGCAAGAGGCTCATGTGCTGCGCGGTCACGGGGATCAGCACCTGACCCCCCTTACCGCAATCAACACTATTAGAATTACTTAGTAAAGAGATCCTTCTTTTATCTTAATAACTAGCCTGGCTCTTCCTCTTTTTAGGTATACTTCTAGCGTAGTTATTAATCTAGCTATTCTGCTTTTACTTTTGTTAAATGATAGAAACTCATCAGTCTTAATTTACTCTTACTATAGTAGAGTCTTCCGATAATAAGGAATAAAACAGTAATATAAAGAAAGAGCAATAACAAAGTATGAGCTACTAAGTAAAGTAACGAGTCACAATTCCTATTAATTCCATAATAATTGATTGATGTTCCCTCTATCTCCCTCCCTTGCCCTTTCTATCCTAGATATATAGGTTATAGCCACGTATCCTTTACTAGGGTTGCGCCTAGCACCAGTATAGGGGTTGTGCCCCATACCTAGCTATTACCATACTATGACCAATATACTCTAGCTACGGTAGCCTACTAGTAACCGACAAGTATAGTATACTATATTAATCCTAGTGTCGGAACTAAGGCACAGGTGACGTTCGGCATCGGGTAATCGCAGCGTTCAGAGCTTTGACGAGCTCTGATTAGCGATACGAATACGGGGTTTACGACAATGGCTTATAGCACTCTTTCCAAGCGCTAACAGCTCGATCCTAACGAGCTATCGCTCTATAATTAGTATGTTTAATACAACGATTATATCCGATCGTTGTATATGGTATTTATAATAGAGACTGTCCTAATAAGGTAGTTAGAGCAGATAGACTTCTATTTACCAATTGATTTACCTTCTAGTTACCCCTTTATATATATATACAGAGACTACTAACACTGATTAGTATTACTAGTAGACAGTATAGAATAGCAAAGTAAATTAACAGATCTAGTAAAAGCTTATATTATAAAGGTAATGGTTAATCTGACTAGTCTAAAAACGTAGGATACTAGAAAGGGAGAGCGAATAACCTTATACTGCTTCTACTAACACTTAGTTCGATTAAAGGATCAACTAAGACGATAATCATTGCTACTTTATAAGTCGGCGATTTATAACGACAAAATAGCGCCTATACCCAGCCTTATAGAGCTTATACAAGCTTTAAAAGAGATTAAATTGGAAAGCTATATTTACTCTTTTAACCTATCTCTTTTCTTACAATGCCCCTTATTTATCAAGCCAAAGAGCGTAGATACAATGCTCCTTAACTTATAGATTCTTAATTTTATTACTTAGATTAATAATAACTTAACTAGTTATAACCTTTATACAGCTTTTTATATGGATTTCGATAACTAGGATATAGAAGACTAGGCAAAAGGGCTTCTAAAGCTTAAAGCAGTACTATAAAAAGCCCTTATTAACAAGTCAGTACCTATTAAAGGGGTATTCAGAGCTCCTCTTAACGCTAGCCTTATTATACTTACCTATATATCAGAGGAAGACTTTATACCCCTACCTATCAAATCCTATAAAGATAGCTTAAAGGAGCTTTCGTTATAATAACCATCTTATTAACTAGAAATATAAGAAGAACGGTTAACAATAATAAAGACTACAGAGACCCGTTTTAAATAACCTACTTTATAAATACCATACGCTAAAACAGTGCATATAGGAAGTACTAATTATATACGCCTTCTACCTATTAAAGGCCAGGTTTAGAATATCAATAGTAAGTTAGTAAGTACCTTTATAAAGTTATAGGATAAGTAGGGAAACTATAGTAGCAAAGATACTAAGATTCTGGACAATAAAGTTAAGTTCTTCCTATAGTAGTGCTGCTCCCTATAGATAGAGTATGGTCAGCTCTATTATATATTCCCTTTAATGCTTTCTAGGTATATAAGAGATTAGTACATCTAGTATATATTAAACGGAACGTCTTTTACTATTATATATAATTACCTTTAGGGTTACTTTGTTAATAAGGTAACGTACTTAGAATGCTTTAACAAATAGAGTATAATTACTTTCAATATAGTATCCAACGCGCCTAAGAACTCTGGAAAGTTAAAGATAGATATCCTTAAAGCACTATTCGAGAAATTAGTATAGTTATAGAAGAGCCTTAGTATAAAGTACAATAATAAAATACTAGTTCCTACGCTGATTCGAGCAGTAACTGGCATATCTAGGCTTAGTAACGTACTATTAAAGCTAGAACTTAACTTTGATAAGCTCTACTCTTAACTCCGAATAGCCCTTGCTATTTATATATGGAAAAAGGGCTTATCGGCGTTTATAACGGACCGACAATATAATAACTAGAAGTACGGCTAAGTACAAGATAGCCTAATAAGAAGGGCTTAGGTACGGAATATAAGCTACTAGAAGAGAGGTAAAAAGGTAAAGCAGACCTGCTGTTAGATCTATAAGGAAGAAGGTTACTAATTTATAAATTACCTAAAAGCTGCTTAAGACAAGTAGAAGAAGTAGTGGTTAGAGAGTCGTAGAATTATATAATTAAAGGATAAGGGTTACTACTAAGCCTTCTTAGTCGATATAGAAAGATCGGATTCTAAAGAGGAAAATAAGCAGCTAATATAGTACTTAGTTGATAATTCCAAGGAAGAATCCAGTAACAAAGATATAAGACTAAGTATAGTATATTATATAGCAACCTACCTCTAAGAAGACGCTTTTAAACACTTGATTACTAGATATAATCCTGGATTAAACCTACTAAGTAAGTAGTTAAACTAGATCTTTATACTTAATAGATATTCTATAGAAGAATTCTAAGGTATCCTGCTGGATATAGGAGCGGCGGATATCTTAACTGCTAGGTTTAAGCAGTTTCTAGCGCTATAACGCCAGCTTCCTAGGCTTATACTTAACCGAAAACGAGCCGGCGAAATGTCTATTGTCTTTGGTAGTAGCAAGCTACTGAAGTCCCTTAGTACTGTAAGTATAGACACCCCTTTCGGTATAGTAACGTTCTATATATTAGATCTGTAAATGCCTTTTCTACTATGCTTTAAGGATATAGATAACCTTGGCATTTACCTAAATAATATAGATAACGAGCTTAGGAACGATAAAACAAGAGTATACATCTAAGTAGCCTGTAAATAAGGCTATCTATAGATGCTAATTCAGGGTTGTAAAATCGCAATAGCCACTTACTTTACTAGACCGGATAAGCTGCTAGAGTACTAATTAACCGAAGCTATACTCTGGCAACTCTATTGACGATTTGGCTACCTTAGGGCCAATAAGCTTTACGAAATCCTAAGCTATAACTACTAGGATATTGATATAACGGCTATTAAGCTGCTAAACGACAACTGCTACTATTGTTGGATTAAAGGAGTAGTACCTTAGCGCTTTTGATTCTCGCTTTAAGCATATAATAACTTCACTTTCAATAAAGAGGTGTTAGTAGATATAGTCGACTTAGTAAGCTGCAAATGCCTTTATATAATCGACTCTACTACTTTGTTTTAGGCAGTAAGGTTCCTAAACATATAGACGGTAAAAGAAACGTAGGAGTGCTTAAAGGAGTGCTAGATTAATACCTACCTCGGCCTATCCGATATCTTATACTATAACCAAGGGACTAACTTTATAGCTAAAGAGTTCTAGGTAGAAGCTAAGCTTGCTAGGATCACTATTTATATTATTCTAGTTAAGGCTTACTAGTTAATTAGGCATCTAGAGCGCTATTATACGCTATTATATAGGGTATATAAGATTATCTTAGAGGAAATAAAGGGCATAGTCTTGCTAGAAGCCTGCCTTTAGAGCGTAGTAAGCGTAGTTAATAATATAGCTAGCCTAAACGGACTTATACTAACATTACTAGTCTTTAGAGCGTATCTAAGGTTTAGAATGGATTTGCCCTCTTTCCTAATATAAATACAGCGTATAAGAGCAGTATAAGCTATAATAGCTAAGCTATAAAGAATCAAAGACCGGCAAAAGATCAACGATATATTAGCATAGCGTAATAGGCTAGATACAACCGATATATTGCTGCTTTTACTCCTCTTAGGAGTAGAAGTTCTGGTATATAAAGAGTATAAAGGGTGGTAAGGGCCCTATAAAGTACTTAATATAACCGATATAGAGGTTATAGTAAATATGGCAAACAGACTAGTAACCTTTTGCAATATAGTGGTTAAGCTGTATAACTGGCTTACTAAGCTCTTAAGCGGCAATGGTAAAGTAATAGGCGATTAGGAAGAGCACTAATCGGCGCCCTAACCGCTTAAGTACCCTGCCCTACTATAAGGTAGAAGATACGGCAGACCTTTAGGGGCGAAAAACAAAGTAAGCCGAAACCCTAACCCTGAAAAGCGCGTTATACATTTAGGGGCGGCGTAATATATATCCGAAAAAGAAAAGAAGGATTATACTTTGGCCGTTAAACTCCGAAAATAAGGAGTAATTACGGCACCTGGAGCTCCCTTTAAGCAGTTAGACGCTAAAGAGATAGAGTCCCTGATTAAAATAGGAGTACTTAAGGTAGTGCCCTAGACGCCGGATCTTAAGGGGATCCGTATCTTTAGATATAGGCTTATAAGGGAAGTTAAAGAGAAGTATACGCCTTACCTATATGAAAAGTTATGCCTTATGGCATAGGGCTATAGTAATGCTGATAAGAAGAAAATACTTATATAATCGCCAACGATCCAACAATGCTCGTAATGTCTGCTCCTTGCCCTAGCGCTAATACTATAATTATAGCTTAACTATATAATTATAATACGCGATATTACGCAGGTATATATATAGTTATAGTAAGGCGGACCGACATTACACATCCGAAAACGCGTTCTTGGTCAGGACCGCTCCAAATCGACTGCACTCTTTTGCAATCTACTTGTCCAATTAAGGACTTAACACACGCCAAATTTGGCTGCGGCGCAGTCGCTCGTTCGACGGCGCTGTGGTCGGATTCTGACCGTACGATGTGGTCAACCGTGGCCAGAAATCTGTAGCTGTAGTAGGGCGGGCGTACGGGCCCTATAGTCATATGCCCTAGCCCCGACTGTACTGACCCCTCTGACCTGAACCCCGCTAACCTGAACCCTGCTGCCCCTAGCCCCCTAGGGGCTATCAACAAAGCCCCTAAGCGCTTGGGCCATAGCTTCTTAACCCACCTTACCACCGCTACTACTACTACTACCACTTCCGCCGCTAACCCTGCTACTACTACCACTACTACCGGGTCGAGCGATATACCGTTCGATAGCCCTTTTAAAGGGCTTTCTAGCAGTTAATACGCTACTACCGCCACCGCCGCCCCTACCCCCTTAAAAAAGGGGAAAGAAAAAGCCCTACTACCTGCAACCCTCGCCCTTACCTTCTCTAGTCTTATAGACCAGATAGTCAGTCTTTTAGTCAATAACCTGGCCTTTAAGGAAATCGTCGAATATACCAGGCTAGCTAGAAAGCTAGCCTTAACGCAGATCTTGAAAGAGGAGGAGAAAAAGGCCCTGATATTTCCCTCGTTTGTTACCCAGGCCCCGAGGCAGAAGAAGCAACAATAACAGTAACAACAACAGTAATAACAATAGCAACAATAATAGTAACAACAACAGTAGTAGTAGCAACAACCCCCTGCCGCCGAATTAGAGCTAACCCGCTGTACCTAGGCTGCTATAGCAGCGGCTAGGGTAAAGCCTACTAAGCTAGGCTTAGAAAAACAGGTCCTTATACGGCTAGGATCAGCCTCTTCCTCCCTCGGCCAAAAATCAGCCCTGGAAATTGCACAGGCAGTACAGAAGGCTATAGGGTACTTTATTAAGGGGGTAAGGACCCTACCAAGCGGTAACCTTATACTGGTTACTAAAGGAGAAAAAATCAAAAAAGCCTTAGAAGAAAATACAGCCTAGCTAGCCTCTTTATCACCAGAGGCCTCGATCTATACCACTATCTAGGCTATTGCTGTTAAAGGGCTTACAATAGCTGACCAGGTAACGGAAGCTAGCCTTCTAGCAGCAGTAAAAGAATTATATCCTTCGGCCTTAAGGGCTAAGGTCTGGTACCCCCTCTAGATCAAAAGAATAAGAGTCTTAGCTCTTATTGCCTTCTCTAGCTAGTAAGAGGCCTACTAGGCCTGCTAAGACGGAATCTTCTAGGCCTATAGGGCCCTAAAAGCAGAGCCCTATATCGATGAGGCTAGGGCCTTACAGTGCTTTAACTGCTGGTAATAGGGGCATAAAGCCAAATACTGCTACTCCCCTGCCCTCTGCTATAACTACGGCCAAGAAAAGGAGAAGCATACTAATAAGGCGGCCTATACTAAGGCTTAGTATTGCCGGAACTGCCGTAGCGACCACTATGCTAGGGCAGAAGAATGCCCTAAAAGAAAGAAGCATAAGGCTTAGGCAAAATCCAGCCTATAAAACAGGCCTATTAACTTCGACCTCCCCGGCCCTCTTAAGCCGGCAATATCAATAGAAGACCGGCTAGAAGGGGAAGAAAGCTATATGGTAGTAGCTGGAAAACGCCGCCGTGGCCGCCCCCCTACAATAACCGCCACTACCGCTACCGCCACTACCGCTACCGCCACTACCGCTACCGCCACTACCGCCATAGCCTCCCTTTCCCAGTGAACTATAAGGGAGGCTTTTAGCAAAATCCCTGCCTCTACCTTTACTACTACCGATCTAGCAGCTACCAGTATTATAGCTACCAGTTCTATACCCTCCTCCCTAGAGCCGGTAAGGGGCTCTATAGAGGAAGAGGATACGGATATACTTTAGTCTCTTTTTCTACCTTCTCTCCTTCCTTAGACTGCTTCCCCTCTCTCTCTTTAGACTGTCTTTTCTCTTTTCCCTATAGCTGGTATTTTACTACTATACCAAGGTAAAGGGAAGGCTATAGGCCTAGGCTTATAAGCTTTTAAGCTTTAAGCCTAGCCTTGCCTTACCCCTTTTTTGCTAACAAGACCCCTTCCTTATTCCTCTACCCCGAGCCCTATATTAATTGAGATATAGGGCGTTCTTACAGGAGACGGGTAGGGGAATAGGCGCAATTTCCCTTAGTAGCCTCCTAGACGGCCTCCCCTTACGTTGTTTTTCTTTTAGTACTGCTCTTTTCCTCTTGCTAGGTTGCCCGCCTTGTTAAGCTCGTTGGAGGTTTTTCATCCGTTTTCCGGTTTTCCTCTAGTATAAGTGTAAGCTAGCAGCCCCTTATAGCCCCTTAGAGGACTCTATAGGAGTAATAGATATCTATCTATCTATATAGTTATAGTTAGAGCTAACGAGGCTGATCTATATAAGGCTGCCCTATAAGCTACGCTATAATTATCTAGAAGGGTATATTATATATATTAAGAAACCTTTATATAGGATTGCCAAGAGCAGTCTTTACTAGTTCTTAACGTATATATAATAGTATAAAGAGCATATGTAAATAGGCAGTTCCTCTTACAATCCCTGCCTCTTATTAACTAATTTAGGTAAGTACTTTAGTATTATAGCGCTATAAACGGATAATACCCTTAATCTTACTACTAAGAAATTCCTGTAGAAAGAGGAAACAGAGCTCTAAAGAGCAGGCTTTTGGGTAAAACCCCTAACGATTTTAGTAGCCGGAGATTCCAGCGATTTTAACGGCTATAAGGTAGAGGTCCAAGACGACTACCTTATTGTACGACAAAAGGGATAGGCCGGAAAGCTATAACTTGTTCCTACTAGAAGGTCTATATACCCTAAGCGGAAGAAGGTATATACAGAGTAGTAAGCGCATAGAGCATACATTGCTTTAATATACTAGCTAGAGGCGGTATTCGACTATGCCTATATAATACAAGCTATTAAGCTATAGTAAGTAGATGTTAATACCTTAAACAAGCGAATTTAATAGTAAATCGATAATCCTAAGCGTAGGTTATACTATATTTCTCTTAACCTAAGTACCCTTAAGCTTTTTATCTTTATCGATAGCTCTTTCGCTAATAACTAGGATCTAAGCTTATAGATCGGGTTTATAATTATTCTTAGGAACGAAAGCGCTAACAAGCAAAGAACGATGTTTTAGCTACATAGTAACGTTATATACTGGTCCTCTATAAAGTGCAAATAAGTAACCTAGAGTATACTAGCAAGTAAGATTTATAGGATAAACTAAGGCTTTAACGTTGCCTATATCCTAAATCGAACGTTTAAAGAGATCTATAAACGCCTTAACCTAGGTATAGGTCTACCTTTGGTTCTCTATACCGACTCTTTTAGCCTTTATAAATATTTGGTCAAATTAGGAAGTACGACTAAAAAGCGTTTAATGATTAATATAATAGCGCTTTGTAAGAGCTATAAGAGCAGAGAAATCAAGGAAGTATACTAGATTTGTAGCGACGATAACCTATTAGACGTAATGACGAAGGTAGTACCTAATAAGGTACTAGGAACTCTAATTTCGACTAACGAAATTAACATATGCGTAGAAGGCTGGGTCGAACGCGCGGTTTGCGTATAGGGCAGTGCTAACGCTAGCGATGACGCGCTGCAATAGCAGTATATAGCAGCTATATAGTTGTACAACTATATACCAGCTGCTATTAAAAGAAGGAAGAAAGTCGAGGGAATAAATAGATATAGTATAGAGAGCATATAATATAACAATTGGAAGAGTATAAGCGGAATATAATACGGTAAAGTAAAAACTTTTAATTATAAGGGATACGTCCCTAGGTGTATAAACAATGTACTAATAGCTGTTTGAACTAAGCTTACTATCCTGTAAATACTAGCTTAATAAAGCGTAGGATAGCCCGTTTAGCCTCCTCCTTCCTCTCTATCCCTAATATTATATATATACCGGTATTACTGCTATTTAGGAGGGCCCGATCCTCCTCCTATGCCTATAGGGCATGATAAGTGCCCTAGTGCTAATTGCTAAGCTCTTAGATACTAGATTAGCAATATATATTAAACGGACGATACAGTAATAAACGCTTATCGATATAAGACAACTAAGATCGATATATTATGCTAGAAAGCAGCGCGCTATAGGCTTAATCTCTACTAGGCTAGGTATAACATTAGCTATAAGCCTATAATATAGTAACGAAAGTGCATTTAAGCGGAGGATGTACTTATATAGGGCGGCAGCTATAGTCTAAGCTATAGCCCTAGTAGTACTGGCTAAGTAGCCTGATGTACAGCTTATTTAGCGCTATAGCCGGGTTTTTGCTATTTAAGGCCGAGCGGAGGTACCCTAGGTAGTAGGACGCGTGTTTTATATTGGTAATACGTATATAACGCCGTATTATAACTAATAGACAAGTATTAAAAACCGTATCTAAACAGCTAATAAAGATAACCTATTATACTAATGCTAGGACTAGGCTACAACTTAGCTATTACCCTTAGAGGGCATATGCGAAGTAGCTATTATACTAATAGTTAGATATGGCAATAGGAGCTCGAAGCAAGTATATAAACCTTTGTCCTTCTTACCTCTACCCCCTATATCCTTCTTTTCCTTTACTACTTTTTTATCCTCTTTTTCTTCTTCTCTTTCTTCTTCTTCTTCTTCTTCTTCGGCCTTAGCCTTGGCCTTAGCATGCAAAGCTATATAAGCGGACGACACTGCTTCTTAAAAGGCGGCTAAGCAAGTATATTAGCAAACAATAAGTATAAGGAGCAGATGATAGAACATACTAGAAACAATAGGAGGGATAGTATTGTTAATATCGTTAATAACGGCAATGGCGGTAGCAGTAGTGCCGGCAGGCTTAGCGGCGGCGGCCTCGGCGGCGGCGGTAGGTACGGCGGCAGCGTCGGCAGGCTCGGCAGGATTAGCAGCGGCAGCATCGGCGGCCTTGGCGGGCGCAGTAGCAGCGGTACCTAACGCTTTATCGAGCAAAGGCAATGCCTCTATATGCGCGAAGAACGCGTCTAGCATAGCAGCGACGTTACTGAATAATAATACTTGATTTAAGTTAGTATATAAGTAACAAATAGCAGTCCCTATGCTTGCTAGTATATTTATTAGTATTGTTATTATTACTATTGTTACTGTTGTTGCTGTTGCTACTATTATATAAGGGAAGAGGAAGCCTGAGCTATAAGGGCAGTATGCCCTCTCTATATATATAGAGGAACGAAGAGCCTATAGGTGAAAAGCGCTATAATACTGACTTCCTCCCCTTCTACTATTATTCCTTACTATTATATAATCTATTATTCTAACTCTAAGGTCTTATTGTACAAACCTATTGTTAATTCCCCTATATAGAGCAAAGAGCTTACTAATCCCTATATATAGTCGTACGTATAGTCTACCCCTTTTAAGCAATATAGCTATTAGCTGCTACCTAGGTAGTAGATAACGCGTTTATGCAAAATCGTTTTAAGTACTAATATCTCCTTTGTTATCTCTTTTAGAGTATTGATTAATAGATAGTCCTCTACTAAAAAGAAAAGATAGCTAGTATTGGAACTAAGGTATAGGTGACGTTTAGCATTGGGTAATCGCAGCGTTTAGAGCTTTAACAAGCTCTGATTAGCAATATGAATATAGGGTTTACAACAATAGCTTATAGCGCTCTTTCTAAGCGCTAATAGCTTAATCCTAACAAGCTATTGCTCTACAATTAGTATATTCAATACGACGATCGTATCCGATCGTCGTACATAGTATTTATAATAGGGACTGTCCTAACAAGGTAGTTAGAGCAGACAGACTTCTATTCACCGATCGATTTACCTTTTGGTTACCCCTTTGTGTACATACACGGAGACTACCGACACCTAGGATTAAATCTAGTGTCGGTTGCTAGTAGGCTACTATAGCTAGAGTATATTGGTCACGGTATGGTAATGGCTAGGTATAGGGCATAACCCCTACACTAGCGCTAGGCGCAACCCTGGTAAAGGAGATATAGCTATAACCTATTCATCTTAGATAGAAAGGGCAAGGGAGGGAGAAAGAGAGAACATATTAATTATTATAAAGTGAATGGGAATCGTTACTCGTTACTTTACTTAGTAGCTTATACTTCATTATTGCTCTTTCTCTATATTACTATTTTGTTCCTTATTAGTAGAAGACTCTACTATAGAAAGAGCAAATCAATACTGATTAGTTTCTATTATTTAACAATAGTAAGAGCAGAATAGCTAGATTAATAACTATGCTAGAAGTATACCTAAAAAGAGGAAGAGCTAGACTAGTTACTAAGACAAAAGAAGGATCTCTTTACTAAGTAATTCTAATAGCAACCACGCCCTAAAACTATAGGATAAAACATAGATATAGTTTCGAAAAACAATAACTACTTATCTAAACTTATCCGATAATTTAATAAATAGGAATTTTATCGGTTGCTAGTAGGCTACCGTAGCTGGAGTATATTGTTCACGGTATAGTAATTGCTAGGTATGGGGCATAACCCCTATACTAGCGCTAGGCGCAACCCTAGTAAAGGATACGTGGCTACAACACACGTATCTAGGATAGAAAGGGCAAGAGAGAGAGAGAGAGATGAATCATCACAGAATCAATAGGAATCATTACTCGTTATAGTTACTTAGTAGCTTGCACTTCGTTATTGCTCTTTCTCTACGTTGCTGTTTTGTTCCTTATTATCGGAAGACTCTACTATAGTAAGAGCGAATTGATACTAAATAGTTTCTATTGTTTAACGATAGTAGGAGCAGAATAGCTAGATTAATAACTTTGCTAGAAGTATAACTAAAAAGAGGAAGAGCTAGGCTAGTTACTAAGATAAAAGAAGGATCTCTTTACTAAGTAATTCTAAATAGCAACTTTACCTTGAAATAATAGGACAAAACGTAGATATACTTTCGAAAGATAATAATCACTTGTCCGAACTTGTCTAACAATTCAACAGATAGGAATTCGACATTACAAGTATACCTTAAAACTCTAGAACTAAGCGTAATATACGATCCAATTATAGCTAATACTACAATCTATATATATATACTAATAGCTGAAGATAAGATGCTTAATGAATTGCCTTAGTAGCTACTACCTAGTAAAGCCTATCTACTAGATATAGTAGCCTTCTTTCAAACCCTAGACTATCTCGAACTAGGCTGTTAAGACGAAAAGATTATTAATACCTACCTTTTAGTAGAGGTGGTAGAATGCTAGAAGCTAAAGATAGAGGAAGAAGAGCTGTAAATAAGAGTGGTTAATAGCTTTAACAGGTAGATAGAGAAAGATTTCTAGAAGGCCTCTGTAATTATTAAGACAGATTCAATATAGTTGCTTAGGGCAAGCGGCTTTAGTATAAGCCTAATAAGGAGCTGTTAAGATACTGAATTAGCTAGGTTTACTAACGACTAAAGCTTTATAGGGAAACCTACTAACTAGACTTGCCCCTAGTTAGTACTATAAGAGGTTGTACTTTAAGTAGCTCCTTTACCTTCTAATCTGCTAAGGGTACTAGGACTCTAAGTTTTTTTACCTATTCTAGGTAAAGGGGTGCCTCTGCCGCTATCTTTACTATTCTATTCTCCTTAGCCAGCTCTGTCGAATTTAGGGCTGAAGCTAGGGACCTTAGCTTAAGGACTGATAAATGCAGGATATAGGGAAGGACCTGGATATAGACCTAGACCTAGATATAGACCTAGATATAGACTTGGATATAGACCTAGACCTGGATTTTGCAATAGCTTTTAATAAGGACTACTAAGCTTTAAACTAAGCTAGTAGTACTAAAGGGGATATAATTAGTTTACTATACCCTTTTACCTACCGCTAGTCCTCCGTATCGAAGTAGGAAGCCCGGGATACCTGGAAATCCTACCTAAACTAACAAGGAGGGATGATAAAGCTTTTATCGACTAGAAGCTATATATTGACTTTAGAAAAGTATTGAATAGCAGTAACTGCTATAGTAGGGTAGAGACCGAGATTCTGGACAATAAGGTTAAGATTTTCCTCTACTAGTATATTATATTCCAGATTAACCATACAGCTTTACACCTAGTCTTCCTCTATGCACTTTTAGCGTAGGCTAGGGATTACTAGATTAACCACTTTTACTAGCTTCTTCCTTTCTACCTAATATATACTTAGTTAAGTAAATACTTAAAGATAGAAGCTAAGAAGTAGAACCTGGTTACGATATACAGCTCTATTACTTTCCGGAGCGTATAATAAGAAAACCCTGGCAAAAGTAATAAAAAGGTGCTCTAGCTGCTGCTTAACAAGCTACCTATAATCTAACAGGCTCTAGGGCCTATCTACTAGAGCAAAGAAATTCTTACTTTAAATATAGTAAGGGTATACTATAGAGTGCCCAAACTAAAGTTAGCTTTATATAAACTAATTAAGGGATTCGAGGAATTAGTAGCTATACTATAGGGTACCCTAGAAGTAGAAGAGATAGAAAGCTAGTAGGACCTAACAGACTAGCAGTATTTCTCTAAGATGTAACATCTAAGGACTACCTCTAGAAGATCTTAATAATACTAGATCTATAAGAAGGATAGCTGCTACTCTACTAAGTACTTAGAGGAAAAGTAGAAAAATAATCGACTTAACTAGCTAAAGAGCTGGCAAATTAACCCTAATAGAGGGAAGAAGAGATACTAGTCTTTTCTAGTAAAATATGAAGGCTCTAAGTCTAAAGGAAGCGTAGCAAAGGACGACCTTGAATATAGAATAGATAATGCTAAGGACTCTACTAGAAATAAGGTAGCAGCTACTTTCTTTATAGACGAAGCTTTCCTCTATAGATTATATAGAGAGGAACCCTACTATAGCAGAGAACCTGGTTTGAAAGTGTATAACGCGTTAGCTTCTACCTAATTTATGCTTGATAAGTATTCTAAGACGGGTTTTCAGAGGATTATACCTGATATAAGAGCTATAAATTTTTCGACTACTAGAATACATTAAGTACTAGCCCTTTAACAGCAGGTACCTACTATCTTTATTAATAGGGTTAGAGCTAGAAAGGCAAATATTACCTTTAGGCTAGATAAGGTAAAGGAATCTATTGGAACTGTTATAGTAGATACTACTACTAGGAAGGCAACTTTCTATATGCTAGATATACCTACCTCTTTTCTACTTTATCTCTAGGATATAGATCGTCTTAGAATCTACCTAGATAATACAATAGATTGCCTTATTAAAAGGGAGCAGCGGATTCCAATTACCTGGAGATAGGGCTACCTATAGATTGCAGTACTTAACAGTGCAGCATATACTATATTTATATAAGATAAAGCGCAACTATGCTTAATAGAATTAACAGAGACTGAACTTCGACGGATCTATCGGCAATATAGCTACCTATTAGTGGAAAAGCTATAAAAGCTTCTCTACTATACTAACTAACTATTAAGTGGAATATAGCACGTTAGAGCTTATTAATAAGTTCTGTTACTTCTACTAGGTTAAGGGAGTAGCCTCTAGGCGTTTTAAGTTTATACTTAAGGATAATATCTACTTTAACTATAAGATAGTTGTAGATATCTTAGATCTTAAAGGCTGGAAGGTACTCTATATAGTCGATATAGCTACTTCCTTTTAAGCAGTACGTTTCTTTTAGGATATCACAGTAAAAGAGACTTAGGAACGGCCAAAGGAGTGCTAGATAGATATATATCTTAGACTGCTAGATATCTTTTAGTATAACTAGAAGACTAATTTCATAGCTAAGGAATTTCAGGCTAAAGCGAAATTAGCTAGGATTATAATCGTAGATATACCGGTAGAGGCCTATAACTCGGTAGGTAAGGTAGAGCGCTACTATGCCCTCCTTTAGCAGGTATACGAGATTATCCGTAAGAAGGCCGTACTATGTCGAAAACAGCTAGCTTATAAGCTGCTGCCTCTGCTGTTAATAACGTGGCGGGGCCTAACGGTTTAATTCCTACCCTACTAGTCTTTAGTGCTTTTTCCTGGCTAACTAGGAACTCGCTACCAAGCCCGGATTAAGGTACCTAGGTAGAAGCTATTAAGAAAGTAATAGCCGAGCTTAAAAAGTAGGAAAACAGGAGGGCTATTAGGAAAAGAATTAACATATAGAGCGGCCTAGATACCAAGACAGTCCAATCTAAAGTACTAAAACTTAGATAAAAAGTCTTAGTCTACTGCAAAAACAGTAGGTAGAACAGGCTATACAAAGTTATAGCTATAGCTAATAACGCTATAACTATAGATATAGTTAACGGCGTTATAGAATTCAGGAGTATAGTAGTAAAACCGTACTTTTAGGAACTATAGTAGGTAGGAGGACCTAAGGCCCTAAGGAATTCGGATATAGCGGAAAGGTTTGTCTACCTAGACCTAGTACTACCTAGGAGGTAGGACTAGCTAGGAAAACCTTAAGGGGCTTAGGTTTTACCGGAGATTACCAACCTATAACCTAGCCTATAACCTAATATATAACCCGCCTAAGCTACGATATATAGCGGAGAACCTAGAGATAAACCATAATAAATAGTAATAAAGGATACCCTAGGCCTATAACTTAGATAAATAGCCTATAATACTAAGGTGTAGGACGGACTATAGTATCTACTACGTCCTTATATCCCGAAGTATAGGCGCGTCTATCTAACTCGAGTAAACCATATAAGTTAAGATACTCTAAGAGTTCTTCTTTCTACGAAAGAGAAGAAGGATTACGCTTTAGCACTAAAATTGCAGTACTAAGGCAAGATTACCGTACCTAGTAAGCCCTGTAAGGCCTTAGATAAGGCCAAGATCGACGCCCTTCTTAGAAATAGCGTAATTAAGGTTATCTAGGAGCTAAAGAACCTGCTTAGCGTTAAGATTTTCAAGTTAAGGATAGTTAGAAAAGTAAAGGATAAGACTTCTAGCCTATATAAAAAGTCGAGGCTAGTAGCCTAGGGGTATAGCAATCCTAGGAAGAATAGTCTTCTTACCTAGTCTCTAACTATCCAACGTTATACCTAATAGATTATACTAGCGCTTTACCCTTCTCTTCTCTGCGATTTTGGACTTTACCTATAGCTGCGTAATATTATATAGGCATATACCTAGTCTAAGACGCCTCTAAACCGCAAGATCCTCCTCTATCTGCCTAAGGAGTTATAGGAAAAATATCCTATTAGGATAGTCCTATATATAAACTGCCTGCTATATAGCATAGTAGAAGCTAGGCTATGCTAGTTTACTACCTATATATAGTAGTAAATCAATTCCCTTAGTCTATAGTCTTCTTCCTTTAACCCTTATCTAATAATTTCCACTACTGCCCTAGAAAAGGGATTTAGGCTTATTGGCCTATAGACCGACAATACCCTTATTATTAGGGATAATTCTTTTTCCTAGCTAGAAGAAGGAGAGCTGGAAAAGGCTGGTTTTAAGTTAAAGCTAGCTATAAGGGTCTTAGAGGGAATATAGGTGGATTTCAATAGCTGCCGGCTTTGCCTCCTCGATAGTAACCTCTTAATATGGCAGAAGGGGCAGGGAAAACGCCTGTTAATAGTCGACTTTAAGGAAGAGAAGCCAGCATAGTAATATATTAAGTAACGAGCCTATAGGGCTTATCTAGGTTCTATTTGCTAGCCTAAGGCGGCTTTCGACTTGGCTATAGCTGCCTAGGCATAACAACCCTAGCTAGAGGACTATAAGTGTCTTAACGCTAGGATCTAGTAGAAAATGGATAATGTAGAACGCAGCCTGATTTATTACCCTTTAGATCTAGCTATAGCTAAGCTTTTTATCTTTATCGACAGGTCCTTTACTAATAATATAGACCTTACCTCCTAGATCGGCTATATTATACTACTAGCTAACGAGAGTGATGTACTAGACGAGGCTGCTTTCTGTATTTATAGGAATATATGTTAGAATATCTAGCAAATACCACAGCCTTGCCGTGTGACATTCACAAGGCTGCAGTCCCAGGGATACATGCTTAGTCACCCACAAGGCCAAATGCACAAATCTTACATAAGTCTTATGCTAAACACAAATATCTAGCTTATCCTATTTAGTCTAAGACTAAATAAATATCGGATAAATATATAGGATAAGACAAGCCTAGGTCTTAAGCTAGTAGACTAGCGTTAAGCTAGAATAACACTATTCCTTATTAGGAATAGTACTATAAGGTCTCTAGTAATAGGAATAGCGTAGAACAAATAACAGATAGTGAAAAAGAGGGTATATATTACCATCTTCCTTACTACTAAATAGCTAGATAGATCATTAAGTAATTAAGCACTTTCACTACCTACTTCCACTGCCCTTATTCTTATAGGTTATAAGCCCGGCGCTTCCTCTCGCTACACTCCGTTGAAATTGACAAAAACCGCCTTTCATCGCTTACTATACAAATTTAGCTGCATAACAGTGCAACGCTGTTCAAATCGATTTCTCGTCGTACGACTCGAATTAATCAGAACCCCTCTGCATTGCCTGCTATCTATATTTAGCTGTAGATAAGTGCAACGTTGTTCCCCGTGCTTCTCCAATTTCGATATCTATAGCTAGCCCTGCAGATCGCCCTTTTATCGATAAAATCGCCCTTTTTACGCCCTTTCGAATTGAACGAGCGCCTTTTTCGATATCAGGCTAGCTGCTTTACCATTACACTATCCCGTCAATTCCCTCTAAGCCCTTAATCAACAAGACTACGCTGTCGATTTCGATATATATATCTGACAATAACGTCGATTTCCAAGTTCGACAACCCTGCATTGCTCTATAGCAAAAATTCTTAGTATAACGGTATAGCTATGTCCTTAGTCGATAACCGCCCCTATAACCCGTAGATTTAAGCTTTGCAGCACAACGCTAGTAGAGCCGCCTTTTCAAATTCTACAAATTCGACCACTTTCCTCCCCTTATACCACAATAAAAAATAGCAGAAAAAATGGCTGAGCAAAGCTCGATCACTGCCACTGCTACTGCTGTTTCTAGGGCAACCCCTTAGCGTTTCCAGCTTATAGATATTGAGAAATTCAAGATTCCTAAGCTAAAAGGGGAGAATAACTACCAAGCGTGGTCCCTGCAAATCCAGGTTCTCCTAGAATATACCTAAATAATATAGGCTATCAGGGAAAACCTAGAAGACTAAGACCCCTTTAACAGCTATACTATTATTATACTCTAGCTTACTATTAACAACCTAATAACGATAGAGCTACAAGGCTAAAAAGGGGTAAAATAAATATAGGAGATATTGCAACAAAACTACTCTCTTTATAGTATTTCTATAGGCTTCCTTCTTCTTGGTTAACTATAGGCTATTAGGCTTGCTGACTTCCTTAGGGATATAAAGAGATATCTCTCTTCTTTCAGGGCTATATCAGAAGGCCTTAGAATTAACGATATCTCCCTGCCTAATCTAGCCTATATATCTATTTTATTAGATAGGCTCTCCTACAACTACTATACGTTTAGGGAGAATATCAAACAGGCTTTTAGGGGTAACAGCAACGCCTATATGCTCTAGTCCTATATCACAGCCCTTCTCGATACCTCGCAAGAAATAAAAAAGAATGGCAAAAAACACGCCCTCCTTTTAAATAAGGAGAAAAGCAACAAGACCAGTTACTGTAGTAACTGTAAAAAACCAGGTTATAATGCTAATAACTGCTTCTTCCTTTATCTAGAAAAGGCATCCTCTTAGTGGAATTCCCCTACTGCTGCTTCTTCTTCCTCTTCTTCTAAGAAAACACCCCCTAATAATAAAGGGAAAATAACAAAGAGGAAAGGACAATAGGGGGCTTCTACTAATAAGAGGATGAAAAAGCAGGCTCTTCTTGCCCAGATAGCAGAGCTGGAATCCTCCTCTAACAAGGAAGAAAATCAAGGTAAAGGAAAAGAAAAAGAGAAGGTAATACATCTTACTAATAAGGGCCTTAGTAGATTTATTCCTAGGTATTATCCCGGCTTTCCTATACCACCTTCTTCTTCTTCTGCTACTGGCCCTTCTTCTTCTACTACTTGTATAGCAGGTCCTTCTTCTAAAATAGAGATAGATAAAGAAGAAAGAGAAAAAACAATAGTAGAAGCCTTAGATAAAATTAAGGAAGCAGGGGTAAGTTCCCCTACTATTTACTATAGCCCTTTATAACAAAGGGGAAAGGTACTAATAACTGAGAAACTAGATCGAATAGGAAGACGTCCTTTGGAATTAAGGGGTATTTATTTACTCTTCCTTTTTCTTCTTTCTTTTCTATCTTTCCTTTTCTTATTATGTTATAGTACTATATATAGACTTTGGAAATCAATTTACTCTTCTACTAGTCTTACTTATAATAGAACTAATAAAGCCCTTATTTATATAACTGTTGAAAAGAAAATCCTAGGTCTAGAAAGAAAAAATAAAAAAGAAAATACCTCCTTTATTATAGACTCTACTGCTACAATACATACTACTTGCAATATAAGCTACTTTCACTCCTATAAGAATATAAGTAAAAGCGTTAAGTAGGGTAACGCAGGGGAATTACTAGTAAGGGGTAAAGGAGATATCTTTATAAAATATAAGGATACTAATAAGGTAGACCTTATTAAAGGGGTCTACTATATACTAGAACTAGGTATTAACCTAATATCAGTCCCTAAACTGAAAGACAAGCTAGTTATCTTTAATACTAGCAAAGATACTGTCCAACTATATAATAAAATAAGTAGGGAAATATCTATATAGGGATATAGAAATAAAGAAGATCTCTATTCTATAGATATAGATATTATATCTTCTTCTTATAACGTGCTAGCTAGCAGAGTAATACAACATATAACCTCTATAAACCCGAATAATATCGTAGGGGGTAATACTATTGTTACTAAACAAGAACAAGAACAAGAAATAAATCTTGAAAAAGACTTAGATTTATCTACTAATCTTAGAGATTTTAATACCGCTTCTCTGCCTTTGAAAATAACAAAGTTGTTTAACTAGCATAAGAGATTAGGCCACCTAAATATAGGTGCCCTTGTTCAGCTCTTAAAAACAAAAAATATAACAATAAGTGCCGATATTATTCGCGCTTATAATAAAGATATTACCTATATTACCTGCGATCTAGCTAAGTCTTCTAAGAAAAGACTTAAGAAAGCAATTAATAAGAAGGACTATTAAATCCTAGAAAGAATCTATAGTAACCTAGGTAGTCCAATAACTCCTAGTACTTTTAATAAATATAAGTACTATATTACTTTTCTAGATAAAAAGAGTAGATACGCCTTTGTTAAATTACTATGTAGTAAAGACGAGGTATATAAAGCCTTTAAATACTTTAAGGCAAAGGTAGAAAATACTACCCCTAAAGACACTTCTTTAGAAAAGAGAAATATAGAAAAAAGGAAAATAAAGGAGTTCTTTACAGATAACGGAGGAGAATATATCAACGAAAGATTTACTATAGCCCTTTTAAAATACAGAATAAAACACGTTCTTACTCCTCTATATACCAAAGAGCCTAATAGCTTAATAGAAAGAATAAATCTTACCCTATTTAATAAAGTAAGGGCAATGCTATATAAGGCTAATTCTCCTTTATACCTATAGGAAGAAGCCTTACTAGCAGCAACACACCTATATAATATCACACCATATAAAGGGGTAGAATATAAAACCCTATGGGAGATTTTCTATAATAAGAAGCCCTATATTAACAATATAAAGATATAGGGTTTAATATGCCTCTATAGTAATGAAGGTACAATAAAAAATAAGCTAGATACAAGGAAAGACTTTGGAATTCTAGTAGATTACTCTTCTATAGAGAATAACCACTATAAAATATATAATATAAAGAAACATACTCTTATCTAGGCAAGAGATGTGAAAATCCTAGAAGGAAAATTCCTACCTAGGAAGGACTATCTAAACAATATGCTACTAAATAAGCAAGATAGTCCTCTTCCTCCTTTACTAGGAAATATAGAAGAAGAAAACGAAGATAGAATAATACAAAAACAATTATCAGAAACAATCTCTTCCTTAATAAAAGAAAAAGAAAGAGAAGAACAAGAGCCTATCTCTAGTAGACTATGCTCTAATAATATGCTAGAAGATAATAACAATTTTCCTACTACAAATCAAGAAATAGTAGTCGAGCTACCAGAACTTCCTTTTAATAAGGAAGAATATAGTATCCTCTTAACCTTAAGGGATACTACAATATTATATCTATAAACCGAATTTAATACTAAGGATAAAGCTGAATATATCCTTTTAATAAATACAGATATAGAACCAGCTAGCTATAAAGAAGCTATGCTAACTTTAGAAAATAAACAGTGGCAACTAGTAGCCATAGATGAAGTCAAGGACCTAGAGTCTGAAGGCTGTTATATAATAACAGATTTGCCTAAAGGAAAACAAGCTATAAGAGGACGTTGGGTATTTAAAAAGAAAGTAATTTAAAATAGCTTTATACCAGACTACTATATAACTAATAAAGAAAAGACCTTTAGATATAAGGCACGTTGGGTAATACAAGGCTTTAATCAAGTCTATAGTGTTGATTATATAGAAACGTTTAGCACTATATGCAGAACAGAAGTATAGTATACTATATTAATTCTAGGATTAAATCTAGGATATATATTCCAACAATATGATATACGCCTAGCATTTATATATGCTAAAATAGATTATGAAATATATATAGAACTACCTTATGGCGTATATAATAATCCTAAATACAAGGGTAAAGTAGCTAAGGTAAATAAAGCACTATATAGGTTAAAACAAAGCCCTAGGTTATTCTATAAGCATATGTCTTCTATATTAGTAGATAAGCTAGGCTTTCATATACTACCTTATAATGAAGGAGTATTTATACACTTAATAAAGAAAATCATAATAGCAAGCTATATAGATGATCTACTAGTAGCAGGGCCAAATAAAGATATTATTAATACCTTTGAAAAAGTAGTATCTCAATATCTAAAAATAGAACCATTAGGTAACTTAACTGATTACCTAGGTAATAAGATCATAATCGACTACGAAAACAAGGCCGTAGAAATAAATCAATATAGTTATACAAATAAAATACTAAGTAAGCACTGCTTAAAACAAGACTCCTCTACTATATAGGAGAAGAATCCCTATTCCAAATATATATATAAACCAAGGCTTAAGCCTAGTAATAACATAGTATTAAGAAAAAATAAAGGCCAGGCTACTAAAGCTAAAATAAAAAGATATTAGCAAGAAGTAGGATCACTTCTATACCTAGCCTTAAAGACTCGCCCTGATATTTCCTATAACGTTATATTATGCTTTAGATTTGCTAGTAATCCTAGTAAAGAGCACTTCGATGCCCTAGAATATTTATAGGGTTACCTAATTAGGTTCCTAAATCTAGGAATAAAATATAACTGCAAAGGAAATTTATAGATCATAGGATATACAGATTCAGACTAGGCAGCTGATCTAGATACTAGAAGGTCTACTACAGGCTATATTTTCAGCCTTTAGGATATAAATAATACCATGGCTAATTGCATTAGCTGGAATTCACAAGTTTAGAAAACAGTAGCTACCTTTAGTATAGAGGCAGAATATATAGCGTTAAAAGATGCTTCTAAAGAGGCAATATATCTTCAATACGTCTATTCCTACTTAAGGAATATATTTATGCCTAATAAGCCACTTTCTATACCCCTTATCTACATAGATAATAAAGGGGCATAAGCCTTAGCTAAAAATCCTGAATTTTATAAAAGGGCAAAGCATATAGATATAACTTATTACTATATAAGGGAAGTAGTACGAGACAATAAGCTGAAATTAGTATACTAGCCAACTAAGTAAAATCTTATAGACTGGTTAACTAAGAGCCTAAATAGTACTATGATAAAGGGATTTATAAAACAAGCGAATATAACCTTAGAAGAATAACACCCTTCTTATGCTACTAAGAAGAGCATACCCTGATTAATAGGCTTAGGGGTAATACATAGAGATAGGTAGCATCTCTATATAAGTATATATGTATATATATATATATATAAAAGTCTTGTCCGTGGTTCAGCAATTAATTCTACTAAAATACAATAAGCCTAAGCTGGTAATTCCGCTTTACTTATAGCTTAGTATAATATGGTTTTTACCTATTTTCCATATAAGTATATACTTATAATTATAACAGGGTTTTTATTTTTTCCCTTGCTATACATTCCTTTCTATAAAAGATTCTATATCTAGGATTATATATATAACTTTTAAGGGGTATGTTAGAATATCTAGCAAATACCACAGCCTTGCCGTGTAACATTTACAAGGCTGCAGTCCTAGGGATACATACTTAGTCACCTATAAGGCCAAATGTATAAATCTTGTATAAGTCTTATGCTAAATACAAATATCTAGCTTATCCTATTTAGTCTAAGACTAAATAAATATCGGATAAATATATAGGATAAGACAAGCCTAGGTCTTAAGCTAGTAGACTAGTGTTAAGCTAGAATAACACTATTCCTTATTAGGAATAGTACTGCAAGGTCTCCAGTAATAGGAATAGCGTAGAACAAATAACAGATGGTGAAAAAGAGGGTATATATCACCATCTTCCTCACCACCAAATAGCTAGATAGATCATCAAGCAATTAAGCACTTTCACCACCTACTTCCACTGCCCCTATTCTTACAATATAGTCTACTAGTCTTCAATAAAGTATGAAAAGGTAATAAGAAGTATACTAGCCAGCGAGATCTATAGGATAGTTACTAGCTTTGATATTGGTTTTATAGTCTAACGGACTATCTCTATGGTTTTTACCTAGCTTAGACTGCCTACTAACCTTCCGATCATTTTATATAAAGACTGCTTTAGTCTATATAAGTACCTGGTTAAGCTTGGTAGTATGGTTAAGAAAAGGCTAATAATCAACATTATAGCCTTACAGCAAAGCTATAAGAACCGGGAGATTTAGGAGGTTAGATAGATTGATAGGGAGGATAACCTAGCTAATATAATAACGAAAAGACTGCCTAATAAGGTATTAACGGCATTAGTAGATAGCAATACGGCTAAGGTTTGTATAGAAGGATAGGTTACGTAGTAGTAATGCCGGATAGCGACTATAGCGCGGCTAGAAAAGAAAAGAGATAGTAAGGGACGGATATATGTAAAACCCAAAGCTAATACACCGATAGATATTAGGGATATAGCGTACGATATACAGCAAAACCTAAGGATAAGGCACGATATATAGTAGGACTGTAAGACATAGCGCGATTTACTTTTGCATTTTTTTATATATTTTTCCCAATCTCTATCTATACCATTAACAATATAAGAGCTTTGGCCGTTTAGGCCAACGCCTCTGTAAAGGCCTTCTATAAGGCCTTCTTCCCTATCCCCTCTAAGCCCAGCTCCTCCTTACTAGTAGGTAGCGTAAGGATATAGTAGATGGCAGACTGCTATTTACACTAGTCCCTACGCTACTACTTCTTAATAACCTTTGATAAGTCAGTATAATAAGAATAAGGAAACAAGTTAAGAAAAGGACCTATAGCAAGGGCAGGCTTAGGAGCCGAAAGAACTTCAAGATAATACGCTACGACAGGACGCGCCAACGTAGAGCTATACGGTAAATTAGAGCACAACTGCGATTTGTCTTATAGGATAAAAGCGTATTGTTTACTTTCAGCGGCTTGTAACTACTGCTAGCTAAGCAGGACTAACAATAGCTACTAATAACCCTAACGCGATCCTAGTAATACTAGTCCTAATACTAATCGTTATTAGGACTATAGCCTTTACCGGCTATTACTACCTAGATATAGTAGATGTATATGTTAGTGTAGGCTGTACTAGGGGGACTATAAGGATAAGACGCGCTACGCTGTTGCTTATATAGCAGTGTATTTAATTACAATAGTATTAGCAGTTACGTAGAAACAAAACGCGACTACGCTTTAAGACCTACCTTTATAGTATAAGCCGCTATTGCCAGGCTTATACCCGGCCTTATCCTTGCTATTACTAGAACTATCGCTAGTACCGTTGTTATTGCTGTTGTCCTCCTCCTCCTCCTTACTATTATCCTTATTGCCGCCCTCTTCTTCTATATTAGCAGGAGGCTTATATACCCTGTCATAGGCATTATCCTTATTGTTATCGGCCAAAGGGCTAGGATCGTTGGTATATATACTGGCGTTACTGCTAGCAAGGCATAGAGAGCGCTATAGGCTTTTCTTAGCCTGCTGCTTAGCCTTTGTATTAAGCAAGGCCTACTTACGCTTTATATAGCCTTTAGCGGCTATAGCCTTAGCGGCTATAGCGTGGGCCTATGCAATTTCTTCCTGCCTACGCTCTTAGGCAGCTGTATAGCGTATAGCCAGGGTGATCTGAGCCGGCATAAGCAGTATAATAGAAAGGCCTAGGACGTGTTAGAATATCAACAAACAAGACGTAACTATGTCGATAATGTAGTAGATAGAGCGTATATACGCTAGATCATAATAAGGATATACCTAGGATAGTATATATAGAGCTAGACGAATCTAAATACTCGGTATTAGCTAGGTATAGGTTAGTAGCGATATATAATAATAGTAAAGAGGGAGAGTAGGCATATATATATTTCGTAAGACTTAAAAGAGAAAGACTCTATTAGATTATAGGCTAGCTTGCTATTCTATTTATCCGATAGCAGGTAGCCTAGGAATATACAACAATAAGAAAGCAATACTAGTAGAAAAAGAAATTAGTAATTGGTTAAGGGCTATACAGGTTATAGTAAAGAAGAAGGGGATAAAAGGATACTATATAGTGAAATTAGCATAGTAACGAACGACACGTCGCATTAATGTTACTATAGACGAAGCGTCTTATACGCTCTATATAGTAGTTATAGGACGCAATACATAGCTTATAGCACGCCGACTTAGACACGACAAATTAGATAGAGTTTACAACTATTAATCAGGGGCAAGGGACCTAGGGACCACAGCGCTAATAGCAACAAGACGCAACATACGTCTTATTATAAGCAGACAAAGCGTATTAAGTGGCAAAACAAGAAGGTATATACCTAGAGATGCTTAATAGGGATAGACCATAGCCAAAAAGAAAGAGAGCCAGTATCAGTTGCTAGTAGGCTACCGTAGCTAGAGTATATTAGTCACGGTATAGTAATTGCTAGGTATAGGGCATAACCCCTATACTAGCGCTAGGCGCAACCCTAGTAAAGGATATATAGCTACAACATACGTATCTAGGATAGAAAAGGCAAGAGAGAGAGAGAGAGATCAATCATTACAGAATCAATAGAAATCGTTACTCGTTATAGTTGCTTAGTAGCTTACGCTTTGTTATTGCTCTTTCTCTACGTTGCTGTTTTGTTCCTCATTATCGGAAGACTCCACTGCAGTGAGAGCGAATCAACAAATTCGATATTATAAGTGAATCTTAAGACCTAAGAACTAAGTGTAATATATAGATAGATTCTATTACGCTATCTGATCCCCGTAGGGGATATCTAGGTAGGCTGAACTAGTGCTATAGGAAAACCGTATAACGGGTGAAAAACCTATAACCATATATAGGAAAAAAGGGGGGGTGTGATAGGGGGTAGGCTAATCTTTACCAGAGTAGATACTGCCCCTTTAGGAGTATGAAAACATACTGCCTAAAGGGGTATAGGCTAGACAGCTCCTAGCCTCTAAGCAACAGAGTATTCTAGCAGTCTAGTAGTAATATGGCGAACTAGGGGGCGTATAGCGCTACCGCCCCCTTTTTCGAGTCTGTAGAGAAAGCTATATGTATTCCCCCTTTCCCTCTCCTTAAAGGAGGCTAAAGAGTAGGCCAGGCAACCGTCGAATATATGTCGGATGTCTTCTATAGCTAGATAGCAGTAGCAGAGGGGGTTATTAACCCTAGGCACCTTATAGGTATATAGGAATCCCCTTAGGCCTATCTTCCCTATATGGGCCTGTATTAGCAGCGAGCTTTTAGCCTTAGAGAGGTTATAGTAGCGTCTTTGGAAGGCCTTCTTAAAGGCCTTAGCTAGGTTCTCCTCTTAAAAGGTAGCCTTGGCTAATTTCTCTAAGAGGCTCTCTATATAAGGGTTGTAACTAGAGGCCCTAGCCTTCTATAGATAGCGATCCTTCTAGGCGGTATAGAGGGGTTCCTCGTTGATAGCCTTCCTTAGTTATTGGTAGTACTACTAGGCTATGACCTCCCTTTTTCTTTCTTGCTTTGTATGCCCTCTTAGGGGGAGGCTGTGTAAGAATAGGGGCAGTGGAAGTAGGTGGTGAAAGTGCTTAATTGCTTGATAATCTATCTAGCTATTTGGTGGTGAGGAAGATGGTGATATATACCCTTCTTTTCACCATCTGTTATTTGTTCTACGCTATTCCTATTACTAGAGACCTTGCAGTACTATTCCTAATAAGGAATAGTGTTATTCTAGCTCAACGCTAGTCTACTAGCTTGAGACCTAGGCTTGTCTTATCCTATATATTTATCCGATATTTATTTAGTCTTAGACTAAATAGGATAAGCTAGATATTTGTATTGAGCATAAGACTTATGCAAGATTTGTGCATTTGGCCTTATAGGTGACTAAGTATATGTCCCTGGGACTGCAGCCTTGTGAATGTTACACGGCAAGGCTATGGTATTTGCTAGATATTCTAACATACCCCTTAAAAGTTATATATATAATCCTAGATATAGAATCTTTTATAGAAAGGAATATATAGCAAGGGAAAAAATAAAAACCCCGTTATAATTATAAGTATATGCTTATATGGAAAATAGGCAAAAACCATATTATACTAAGCTGTAAGTAAAGCGGAATTACCAGCTTAGGCTTATCGTATTTTAGTAGAATTAATTGCTGAACTACGGACAAGACTTTTATATATATGTATATATATATATATACTTATATAGAGATGCTACCTATCTCTATATATTACCCCTAAGCCTATTAATCAGGGTATGCTCTTCTTAGTAGCATTAGAAGGGTGTTATTCTTCTAAGGTTATATTCGCTTGTTTTATAAATCCCTTTATCATAGTACTATTTAGGCTCTTAGTTAACCAGTCTGTAAGATTTTGCTTAGTTAGCTGGTATACTAATTTCAGCTTATTGTCTTGTACTACTTCCCTTATATAGTGATAAGTTATATCTATATGCTTTGCCCTTTTATGAAATTCAGGATTTTCAGCTAAGGCTTGTGCCCTTTTATTATCTATGTAGATAAGGGGTGTAGAAAGTGGCTTATTAGGTATGAATATATTCCTTAAGTAGGAATAGATATATTGAAGATATATTGCCTTTTTAGAAGCATCTTTTAACGCTATATATTCTGCCTCTATACTAAAGGTAGCTACTGTTTTCTGAACTTGTAAATTCCAGCTAATGCAATTAGCCGTGGTATTATTTATATCCTAAAGGCTGAAAATATAGCCTGTAGTAGACTTTCTAGTATCTAGATCAGCTGCCTAGTCTGAATCTGTATATCCTATGATCTGTAAATTTCCTTTATAGTTATATTTTATTCCTAGATTTAGGAACCTAATTAGGTAACCCTATAAATATTCTAGGGCATCGAAGTACTCTTTACTAGGATTACTAGCAAATCTAGAGCATAATATAACGTTATAGGAAATATCAGGGCGAGTCTTTAAGGCTAGGTATAGAAGTGATCCTACTTCTTGCTAATATCTTTTTATTTCAGCTTTAGTAGCCTAGCCTTTATTTTTTCTTAATGCCACGTTATTACTAGGCTTAAGCCTTGGTTTATATATGTATTTAGAATAGGGATTCTTCTCCTGTATAGTAGAGGAGTCTTGTTTTAAGCAGTGCTTGCTTAGTATTTTATTTGTATAACCATATTGATTTATTTCTACGGCCTTATTTTCGTAGTCGATTATGATCTTATTACCTAGGTAATCAGTTAAGTTACCTAATGGTTCTATTTCTAGATATTGAGATACTACTTTTTCAAAGGTATTAATAATATCTTTATTTGGCCCTGCTACTAGTAGATCATCTATATGGCTTGCTATTATGACTTTCTTTGTTGAGTGTATAAATACTCCTTTATTATAAGGTAGTATATAAAAGCCTAGCTTGTCTACTAATATAGAAGATATATGCTTATAGAATAACCTAGGGCTTTGTTTTAACCTATATAGTGCTTTATTTACCTTAGCCACTTTACCCCTGTATTTAGGATTATTATATATGCTATAAGGTAGTTCTGTATATATTTTATAATCTATTTTAGCATGTATAAATGCTAGGCGTATATCATATTATTGGAATATATATCCTAGATTTAATCCTAGAATTAATATAGTATGCTATACTTCTGTTCTGCATATAGTGCTAAACGTTTCCATATAATCAACACTATAGACTTGATTAAAGCCTTATATTACCCAACGTACTTTATATCTCAAGGTCTTTTCTTTATTAGTTATATAGTAGTCTGGTATAAAGCTATTTTGAATTGCTTTCTTTTTAAATACCTAATGTCCTCTTATAGCTTGTTTTCCTTTAGGCAAATCTATTATTGTATAACAGCCTTCAGACTCTAGGTCCTTGACTTTATCTATAGCTGCTAGTTGCCACTGTTTATTTTCTAAAGTTAGCATAGCTTTTTTATAGCTAGCTGGTTCTATATCTGTATTTATTAAAAGGATATATTTAGCTTTATCCTTAGTATTAAATTCGGTTTACAGATATAATATTGTAGTATCCCTTAAGGTTAAGAGGATACTATATTCTTCCTTATTAAAAGGAAGTTCTAGTAGCTCAACTACTATTTCTTAATTTGCAGTAGGAAAATTGTTATTATCTTCTAGCATATTATTAGAGCGTAGTCTACTAGAGATAGGCTTTTATTCTTCTCTTTCTTTTTCTTTTATTAAGGAAGAGATTATTTCTGATAATTATTTTTGTATTATTCTATCTTCGTTTTCTTCTTCTATATTTCCTAGTAAAGGAGGAAGAGGACTATCTTGCTTATTTAGTAGTATATTGTTTAGATAGTCCTTCCTAAGTAGGAATTTTCCTTCTAGGATTTTCATATCTCTTGCCTAGATAAAAGTATGTTTCTTTATATTATATATTTTATAGTGGTTATTCTCTATAGAAGAGTAACCTACTAGAATTCCAAAGTCTTTCCTTGTATCTAGCTTATTTTTTATTATACCTTTATTACTATAGAGGCATATTAAACCCTATATCTTTATATTGTTAATATAGGGCTTCTTATTATAGAAAATCTCCTACAGGGTTTTATATTCTACCCCCTTATATAGTATGATATTATATAGGTATATTACTACTAGTAAGGCTTCTCCCTATAGGTATAAAGGAGAATTAGCCTTATATAGTATTGCCCTTACTTTATTAAATAGGGTAAGATTTATTCTTTCTATTAAGCTATTAGGCTCTTTGGTATATGGAGGAGTAAGAAGGTGTTTTATTCTGTATTTTAAAAGGGCTATAGTAAATCTTTCGTTGATATATTCTCCTCCGTTATCTATAAAGAACTCCTTTATTTTCCTTTTTTCTATATTTCTCTTTTCTAAAGAAGTGTCTTTAGGGGTAGTATTTTCTACCTTTGCCTTAAAGTATTTAAAGGCTTTATATGCCTCGTCTTTACTACATAGTAATTTAACAAAGGCGTATCTACTCTTCTTATCTAGAAAAGTAATATAGTACTTATATTTATTAAAAGTACTAGGAGTTATTAGACCACCTAGGTCACTATAGATTCTTTCTAGGATTTGATAGTCCTTCTTATTAATTGCTTTCTTAAGTCTTTTCTTAGAAGACTTAGCTAGATTGCAGGTAATATAGGTAATATCTTTATTATAAGCGCGAATAATATCGGCACTTATTGTTATATTTTTTATTTTCAAGAGCTGAACAAGGGCACCTATATTTAGGTAGCCTAATCTCTTATGCCAGTTAAACAACTTTGTTATTTTCAAAGGCAGAGAAGCGGTATTAAAATCTCTAAGATTAGTAGATAAATCTAAGTCTTTTTCAAGATTTATTTCTTGTTCTTGTTCTTGTTTAGTAATAATAGTATTACCCTCTACAATGTTATTCGGGTTTATAGAGGTTATATGTTGTATTACTCTACTAGCTAGTACGTTATAAGAAGAAGATATAATATCTATATCTATAGAATAGAGATCTTCTTTATTTCTATATCCCTATGTAGATATTTCCCTACTTATTTTATCATATAGTTGGACAGTATCTTTGCTAGTATTAAAGATAACTAGCTTATCTTTCAGTTTAGGGACTGATATTAGGTTAATACCTAGTTCTGGTATATAGTAGACCCCTTTAATAAGGTCTACCTTATTAGTATCCTTATATTTTATAAAGATATCTCCTTTACCCCTTACTAGTAATTCCCCTGCGTTACCCCACTTAACGCTTTTACTTATATTCTTATAGGAGTGAAAGTAGCTTATATTGCAAGTGGTATGTATTATGGCAGTAGAGTCTATAATAAAGGAGGTATTTTCTTTTTTATTTTTTCTTTCTAGACCTAGGATTTTCTTTTTAATAGTTATATAAATAAGGGCTTTATTAGTTCTATTGTAACTAAGACTAGTAGAAGAGTGAATTAATTTCCAAAGTCTATATATAGTACTATAATATAATAAGAAAAGGAAAGATAGAAAAGAAAGAAGAAAAAGGAAGAGTAAATAAATACCCCTTAATTCCAAAGGACGTCTTCCTATTCGATCTAGTTTCTTAGTTATTAGTACCTTTCCCCTTTGTTATAAAGGGCTATAGTAAATAGTAGGGGAACTTACCCCTACTTTCTTAATTTCATCTAAGGCTTCTACTATTGTTTTTTCTCTTTCTTCTTTATCTATCTCTATTTTAGAAGAAGGACCTGCTATATAAGTAGTAGAAGAAGAAGGGCCAGCAGTAGAAGAAGAAGAAGGGAGTATAGGAAAGCCGGGATAATACCTAGGAATAAATCCACTAAGGCCCTTATTAGTAAGATGCATTACCTTCTCTTTTTATTTTCTTTTACCTTGATTTTCTTCCTTGTTAGAGGAGGATTCCAGCTCTGCTATCTGGGCAAGAAGAGCCTGCTTTTTTATCCTCTTATTAGTAGAAGCCCCCTATTGTCCTTTCCTCTTTGTTATTTTCCCTTTATTATTAGGGGGTGTTTTCTTAGAAAAAGAGGAAGAAGAAGCAGCAGTAGGGGAATTCTACCAAGAGGGTGCCTTTTCCAGATAAAGGAAGAAGCAGTTATCAGCATTATAACCTGGTTTTTTGCAGTTACTATAGTGACTAGTCTTGTTGCTTTTCTCCTTATTTAAAAGGAGGGCGTGTTTTTTGCCGTTCTTTTTTATTTCTCGCGAGGTATCAAGGAGGGCTGTAATATAGAACTAGAGCGTATAGGCGTTGCTGTTACCCCTAAAAGCCTGTTTAATATTCTTCCTAAACGTATAGTAGTCGTAGCAGAGCCTATCTAATAAAATAGATATATAGGCTAGATTAGGTAGGGAGATATCGTTAATTCTAAGGCCTTCTGATATAGCCCTAAAAGAAGAGAGATATCTCTCTATATCCCCAAGGAAGTCAGTAAGCCTAATAGCCCACAGTTGACCAAGAAGAAGGAAGCCTGTAGAAATACTATAGGGAGAGTAGTTTTATTGCAATATCTCCTATATTTGTTTTGCCCCTTTTTAGCCTTATAGCTCTATTGTTATCGGGTTGTTAACGGTAAGCTAGAGTATAATAACAGTATAGCTGTTAAGGGGGTCTTAGTCTTCCAGGTTTTCCCTAATAGCCTATATTATTTAGGTATATTCCAGGAGAACCTGGATTCGTAGGGACTACGCTTGGTAGTTATTCTCCCCTTTTAGCTTAGGAATCTTGAATTTCTTAATATCCGTAAGCTGGAAACGCTGAGGGGCTGCCCCGGAAACAGCAGTAGCAGTAGCAGTAATCGAGCTTTGCTTAGCCATTTTTTTTTTGCTATTTTTTATTGTAGTATAAGGGGAGGAAAGTGGTCGAATTTGTGGAATTTGAAAAGGCAGCTCTACTAGCGTTGTACTGCAAAGCTTAAATCCATAGGTTGTAGGGGCGGTTATCGACTAAGGACGTGGCTGTACCGTTATGCTAAGAATTTTTACTATAGAGCGATACAGGGTTGTCGAACTTGGAAATCGATATTGTTGTCAGATATATATATCGAAATCAACAGTATAGTCTTATTAATCAAGGGCTTAGAGGGAATTGACGGGATAGCGCAATAGTAAAGCGGCTAGCCTGATATCGAAAAAGGCGCTCATTCAATTCGAAAGGGCGTAAAAAGGGCGATTTTATCGATAAAAGGGCGATCTGTAGGGCCAGCTATAGATATTGAAATTAGAGAAGCGTAGGGAACAACATTGCACTTGTCTATAGCTAAATATAGGTGGCAGGCAATGCAGAGGGGTTCCAATTAATTCGAGTTGTACGATAAGAAATCGATTTAAACAGCGTTACACTGTTATACAGCTAAATTTGTATAGTAAACGATAAAAGGCGGTTTTTGTCGATTTCAATGGAGTATAGCAAGAGGAAGCGCCAGGCTTATAACCTATAAGAATAGGGGCAGTAGAAGTAGGTAGTAAAAGTGCTTAATTGCTTAATAATCTATCTAGCTATTTAGTAGTAAGGAAGATGGTGATATATACCCTTCTTTTTACCATCTGTTATTTGTTCTACGCTATTCCTATTACTAGAGACCTTACAGTACTATTCCTAATAAGGAATAGTGTTATTCTAGCTTAACGCTAGTCTACTAGCTTAAAACCTAGGCTTGTCTTATCCTATATATTTATCCGATATTTATTTAGTCTTAGACTAAATAGGATAAGCTAGATATTTGTGTTTAGCATAAGACTTATGCAAGATTTATGTATTTAGCCTTGTAGGTGACTAAGCATATATCCCTAGGACTGCAGCCTTGTGAATGTCACACGGCAAGGCTGTGGTATTTGCTAGATATTCTAACAGGCTGGTCCTAGGGGTCCTGTTTCCAAGGGTAAGGCGTAGGGCTTCCTTCTGCTTAGCTACCTCTTTCCCTATAGCCCTGTTTATTCTAGCTTAGCTGGAGAAGGAGAGGGCGTTAAGGTAAAGGTTAAGGGGGGGGATATTAGCCTTATAGTAGAGGCTTCGGACCAGTGTCCTTTTATAGGCCCCTATAACCCTCCTTAGAGCCTTGTTTTTAGCTACTAGTAGGCCTCTAGTTATACCTTATAGCCTGTTTAGTGCTATAGGTGTAGAGGTATGCTAGGCTAAGGCTGTGTAGGCTAGGACCGGCCTTATCACTGCTATATATAAGAGCCTAGTCTTTTCGATTCTAGGTCCCTAGGTCTTTCTAGCTAGCCTAGTAATAGCAAGGGACTGCGTTTTTAGCTTCTGCTATAGGGTGCTAGCGTAGGCCTTCCAGGTAAGCTTAGGGTCTAGCTAAGCCTCTAGAAAACAGGCCTCTATAGCTGGTTATAGGGGGGGGAAGTCCCCTATTAGTCCTAGGTTAATAGGGTCGGTCTAGGGCCTCCTTCTAGGGGGGAAGTATATAAGCTTACTTTTTACTACTAAGAAGGTAACTCTAGTAGTTATTGCCCAGTCTAGGCATTCTTTCTAGGCCTCTTCTAGCTACCTAACTATTATTACAGCTTCCTTGCTAAAGGCTAGTAGGTTAGTATTGTCTATATAGCCTATAGTAAAGATAGTAGGGTATTTTCTCTCTAGTCTTTTGTATAGAGGGCAGAGGTATAGGACTAAGAGGATTAGTAAAAGTGGTAAGCCTTAGGGTACTCCTGTTAGTACTAGGATTTGCTGGCTTTTTTGGCCGTTAAATAGGAGGCTAGTAGTCCTAGAAAAGAGGAATTCCTTTAGCCAGGATAGTAGCCAGGTAGGTAGCTCTAGCTGGTCCAGTATAGCTAGGAGTCTGTTATAAGGGATACTGTCGAAATACCCTAATAGGTCTAGCTATAGGAGGGAGGCCCCGGCTTTATACTTCTATACCTCCTGGATCTAAGCTATAAGGAGGTATATAGCCGATTCGGTGGATTTATAGCGGCAGTAGCCCTGTTATATTGCTGGAATTAGCTTAAAAGCCTTGGCTATGTCCCTTATCTTAGTCCCTATAACTTTCTCCAGGACTTTACTAATACAGTTAAGTAGGGCTATAGGGCAGTAGCCTCTAGGGGTGTTATAGGTATCTAGCTGTTTTCCTGGTTTAGGGAGGACAATAGTAACTACTTCCTTATATTCCTATAGATAGAAGCTATAAAGGAAGGATTTCAAGGCTAGTATAGTAAGGGCCTTATATAAGGGGTCGCCATAGGCCTTTAGAAAGCCTATAGGGAGTTTGTCTGGTCCTAGTGCTTTCTAGGATTTTGTTGTTTTAATAGCCTCTTTTATATCGTCTGGTCTAACTGTCTAGCTAACTAGTAGCCTAGGGCCTATTAGGGGTTCCTCTAGGCTATCCTCTTAGGGGGAGGGGGGGAAGAAGCGTGCTAAAAGGGCCTCTACCTTCTCCTAGAAAGTGCTAGCTTATCTAAAGGTTAGTAGCTTAGGAGGGGGTAGGGCGGTAGTACTTTGTAGCCTAGCCTATCTTTCTAGTTGCTAGAGCTTCTCTAGCTTTTCTCTGGCCTTTTATAGAAAGGCCCTCTAGGTCCTTCTCTTACTCTCTCTTATAGCCTTTATTTACTCCCTCTAGGCTAACTTATAGGTGGTAAGGAGGGCCTGGTTGCTAGAGGAGTATTGGAGCTATCTTTCTGCCCTTTTTCTCTCCTAGACTACCTAGTAGATTTCGTTGTTCTACTAAGGGGTACTCTTCTTTCCAGTAATTACTAAGGCTTCTTTAGGGGTTATAGCCCTAGCAATATGCTAGAGTTCCTCTACTAGTCGCTTATAGGCCTCCTAGAGCTTAGCTAGGTTAGAGAGGTATAATAGATATCTATAGCCCCCTATATTGTATATTAGGGAGCTGGCCTCTCTTGCTACCCCCTCTTTATCTATCTTCTTCTACTAGAATCGGAGAGGCAGTAGTAGGGTTTCTATAGTCTCTAGGTCGATATCTAGTACCTAGGGGTAGTAGTCTAAGCATAAGCGTATATCTAAGCTAGTATAGGAGCAGGTAAGGCTACTACTAAGCTAGAAGTGGTTAATAGTAGAGGCCCTGCCTACTTGGCTCCCCTATAGCACCCTAGTTATAGCGCTATAGGGGGTGTAGAGGGTAAGCCCCTACTTTGCTATTAATAGTAGTAGGTCTTCTAACCTAGGGCTAAAGCGGTTACATTAGTCCTAAAGGGGGTAGTAAAGGTGAAAGTCCCTAGCTAAAAGGTAAAGGCCTAGGTAGGCGTTGATCTTCCTCTTGATTTCCTCTATAAAGGGGGTTAAGCCAGTCTAGGGTTAGGGGTTGTTATATAGGGACTAGACTGTAAAGGGGCCGTTCTTAGTCTATATAGTAGCCCTAACCTAGTCTAGGCTAGAGCTATAAGTCCATGTTACTAGCGGGAGTGATTTATAGATATAAAGTAAGGCCTGTCCGTTAGGGGTAAAAATAAGGTAGTAAGGGGCTGATCTAGGGCAGTAGGTAAAGTGCTATACCTGCCTATTAATCCAGGGCTCTTGTATAGCAAGTATTTCTTCTTTTACTATAGAAAGTAGTACTTCCTATACCTCCTTCGAGCCTTGTACGTTCTAGAGGCGTACCTTAATATCTCTATCTCCTCTAGCTATATAGTAGGCGGTAGTTGTTGTATAGTAGTAGCGTTAGCTAGTCTAGTATCCAGGTCTAGTCCAGGTCCGGCATCTAGGGGTCTAGGGGCTCCTATAGGTTCCAGGGTTCTAGTAGGTCCAGTAGCCCCTTCTAGGCTTATAACTGGTATAGAGGAAGAGGAAGGGGGGGTTTAGCCGCTTAGGTGGCTAAAGCAGGCAGTAATTGTGCTCTGGTTAGGGGTGAACCCTCTTAATATTGTTGGCCGGCCTTTCTGTCTCTTCCCTAAGACTATAGTATAGCCTTCCTCCCCCTCCTCTTGTAATAGGGCCTACTAAGGGGGGTATTGCTACTATTGTTACTGTTGCTGCTATTGTTGTTAGTGTTAGTACTGGTATAGGGGCGGTTAGTCAACGTTAAAGGCCTTAGACCTAGAACATAGATATCCCTTAGCCTATACCCATGCCTCCTTTAGGCAGGGGCAGGCCTCTGAGCAGGCATGGTAAGCTTGGTGGCAGTTGTAGTAGCGGGGTGCCCTAGAGTAGGTAGGGGCTTCTAGCATAGTATGGCTGTTAGCGCTATAGTTATAGCAGATCTCTTCTTTACTCCGGCATACCTTAGCCCTATAGCCCTATTTCTAGTACTATAGGCATTAGATAGGCTTAGCTTTGTCGATCTAGGGCTCTGCTTCTAGGGCTTGGCAGCTCTAGAAGACCCCCTCCTTATAGGCTTTCTAGGCTGCCTTTAGAGAGGTAAAGGCTATTAGTACCTTAACCCTAGTTTGTTCTAGCCTCTAAGGGTGCTAGACCTTTGCCCTAACTACTATAGGGTATTGCTTCCTAGCTTCTTTTAGTAGGCCTTCCTCTATAACCCGGTCGTAGACTGTAAGGCCCTTAACTACTACTGCCTAGGTTGTTATATATAGAGAGGCCTTCTCGCCAAAGGCCCTTATAATCTAGGCAGTATTACTCTCTAGGCTCTTCTTTATCTCTATATTCTCTATAACTAGAAGGAAGTTACTGCTAAAGAGCGTCTAAACCCCTTAAACTACTAGGCTAGAAGCCTGTTAGATAGCCTGTACTACTTCTAGGGCAGATTTAGCGAGTACCTATTATTGGGCTAAGCCTAGTCGGATAAGCACCTGGCGCTCTAGGCTAGGCCTAGTTGCCTTGCTAGCTGTTAGTTTGCTAGCTATATTAGCCTAGGTAGGGGCTGTAGGCTAGGAGTGGCTAGGCTATTGTTATTGTTATTGTTGTTGCTAGTAGTAGCTAGGCTGCTAAGGGTGTTGCTAGTGCTATAGCTTGGGCGTTGTTAGGGTAGTAGGGCGGTTCTAGGGTGCTAGAGCTGCTGCTATTACAGCTAGGGCTTGTTAAACGTATAAAATAAGCTATAGCGCTCTAACGGTTATAGCTTAGGCAAAACGGATTTCAGTTCTCGAACTACTAGATATATAGCTATATTCTGAGGGTGGACCCACTTTTGTGGATACCGCTGACTAAGCTATATACTCCACTATATAGCCTAGAAATAGCTTTAAAAGGCTTTTCTATTTTTAGATTTATGCCCCACTTTTGTAGAGACAGCCTCCTTAGGCTGTATAAGCGCTAGAAATAGCCTTAAAAGGCTCTTCTACTAGGTCACCTACCTACCCTGTACCTACCCTGCACCGCAGGAGCGAAAACAGAACTTACAGGAAAAGTCGTGCGGCTTACCCTATAGCTTAGGTAGCTGTAAGTCGATTATTTAAAATCGCCAGCTTATTTGGTTTTTCGGGAAGTGGCTATGTACCTATTAAGGCGCTCCTGCCGTATAGAAGGCAGGAACGGTCCCGGAGGGTATATATAGGGAAGGAAATTGCGAAGCCTTACCTACTTGGACTAGAAATCAAGTTACTACGTTACCTACAACTATAAGCCTTATAGGCCTATAAGACCCACTAAAAGCCGTGATATATAAGCTTAAAGCCCCTATAATATAGCGCTATAGCCTATAACTATACCGTTATATAAGGACTTTTATAGAGGGAATATAGTAAAGGGCCCTACTTTACTATATTAGCACATACCTAGGAAGTGCTATTTAGGCCATATCAACGCTGTTGCTGCCCCTACGTACCCTATACGACTACTACTAGTAGGCTATAGTAGTTACAGATCCTTATATAGAATTACCCATTCTAATAGGTTATAAGCCCGGATAGCCTGTGGGATAGTTATCGTTGAAGTCCAATTTCAAAGCGCTACCTCTGCCTATATATATAGGGCTATTTAAGCCTCTTATAGCTGAAAATATAGTACTATATTAGCCCTAAAAAGCTATATATTACATCTTATTGAAGGCTATTTAAGGACTAAAAAGCCTGAAAATCTAGAGGGAGAAATCGCTAAGAAATCTAAGTCCTATAGTATTAACGAGCATTTAGGGCTCTTATACACTTAGGCTAGTATACTTACCTATACTAAAAGACCTTTCTACTTATAGCTGGAAGTAGAAAGGCTAGCGTTTTAGAATTTCTAGCGCTAAAGACCTATATTTCCCTACTATAGAGCCCTTTCTATAGATATATCTATAGGCGGTAGTTAAGTCCCTACGTCGAAGTCTCTAGTCCCTATCTTAGAGCCTAGTTTAGAATTTCTACTAGAAAGCCCTACTAAGTAGCAAGTAGGCAGCGCTATAAACCTACTAAGCGCTAAGACTAGCCTAGAAAATCACTACTATAATTAGTAAGCTAGCTAATTAGCTTTAGTAAACTAGAAGCTAATTAAGTACTTTAGCTAGCACTATAAAGTAAATAGTAGCCTATTTACAATGGCGGATCAAGCTAAAGGGAAGGGTATAGCGCCTAAAAGGGCTAGTAACCCAGCTGATCCAGGGCAATCTTCTAGGCCTCCACCACCTATACGAACCCTATTAGAAGATAAGGAAGATGGCGAAGACTATAGCGAGGTTATAGAAGTCCTAAAACAGCATATAAAATCTCATAAGCGAGTTATAGCTAGCCAATCTAGTGATATAAAAACACTACTTTTAAGTCTAAATACCCTAAAAGCCTCTGTTAAGGATAGCGTTAGCGCTATAAAGAATATATCTTTTACTTTAGCTTCTTTAACTAATAGTAATAACGCTGCGGCTGCTACTACTGGAAAAACTAGCTATAGTCCTAGATTTGATCCTTTTAGCGGTACTATGGACTTAGATTCTCCTTTACGTCCCCCTAGGAAAGAGCCCCATCTAAGGCCGGCTGTTAATTCAGCTACTAGTAATTTAGACCCCCCTATAGATACAGGGTCTAAGGAAGGCTTTAAGGATACTATTACTAGTAGTATAGTAAAGGAGCTTTCTAAAAAGGCCTATACTATACCGGACGATAGTAAGCTTAGCAGGGAAAGCAATTTTAAACAGTAGATTCAGGCTTTAAGTATAGTGCTAAGAGCGTTAGGGATATCTAATTTTTTAGAAAACCCTGATATATCTAACACTTATAGCGACTCTGATCAAGCTGTTCTTTTAATACTTCTACGTAATAGCTTATCTAGTAGCCCTAGGGCTGCTATATCGTAGATTTATATACCTTCTAAGGCCTTTAAGCTGCTTGTTAGGCAGTATAGCCGACCTATAGAGTCTAAAAAGGAGGACGTCTATAACGAATTCCACGCCCTTACCTTTAGTACCTATAAAAAAGGCTTATCAGCTTTTAACGCTGAATTTAACGGCTATCTTGCTAAGCTTACCATAGCTAAAATAGATATAGATCCCTCTTTAATACTAAATCAGTATTTTAAGGCTTTAGAATCTAAGTTTCCTAGCTTGGTATCACGCCAAAAGAGCTCTATAAGACAGGCAAGAATGCTAGGCCTTACAGCCTCTAGCCTTAATATAGAATATCTAATAGCTAATATTTTAGAATAATCTAGGAACCCAGCTATAGAGGCATATAGAGCAGCTCACGTAGCTAATAGCTCTAATTCAACCCCTAATTCAAATTCTAACCCTAGTAAGAAGGGTAAAAATAAGAAAAAGGGTAAGAAAAAGGCTAGTTATAATGTTAAAGGGCAGAATTATAGTACTAAAAGTGCTGAACAAGCCTCCTTTATGCTAGGGTCTTATAACCTAGCTATAGAAGAAGAAGAAGAGAAATCCGACTCTAGTTCCAATTCTAGTTCTTCTAGCGATTCTAATACCCAATTAGCATAGCTATTAGCGTTAAAAGGGTATAAGAAGCGTAAGGACTTTAAAGGAAAAGGCCTAAAAACCTCTTCTAACAAGGCAAAATATAAAGATAATCAGCCTAGAAGACGCCCTAGAGACCCTGCTCTTTATAATAGTTAGCTATACAATACAGGATCTACGGACCATATTAGTAATAGTAAAGAGCGGTTTACTACCTTTACGCCTAATACAGGCCAGTTACGCCCTATTAACACTGGAAATAGCCCTATAAGCCCGGCTGGTATAGGCTCTATTACACTAGAAGTATTATCTAGAAAGGCCCCCCCTACCTATACTAAATTAGTATTAGATAACGTTTTATACCTACCTAATATTAATATAAATATTGTTAGCGGGGTTAGGCACTATGATTCGGGAGATTGCCTTATAAAGGAAACCCTTTACAGGGGTAATAGACGCTATATAGCTGTACTAGACTTTAAAAAATCAGGATTTTTTCTTGACGTTAAAGGCAGCTCTAAGCCTATATTACATATAAATTTTGCTTTTCCTTTAGGCCTTACTAGTTATAATACTACTAAAAGTATAGAGCCGCAGTGTAATAAGATAGTAGTGGAAATTCCTTCTAATTCTATTAGAAAGGAAGACTATAGACCTATTATAGAGGATGCTATAGTATCTGAAGCTATAGAGCCTAATAAACGCTATAAGCTAAGGAATTCTCCGGCTAAGGGTACTACTTTAGAAGGTATAGGACCTTCTTTAAGGGGGAAAAGGCCCTATAGGCCTGTAGAGCCCTTAGCCACTACCCCGGCCCCCTATCAAAGTCCCCGTAAGACTAGGGAGCCTAAGCCCTTAACTGGCACTGGAGACCTGCCCCGTGTGCTAAGAGAGCCAGTTATAGAGGGGAATAAAGTAGTAGAAAAGGCTATATCTAGCCCTACTTTAAAGGAGCCTAATATAGGTCAGCGAAATTACTATAATCTACTTAATTTAGCTAAATTGCGGCACGTTAGGCTAGGCCATATAGGCCTACGTCTTTTGAAAAAGACCTCAAGTATTACTAAAGGGCTGCCTAATTTTAATAAAATAAAGGAAGCTGATTTTCACTGCTCTAGCTATGATCGAGGTTAAGCAGTGAGAAGGGTTAGTAAGGCTTTAATACCTGACCTACCTAGGGTCTTAGACTCAATAGAGGGGGATACTGTTAAAATTAGGTCTAGGCCTTATAATAGAAACCCTATAGTCTTACTTCTAGTTGACCGTAAAAGTAGGTATAGGTGGGTTTTTAACCTACCTAATAAATCAGGCCCTATAGTAGCTGACGCTATTAAGGGCTTTTTTAGGGGCCTAAGAAATGGATTTGGTAGATATCCTACTGAATTCCACTTTAACGGAGGCACTGAAATAACTGATTTATTAACTACTTGGTTAGCTAAAAGGGGTATTAAATTTAGCACTTCTGCCCCCTATATCTACAAGCAGAACGGCTTAGTAGAACGATCAGTTAGAGTTATACTAGACCGTGTAAGGTGTACTATTCCTAGTAGCGCTTTACCCCAGTATTTATAGTGCTTTATACTAGAGGCTGTAGTGGAATTAGTTAATAGTACAGCTATAACTAATAAGGAAACCACTCCTTTCCAGGCGTTATTTGACGAGCTGGAGCCTGGTATTCCACATATACCTAACCTAGAGCGCTATAGGGCTATAGGCGCTAGAGGAGAGGCTATTATACCTCTAGAAAAACGGTCTAAATCGTTAAAATTTACCTCTAGAACGGAAGAGTGTAAATTACTAGCGGTATTAGGTTCTAAGACCTACCTAGTATATATACCGTCTAGAAGAGCAGTACTTAAAACCTCTACTGTTAAGTTCATGGAGGATAATACAGTACTAAGTCAGCCTACTGATAATACGGCTTTAGAGGGGGAATTAGTAGACCTAGACTTAGATTTAGAGGGGGCTGTCAGCCCGGACCCTTCTAATCTTAATACTGAAAAGCCTATTAGTATAGAAATAGGACCTAGTAAGCTAAAACCCTACGAATCTTCTTCCGATAGTGAATTAGATGAACCCTTACCGGATAAGCCTATAAATCCGGTTATAGTAGAGTCTACTAGGCCGACTATATCTATTAGAAAGCCTGAATTACTAGAGGCGTTTCCCTAAACTATAGAGCCTATTTTTGCACCTAAGCCTATAGAAGTTATAGTGCCTAATCAGCCTATAACAAACGAACCTCTTGATAATAGTGATCTTATTTCAGAGGGGGATAAAATGCAGCTCGATTACTATAAGCTTTTAGCTAAGACTAGTAGCTATATACTCTCTTTTGTCTATAAGGCTCGAAACAGGGTAATATCTAAGGATAGTACGCCTACTACTTATAAGCAAGTCTTAAAACTACCTAGAGATGAGCATAGTAAGTGGTTAGAGGCTATTACCAAGGAATTTATCCAGTTATTAGAGCTAGGGGTTTTTAAATTCCTACCTAGGAGTCTATTACCTTCTAACCGTAAGCTTATTACCTGTCGAAACGTTCTCAAGGTTAAAAAGGACGCTAAAAACAGGCCTATTAAGTATAAATCTCGGTTAGTAGCTAGGGGCTTTATGCAGGTAGAAGGCCTAGATTATACTATAACCTACGCCTCTACTAGTATACCACCTACTTGGCGTATACTTCTAGCTATAGGTGCTGTTCTAGACTGGGAAATAGAACAAGCTGACTTTATAGGGGCATTTCTTAATAGCGCTCTTAGAGAAGAAATATATATAGAAATCCCTGAAGGACTATTAGACCTAGCGGCTTCTAATAAGGCTATTTATAAGCTTTTACTGAAATACGGCTATAATCCTTCTACTCCTAATATTATTAAACTATCTAAAGCGTTATACGGTCTAAAACAAAGCCCTAGAGAGTAGCAAGATAAGCTTAAAATCTTACTTAAGAGCCTAGGCTATCTCCCTCTTATTTCAGATCCAGGGGTCTTCTATAATGCTAAAACCTGCCACTTTATCGTTACCTATATAGATGACTGTCTATTTATAGGGCCTAATATAGGCTATATAACTGATTTAAAGAAACGGCTTAATAAGGTCTACGCTATAGAAGACTTAGAGCCTGCCGCCTATTTCCTAGGCGTGTAAATTATAAGGGATAGACCTAATAGGCGCCTGTGGCTTAACCAGTCACAGTATGTAGAAGAGGCGGTTAGCCGCTTTAACTTAGCCGATTCTAAGCCTATATCTATTCCCTTACAGCCGAGGCTAGTAAGTCAACTTCAACTAGAGGAAGATATTACTAGCCACCTCTATAATTCTACGGAAATTAAGCTCTATCAAAGCCTAGTAGGAACAGCTATGTATATAATGCTCCTTACTAGGGTAGATATTAGCTTTACCGTATAGTAGCTCTCTAGGTCTTTAAATAGACCTACAAAATCACACTTAAACGCTGCTAAAAATCTTTTTAAGTATCTTAATAGTACTAAAGACTATAGCATCTGTTTTAGCTATAACGGAAATACAGTAGCTGATCTAGGGCCTAAGCTTAGTAATAGTAGTAATACAACTACTAAGCTTAGTAGAGACTTTCACTCTAAGGAAGGGCCTAGGCCCCTAACTACTACCTCTACTACTATAGTAGATTCTAGAAATAGTAAAGGTAGTAGCCAGACTTCTATAATTAATAGTAGTCTAGTCCCTATAGGCTTTAGTGATTCTGATTTTGCAGGGGATAAGGCTACTAGTAAATCCACCTACAGCTATCTATATAAGTTAGCCGGTAGGCCTATTAGCTGGAAAACGAAAAGAGCTACTACTATTGCTCTCTCTACCCTGGAAGCTGAAACTGATGGACATACAGAGGCTATACGCGAAGTACAGTAGATTATAGGGCTATTTTCTGAACTTCACAGACCTATAGACTACCCTATTACTCTCTATAGAGATAATCAGGGCTCTATAACGGTGGCTAATAACCCAGCGCTACACACTAGAACTAAGTATACCCTGCTGAAATTCCAGTATGTCAGAGCGCAGGTTAAGGCTAAAATATTTACTATTATATATCTTAATACTAAGTGTATGCCGGCTGACGGACTTACTAAAGCCCTACCAGTTCGTGGCTTTCAGTCTTTTATTAGGCTTTTAGGCCTTCAACCTAAGGGAGCTTTTTACTAAGCTACCCTTTACCCCTATATATATACTCTATACTATATATATAGAAGGCCTGGCTTAGCCTGATTAGCTTATAAGACCAGTCAATAGTACCGGCTACTTTACAGCCCTCTGGAATCACCTAATTCCTCTATGTAGCCTTAAAAGGCTTATAAGGTCCTAGCCACTGTAGTACAGTTCTATAGGCGCCCTTGTGCTGGCATCAGCTCCCTGCGGCGTTAGGGAGGCCTATATTACTCTAGCTTCGTCTAGAAGTACTCTAGTATATAGTATAGCTATATTTGGGAAATATAGGCTCCGGCTATTACTAGTAGTATACTTTCCTTTAAAGGGGGATTCTCTATGTAACCTGTTATTTCCTTACTATATCTTAAAACAACGGAGTAAAAAAGGGCATAAAATTCAAAACCGTGCTAAAAATCGTTTTCTTTATAAGAGGATAAAGGCGTTTATAAGCCCTTTACTCCTTCTATACTCTAGTGCGTCTATCAGTCGCTAGAGTATAGAATATTTAGATATTATATATTACTATACGCTTTAAAGCTATAGTACCTATACCTTTAAATAGGTTATAGGTTTGATTTCAACATTATATATATTCTTACTTCTTTCTATATATAATAGGGGTTTATCCTATATATATAAGGGCATAACCCCTTTGTCTAACGGAATAGTTTTGCTCTTACGTTCTTTTTTCTTAGGATTCTCCTATTCTTTACCTATATATAGCTTTCTAAGGCTTATAAAGGAATAGAAGAATAGAGGGGGTGTTAAACGTACAAAATAAGCTATAGCGCTCTAACGGTTATAGCTTAGGCAAAACGGATTTCAGTTCTCGAACTACTAGATATATAGCTATATTCTAAGGGTGGACCCACTTTTGTGGATACCGCTGACTAAGCTATATACTCCACTATATAGCCTAGAAATAGCTTTAAAAGGCTTTTCTATTTTAAGATTTATGCCCCACTTTTGTAGAGACAGCCTCCTTAGGCTGTATAAGCGCTAGAAATAGCCTTAAAAGGCTCTTCTACTAGGTCACCTACCTACCCTGTACCTACCCTACACCGCAGGAGCGAAAACAGAACTTACAGAAAAAGTCGTGCGGCTTACCCTGCAGCTTAGGTAGCCGTAAGTCGATTATTTAAAATCGCCAGCTTATTTGGTTTTTCGGGAAGTGGCCATGCACCTACTAAGGCGCTCCTGCCGTATAGAAGGCAGGAACGGTCCCGGAGGGTATATATAGGGAAGGAAATTGCGAAGCCTTACCTACTTGGACTAGAAATCAAGTGTCTACGTTACCTACAACTATAAGCCTTATAGGCCTATAAGACCCACTGAAAGCCGTGATATATAAGCTTAAAGCCCCTATAATATAGCGCTATAGCCTATAACTATACCGTTATATAAGGACTTTTATAGAGGGAATACAGTAAAGGGCCCTACTTTACTATATTAGCACATACCTAGGAAGTGCTATTTAGGCCATATCAACGCTGTTGCTGCCCCTACGTACCCTATACGACTACTACTAGTAGGCTATAGTGGTTATAGATCCTTATATAGGATTACCCATTCTAATAGGGCTTCTTTAGGCGGGTCCTAGAGCAGGGCTATAAGGGCAATTTACCTGGCTTTAGTAGTCGCTTCTACTATACTATAGAAGTTAGTACTGTCCTTAGCTAGGCTAATTATCCGGTTTAGGAGGCTAGAGAGCGTAAGGGCGAGCTTAGGGGGGCTAAGGGCAGCCTAGGCGGTTTTCTTGGTTGCTAGGGCAGTATGGTCAGCCTTAGTAGCACTGTTGTTACTTCCTTCCTTCCCTGTATTTTTCTCCGATTTTTTCCCTAGCTTTTTCAAGGTTTTCTAGCTAGAAGGGGCTAGGGCTAGGGCGTACTGGCTGCTGTTTAGGCCCCTAAGGAAAAGGGTAAAGACGTTGGTTAAGGGGGGGGCGCTAATTATAGGGGCGTTAATAGTAGGGGGGGCGCTAGAGCTAGGTGCTATAGGTACTATAGTTATAGTGCCTATAGCGGTCTCCTTAGCAGTAGTAGAGATAGTAGTCTAACGGTCTTCCATCTCTATATCGTTGTTTAGGTAGTCTATACTTAGGGGTTAGTAGTCTATACTTAAGGGCTAGCTTAGGGGGTTATTATTGTTATTATTAGCTATAGGTAAGGCAGGGTTACCAGGGCATAAAGCCGTATTAGTAGCCTATATATAAGGAAATTACAGTTATAAGAGGGCAGCTAGGCTTGCTATTTTCTGTATTTTCGTATGCCTAGGGCTATTGCGCAACCAACAGCGCTATAGCGAAAATTAGCAGGCGTTGTGTCCTTAATCGGACGGTTCGAATAGGTATAGTTGCATGCGATTTAGTGTAGTTTTGACCAAAAACTCGTTTTTCGTTTTTAGGTGTCGGTCCTGAAGGGTATATATAAGTGTAATATATAATCTAAAAATAGCTCTTACTATAATCTATATATATATACTAATAGCTAAAAACAAGATGCTTGATAAATTGCCCTAATAGCTACTACCTAGTTAAGTCTATCTATTAGATATAGCAACCTTCTTTAAAACCCTAGACTATCTCGAACTAGGCTATTAAGATGAAAAGATTATGAATACCTACCTCTTAGTAAAAGTATTAGAATACTAGGAGCTAAAAATAGAGGGAGAAGAGCTATAAATAAGGGTAGTTCATAGCTTCAATAGGTAGACTGAGAAAGATTTCTAGAAAGCCTTTATAATTATTAAAATAGAGTTAATATAGTTACTTAGGGCAAGTAGCTTTAGTATAAGCCTAATAAGGAGCTATTAAGATAATAAATTAGCTAGGTTTACTAATAAGTAAAGCTTTATAAAGGAACCTGTTATCAGACTTACCCCTAGTTAGTACTATAAGAGGTTATATTATAAGTAGCTCCTTTACCTTCTTATTTACCAAAGGTACTAGGACCCTAAGCTTTTTTACCTATTCTAGGTAAAGGGGTACCTCTACTGCCATCTTTACTATTCGATTCTCCTTAGCTAGCTCTATCAAATTTAGGGCTAAAGCTAGAGACCTTAGCTTAAGGACTAATAAATATAAGATATAAAGGAAGACCAAGATATAGACCTAGACCTCGATTTAATAACAGCTTTTACTAAGGACTACTAAGCTTTAACCTAAGCTAGTAGTACTAAAGAGGATATAATCAGTTTACTATACCCTTTTACCTACTACTAGTTCTCTAAATCGAAGTAGGAAGCCTAGAATACCTAGAAATTCCCTCTAAACTAATAAAGAGGAATAACAAGGCCTTTATTAACTAGAAGCTATATATTAACTCCAGACCGACACCTAAAAACGAAGAACGAGTTTTTAGTCAAAACTATACCAAATCGCGTGCAACTATATCCATTCGAACCGTCCGATTAAGGATACAACGCCCGCTAATTTTCGCTATAGCGCTGTTGGTTGCGCAACAGCCCTAGGTATACGAAAATGCAGAAAATGGCAATCCTAGCTGCCCTTTTACAACTGTAATTTCCTTGCGTATAGGCTACTAATATAGCTCTATACCCTAACAACCCTACCCTACCTATAGCTAATAATAATAATAACAACCCTCTAAGCTAGCCCCTAAGTACAGACTAACCCCTAAGTACAGACTACCTAAATAATAATATAGAAATGGAAGACCGCTAAACTACTATCTCTATTACTACTAAAAAGACTGCTATAGGTGCTATAACTATAGTACCTATAGTACTTAGCTTTAGCGCCCCTTTTACTATAAATACCCTTATAATTAGCGCCCCCCTCTTAACCAACGTTTTTACCCCTTTCCTTAGGGGCCTAAACAGCAGCTAGTACGCCCTAGCCCCGACCCCTTTTAGCTAGAAAACCTTAAAAAAGCCAGGGAAAAAATCGGGAAAAAATATAAGGAAAAAAGAAAATAACAATAGTACCGCCAAAGCCGACTATATTGCCCTAGCAACCAAGAAAACCGCCTAGGCTGCCTTTAGCCCCTCTAAACTTACCTTTACACTCTCTAGCCTCCTAGACTAGATAATCAGTCTAGCTAAAGATAGTACTAACTTCTATAGTATAGTAGAAGCAACTACTAAAGCCAGGTAAATTGCCCTTATAGCCCTGCTCTAGAACCTGCCTAAAGAAGCCCTAGCTATAGTAACAGCTCTAGTACCCTAAAACCGCCTTACTACCCTAAGAACGCCTAAACTATAGTACTAGCAATACCCTTAGCAGCCTAGCTACTACTAGTAACAATAGTAGCAATAACAGTAACAGCCTAGCTACTTCTAGCCTATAGCCCCTACCTAGGCTAATATAGCTAGTAAGCTAACAGCTAGCAAGGTAACTAAGCCTGGCCTAAAGTGCTAGGTGCTTATCCGACTAGGCTTAGCCTAATAATAGGTACTTGCTAAATCTGCCCTAGAGGTAGTATAGGCTATCTAATAGGCTTTTGGCCTAGCTGTTTAGAGGGTTTAGATCCTCTCTAGCGGTAACCTCCTACTAGTTATAGAGAATATAGAGATAAAGAAGAGCCTAAAGAACAATACTACCTAGATTATAAGAGCCTTTAGAAAGAAGGCCTCCCTATATACCATAACCTAGGTAGTAGCAGTTAAAGGCCTTATAGTCTATAACTAGGTTATAGAGGAAGGCCTACTAGAAGAAGCTAAAAAGTAATACCCTATAGTAGTTAGAGCAAAAGTCTAGTACCCTTAAGGGCTAAAACGGACTAGGGTTAAGGTACTAATAGCCTTTACCTTCTTAGAGGTAGCCTAGAAAGCCTATAAGGAGGGGATCTTCTAAAGCTACTAAGCCCTAGAAGTAGAGCCTTAGATCGATAAAGCTAAGCCTATCTAATGCCTATAGTACTGGAAATAGGGCTATAGGGCTAAAGTATGCTAGAGTAAGGAAGAGATCTGCTATAACTATAGCGCTAATAGCTATACTACGCTAGAAGCCCTTACCTGCTCTAGGGCACCCTGCTACTACAACTGCTACTAAGCTTACCATACCTGCTTAGAGGCCTGCCCCTACCTAAAAGAGGCATAGGCATAGGCTAAGGGATATCTACGTTCTAGGCCTAAGGCCTTTAACGTTAACCAACCGCCCCTATACCAGTACTAATAGTAATAATAGTAATAGTAATAACAGTAACAATACCCCCTCTAGCAGGCCTTATTATAAGAGGAGGGGGAAGAAGGCTATACTATAGTCTTAGGGAAGAGATAGAGGGGCCGACTAATAGTATTAAGAGGGTTAACCCCTAACCAGAGCACAATTACTACCTGCTTTAGCTACCTAAGCGGCTAAACCCCTCCTTCCTCTATACTAGCTATAAGCCTTAAAGGGGCTATAAGACTAACTAGAACCCTAGAGCCTATAGGAGCCTCTAGACCTCTAGATGCTAGACCTAGACTAGACCTAGATACTAGACTAGCTAACGCTACTACTATACAACAACCACCACCTACTATACAGCTAAAGGAGATAGAGATATAAAGGTATACCCCTGGAATATATAGGGCTTAAAGGAAGTATAGGAAGTACTACTTTCTATAGCAAAAGAAGAAATACTTGCTATACAAGAGCCCTAGATTAATAAGCAGGTATAGCACTCTACCTACTACCCTAGATCAGCCCTCTACCACCTTGTTTTCACCCCTAATAGACAAGCCTTACTTTATGTCTATAAATTACTCCTATTAGTAATATGGACTTACAGCTCTAGCTTAGACTAGGCTAGGGCTACTATATAGACTAAGAACGGCTCCTTTATAGTCTAGTCCCTATATAACAACCCCTAACCCTAGACTAACCTAACCTCCTTTATAGAAGAAATAAGGGAGAAGATTAACGCCTGCCTAGGCCTTTACCTTCTAGCTAGGGACTTTAACCTTTACTACCCCCTATAGGACTAATATAACTGCTTTAGCCCTAGGTTAGAAGACCTACTGCTATTAATAGCAGAGTAGAGACTTACCCTCTATACCCCCTACAGCGCTATAACTAAGGCGCTATAGAGGAGCTAAGCAGGTAGGGCCTTAACTATCAACTACTTCTGGCTTAGTAGCAGCCTTACCTACTCTTATACTAGCTTAGATATACACTTATACTTAGACTACTACCCCTAGGTACTAGATATCAACCTAGAAAATACAGAAACCCTACCGCCGCCCCCCTAATTCCAGTAGAAGAAGATAGATAAGGAGGGGGTAGCAAACGAGGCTAGCTCCCTAATATACAATATAGAGGGCTATAGATATCTATTACGCCTCTCTAACCTAGCTAAGCTCTAGGAGGCCTATAGGCGACTATTAGAGGAACTCTAGCATATTACTAGGGCTACAACCCCTAAAGAAGCCCTAGTAACTACTAGAAGGAGGAATACCCCCTAGTAGAACAACGAAATCTACCAGGTAGTCTAGGAGAGAAAAAGGGCAGGAAGACGGCTCTAACGCTCCCCTAGTAACCAGGCCCTCCTTACTACCTATAAGTTAGCCTAGAGAGAGCAAACAAAAGCTATAAAAGAAAGTAAGAGGAAGACCTAAAGGGCCTTTCTATAAGAGGCTAGAGAAAAGCCAGAGAAGCTCTAGTAACTAGAAAGATAGGCTAGGCTATAAAGTACTACTGCCCTACCCCCTCCTAAGCTGCTAACCCTTAGACAAGCCAGTACCTTCTAGGAGAAGGTAGAGGCCCTTTTAGCACGCTTCTTCCCCCCCTCCCCCTAGAGGGATAGCCTAGAGGAACCCCTAATAGGCCCTAGGCTACTAGTTAGCTAGATAGTTAGGCCGGACAATATAAAAGAAGCTATTAAAACAATAAAACCCTAGAAAGTACTAGGACCTTACAGACTCCCTATAGGCTTTCTAAAGGCCTATAGTAACCCCTTATATAAGGCCCTTGCTATACTAGCCTCGAAATCCTTCCTCTATAGCTTCTATCTATAGGAATATAAGGAAGCGGTTACTATTATCCTTCCTAAGCCAGGAAAACAGCCAGATACCTATAACACCCCTAGAGGCTACCGACCTATAGCCCTACTTAACTGCATTAGTAAGGTCCTAGAAAAAGTTATAGGGACTAAAATAAGGGATATGGCCGAAGCTTTTAAGCTAATTCCAGTAACGCAATAGGGCTACTACTGCTATAAGTCCACCGAATCAGCTATATACCTTCTTATAGCTTAGGTCTAGGAGGTATAGAAATATAAAGCTAGGGCCTCCCTCCTATAGCTAGACCTATTAGGGTATTTCGATAGTATTCCTTATAATAGACTCCTAGCTATACTAGACTAGCTAGGGCTACCTACCTGGCTACTATCCTGGCTAAAGGAATTCCTCTCCTCTAGGACTACTAGCCTCTTATTTAACAGCTAAAAGAGCTAGTAAATCCCGGTACTAACAGGAGTACCCTAAGGCTTACTACTTTTACTAATCCTCTTAGTCCTATACCTATACCCCCTATATGAAAGACTAGGGAGAAAATACCCTACTATCTCTACTATAGGCTACATAGATAATACTAATTTACTAGCCTTTGGTAGAGAAGCTATAACAACAGTTAGGCAGCTAAAAGAAGCCTGGAGAGAGTACCTAGATTAGGTAACAACCGCCAGGGTTACCTTCTTAGCAGTAAAGAGCAAGCTTATATACTTCCCCCCTAAAAGAAGGCCCTAGACTAACCCTATTAACCTAGGACTAACAGAGGACTCCCCCCCCTATAACCAGCTATAGAGGCCTGTTTTCTAGGGGTTTGGCTAGACCCTAAGCTTACCTGGAAGGCCTACGCCAACACCCTACGGCAGAAGCTAAAAACACAGTCCCTTGCTATTACTAAGCTAGCTGAAAAGACCTAGAGACCTAGAATCGAAAAGACTAGGCTCCTATATATAGTAGTAATAAGGCCGTTCCTAGCCTATATAGCCTTGGCCTGACATACCCCTACACCTATAATACTAAACAGGCTACAGGGTATAACCAGAGGCCTACTAGTAGCCGAAAACAAGGCCCTAAGGAGAGTTATAGGGGCCTATAAGAGAACACTGATCCGAAGCCTCTACTATAAGGCTAATGTCCCCCCTCTTAACCTCTACCTTAATACCCTCTCCTTCTCTAGCTAGGCTAGAATAAACAGGGCTATAGGGGAAGAGGTGGCTAAGTAGAAGGAAGCCCTATGCCTTACCCTTGGAAATAGGACCCCTAGGACTAGCCTCCCCCTAAGTAAGCGTATAAAGCAAGAAAGAAAAAGGGAAGTAACAGCCTAATAGCACTACTAACAACTAAGGAAGGCTATTAACAAGGAACCCCTTTATACCGCCTAGAAGGATCGCTATCTATAAAAGGCCAGGGCCTCTGGTTATAACCCCTATATAGAGAGCCTCTTAGAGAAATCAGCCAAGGCTACCTTTTAAGAGGAAAACCTAGCTAAGGCCTTTAAAGAGGCCTTCCAAAGACGCTACTATAACCTCTCTAAGGCTAAAAGCTCGCTACTAATATAGGCCTATATAGGGAAGATAGGCCTAAGGGGATTCCTATATACCTATAAGGTACCTAGGGTTGATAATCCCCTCTACTACTGCCACCTAGCTATAGAGGACATCCGACATATATTCGACGGTTGCCCGGCCTATCCTTCAGCCTCCTTTAAGGAGAGGGAAAGAGGGGATATATACAGCTTTCTCTATAGACTCGAAAAAGGGGGCGGCAGCGCTATACGCCCCCTAGTTCGCCATATCGCTACTAAACTGCCAGAATACTCAGTTACTTAGAGGCTAGAAGCAGTCTAGCCTATACCCCTTTAGGCAGTATGTTTTCACACTCCTAAAGGGGCGGTATCTACTTTGGTAAAGATTAGCCTACCCCCTATCACACCCCCCCCTTGTTTCCTAAGTACGGTTATAGGTTTTTCACCCGTTGTACGGTTTTCCTATAGCACTAGTTTAGCCTACCTAGATATCCCCTACGGGAATCAGATAGCGTAATAGAATCTATCTCTATATATTAACTCCAGGAAAGTATAGAATAGTAGTAACTACTATAGTAAGGTAGAAACCGGGATTCTAGATAATAAGGTTAAGATCTTCCTCTACTAGTATATTTTATTCTAGATTAACTTTATAGCTTTATACCTAGTCTTCCCCTATATACTTTTAGGGCAGGCTAGGGATTACTAGATTAACTACCTTAATTAGCTTCCTCCTTTCTACCTAGTATATACTAGGTTAAGTAAATACTTTAAGATAGAAGCTAAGAAGTAGAACCTAATTATAATATAGAGCTCTATTACTTTCTTAAACGTATAATAAGGAAATCCTAGTAAAAGCAATACAGAGGTACTCTAGCTACTACTTAACAAGCTACCTATAATCTAGTAGGCTCTAAAGCCTATCTACTAGAGTAAGGAGATTCTTACTTTAAATAAAGTAAAGGTATACTATAAAGTGCCTAAACTGAAGTTAGCTTTATATAAGCCGATTAAAGGATTTAAGGAATTAGCAGCTATACTAAGGGGTACCCTAGAAGTAGAAGAGATAGAAAGCTAGTAATACCTAATAGATTAGTAGTATCTTTCTAAGAAGCTATAACTAAGGACTACCTTGAGAAGATCCTAATAATACTAGATCTATAAAAAGGATAGCTGCTACTCTACTAAGTACTTAGAAGAAAAGTAGAAGAAGAATCGACTTAACTAGCTAAAAAGCTAGGAGATTAATCCTAATAAAAGAAAAAAAGAGATAGTAGTCTTTTCTAGTAGAATATAAAGGCTCTAAGTCTAAACAAAGTATAGTAAAGGATAACCTTAACTATAGACTAGATAATACTAAGAACCCTACTAGAAATACAGTAGCAGCTACTTTCTTTATAGACAAAGCTTTCCTCTAAAGATTATATAGGGAGGAACCTTACTATAGCAGAGAACCTAGTTTCGAAGTATATAACGTACTAGCTTCTACCTAATTTATACTTTATAAGTATTCTAAGATAGTTATTTAGGGTATTATACCTAATATAAAAGCTACTAACTTTTTAACTACTAGAACATATTAAGTACTAACCTTTTAATAGCAGGTACTTAGCATCTTTATCAATAGGGCTAGGGCTAGAAAGGCGAATATTACCTTGAGACTAGGTAAGGTAAAAGAATCTATTAGGACTATTATAGTAGTCACTACTACTCGGAAGGCGACTTTCTACGTTTTAAATATACCTACCCCTTTTCTACTTTACCTTTAGGATATAGATCAACTTAGAATCTACCTAAATAATATAATAAATTGTCTTATTAAGGGAGAGTAGTAGATTCTAATTACCTAAAGATAGGGCTACCTATAGATTACAGTACGCAATAGCAAAGCATACACTTTATTTATATAAGATAAAGCGTAACTATACTTAATAGAATTAATAGAGGCTAAGCTTTAATAGATCTATTAGTAATATAGCTACCTATTAGTAGAAGCCATATAAGCTTCTCTACTATACTAACTATTCAGTAGAATATAGCGTGTTAGAGCTGATCAATAAGTTCTATTACTTCTACTAGGTTAAAGGAGCAGCCTCTAGGCGTTTTAAGTTCATGCTTAAAGACAATATCTAATTTAATTATAAGGTAGTAGTAGATATCTTAGATCTCAATAGCTAGAAGGTACTCTATATAGTTAATATAGCTACCTTTTTTTAAGCAGTCCATTTTTTAAAGGATATAATAGTAAAGGAGACCTAAGAACGGCTAAAGGAGTACTATATAGATATATATCTCAGACTGCCGGATATCCTTCGATATAACTAAAAGACTAATTTCATAGCTAAGGAATTTCAGGCTAAAGCAAAGTTAGCTGGGATTATAATTATAAACGTTCTAGTAAAGGCCTATAACTTAGTAGGTAAGGTAGAGCGCCATTACGCCCCCTTTAAGCAGGTATATAAGATTATCTATATAAAGGCCGGCACTACTATATTAAAAACAACTACATATAGGCTACTATCTCTACTATTAATAATATAGTAGGGCCTAACAGTTTAACTCCTACCTTACTAGTTTTAGTGCTTTTCCCTGGCTAACTAGGAACTTGCTACTAAGCCTAGATCAAGTGAACTAGGTAGAAGCTATTAAGAAAGTATTAGCTAAGCTTAAGAAGTAGGAAAGTAGGAGGGCTATTAGGGATACTATTAATATATAGATTAGCCTAAATACTAAGGCAGTCCTACCTAAGATACTAGAAACTAGGTAGAAAGTCTTAGTCTACTATAAAAACAGCAGGTAAAGTAGGCTATATAAGGTTATAGCTATAACTCATAATACTATAACTATAGATATAGTTAACGGTATTATAGAATTTGGAAGTACAGTAGTTAAACCGTACTTTTAGGAACTATAGTAGGTAGAAGGCCCTAAGACCCTAAGGAATTTAGATATAGCAGGAACGTTTATCTATCTAGACCTTGTACTACCTAGAAGGTAGGGCTAGCTAGGAAAGGTTCAGAGAGCTTAGGTTTTACTAGAGATTACCGACCTATAACCCAACCTATAACCTAGCCTATAACCTAATATACTACCTAGCTAAGCTATAATATATAGTAGGAATCCTAAGGATAAACTATGTAAAACGTACAAAATAAGCTATAGCGCTCTAACGGTTATAGCTTAGGCAAAACGGATTTCAGTTCTCGAACTACTAGATATATAGCTATATTCTGAGGGTGGACCCACTTTTGTGGATACCGCTGACTAAGCTATATATTCCACTATATAGCCTAGAAATAGCTTTAAAAGGCTTTTCTATTTTTAGATTTATGCCCCACTTTTGTAGAGACAGCCTGCTTAGGCTGTATAAGCGCTAGAAATAGCCTTAAAAGGCTCTTCTACTAGGTCACCTACCTACCCTGTACCTACCCTATACCGCAGGAGCGAAAACAGAACTTACAGGAAAAGTCATACGGCTTACCCTGCAGCTTAGGTGGCCGTGAGTCGATTATTTAAAATCGCCAGCTTATTTGGTTTTTCGGGAAGTGGCTATGTACCTACTAAGGCGCTCCTGCCGTATAGAAGGCAGGAACGGTCCCGGAGGGTATATATAGGGAAGGAAATTGCAAAGCCTTACCTACTAGACTAGAAATCAAATTATACGTTACCTACAACTATAAGCCTTATAGGCCTATAAGACCCACTGAAAGCCGTGATATATAAGCTTAAAGCCCCTATAATATAGCGCTATAGCCTATAACTATACCGTTATATAAGGACTTTTATAGAGGGAATATAGTAAAGGGCCCTACTTTACTATATTAGCACATACCTAGAAAGTGCTATTTAGGCTATATCAACGCTGTTGCTGCCCCTACGTACCCTATACGACTACTACTAGTAGGCTATAGTAGTTACAGATCCTTATATAGGATTACCTATTCCAATAGGTTATAAGCCCGGATAGCCTGTAGGATAGTTATCGTTGGAGTCCAATTTCAAAGCGCTACCTCTGCCTATATATATAGGGCTATTTAAGCCTCTTATAGCTGAAAATATAGTACTATATTAGCCCTAAAAAGCTATATATTACATCTTATTGAAGGCTATTTAAGGACTAAAAAGCCTGAAAATCTAGAAGGAGAAATCGCTAAGAAATCTAAGTCCTATAGTATTGACGAGCATTTAGGGCTCTTATACACTTAGGCTAGTATACTTACTTATACTAAAAGACCTTTCTACTTATAGCTGGAAGTAGAAAGGCTAGCGTTTTAGAATTTCTAGCGCTAAAGACCTATATTTCCCTACTATAGAGCCCTTTCTATAGATATATCTATAGGCGGTAGTTAAGTCCCTACGTCGAAGTCTCTAGTCCCTATCTTAGAGCCTAGTTTAGAATTTCTACCAGAAAGCCCTACTAAGTAGTAAGTAGGCAGCGCTATAAACCTACTAAGTGCTAAGACTAGCCTAGAAAATCACCACTATAATTAGTAAGCTAGCTAATTAGCTTTAGTAAACTGGAAGCTAATTAAGTGCTTTAGCTAGCACTATAAAGTAAATAGTAGCCTATTTATAATGGCGGATCAAGCTAAAGGGAAGGGTATAGCGCCTAAAAGGGCTAGTAACCCAGCTGATCCAGGGCAATCTTCTAGGCCTCTACCACCTATACGAACCCTATTAGAAGATAAGGAAGATGGCAAAGACTATAGCGAGGTTATAGAAGTCCTAAAACAGTATATAAAATCTCATAAGCGAGTTATAGCTAGCTAATCTAGTGATATAAAAACACTACTTTTAAATCTAAATACCCTAAAAGCCTCTGTTAAGGATAGCATTAGCGCTATAAAGAATATATCTTCTACTTTAGCTTCTTTAACTAATAGTAGTAACGCTGCGGCTGCTACTATTGGAAAAACTAGCTATAGTCCTAGATTTGATCCTTTTAGCGGTACTATGGATTTAGATTCTCCTCCACGTCCCCCTAGGAAAGAGCCCCATCTAGGGCCGGCTATAGATAATACAGCTACTAGTAATTTAGACCCCCTGATAGATATAGGGTCTAAGGAAGGCTTTAAGGATACTATTACTAGTAGTATAGTAAAGGAGCTTTCTAAAAAGGCCTATATTATACCGGACGATAGTAAGCTTAGCGGGGAAAGCAATTTTGAATAGTAGATTCAGGCTTTAAGTATAGTGCTAAGAGCGTTAGGGATATCTAATTTTTTAGAAAACCCTGATATATCTAATACTTATAGCAACTCTAATCAAGCTATTCTTTTAATGCTACTATGTGATAGCTTATCTAGTGGCCCTAGGGCTACTATATCGTAGATTCATATACCTTCTAAGGCCTTTAAGCTGCTTGTTAGGCAGTATAGCCGACCTATAGAGTCTAAAAAGGAGGTCGTCTATAACGAATTCAACGCCCTTACCTTTAGTACCTATAAAAAAGGCTTATCAGCTTTTAACGCTGAATTGAACGGCTATCTTGCTAAGCTTACCATAGCTAAAATAGGTATAGATCCCTCTTTAATACTAAATCAGTATTTTAAGGCTCTAGAATCTAAGTTTCCTAGCTGGGTATCACGCCAAAAGAGCTCTATAAGACAGGCTAGAATGCTAGGTCTTACAGCATCTAGCCTTAATATAGAATATCTAATAGCTGATGTTCTAGAAGAATCTAGGAACCCGGCTACAGAGGCGTATAGAGCAGCTTATATAGCTAATAGCTCTAATTCAACCCCTAATTCAAATTCTAACCCTAGTAAGAAGGGTAAAAATAAGAAAAAGGGTAAGAAGAAGGCTAGTTATAATATTAAAGGGCAGAATTATAGTGCTAAAAGTGCCGAACAGGCCTCCTTTATGCTAGGGTCTTATAACCTAGCTATAGAAGAAGAGGAGGAATCCGACTCTAGTTCCAATTCTAGTTCTTCTAGCGAGTCTAATACCCAATTAGCACAGCTATTAGCGTTAAAAGGGTATAAGAAGCGTAAGGACTTTAAAGGAAAAGGCCTAAAAACCTCTTCTAACAAGGCAAAATATAAAGATAATCAGCCTAGAAGACGCCCTAGAGACCCCACTCTTTATAATAGTTGCCTATACGATACGGGATCTATAGACCATATTAGTAATAGTAAAGAGCGGTTTACTACCTTTACGCCTAACATAGGCCAGTTACGCCCTATTAACACTGGAAATGGCCCTATAAGCCTGGCTTGTATAGGCTCTATTACACTAGAAGTATTATCTAGAAAGGCCCCCCCTACCTATACTAAATTAGTATTAGATAACGTTTTATACCTACCTAATATTAATATAAATATTGTTAGTGGGGTTAGGCACTATGATTCGGGAGGTTGCCTTATAAAGGAAACCCTTTACGGGGGTGATAGACGCTGTATAGCTGTACTAGACTTTAAAAAATCAGGATTTTTTCTTGACGTTAAAGGCAGCTCTAAGCCTATATTACATGCAAATTTTGCTTTTCCTTTAGGCCTTACTAGTTATAATACTACTAAAAGTATAGAGTCGCAGCGTAATAAGATAGTGGTGGAAATTCCGTCTAATTCTATTAGAAAGGAAGACTATAGACCTATTATAGAGGATGCTATAGTATCCGAAGCTATAGAGCCTCAAAAGCGCTATAAGCTAAGGAATTCTCCGGCTAAGGGTACTACTTTAGAAGGTATAGGACCTTCTTTAAGGGGGAAAAGGCCCTGTAGGCCTGTAGAGCCCTTAGCTACTGCCTAGGCCCCCTATTAAAGTCCCTGTAAGACTAGGGAGCCTAAGCCCTTAACTGGCACTGGAGACCTGCCCTGTGTGCTAAGAGAGCCAGTTATAGAGGGGAATAAAGTAGAAAAGGCTATATCTAGCCCTACTTGGAAGGAGCCTAATATAGGTCAGCGAGATTACTATAATCTACTTAATTTAGCTAAATTGTGGCACGTTAGGCTAGGCCATATAGGCCTGCGTCTTTTGAAAAAGACCTCTAGTATTACTAAAGGGCTGCCTAATTTTGATAAAATAAAGGAAGCTGATTTTCACTGCTCTAGCTGTGATTGAGGTAAAGTAGTAAGAAGGCTTAGTAAGGCTTTAATACCTGACCTACCTAGGGTCTTAGACTCAATAGAGGGGGATACTATTAAAATTAGGCCTAGGCCTTATAATAGAAACCCTATAGTCTTACTTCTAGTTGACCGTAAAAGTAGGTATAGGTGGGTTTTTAACCTACCTAATAAATCAGGCCCTATAGTAGCTAACGCTATTAAGGGCTTTTTTAGGGGCCTAAGGAATGGATTTGGTAGATATCCTACTAAATTCCACTTTGACGGAGGCACTGAAATAACTGATTTATTAACTACTTAGTTAGCTAAAAGGGGTATTAAATTTAGCACTTCTGCCCCCTATATCCATGAGCAGAACGGCTTAGTAGAACGATCAGTTAGAGTTATACTAGACCGTGTAAGGTGTACTATTCTTAGTAGCGCTTTACCCTAGTATTTGTGGTGCTTTATACTGGAGGCTGTAGTGGAATTAGTTAATAGTACAGCTATAACTAATAAGGAAACCACTCCTTTCCAGGCGCTATTTGACGAGCTAGAGCCTGGTATTCCATATATACCTAACCTAGAGCGCTATAGGGCTATAGGCGCTAGAGGGGAGGCTATTATACCTTTAGAAAAACGGTCTAAATCGTTAAAATTTACCTCTAGAACGGAAGAGTGTAAATTACTAGCGGTATTAGGTTCTAAGACCTACCTAGTATATATACCGTCTAGAAGAGCAGTACTTAAAACCTCTACTGTTAAGTTCATAGAGGATAATACAGGACTAAGTTAGCCTACTGATAATACGGCTTTAGAGGGGGAATTAGTAGACCTAGACCTAGATTTAGAGGGGGCTGTTAGCCCGGACCCTTCTAATCTTAATACTGAAAAGCCTATTAGTATAGAAATAGGACCTAGTAAGCTAGAACCCTACGAATCTTCTTCTAATAGTGAATTAGATGAACCCTCACCGGATAAGCCTATAAATCCGGTTATAGTAGAGTCTACTAGGCCTACTATATCTATTAGAAAGCCTGAATTACCAGAGGCGTTTCCCCAAACTATAGAGCCTATTTTTACACCTAAGCCTATAGAAGTTATAGCGCCTTATCAGCCTATAACAAACGAACCTCTTGATAATAGTAATCTTATTTTAGAGAGGGATAAAATGCAGCTCGATTACTATAAGCTTTTAGCTAAGACTAGTAGCTATATACTGTCTTTTGTCTATAAGGCTCGAAAAAGGGTAATATCTAAGGATAGTACGCCTACTACTTATAAGCAAGTCTTAAAACTACCTAGAGATGAGCATAGTAAGTGGTTAGAGGCTATTACCAAGGAATTTATCCAGTTATTAGAGCTAGGGGTTTTTAAATTCCTACCTAGAAGTCTATGACCTTCTAACTGTAAGCTTATTACCTATCGAAACGTTCTTAAGGTTAAAAAGGACGCTAAAAACAGGCCTATTAAGTATAAATCTCGGTTAGTAGCTAGGGGCTTTATACCGGTAGAAGGCCTAGATTATACTATAGCCTACGCCTCTACTAGTATACTACCTACTTGGCGTATACTTCTAGCTATAGGTGCTGTTCTAGCCTGGGAAATGGAACAAGCTGACTTTATAGGGGCACTTCTTAATAGGGCTCTTAGAGAAGAAATATATATGGAAATCCCTGAAGGACTATTAGACCTAGCGGCTTCTAATAAGGCTATTTATAAGCTTTTACTGAAATACGGCTATAATCCTTCTACTCCTAATATTATGAAACTATCTAAAGCGTTATACAGTCTGAAACAAAGCCCTAGAGAGTGGCAAGATAAGCTTAAAATCTTACTTAAGAGCCTAGGCTATCTCCCTCTTATTTCAGATCTAGGGGTCTTTTATAATACTAAAACCTGCCACTTTATCGTTACCTATATAGATAACTGTCTATTTATAGGGCCTGATATAGGCTATATAACTGATTTAAAGAAACGGCTTAATAAGGTCTATGCTATAGAAGACTTAGGGCCTGCCGCCTATTTCCTAGGCGTGCAGATTATAAGGGATAGACCCAATAGGCGCCTGTGGCTTAACTAGTTATAGTATATAGAAGAGGCGGTTAGCCGCTTTAACTTAGCCGATTCTAAGCTTATATCTATTCCCTTATAGCCGGGGCTAGTAAGTCAACTTTAACTAGAGGAAGATATTGCTAGCTGCCTCTGTAATTCTACGGAAATTAAGCTCTATCAAAGCCTAGTAGGAACAGCTATGTATATAATGCTCCTTACTAGGGTAGATATTAGCTTTACCGTACAGTAGCTCTCTAGGTCTTTAAATTGACCTACAAAATCACACTTAAACGCTGCTAAAAATCTTTTTAAGTATCTTAATAGTACTAAAGACTATAGCATCTGTTTTAGCTATAACGGAAATACAGTAGCTGATCTAGGGCCTAAGCTTAGTAATAGTAGTAATACAACTACTAAGCTTAGTAGAGACTTTCACTCTAAGGAAGGGCCTAGGCCCCTAACTACTACCTCTACTACTATAGTAGATTCTAGAAATAGTAAAGGTAGTAGCCGGACTTCTATAATTAATAGTAGTCTAGTCCCTATAGGCTTTAGTGATTCTGATTTTGCAGGGAATAAGGCTACTAGTAAATCCACCTACGGCTATCTATATAAGTTAGCCGGTAGGCCTATTAGCTGGAAAACGAAAAGAGCTACTACTATTGCTCTCTCTACCCTAGAAGCTGAAACTGATGGACTTACAGAGGCTATACGCGAAGTACAGTGGATTATAGGGCTATTTTCTGAACTTCATAGACCTATAGACTACCCTATTACTCTCTATAGAGATAATCAGGGCTCTATAACGGTGGCTAATAACCCAGCGCTACACGCTAGAACTAAGCATACCCTGCTGAAATTCCGGTACGTTAGAAAGCAGGTTAAGGCTAAAATAGTCACCATTATATATCTTAATACTAAGTGTATGCCGGCTGACGGACTTACTAAAGCCCTACTAGTTAGTAGCTTTCAGTCTTTTATCAGGCTCTTAGGCCTATAACCTAAGGGAGCTTGTTACTAAGCTACCCTCTACCCCTATATATATATTCTATACTATATATATAGAAGGCCTGGCTTAGCCTGATTAGCTAATAAGACCAGTCAATAGTACCGGCTACTTTATAGCCCTCTAGAATCACCTAATTCCTCTATATAGCCTTAAAAGGCTTAAAAGGTCCTAGCTACTGTAGTACAGTTCTATAGGCGCCCTTGTGCTGGCATCAGCTCCCTGCAGCGTTAGGGAGGCCTATATTACTCTAGCTACGTCTAGAAGTACTCTAGTATATAGTATAGCTATATTTGGGAAATATAGGCTCCGGCTATTACTAGTAGTATACTTTCCTTTAGAGGGGGATTCTCTATGTAACCTGTTATTTCCTTACTATATCTTGAAACAACAGAGTAAAAAAGGGCATAAAATTCAAAACCGTGCTAAAAATCGTTTTCTTTATAAGAGGATAAAGGCGTTTATAAGCCCTTTACTCCTTCTATACTCTAGTGCGTCTATTAGTCGCTAGAGTATAGAATATTGAGATGTTATATATTACTATACGCTTTAAAGCTAAAGTACCTATACCTTTAAATAGGTTATAGGTTTGATTTCAACATCATATATATTCTTACTTCTTTCTATATATAATAGGGGTTTATCCTATATATATAGATAGATTCTATTACGCTATCTGATCCCCGTAGGGGATATCTAGGTAGGCTGAACTAGTGCTATAGGAAAACCGTATAACAGGTGAAAAACCTATAACCGTATATAGGAAAAATAGGGAGTGTGATAGGGGGTAGGCCAATCTTCACTAGAGTAGATACCGCCCCTTTAGGAGTATGAAAACATACTGCCTAAAGGGGTATAGGCTAGACCGCTCCTAGCCTCTAAGCAACAGAGTATTCTAGCAGCCTAGTGGTAATATGGCGAACTAAGGGGCGTATAGCGCTGCCGCTCCCTTTTTCAAGTCTGTAGAGAAAGCTATATATATCCCCTCTTTCCCTCTCCTTAAAGGAGGCCGAAGGGTAGGCCGGGCAACTATCGAATATATGTCGGATATCCTCTATAGCTAGGTAGCAGCAGCAGAGGGGGTTATTAACCCAAGGTACCTTATAGGTATATAGGAATCCTCTTAGGCCTATCTTCCCTATATAGGCCTGTATTAGCAGCGAGCTCTCAGCCTTAGAGAGGTTATAGTAGTGTCTTTGGAAGGCCTCCTTAAAGGCCTTAGCTAGGTTCTCCTCTTAGAAGGTAGCCTTAGCTGATTTCTCTAAGAGGCTCTCTATATAGGGGTCGTAACCAGAGTCCCTAGCCTCCTATAGATAGCGATCCTTCTAGGCGGTATAAAGGGGTTCCTCGTTAACAGCTTTCCTTAGTTGTTAGTAGTACTACTAGGCTGTTGCCTCCTTTTTTCTTTCTTGCTTTATACGCCCTCCTAAAGGGAGGCTAGTCCTAGGGGTCCTATTTCCAAGGGTAAGGCATAGGGCTTCCTTCTACTTAGCAACCTCTTTTCCTATAGCCCTGTTTATCCTAGCCTAGCTGGAGAAGGAGAGGGCGTTAAGGTAGAGGTTAAGGGGGGGGACGTTAGCCTTATAGTAGAGGCTTCGGACCGATGTCCTTTTATAGGCTCCTATAACCCTCCTTAGGGCCTCGTTTTCGGCTACTAGTAGGCCTCTGGTTATACCCTATAGCCTATTTAGTATTATAGGTATAGGGGTATGCCAGGCTAAGGCTGCGTAGGCTAGGACTAGCCTTATTACTACTGTATATAGGAGCCTAGTTTTTTCGATTCTAGGTCCCTAGGTCTTTCCAGCTAGCCTAGTAATAGCAAGGGACTGCGTTTTTAGCTTCTGCTATAGGGTGCTGGCGTAAGCCTTCTAGGTAAGCTTAGGGTCTAGCTAGACCCCTAGAAAACAGGCTTCTTTAGCTGGTTGTAAGGGGGAGTCCCCTATTAGTCCTAGGTTAATAGGGTCAGTCCAGGGCCTCCTTCTAGGGGGGAAGTATATAAGCTCGCTCTTTACTACTAAAAAGGTAACTCCAGCGGTTATTGCCCAGTCTAGGTACTCTTTCCAGGCCTCTTCTAGCTGTTTAACCATTGTTGTAGCCTCTCTGCTAAAGGCTAGTAGGTTGGTATCGTCTATATAGCCTATAGTAGAGATAGTAGGGTATTTTCTCTCTAGCCTTTTATATAAGGGGCAGAGGTATAGGACTAAGAGGATTGGTAAAAGTGTTCAGCCTTAGGGTACTCCTATTAGTACTGGGATTTACTGGCTTTTTTAGCCGTCAAACAGAAGGCTGGTAGTCCTAGAGGAGAGGAATTCCTTTAGCTAGGATAGTAGCCAGATAGGTAGCCATAGCTGGTCCAGTATAGCTAGGAGTCTGCTATAAGGGATACTGTCGAAATACCCTGATAGGTCTAACTATAAAAGAAAGGCCCCAGCTTTATACTTCCATACCTCCTAGATCTAAGCTATAAGAAGGTGTATAGCCGATTCGGTAGATTTATAGCAGCAGTAGCCCTATTGCGTTACTAGAATCAGCTTAAAAGCCTCGGCTACGTCCCTTATTTTAGTCCCTATAACTTTCTCTAGGACCTTACTAATACAGTTAAGTAGGGCTATAGGGCAGTAGCCTCTAGGGGTATTATAGGTATCCAGCTGTTTTCCTGGTTTAGGGAGGACAATAGTAACCGCTTCCTTATATTCCTATAGATAGAAGCTATAGAGGAAGGATTTTAAGGCTAGTATAGCGAGGGCCTTATATAAGGGGTTGCTACAGGCCTTTAGAAAGCCTATAGGAAGTTCGTCAGGTCCTAGTACTTTCTAGGGTTTTATTGTTTTAATAGCCTCCTTTATATCGTCCGGCCTAACCGTCTAGCTAACTAGTAGCCTCGGGCCTATTAGGGGTTCCTCCAGGCTATCCTCTTAGGGGGAGGGGGGGAAAAAGCGTACTGAAAGGGCCTCTACCTTCTCCTAGAAGTAACTGGCTTGTCCAAAGGTTAGTAGCTTAGGAGGGGGGGGGGCAGTAGTGCTTTATAGCCTAGCCTATCTTTCTAGTTGCTAGAGCTTTTCTGGTTTTTCTCTAGCCTTTTATAGAAAAGCCATCTAGGTCTTTCTTTTACTCTCTCTTATAGCCTTTATTTGTTTCCTTTAGGCTGACTTATAGGCAGTAAGGAGGGCCTGGTTGCTAGGGGAGCGTTAGAGCTGTCTTTCTGCCCTTTTTCTCTCCTTAACTACCTAGTAGATTTCGTTGTTCTACTAGGGGGCGCTCTTCCTTCTAGTAGTTACTAGGGCTCCTTTAGGGGTTATAGCCCTAGCAATACGCTAAAGTTCCTCTAATAGTCGCCTATAGGCCTCCTAGAGCCCGGCTAGGTTAGAGAGGCGTAATAGATATCTATAGCCCCCTATATTGTATATTAGGGAGCTGGCCTCTCTTACTACCCCCTTTTTATCCATCTTTTTCTACTGGAACCAGGGGGGCAGTAGTAGGGTTTCTATAGTCTCTAGGTCGATATCCAGTACCTAGGGGTAGTAGTCTAAGCATAAGCGTATATCTAAGCTAGTATAGGAGCAGGTAAGGCTACTACTAAGCCAGAAGTAGTCGATAGTAGAGGCCCTACCTGCTTAGCTCCCCTATAGTACCCTAGTTATAGTGCTATAGGGGGTATAGAGGGTAAGCCCCTACTCTGCTATTAATAGCAGTAGGTCTTCTAACCTAGGGCTAAAGCGGTTATGTTAGTCCTAGAGAGGGTGGTAAAGGTTAAAGTCCCCTGCTAGAAGGTAAAGGCCTAGGCAGGCGTTGATCTTCCCCCTTATTTCTTCTATAAGGGGGGTTAAGCTAGTCTAGGGTTAGGGGTCGTTATATAGGGACCAGACTATAAAGGGGCCGTTCTTAGTCTATATAGTAGCCCTAGCCTAGTCTAGGCTAGAGCTGTAAGTCTATGTTACTAGTAGGAGTGATTTATAGATATAAAGTGAGGCCCGTCCGTTAGGGGTGAAAATAAGGTAGTAGGGGGCTAGTCTAGAGTAGTAGGTAGAGTGCTGTACCTGCCTATTAATCCAGGGCTCTTATATAACAAGTATTTCTTCTTTTACTATAGAAAGTAGTACTTCCTATACCTCCTTCAAGCCCTATACGTTCTAGAGGCGTACCTTTATATTTCCATCTCCTCTGGCTATATAGTTGGCTATGGTTGTTATATAGTAGTAGTAGCGTTAGCTAGTCCGGTATCTAGGTCTAGTCCAGGTTTAGCATCTAGGGGTCTAGGGGCTCCTATAGGCTCCAGGGTTCTAGTAGGTCTAGTAGCCCCTTTAGGGCTTATAGTTAGCGTAGAAAAAGGGGGGGTTTAGCTACTTAGGTAGCTAAAGCAGGCGGTAATTGTACTCTAGTTAGGGGTTAACCCTTTTAATACTGTTAGTTAGCCCCTCTGTCTCTTCCCTAAGACTATAGTATAGCCTTCCTCCCCCTCCTCTTATAATAGGGCTTACTAAGGGTGTTACTACTGTTATTATTGTTATTGCTATTGCTGTTGGTACTGGTATAGGGGCGGTTAGTCAACGTTAAAGGCCTTAGGCCTAGAACGTAGGTATCCCTTAGCCTATGCCTATGCCTCTTTTAGGCAGGGGCAGGCCTCTAAGCGGGCGTGGTAAGCTTGGTAGCAGTTGCAGTAGCAGGGTGCCCTAGAGCAGGTAGGGGCTTCTAGCATAGTGTGGCTATTAGCGCTATAGTTATAGCAGGTCTCTTCTCTGCTCTGGCATACCTTAGCCCTATGGCCCCATTTCTAGCACCTTAGGTACTAGATAGGCTTAGCCTTGTCGATCTAAGGCTCTACTTCTAGGGCTTGGCAGCTCTAGAAGACCCCCTCCTTATAGGCCTTCTAGGCTACCTCTAGGGAGGTAAAGGCTATTAGTACCTTAACCCTAGTCCGTTCTGGCCCTTAAGGGTGCTAGACCTTTGCCCTAACCGCCATAAGGTATTATTTTTTAGCTTCTTCTAGTAGGCCTTCTTCTATAACCTAGTCGTAGACTATAAGGCCCTTAACCGCTATTACCTAGGTTGTTATATATAGGGAGGCCTTTTCGCTAAAGGCCCTTATAATCTAGGCAGTATTACTTTCCAAGCTCTTCTTTATCTCTACGTTCTCTATAACTAGAAGAAGGTTACTGCTAGAGAGCGTCTAAACCCCCTAAACTACTAGGCCGGAGGCCTGTTATATAGCCTATACTACCTCTAGGGCAGATTTAGCAAGTACTTGTTATTAGGCTAAGCCTAGTCGGATAAGCATCTAGCGCTTAAGGCTAGGCCTAGTTACCTTGCTAGCTGTTAGCTTACTAGCTATATTAGCCTAGGTAGGGGCTATAGGCTAGGAGTAGCTAGGCTGTTGCTACTATTGCTGCTATTATTGCTGCTAGTAGTAGCCAGGCTATTAAGGTTATTGCTAGTACTGTAGCTTAGGCGTTACTAAGGTAGTAGGGCGGTTCTAGGGTGCTAGAGCTGCTGCTGTTATAGCTAGGGCTTCTTTAGGCAGGTCCTAGACCAAGGCTATAAGGGCAATTTGCCTGGCTTTAGTAGTTGCCTCTACTATACTATAGAAGTTAGTACTATCCTTAGCTAGGCTGATTATCCGGTCTAGAAGGCTAACAAGCGTAAGGGCAAGCTTAGAGAGGCTAAAAGCAGCCTAGGCGGTTTTCTTAGTTGCTAGGGTAATATGGCCGGCCTTAGTAGCATTGTTGTTGCTTCCTTCTTTTCCTGTATTTTTTTCCGATTTTTTCCCTAGTTTTTTCAAGGTTTTCTAGCTAAAAGGGGCTAGGGCTAGGGCATACTAACTGCCGTTTAGGCCCCTAAGAAAAGGGGCAAAGACGTTGGTTAAAAGGGGGGCGCTAATCGTAGGGGCGTTAATAGTAGGGGGGTGCTAGAGCTAGGTACTATAGGTGCTATAGTTATAGCGCCTATAGCAGTCTCCTTAGTAGTAGTAGAGGTAATAGTAGTAGTTTGGCGGTCTTCCATTTCCGTATTACCATTTAGGTAGTCCGTACTTAGGGGTTAGTAGTCTATACTTAAGGGCTGGCTTAGAGGGTTGTTATTATTGTTATTAGCTATAGGTAGGATAGGGTTGCCAGGGCGCAGAGCCTTATTAGCCCATGTACAAGGAAATTGCAGTTGCAAGAGGGCAGCTAGGCTCGCCATTTTCTGCATTTTCGCACGCCTAGGGCTGTCGCACAACCGACAGCGCTACAGCGAAAATTGGCGGGCGTTGTGTCCTCAATCGGACGGTTCGAATGGATGTGGTTGTACGCGATTTGGTGTGGTTTTGACCAAAAACTCGTTTTTCGTTTTCAGGTGTCGGTCATCCTATATATATAAGGGCATAACCCCTTTGTCTAACGGAATAGTCTTACTCTTACGTTCTTGTTTCTTAGGATTCTTCTATTCTTTACCTATATATAGCTTTCTAAGGCTTATAAAGGAATAGAAGAATAGAGGGGGTGTTAAATGTACAAAATAAGCTATAGCGCTCTAACGGTTATAGCTTAGGCAAAACGGATATCAGTTCTCGAACTACTAGATATATAGCTATATTCTAAGGGTGGACCCACTTTTGTAGATACCACTAACTAAGCTATATATTCCACTATATAGCCTAGAAATAGCTTTAAAAGGCTTTTCTATTTTTAGATTTATGCCCCACTTTTATAGAGACAGCCTCCTTAGGCTGTATAAGCGCTAGAAATAGCCTTAAAAGGCTCTTCTACTAGGTCACCTACCTACCCTGTACCTATCCTACACCGCAGGAGCGAAAACAGAACTTATAGGAAAAGTCGTACGGCTTACCCTGCAGCTTAGGTGGCCGTGAGTCGATTATTCAAAATCGCCAGCTTATTTGGTTTTTCGGGAAGTGGCTATGCACCTACTAAGGCGCTCCTGCCGTATGGAAGGCAGGAACGGTCCCGGAGGGTATATGTAGGGAAGGAAATTGCGAAGCCTTACCTACTGGACTAGAAATCAAATTATACGTAACCTATAACTATAAGCCTTATAGGCCTATAAGACCCACTGAAAGCCGTGATATATAAGCTTAAAGCCCCTATAATATAGCGCTATAGCCTATAACTATACCGTTATATAAGGACTTTTATAGAGGGAATATAGTAAAGGGCCCTACTTTACTATATTAGCACATACCTAGGAAGTGCTATTTAGGCCATGTCAACGCTGTTGCTGCCCCTACGTACCCTATACGACTACTACTAGTAGGCTATAGTGGTTACAGATCCTTATATAGGATTACCCATTCCAATAAACTATATTCTAAAGTAATAAAGGATATCCTAGGCCTATAACTTAGGCAAACAACTAGTAATACTAAGATATAGAATAGACTATAATATAAGCTATATTTTTATATTTTAAAGTATAGTTATATCTACCTAACTAGAGTAGACCATATAAGTTCAGACGCCCTAGGAGTTTTCCTTTCCAAGAAGAAGAGGAAGGATTATACTTTAGTACTAGAATTATAGTACTAAGGTAAGATTACTACGCCTAGCAAGCCCTTTAAGGCCTTAAATAAGGCTTAGATCAATACCCTCCTTAAAAATAGTATAATTAAGGTAATCTAGGAGCTAAAAGACCTATATAGCATTAAGATTTTTAAGTTAAAGATAGTTAGAGAAGTAAAGAATAAGACTTCTAGCCTATATAAGAAATTAAGGCTCATAACCCAGGGATATAGTAATCCTAGAAAGAATAGTCTTCTCACCTAGTCTCTAACTATCTAACGTTATACCTAACGGATTATACTAGTACTTTACCCTTTTTTTCTCTATATTTTCAGACTTTACCTATAGCTATATATTATTATATAGGCGTATACCTAGTCTAAAATACCTCTAAACCCTAAGATCCTCCTCGATCTATCTAAGGAGTCACAGGGAAAATATCCTTTTAGGACAGTCCTATATATAAACCGCCTACTATATAGTATAGTAGAAGCTAGGCTATACTAGTTTACTACCTATAGATAATAGCACATTAATTCCCTTAGTCTATAGTCTTCTTCCTTTAACCCTTACCTTATAATTTCTACTACTATCCTAAGAAAGGGACTTAGGCTTATTAGCCTATAGACCGACAATACCCTTATTATTAGGGATAATTCCTTTTCCTAGCTAGAACAGAAAGAGCTAGAAAAGGCTGGTTTTAAGTTAAAACCAGCTATAAAGGTCTTCAAGGGAATAGAGGTAGACTTTAATAGATACCGACTTTACCTTTTAAATAATAACCTTTTAATATAGTAAACAAGGTAGGGGAAACGCCTATTATTAGTTAACTTAAAGCAAGAGAAGCTAGTGTAGTAATATATTAAGCAATAGGCCTATAGGGCTTATCTTGCTTCTATTTACTAGCCTAAAGTAGGTTTCGACTTAGCTATAACTACCTAAGTATAATAACCCTAGCTAGAGGGCTATAAGTGCCTTAATGCTAGGATCTAGTAGCAAATAGATAATATAGAATAAGGCCTAGTTTATTACCCTTTAGATCTAGCTATAGCTAAGCTCTTTATCTTTATTAATAGGTCTTTTGCTAATAATATAGACCTTACCTCCTAGATTAGCTATATTATACTACTAGCTGACGAGAATGATATACTAGGGAAGGCTACTTTCTATATTTATAGGAATATAGTCTACTAGTCTTTGACAAAGTACAAAAGGGTAATAAGAAGTATACTAGCTAGTAAGATCTATAGGATAGTTACTAGCTTTAATATCAGTTTTATAGTCTAATAGACTATCTCTATGATTTTTACCTAGCTTAGACTGCCTACTAACCTTCTAATTATTCTATATATAGACTCCTTTAGTCTATATAAGTACCTAGTCAAGCTTAGTAATATAATAGAGAAAAGGCTTATAATCGATATTATAGCTTTATGGTAAAGCTACGAAAACTAGGAGATTTAGAAGGTTAGATAGATTAATAAAGAGGATAACCTAGCTAACGTCATAACAAAAAGACTATCTAACAAGGCATTAACGGTATTAGTAGATAGTAATATAGCTAAGGTTTATATAGAAGGTTAGATAATATAGTAATAAATGCTATATAGCGATTACAGTATAGTAAGAAAAGAAAAGAGATAGTAAAGGCCAGATATATATATAAAACCCTAAACTAATACGCCGATAGATATTAGAGATATGGCGTATAATTTATAGCAAAACCTAAAGATAAGGCACAATACGTAGTAGGACTATAAGACATAGTGCGATTTACTTTTACATTTTTATAATTTTTTCCCCTAATCACCACCTATACTACTTACAATATAAGAGCTTTAGCTATATAGGCCGACGCCTCTATATAGGCCTTCTATAAGGCCTTCTTCCCTATCCCCTCTCAGCCTAGCTCCTTACTAATAGTAGGTAGTATAAGGATATAGTAGACAGCAGACTGCTACTTATACTAGTCCCTATACTACTACTTCTTAGCGGCCTTTAACAAGTTAGTATACTAAGGACAAGGAAATAAGGTAAGAAAAGGACCTATAGTAAGGGCAGGCTTAGGAGCTAAAAGGACTTTAAGATAGTATGCTATAAAAAGACGCGCTAATATAGAGCCATACAGCGAATTAGAGCATAACTGCGATTTGTCTTATAGGATAAAAGCGCGTTATTTACTCATAGCGGCTTATAGCTACCGCTAGCTAAGCAGGCCTAACAATAGCTACTAATAACCCTAATATATTCCTCATAACACTAGTGCTAACGCTAATTATTATGAGGACTATAGCCTTTACTAGCTGTTCTTACCTAGATACAGTAGATATATATATTAGTATAGGCTATAGTAGGGGGACTATAAGGATAAGACGCGCCGTACTATCGCCTATATAGCGGCATATCTAATTATAATAATACTAATAGTTATATAGAAACAAAGTACAACTATACTTTAAAACCTACCTTCATAGTATAAGCTACTATCGCTAGGCTTATACCTAGCCTTATCCTTACTATTACTAGTACTGTTGCTAGTACTATTGTTATTACTATGATCCTCCTCCTCCTTCTCCTTCTTACTATTGTCCTTACTACTACCCTTTTTCTCTATATTAGTAAGAGGCTTATATACCCTATTATAGGCATTATCCTTATCCTTATTAGCTAAAAGGCTAGGATTGTTAGTATATATACTAGCGTTACTACTAGTAAGGTATAGAGAGTACGATAGGCTTTTCTTAGCCTACTACTTAGCCTTTGCATTAAGTAAGGCCTACTTATACTTTATATAGCCTTTAGCAGCTATAAACCTAGCAGCTATAGTATAGGCCTATGCCATTTCTTCCTGCTTATACTCATAGGCAGCTATACAGCGTATAGCTAGGGTGATCTTAGCTGGCATAGGCGTCGCGATAAAGAGGCCTAGGATACGCCGGAATATTAATAGACAAGACGCAACTACGTTGATAATGCTATAGATAGAGCGTGTGAAATGGTAAATTAAGAAGGTATATATCTAGAGATGTTTGGTAGGAATAGACCATGGCTAAAAAGAAAAAGAGCTAGTATTCGTTGCTAGTAGGTTCGTTGCTAGTAGGCTACTATAGCTAGAGTATATTATTTATGGTATAGTAATAGCTAGGTATAGGCTATTACCCCTATACTAGCGCTAGGCGTAAGCCTAGTAAAGGATATATAGCTATAACCTACGTATCTAGGATAGAAAGGGCAAGAGAGGGAGATAGAGAGAATATATTAATTATTGTGGAATTAATAGGAATCGTTACTCGTTACTTTGCTTAGTAGCTTACGCTTTGTTATTGCTCTTTCTCTATATTGCTATTTTGTTCCTTATTATTAGAAGACTCTACTATAGTAAGAGTGAATTGATATTAAAGATATATATTCCAATAGTACGATATATACCTTGTATTTATATATGCTTAGATAGATTATGAAATATATATAGAACTACCTTATAGCGTATATAACGACCCTAAATATAGGGGTAAAGTAGCTAAGGTAAATGAAGCCTTATAAAGGTTAAAACAAAGCCCTAGGTTATTCTATAAGCATATGTCTTCTATATTAGTAGACAAGCTAGGCTTTTATATACTACCTTATAATAAGGGAGTATTTATATACTTAACAAAGAAAATAATAATAGTAAGCTATATAGATGATCTACTAGTAGTAGGGCTAAATAAAGATATTATTAAATCTTTTGAAAAGATAGTATCTAAATATCTGAAAATAGAACCATTAGGCGACTTAACTGATTACCTAGGTAATAAGATTATTATCGACTACGAAAATAAGGCCGTAGAAATAAATTAACATAGTTATATAAATAAAATATTAAGCAAGTACTGCTTAAAACAAGACTCCTCCTCTATAAATAATAAGAATCCTTGTTCCAAGTACAAATACAAATTAAGGTTTAAGCCTAGTAATAACGTAGTACTAATAAAAAATAAAGGCTAGGCTACTAAAGCTAAAATAAAAGGATATTAGTAAGAAGTAGGATCACTACTATACCTAGCCTTAAAAACTTACCCTGATATTTCCTATAACGTTATACTATGTTTAAGATTTGCTAGTAATCCTAGTAAAGAGCACTTTAACGCCCTAGAATATCTATAGGGTTACCTAATTAGGTTCTCTAATCTAGGAATAAAATATAACTATAAAGGAAATCTAAAGATCATAGGATATATAGATTCAGACTAGGCAGCTAATCTTGATACTAGAAGGTCTACTATAGGCTATATTTTCAGCCTTTAGGATATAAATAATACCATGGCTAGTTGTATTAGCTGGAATTTACAAGTTTAAAAAACAGTAGCTACCTCTAGTATAGAGGCAGAATATGTAGCGTTGAAAGATGCTTCTAAGGAAGCTATATATCTCTTATATATCTAGTCCTATTTAAGGAATATATTCATGCCTAACAAGCTACTTTCTATACCCCTTATCTATATAGATAATAAAGGGGTATAAGCCTTAGCTAAAAGTCCTGAATTTCATAAAAGGGCAAAATACATAGACATAACTTACAACTATATAAGGGAAGTAGTATAAGATAACAAGCTGAAAGTAGTATACCCGCTAACAAAGTAAAATCTTACAGACTAGTTAACTAAAAGCTTAAATAGTACTATGATAAAGGGGTTTACAAAACAAGTAAATATAACCTTAGAAGAATAACACTCTTCTTATGCTACTAAGAAGAGTATACCCTAGTTAATAGGCTTAGGGGTAATACATAGAGACAGGTAGCATCTCTATATAAGTATATATATATTTATATATACATATATATAAAAGTCTTATCTATGGTTTAGCAATTGATTTTACTAATATAATAAGCCTAAGCTAGTAAATCCGCTTTACTTATAGCTTAGTATAATATAGTTTTTGCCTATTTTTCATATAAGCATATATATATATATATATATATAACAGGGTTTTAATTTTTTCCCTCCTATATATTTCTTTATAAAAGATTCTGTCACGTAAAGAGCAGGTGATAGATGTGAAGATGTGAATGTGCCTGTTATTCTTCTTACTACGGGACCTGCCACTCCTTATATAGATAGATATCTATTACTCCTATAGAGTCCCTTATGGGGCTATAAGGGGCTGCTAGCTTACACTTATGCTAGAGGAAAACCGGAAAACGGATGAAAAACCTCCAACGAGCCTGACAAGGTAGGCGGTCTAACAAGAGGAAAAGAGCAGTACTGAAAGAAAAACAAAGTAAGGGGAGGCTATCTAGAAGGCTACTAAGGAAATAGCACCTATTCCCTTACCTATCTCCCGTAAGAACGCCTTATATCTTAGTTAATATAGGGCTTAGGGTAGGGGAATTAGGTAGGGGGTCTTATTAGTAGAAGAGGTAAAAGGTAGGGCTAGGCTTAAAGCTTAGAAGCTTATAAGCCTAGTCCTATAACCTTCCCCCTTACCTTAAATATAGTAGTAAGATACTAGCTAAAGGGAGGGAAGGGAGATAGTCTAAAGAGAAAAAGGGGGGAGTAATCTAAAGAAAGAAAGGTAGAGGAAAGGTAAAAGAAGGGCTAAAGTATATCTATATCCTCCTCTTTTATAGAGCCCCTTGCTAGCTCTAGGGAGGAGGGTATAGATAGAATCGGTAACTATAGGACTAGTAGTAGAAGGGAAGGTAGTAGTAGGAATCTTACTAAAAGCCTCCTTTACTGTTTGTTAGGAGAGGGAGGCTATAATAGTAGTAGTAGCGGTAATAGTAGCGGTAGTAGTAGTGGGTATAGAGGGGCGTCCTTAGCAGCGTTTTCCAGCTATTACTATATAGCTTTCTTCTCCTTCTAGCTGCTCCTCTGTTAATACTGCTAGCTTAAGAGGGCTAGGGAGGTCGAAGTTAATAGGCCTATTCTAGAGGTAGGCCTTTGCTTAAGCCCTATACTTCTTCCTTTTAGGGTATTCTTCTGCCCTAGTATAGTAGTCCTCTTGGCAGTTCCGGCAGTACTAGGCCTTAGTATAGGCTGCCTTATTAGTATACTTTTTCTTATCATAGCTGTAGTTATAGTAGAGGGAGAGGGAGTAGCAGTATTTAGCTTTATACCCCTATTACTAATAGTTAAAGTACTAAAGAGCCCTAGCCTTATCGATATAAGGCTCTGCTTTTAGGGCCCTATAGGCCTAGAAAAGGCCGTCTTAGCAGGCCTAATAAGCCTCTTATTAGCTAGAGAAGGCTATAAGTACTAAGACTCTTGTTCTTTCAATTTAGAGAGGATGCTAGACTTTTATTTAAAGGGCTAAGGGATATACCTCTTTTGCTACTACTAAAAGGCCAGCTTCTATTACCTGGTTAGCTATTATAAGCCCTTATTCTACTAACGGTATAGACACCTAAAAAACGAAAAACGAGTTTTTGGTCAAAACTACACCAAATCGCGTGCAACCACATCCATTCGAACCGTCCGATTGAGGACACAACGCCCGCCAATTTTCGCTGCAGCGCTGTCGGTTGCGCGACAGCCCTAGGCGTGCGAAAATACAGAAAATGGCAAGCCTAGCTACCCTCTTGCAACTGCAATTTCCTTGCGCACGGGCCACAAATGCAGCTCTACGCCCTGGCAACCCTGCCCTACCTACAGCCAACGATAATAATAACAACCCCCTAAGCCAGCCCCTAAGCACAGACCACCAACCCCTAAGCACGGACTACCTAAACGACAATATAGAAATAGAAGACCGCCAAACTACTACTACTACCTCTACTACTACTAAGGAGACCGCTATAGACGCTATAACTATAGTATATATAGCACCTATAGCACCTAGCTCTAGCGCCCCCCCTACTATCAACGCCCCTACAATTAGCGCCCCCCCCTTAACCAACGTCTTTGCCCCTTTTCTTAGGGGCCTAAACGGCAGTCAGCACGCCCTAGCCCCGGCCCCTTCTAGCTAGAAAACCCCGAAAAAGCTAGGGAAAAAATCGGAGAAAAATACAGGGAAAGAAGGAAGCAACAACAATGATACCAAGACCGACCACATCGCCCCAGCAACCAAGAAAACCGCCTAGGCTACCCTTAGCCCCTCTAAGCTTGCCCTTACACTCTCTGGCCTCCTAGACCGGATAATTAGCCTAGCTAAGGATAGTACTAACTTCTACAGTATAGTAGAGGCAACTACTAAAGCCAGGCAAATTGCCCTTATAGCCCTGCTCTAAGACCCGCCTAAAGAAGCCCTAGCTAGAACAGCAGCAGCTCTAGCACCCTAGAACCGCCCTACTACCTTAGTAACGCCTAAGCTACAGCACTAGCAACACCCTTAACAGCCTAGCTACTACTAGCAACAACAGCAGTAACAGCAGTAACAGCCTAGCCACCCCTAGCCTATAGCCCCTACCTAGGCTAATATAGCTAGTAAGCTGATAGCTAGTAAGGCAACTAGGCCTAGCCTAAAGCGCTAGATACTTATCTAACTAGGCTTAGCCTAACAATAGGTGCTTGCTAAATCTGCCCTAAAGGTAGTACAGGCTATATAATAGGCCTCTAGCCTAGCAGTTTAGAGGGTTCGGACGCTCTCTAGCAGTAACCTCCTTCTAGTTATAGAGAACGTAGAGATAAAGAAGAGCCTAGAGAGTAATACTACCTAGATTATAAGGGCCTTAAGCAAGAAGGCCTCCCTATATATAACAACCTAGGTAGTAGCGGTTAAGGGCCTTATAGTCTACAACTAGGTTACAGAAGAAGGCCTATTAGAAGAAGCTAAAAAGCAATACCCTATAGCGGTTAAGGCAAAAGTCTAGTACCTATAAGGGCTAGAACGGACTAGGGTTAAGGTACTAATAGCCTTTACCTCCCTAGAGGCAGCCTAGAAGGCCTGTAAGAAGGGGGTCTTCTAAAGCTGCTAAGCCCTAGAAGCAAAGCCCTAGATCGACGAAGCTAAGCCTATCCAGTGCCTATAGTGCTAGAAATAGGGCTATAGGGCTAAGGTATGCCAGAGTAAAAAAGAGATCTGCTATAACTGCAGCACTAACAGCCATACTATGCTAGAAGCCCCTACCTGCTCTAGGGCACCCCGCTGCCGTAACTGCCACTAAGCTTACCACGCCCGCTTAGAGGCCTACCCCTACCTAAAAGAAGTATAGGCATAGGCTAAAGAATACCTACGTTCTAGGCCTAAGGCCTTTAATGTTAACTAACCGCCCCTATACCGGTACTAACAGCAATAACAACAATAGCAATAACAGCAGTAATACCCCTCTTAGCAGGCCCTATTACAAGAGGAGGGGGAGGAAGGCTATACTATAGTCTTAGGGAAGAGACAGAGGGGCCAACTAACAGTATTAAGAGGGTTAACCCCTAACCAGAGCATAATTACCGCCTGCTTTAGCCACCTAAGCGGCCAAACCCCCCCTTCTTCTTCTACGCTAACTATAAGCCCTAAAGGGGCTACTAGACCTACTAGAACCCTAGAGCCTATAGGAGCCCCTAGACCCCTAGATGCTAGACCTGGACTAGAACTGGATACTAGACTAGCTAACGCTACTACTACTATACAACAACTATAGCCAACTATATAGTTAGAGGAGATGGAAATATAAAGGTATACCTCTGGAATATATAGGGCTCGAAGGAGGTATAGGAAGTACTACTTTCTATAATAAAAGAAGAAATACTCGCTATATAAGAGCCCTGGAATAATAGGCAGGTACAGCACTCTACCTACTGCCCTAGATCGGCCCCCTACTACCTTATTTTCACCCCTAACGGACAGGCCTTACTTTATATCTATAAATCACTCCTACTAGCAATATAGACTTACAGCTCTAGCTTAGACTAGGCCAGAGCTACTATACAGACTAAGAACAGCCCCTTTACAGTCTAGTCCCTATATAACAACCCCTAACCCTAGAATAGCTTAACCCCCCTTATAGAGGAAATAAAGGGGAAGATCAATACCTGTCTAGGCCTTTACCTTCTAGCTAGGGACTTTAACCTTTACTACCCCTTTTAGGACCAACATAACCGCTTTAGCCCTAGGTTAGAAGACCTACTGCTATTAACAGCAAAGCAGGGACTTACCCTCCGTACCCTCTACAGCACTATAACTAGGGCGCTATAGGGGAGCTAAGCAGGCAGGGCCTCTACTATCGACCACTTCTGGCTTAGCAGTAGCCTTACCTGCTCCTATACTAGCTTAGATATACACTTATGCTAAGACTACTACCCCTAGGTACTAGATATCGACCTAGAGACTATAAAAACCCCACTACTGCCCCCCTAATTCCAGTAGAAAAAGATAGATAAAGAGGGGATAGTAAGAGAGGCCAGCTCCCTAATATATAATATAGGGGGCTATAGATATCTATCATACCTCTCTAACCTAGCCGAGCTCTAGGAGGCCTATAGGCGACTATTAGAGGAACTCCAGCGTATTACTAGGGCTATAACCCCTAAAGGAGCCCTAGTAACTACTAGAAGGAAGAGCGCCCCCTGGTAGAACAACGAAATCTACTAGATAGTCTAGGAGAGAAAAAGGACAGAAAGACAGCTCTAACGCTCCCCTAGCAACCAGGCCCTCCTTACTACCTATAAGTCAGCCTAGAGGAAGCAAATAAAGGCTATAAGAGAGAGTAAAAGAAAGACCTAGAGGGCCTTTCTATAAGAGGCTAGAGAAAAGCCAGAGAAGCTCTAGCAACTAGAAAGATAGGCTAGGCTACAAAGTACTACCACCCTACCCCCTCCTAAGCTACTAACCCTTAGACAAGCCAGTACCTTCTAGAAGAAGGTAGAGGCCCTTTTAGCACGCTTCTTCCCCCCCTCCCTCTAAAAGGATAACCCGGAGGAACCCCTAATAGGCCCTAGGCTACTAGTTAGCTAGACGGTTAGGCCGGACGATATAAAAGAGGCTATTAAAACAACAAAACCCTAGAAAGCACTAGGACCTAACAAACTCCCTATAGGCTTTCTAAAGGCCTGTAGCGACCCCTTATATAAGGCCCTCGCTATACTAGCCTTAAAATCCTTCCTCTACGGCTTCTATCTATAGGAATATAAGGAAGCGGTTACCATTATCCTCCCTAAACCAGGAAAACAGCTAGACACCTATAACACCCCTAGAGGCTACTGCCCTATAGCCCTACTTAACTGTCTTAGTAAGGTCCTAGAAAAAGTTATAAAGACTAAGATAAGGGACATAGCCAAGGCTTTTAAGCTGATTCTAGCAACGCAATAGGGCTACTGCCGCTATAAATCCACTAAATCGGCTATACACCTCCTTATAGCTCAGATCTAGGAGGCATAGAAGTATAAAGCTGGGGCCTCCCTCCTATAGCTAGACCTATTAGGGTATTTCAACAGTATCCCTTATAGCAGACTTCTAGCTATACTAGACTAGCTAAGGCTACCTACCTAGCTACTATCCTAGCTAAAGGAATTCCTCTCCTCTAGGACTATCAGCCTTCTATTCGACAGCTAAAAAGCCAGTAAATCCCAGTACTAATAGGAGTACCCTAAGGCTTACCACTTTCACCAATCCTCTTAGTCCTATACCTCTGCCCCCTATATAAAAGGCTAGAGAGAAAATACCCTACTATCTCTACTATAGGCTATATAGACAATACTAACCTACTAGCCTTTAGCAGAGAGGCTACAACAACGGTTAGATAGCTAGAAGAGGCCTAGAAAGAGTACCTAGACTAGGTAATAACCGCTAGAGTTACCTTTTTAGCAGCAAAGAGCGAGCTTATACACTTCCCCTCTAAAAGGACGCCCTAGACCGACCCTATTAACCTAGGACTAACAGGGGACTCCCCTCCCCTATAACTAGCTATAGAGGCCCATTTTCTAAGGGTCTGGCTAGACCCTAAGCTTACCTAGAAGGCTTATGCCAGTACCCTACAGCAGAAGCTAAAAACACAGTCCCTTGCTATTACTAGGCTAGCTAGAAAGACCTAGGGACCTGGAATCGAAAAGACTAGGCTTCTATATATAGTAGTAATAAGGCCAGTCCTAGCCTACGCAGCCTCGGCCTAGCACACCCCTATACCTATAACACTAAATAGGCCATAGGGTATAACCAGAGGCCTACTAGTAGCTGAAAACAAGGCCCTAAGGAGGGTTATAGGGGCCTATAAAAGGACACCGGTCCGAAGCCTCTACTATAAGGCTAACGTCCCCCCCTTAACCTCTACCTTAATGCCCTCTCCTTCTCCAGCTAAGCCAGGATAAATAGGGCTATAGGGAAAGAGGTGGCTAAGCAGAAGGAAGCCCTATACCTTACCCTTAGAAACAGGACCCCTAGGACCAGCCTCCCCCTAGAAAGGCATACAAAGCAAGAAAGAAAAAAGGAGGTAACAGCCCAGTAGTACCACTAATAACTAAGGAAAGCGGTTAACAAGGAACCCCTCTATACTGCCTAGAAGGATCGCTATCTATAGAAGGCCAGGGCCTCTAGTCACAACCTCTATACAGAAAGCCTCTTAGAGAAATCAGCCAAGGCTACCTTTTAAGAGGAGAACCTAGCTAAGGCCTTTAAGAAGGCCTTCCAAAGACGCCACTATAACCTCTCTAAGGCTAAAAGCTTGCTTCTAATATAGGCCTATATAGGGAAGATAGGCCTAAGAGGATTCCTATATACCTATAAGGTACCTGGGGTTGATAACCCCCTCTGCCGCTGCCACCTAGCTACAGAGGACATCCGACATATATTTAACGGTTGCCCGGCCTACCCTTCAGCCTCCTTTAAGGAGAGGGAAAGAGGGGACATATACAGCTTTCTCTATAGACTTGAAAAAGGGGGCGGCAGCGCTATACGCCCCCTAGTTCGCCATATTGCTACTAGACTGCCAGAATACTCTGTTGCTTAGAGGCTAGGAGCGGTCTAGCCTATACCCCTTTAGGCAGTATGTTTTCATACTCCTAAAGGGGCGGTATCTACTCTGGTGAAGATTGGCCTACCCCCTATCACACCCCCTTTTTCCTATGTACGGTTATAGGTTTTTCACCCGTTATACGGTTTTCCTATAGCACTAGTTCAGCCCACCTAGATATCCCCTACGGGGATCAGATAGCGTAATAGAATCTATCTATTATAAGCCCTTTAACAGCTACTGCCTAGATAGTAGTATAGAGGGAGGCCTCTAGTAATAAAGAGGCTAGCTAGGCTGTATTTTCCTCTAAGGCCCTCTTAATTTTCTTGTCCTCTATAACAAGTATAAGGTTACTATTTAGCAGGGTCCTTACCCCCTTAATAGGATGCCCTATAGCCTTCTGAACTGCTTAAACGATCTCTTGGGCTATCTTTTTTCTAAGGGTAGAGGTAGCTGGTCCTTAGCGTATAAGGACCTGTTTTTTAAGGCCCTGTTTTGTTGCCTTTACTCTAGCTGCTGCTATAGTAGCCTAGGTTCGCCAGGTCTTGGGCTTAGGCTAGGGTTAAGGGGCTAGCTGCTATCACTACTGTTACTACTGTTATTACTATTGCTACTACTTCTTTATCTTTAGAGGCTAAGTAGTAAAGGGGGGAAATATCGGAGCTAGCGTCTTCTTCTCCTCCTCCTTTAGTATTTACGTTAAGGCTAGCTTTCCAGCTAGCCCTATATATTCTATAATTTCCTTTAAAGCTAGGTTATTAATCGAAAGGCTGACTATCTGGTCTATAAGACCTAAGAAGGTAAGGATAAGGGTAGCTAGAGGAAGGGCCTTTTCTTTCCCCTTTTTAGGGGGTATAAGGGTAGCGGTAGAGGCAGTGGCAGTAGTAGCGTATTAACTGCTAGAATGCCCTTTAAAAGGGCTATCGGACAGTATATCGCTTAACCTAGTAGCGGTTATAGCGGTAGTAGGGGTGGCGGTAGAAGTAGTAGCAGTAGCGGTGGAAGTAGTAGTAGCGTTAGAGAGGTAGGTCGCAAAGCTATAGCTTATATTATCGGGTTTAGGGGCAGGTCTATTAATTAAGGGGTTAGGGGTAGCAAGGTAAAGGCTAAGAGGGTTAGGGGCGCTAGGGCTTATAGGGCATGTAATAGCCAGGCCTATGCACCCCCGCTGCAGATTTCTCGCTACGGTCGACTATATTATACAGTTAGAATCCGACTATAGCGCCGTCGAACGGGCGACTGCGCTATAGCCAAATTCGGCGTGTATTGTGTCCTTAATCGGACGAAGTGATTGTAAAAGAGTATAGTCGATTTGGAGCAGTCCTGACCAAGAACGCGTTTTCGGATGTGTGATGTCGGTCCGCCACTCCTTATATAGGCGTCTCTAAGCCTGACTAGAAACTTGTTAGAATGTCTAGGCATAGAGAGCCCTAGTCCCAAATAGGTCACTCCATAACCGTCACCATGTTCTGTCATATACCCCCTTAGACTCTTTATCTTATAGGGAGTCTGAACTATAGAATATAGGATTATAGTAACTATATCTTCTATACCCCCTTGAGTATATTAAAAGAGCGATATGCTTAAGTCTAGTATAGGTACCTAATAAGCTACTTACCTGTAAGAGCTTTGCCAAGTTAACAATACACTTACTAGCCTTGCTCGCTATTACCGCTTCCCTTTCTTATTATAAGCTATAGGAGTAATTTTTCATCCTAAGTAGTATTATACCACCCTCTTACTAGCTATATAAGCGGCGTTCTTTCTAAAAATAGATAAGTGTAACTGATTGTTAATCTTACTACTATAAGTTACTATAGCAATAGCAAGGTTGACCTGCTCTCTCCTCTTTTCTCTAGAGCTTACTATAGGTCTACTCTTTTTAGGTATAAGAAGGGTATAGAGAATTTCTTTCTGCCCTTTTCCTTTCCTCTTCCTTATAACTACCTTTTTAAGGTAAAGTTTTTCTTATAAGCCTACCTTATTCTTGCCCAGCCCTCTTTATTCGTCTAGACCTCTTTTTTTAATCAATATACCTAAGTAAGGAGTGGTAAGTTATCCTGATTATTACTATTACTAACTATAGCGTCCTACAGCTAGATAATAGTATTCTCCTAAAGCTAAGATTGCAGGTATCCCTATAAATCAACTTTAAGATCTAACCTTTAAATTTATATAGCTCTGTTCCGGCTATTACCGGCTTACTAATAACGCTAGCAGCTATGTTATGTCCTTAGATGTCAAGAGAGTTAATAACGATATACTATTAAGCCCTGCCTTAGTAGCTACGCTAGAAACTCCTGCTTCTAAGATACTAGGCCGCCCTAAGAAGATTATAAGCCAGACTCCCGGTTAAGCTAAGACGCCTTAATCTGAAAAATCCAGCCTTCTAGGCCCTCTTTATCTACTATCTTATAAGCCCTATATCTAGTTACTGCTAAAAGGATATACTATAGGAGAATACTTTTCTTAGTATAATAAAACTAATAGCTGTTATTATTATTATCTTCTAATATAGACTCTATCTTACTACTATTACCCTATATAAGTCTGTCTAGCCCTAACAATCCTACTATAAAGCTAATCCTATATAATAGGTTGGTTAAGGTTAAGAAGACTGCCTAGGTCCTTTAGGGCTTGAAAAAGAAAAATATAAAGGCTGGTAGAGTATATTTGTCCGATCTAAAATTCAATACTTAGACAGACAGTTGTATCTAGGAGGTAATAACAGACAAGGCTACTATTATTTTAAAAATGCTATATACTATCCTTAACCTATTATCTAGATTATTGCTATATAGGCTAATACCTACTTTACCTGCTCTATCTACTCCTTTATATCTACCTTTAGCGTTCTATAAGGAGCTGAAATTTAAAGATCCGCCTTATAAGCAAAAAGTATCTTATAAACTATCTCTGCCCCTATGCCTGTTCCTATCCCTGTCTGTTAGACTAGGATATATGTTTTCACCTTTTTAGCAGTCGATTAAGTCTCTGGCTAACAACCCTTTTATATAGACGGCGTTCCTAAGTATAAGCAGCGCTAAGTTCACTTAATACCTTAGACAAGGAATTAGTAGATATATTAGGGCTCTTCTACGGTCGATACTATATTATTTTAATAAGAATCGGATAGATATGTCAGCTGTATTACAGGTATTAGCTAAGATTGATCGGGCGGTTAGCATATTAGAGAAGGCTATTAAGCGCTATAGCGCTCTATAACAGGCTTTCTTTTTTTTCTAAAAGTTATATGGCAGACTAGATAGTTGTCTGCCTAATATTGAATTTCCCTTTCTTTAAATATTAGCTATAATCCGTAATATATCCTTTAGATTTAGTATAGCTTAGAAATACTCGAACTTTACTCTTAATAAATTCTTTATTAGGCTATCAGCTAGTATATTAGCTGTTTTAATGTAGGATACTATAAAGCTACCCCTACTATACTCTTATTTAAGCTATATATTTTGAATAAAAACCGACATCAAACATACGAAAATGGGTTTTTGGTCAAAACCACACCAAATCGCGTGTAATTACATCCATTCGAACCGTCCGATCGAGGACACAACGCCCGCCAATTTTCGCAGCAGCGCTGTCGGTTGCGCAACGGCAGCAGGCGTGCGAAAACCGCGAAAATGGCGAGCCTGGCCTCCCTTGTAGGGCTGCGATTTTCGCGTGCACGGGCTAACAATAAGGCTCTGTACCCTGGCAACCCTGCCCCTGCAACTAACAATAATAACAACAGCCCCTCTTTAAGTATAGACTACTAACCTCTAAGTATAGACTAACAGCCCCTAAATAATATAGAGATGAACAACTGCTAGATTATAGTAGCTACTACTGCTATAGAGACCGCTATAAAGACTGCTATAGGCGCTATAGCTATAGTACCTATAGTACTTAGCTCTAGCGCCCTCCCTACTATCAACGCCCTGGCTTCTAGCGCCCCCCCCTCTACAAATATCTTTGCCCTTTTTCTAAGGGGACTGAACAACAGCTAGTATGCCCCCCTTAGTTAGAAAAATACGAAAAACATAGAGAAAAAATCAGAGAAAAATACAGGAGGAAAGGGGAATATCAACAATACCCTGAAGACCAGCCTAGCTGTCCTAGCAACTGAAAAGACCGCTAAAACCGCCAAAACCGCCCCTAGTCCCCTGAAACTCGCCTTTATACTTTCCAGTCTCCTAGACTAGGTTATAGGCCTAGCAAAAGACAGTACTAACTTCTGCAAGATAGTGGAGGTAACTACTAAGGCTAGACAGCTAGCCCTTACAGCTCTGCTCTAGGACCTGTCTAAGGAAGCCCTACTTAAGGAAGCCCTGCCTAAGCAATAACAATAACAATAACAACAATAATAATAGCAGTAACCTAGCTACCCTTAGTACCAGTAACAGCTATAGCAACAGCCTAGCCACTCGCAGCCTACTGCCCCTACCTAAGCTAATATAGCCTATAAACTAACTGCTAGTAAGGTAGTTAGGCTAGGCCTAGAACGCCAGGTACTTATCCGCCTAGGCTTAGTATAATAAGAGGTACTCTCTAAGACTGCCCTAAAGGTAGTATAGGCTATTAAATAGGTATCTAGCCTAGCAGTTTAGAGGGTTAGGACCCTCCCTAGTAGCAACCTCCTTTTTATTATAGAAAGTATAGAGATAAAGAAGAGCCTAGAGAATAATACTACCTAGATTATAAGAGCCTTTAGAGAAAAGGCCTCCCTATATACTACAACCTAGGTAGTAGTAGTTAAGGGCCTTATTATTTACGACTAAGTTACAGAAGAGGGCCTACTAAAAGAGGCTAAAAAGCAGTACCCTATAGCAACTAAGGTAAAGGTCTGACACCCTTAAGGGCCTAGAAGGACTAGGGTTAAGGCACTACTAGCCTTCTCCTCCTTTGATTTAGCCTAAAGGGCCTATAAAGAGGGGGTCTTCTAGAACTGCCAGGCCTTAGAAGCAGAGCCCTAGATCGACAAGGCTAAGCCTATTTAGTACCTACGGTACTGGAAATAGGGCTATAGGGCTAAGGTATGCCGGAGCAAAGAAGAGATCTGCTATAACTATAGCGCCAACAGCTATACTATACCGGATACCCCTACCTACTCTAGGGCACCCCGCTGCAGAAACTGCTATAAAGCCTACCACGCCTGCTTAGAAGACTACCCCTGCTTAAAAGAAGCCTAGGCATAGGCTAAAGGATACCTATAGTCTAGACCTAAGTCCTTTAACAGTAACTAACCGCCTCTATAACAACAGTAGTAACAATAATAATAGTAGTAGTAGTAGTAGTACTACCCTTCCTTATAGGAAGAGGAGGAAGAAGGCTATAATATAGTCTTAGGGAAGAGACGGAGGGGCCGGCTAATAAGAGGGCTAACCCCTAACTAAAGCACAATTACAGCCTGCTTTAGCTAAATAAAGGCTAGAGGACCTACTAGACCGGAGACTGTAGGAGCCCCTAGGAGCCTAGAGACTAGAGCCCCTAGAACCCCTAGGACCCTAGAAACTGGACCTAGAACCCTAGAGACCGGACCTAGACTAGACCTAGGAATTAGATCAGTTACTACCCTAACTATATACCTACTACCTATAACTATATAACCGCCGCCCTCTATATAACCAGAGGATATAGAGATATAAGAGTACGCCTCTGGAATATATAAGGCTCTAAAGAGGTATAAGAAATACTACTCTCTATAGCAATAGAGGAAATACTTGCTATATAAGAGCCTTAGATAAACAGACAAGCCTAATACTCTATCTACTACCCTAGGTCAGCCCCCTATCACCTTATATTTACCCTAAACAGGAGGGCGGCCCTTTATATCCATAAGTTACTCCCCTTATCAGCTTAGGCCTATAGCTCTAGCCTAGACTAGGCTAGGGCTACTATATAAACGAAGAACGGCCCTTTTACAGTCTGGTCTTTATATAACGACCTCTAGCCTTAAGTAGGCTCGCCCCTCCTTCTAGAAGAAATAAGGGGGAAGATTAATACCTACCTAGGCCTCTACCTTCTAGCTAGAGACCTCAACCTTCACTACCCCCTATAGGACCAGTATAACCGCTTTAGTCCTAAATTAAAGGACCTGCTACTACTAGTAGCAGAATAGGGACTTACCCTTCGCATACCCTACGGCGCTATAACTAGGGCACTATAGGGAGATCAAATAGGCCGGACCTCTACTATTAACTACTTCTAGCTTAGTAGTAGCCTTACCTGCTCCTATACTGGCTTAGGGATACACTTATGCTTAGACTACTACCCTTAGACCCTAGATATCAACCTAGAGACTATAGAGGCCCCGCTACCGCCCCCTAGGTTCCAGTAGAAGAAGATAAATAAAGAGGAGGTAGTAAGGGAGGCCAGCTCCCTTATATATAATATAAGAGGCTATAGATACCTTATACACCTTGCTAACCTAGCTAGGCTTTAGGAGGCTTATAAGCGGCTCTTAAAGGAACTCCAGCGTATTGCTAGGGCTACAACCCCTAAAAGAGCCCTAACAACTACCGGGAAAAGGAGAGCCCCCTGGTAGAACAACGAAGTCTACCAAGCAGTCTAGGAAAAAAAGAGGGCAGAAAGGCAACTACAGTGCTCCTCTACTAGCCAGGCCTACTCTAACGCCTATAGGGCAGCCCTAAGGAAACAAATAAAGACTATAAAGGATAGTAAGAGGAAAAACTAGAGGGCCTTTCTATAAGAAGCTAGGGAGAAGCCTGAAAAACTATAGTAGCTAGAAAGATGGGCTAGGCTATAGAGCACCGCCGCACCGCCCCCTTTAAAGCTACTAACCCTCGGACAAGCCAGTACTTTCTAGGAGAAGGTTAAGGCCCTTTTAGTATGCTTCTTCCCCCTCTCCCTCTAAGAAGACGACCTAGGGGAACCCCTTATAGGCCCTAGGCTACTAGTTAGCTAGATGGTTAAGCTAGACAATATAAAAGAGGCTGTTAAAACAACAAAGCCCTGGAAAGTACTAGGACTAGACGAACTCCCTATAGGCTTTCTAAAGGCCTACGGCGACCCCCTATACCAGGTACTTGCTATATTAGCATCAAAGTCCTTCCTCTATGGCTTTTACCTATAGGAATACAAAGAGGTAATTACTATAGTCCTTCTAAAGCTAGGAAAATAGCTAGACGCCTATAACGCCCCTAGGGGCTACTGCCCTATAGCCCTACTTAACTATATTAGTAAGATACTAGAGAAGGTTATAGGGGTAAAAATAAGGGATGTTGTAGAGGCCTTTAAGCTTATTCCAGCAACATAGCAGGGCTACTACCGCCATAAGTCTACGGAATCTACTATACACCTCCTACTAGCCTAGGTCTAGGAAGCCTGGAAATATAAGGCTAGGGCCTCCCTACTATAGCTCGACCTATTAGGGTATTTCGATAGTATCCCCTATATAAGGCTCCTAGCTATCCTAGATCAACTAGGGCTGCCTACCTAGCTGCTCTCCTAGCTAAGGGAGTTCCTCTTCTCTAGGACTACTAGCCTCTTATTTAACGGCCAAAGAAGCTAATAAATCCCAGTACCTACCGGAGTACCCTAAGGATCACTACTTTTACCTATTCTCTTAGTTCTATACCTCTGCCCACTATACGAAAGGCTAGAAAGAAAACACCCTACTATCTCTACTATAGGATACACAGACAATACCAACCTACTAGCCTTTGGAAAAGATGCTATAACAGTAACTAGGCAACTAGAAGAGGCCTGGAAAGAGTGCTTAGACTAGGCAACAACCGCTAGGGTTACCTTCTTAGCAGTAAAAAGCAAGCTTATACACTTCCCCCTAGGAAGAAGGCCCTAGAATACCCCTATTTACCTAGGACCTATAGAGGACTCTCCCCCTCTATAACCAGCAATAGAGGCCTGTTTTCTAGGGGTGTAGCTAGACCCTAAGCTTACCTGGAAGGCCTACGCTAATACCCTACAGCAGAAGCTGAAAACGCAGTCCCTAGCTATTACTAGGCTAGTAGGGAAGACCTAGGGACCTAGAATCGAAAAGACTAGGCTTCTTTATATAGCGGTTATAAGGCTAGTTCTAGCCTACGCAGCTTTAGCCTAGTATACTCTAACGCCTATAGTACTAAACAAGCCCTGAGGTATAGCAAGAGGCCTACTTATAGCAGAGAACGAGGCCCTAAGGAGAGTTATAGAGGCCTATAAACGAACGCCAACCCGGAGTCTCTAGTACAAGGCTAACATCCCCCCCCTTAACCTCTACCTTAACGCCCTCTCCTTTTCTAGCTAAGCTAGGATAAACAGAGCTATAGGGGAAGAAGTTACTAAGCAGAAAGAAGCCCTACGCTACTCCCTAGGTAATAGGACCCCTAGGACCAGCCTCCCCCTAGGAGGACGTACAAAACAAGAGAGAAAGAAAGAGGTAGTAGCATAGTGGCATTACTAGCAGCTATAGAAGGCTATTAATGAGGAGCCCCTATATACTGCCTGGAAAGACCGCTACCTCTGAGAAGCTACAGCCTCCGGCTATAACCCCTATATAGAGAGCCTCTTAGAGAAATCAGCCAAGGGCGCCTTCTAGGGAGAGAATCTAACTAAGGGCTTTAAAGAGACCTTTAAAAGACGCTACTATAACCTCTCTAAGGCTGAAAGCTCGCTGCTGATACAGGCCTGTATAGGGAAGATAGGCCTAAGGGGATTCCTATATACCTATAAGGTACCTGGAGTTAATAGCCCCCTCTGCCGCTGCTACCTAGCTATAGAGGATATCCAGCATATATTCGACGGTTGCCCGGCCTACCCCTCGACCTCCTTTAAGGAGAAAGAAAGGGGGGATACATATAGCTTCCTCTATAGGCTTGAAAAGGGAGGCGGCAACGCTATACACCCTCTAATCCGCTATATCGCTACTAGACTGCTAGAATACTCGGTTGCTTAGAGGCTAGGAGCGGTCTAGCCTATACCCCCTTTAGGAAGTGTGTTTTCATACTCCTAAGGGGGCGGTATCTATTACGGTGAAGAACGGCCCAACCCTACCTACACCCTCCCTTCTTCTCCACGCACAGTTATAGGTTTTTCACCCGTTATACGGTTTTCCTATAGCACTAGACTAGCCCACCTAGATATCCCCTACAGGGATTAGATAGCGTAATAGAATCTATCTCTATATATTTTGAATATTAACGTAGCGGAGCGCTATAGCTATATACTCCCCTTTATTAACTACTAACCTAATAGTCTATATATTATCGTAGAAAATCCGCTATAGAACTAAAAGTTTGATTGTGAGGTCCTTAAGGAATCTCTTTAACCCTATAGTCTCTTTTGCCGTTAGGGAGAGACTATAAAGCTCTGCTTCTATTATTAATATAATAACTATAGCCTAACAAGATACATTCTACTAGATAAGCCCCCTAAATATTATAATTGTATAACCTTAAGACGATTGTCGTAAGTCTGAATTATCTGTAAAGGAGGTATTACTAGTAATGTAAGGTATATAGGCCTAACTAGAGTAGCCTCTATATATAATCCTGAGAAACCTTATATGATATAGATACCGAATTGTCTGCCTAGTAGCCTCTATATATCGGGCTAATAGGTTTATTAAGAAGTAGGAAAGATAAGATATAGCAAAGGCTATATCAGGACGGACTATAATCGCTATATATAGGATTGTCCCTACTAGTTCTTGCATTAGCTTTACCTTCCTTTTAGTAGCCTAGCCGTTATTCTTACTAAGTCTAACTATTAAGAGTAGTATAGAGGGAACAACAGCGGATCTATCTAGCCTATACTTCTTTGCCGCCTTTTTAATATATATGTTATAAACAAGCGTAATCGTACGGTTAACTCTATCCATAATAATCTGAATACCGAGAAACTATTTCGCCTTAGGCTATACTCTTACTTTATATTTGCTAAGCAATTTCGCCTTTAGGTCTATAGTATAGTCCTAATACTAATAGTGATAGAGAAGTATTACGTTATCTATATGGAATATTAAAAAGATACGTCTATCTGTATTATAAAATAGATATAGCTCCTCTTTGGACTTCTAAAGTCTAAGATTTTTAAGAAAGCCTAAGAATTCGAGATACTAGAGGAGAGAGGAGTCCTAAAGCCTATATAGAGCCCTATCAACCTAAGCAAGTAGTCCTAGCTCCTTAAATCCTTCTAGAAGATTATAGATTACTAGGCCCTGGTTAAACGACTCTTAGAGTGTATTATAGAAGGCGTTTATAATGTCCTATAAGTTAATTTCCAGATTAAAATACGTTGCTAGGGCTATACTTACTCTAAGGGACTTAGTAGCCGGAGTTACTATATAAGTTAACTTAACTGACTCTAGATATTAAAGATCTCTTTAGATGTAAATCCTTGCCTTTAGCCTAATAACCATCCTATCTAGATTAAGCTTATACTTTAGTATCTATTTAAGTAGGAGAGGCTATATCCTATACTAATCTTTCAGGATCTTTTTATAGGTCTATAGTTTATCTAGCTAATTAATCTTAGCCTAAGCCATAGATATTTATATCTTCCTAAAAGGCGACTTTATAGCTTTACTTTAAGTCTTAGGTTCCAGCGGTAATTCTGATTTATACTACTTCTTAAGGACAAACTCTTTCTTATTCCAAGGACCTTTCGGTATATTCTTTTTATACAACTTACACTTTTCTTTCCGTTCTAAGGAGCGTTTCTAATATCAAATAGCGCCTACTACTACAGTATATACTGTTTTAAACTCCTTTTTATAGCCAGCTGCTAGTTAATTAGGAAAGTAGTTAGCTATGAAAATAAGTAGTAGCGATAATACCGCTGTTCTCTCTATATTGAAAATACTAAAGATATCTTTAAGTACGGCATTATATTAACGAAGATTGTATTACCCTGGCTCTACTATAAACATATAGTTCTTACTACTATAGGGCTAACCTTGTCTTTAGGGGGCTAGGTCGCCTAGTACTTGCGTATTACTAGTATATACCCCCGAGATCCCAGCTTTAGAGTCTGGTTCTCTAACGGTCTTTCTATTGTCTTATTGTCAGCGTACTAGCGGGTTATAACACCTGCCCTAGCTTTAAATTCTTCTGACAGTCTATAGCGATATACCTTACCCTTAGACTATATTCCTCCTCTAGTTATACTCTAGAGAGAGTCTGCTCTATTACTATAGCTGTTAAACCTAGTATAATCTAAAATCGGTATTCCAGGCTTAGGTATTTACTCTAGAGTAAATAGTCCGGTTATAATATTAGTATATACCTTATCCTAGCTAGTAATAGTATCTAACCAACGCTCTTCCAGCTCTATAGCTAGGAGCTTTTCCTTATTCTCTTTAGTAGCTATTAGCCTAATAGAACTAGCAAGATCTGGATTCTATATTATCTTAAGGATAGTGTTAAACTTATATTCCTCCGCCGGCTTGTCCAGCCAGTCTGCTAGTTCTTATAAGATAGGGATAGCTTAAGCCTTAGAATCTACCTCCCTTTATATATAGAAAACTATCTTATTAAACTGAATATTCTAGATAGTAATTACCCTATTGAGCTCTAGGACCTATATCCTATATAGTATAGTAGCGATATAGCCTATAAGATAGCTAATATAAGCTTAAGGTCGAATCTTATAAAGTCTCTAAAGTATATCCTTCTCTCTATCCTTCTTAAAGGGATAACCAGCGTATCTGTATATATAAAGGCTCCTAAGCTAAGGCCTTAGATCAATCATAGCTTTATAGATAACAGCCGGGTTATAAAAACGAAAATAGTTCCGAAACCATAATAGAAGCTTCTTGTTTAGGGATCTTGGATTATCTCTAAGCCTAGGGGACAAGTTATAAAGATATATAGCAGCCTCTATAGTCTTAGGCTATAGATCTTTAGGAAGGCTTGCCCCTAACCGTATTACTATCTACTTATCAATAATAGTCCTCCTATTTCTTTTAATAAGTCCTATTAGGCTATATATATATATAAAGGCGGGATTTCCAAGCTAATTCCTTTATAGTCTACCTATTTCTTATACTTGGTTTTTCCTCAAGAAGATATAATAGATGTCTTACTGTTATAGCAGAAGAAACAGATAGACAACCTATACTATTGCCTAGTCTAGGCGTCAAACCTCTTTAGAATCTAAAGAAGGTTTTCTTATCCTTTACCTCTTATCTAGAAGGCCTATACCTTTCTACTAAACTTATCTATTATAAAAAGAATCTTATTATAGCCTATATATCTCTAGAAAAATTTAAAGAGATCCTAGACAATCTTATAAAACAGTCTAGCAGCTTTTCCGCCTAACTCCCGCCTAGATACTACTTTTATTATATATACCTAGGCATATACTAAGTACTTAAGCTATAATATCCTGATTAGTTTACCGTTGTTAGGCTATAATAGATTTATACCTTAAGCGTAGTTTACTAATAATTATAGCATGTTAGGACCTAGGTATTCTGTCCTTAAGTACTATAGTTCTTTAGGATCTGTATAAGCCTTTTATAGCTTATATATCCTTTTCCATCCTCTCTATTTCACTTATTTCTAAGCTATTATCATTATAATACTATTGTTACTTGTTAAGAGGGGTTTTAAGACTATATAGGAGGTAAGCAGCTTATATTTAAGTACTATTAAGTTAAACTTTTCCTATAGGGTTATAAGAACAACCGAGCTTGCTTTATCTCTGACTCTTGGGATATTATTAGCCTTTAAAAGCTAGATTCCCTTTTAGTATAGAAGTATAGCTAATATAAGATTAGTATGAAATCCCTTTATAACAACTACGTTTTAAAGAATCAAGTCTACCGTCTTTTTGCCCTTATTATCCTGAAAAATCTTCCTTAAAGTTCAGCGTCCTATCCTAGAAATAGGTAACATTATTAAGCCTACCCTTACAACGGCGTTAGGGGTAGACGGCTTGAATGTCCTATAGTTAAGTAAATCCTTATAGTTAACCATATAAATAGCTATATAGTTGTCCAAGAGGGTGCTATCTAAGAGAGGGTAATAAGTAGGGTTCTAAGTACTAAATACCCTATAGACTATACCTAGGATAGCTGTAAATAGGGTAGGGTTAAAGAGAGGTATATTGGAAAATTCTAACTCTGATTTTTCAAGCTAAGGTAATAACTAAGAGCTTTAGAAAACTTTATCCGGCTAATAACCTTGTCCTTAAGCACTAAAGGACTTTAGAACCTATAGCTTTTTTATATCTAGCCCCTTACCTTTCAACTATCCTTTTAATTCTAGGGTTATATAAAGGTCGGCCTACTAGGGATCCTAATAGACAAGATTTCGAAAAGACTATTACTCTTTAATAGATAAAGTAACTCTTTAGCTTATAGATCCTATATATAATAGCTTAACTCTCCTATAATCTTTAGGTTTCTATATATAAGTATAAGGAAAAGGCAGATAAGGGTATTAATAGCCCTTATTTTAGGATCCTTAACAATTTCTACCCTAACTACCCTGGCTATACTATCTTTAAGGCTATCCTTAGCCTTTTTCTTAGTTAAAGCGTAAAGTAGGTAGCAGGTTTTTCTTATTAGAAAGTTAAGCGAAGGTAGAGTAAACTCTAGCTGGATTTCCATAGGCTTGTTACTACTAAGATTCTATTATAAGGCTAAGGAGGGTCCTATTAATAATCTCTAGTATAAGTAGACTTGTTTAGCCAGTTACTTTAGCTAGAATAATCTATTAGAGCTAACTATTAGCCTATTATAGAGTTAGCCTTGCTACTAGAGCCTAAAGAACTCTTCTAATAGTATTAATACCTATAATAGCCGGAATCCTCTTAATTAGTATAATCTAGTAAAATTTCTGCTAGTCTTTATACTAGTAGATCAGCCTAGTTCGGCTATTCTTAGCCTATCTAAGTACCACCTTATACTAAGATTTAATCTAGACTTTCTCTACTAAGTCTAACATAGCGTTGTCTTTCTTTAGAGCTTATATAAAAGGCTAAAGATTCTAGTACTATTCTAACCCTTATCCCTATTTTAATAACTAATATAACTAAATAGCTATCTCCCTAACGTTGTAATCTATAGACTAAAGAATCTAGGTTAGAAACTTCAGGTAATTTACCTTTTTTAGCTGAGTAGTAGCCCTTTTAGATTATTACATTAGGAGGTAAGTCCTATATACTTCTTCCAAGTTATATAGGGTAATAAGGGTTAGCCGACCTAGTAAAGGAGGTACTAAAGCTATATCCTAAGTCAATATACTAAGAAGTTGAATTTTCTCCTAATAATATATAATAGCCTTGTTATACTAGGCTATATACTTAGAATTGGCTTGTTAGGCCTATTATTTGTATCCTAAGTCGAGAATTTCTATATTAGTAGGAGTAGATGTCAAGTCTGGATTAATATCTTCCTAAATTCCAAGGGCTAAAGCTAGCGTCTATATATCGAGTTACTAGGCTATCTATATTAACAGTCCTTTTAGGATAACAGACGTTGAATATACTGAATTTAAGGTTGTTATTAATATCTGAAGTAGGGAGTAAAGAGGGGGATAACAGAGTAGTAATAATAATAGAAGGGCTTAATACATATAGTATATAGTTAGTCAAGTTAATAATACTAGTACCGGGCTTATAACTGTTATATAAAGAGCAGGTAATAGATGTAAAGATATGAATATACCTGTCATTCCTCTTACTATAGGACCTGCCACTCCTTATATAGGCGTCTCTAAGCCTAACTAGAAACTCGTCAGGATATCTAGGCATAGAGAGCCCCAGTCCCAAATAGGTCACTCCATAACCGTCACCATGTTCCGTCACAGATTCTATATATAGGACTATATCTATAACTTTTAAGGGGTATATTAGAATATCTAGCAAGTACTAGAGCTTTACCGTATAACATTTCATAAGACTGCAGTCCTAGTGACATATACTTAGTCACCTGTAAGGCTAGATGCATAAAATATAAATCTTATATATTATATAAATACCTAGCTTATTCTATTTAGTATAAGGCTAAGTAAATATCGGATAAAAATAAGATGAGATTAGCCTAGGTCTTAACTAGTTAACTAGCGTTAAACTAGTATAACACTATTCTCTATCAAGAATAGTACCACAAGGTCTCCTATAAAAGGAATATTATAGAACGGATAACAGATAGTAAGAAAAAGGGTATATATCACCACTCTCCTTACTACTAAATAGCTAGATAGATCATTAAACAATCAAGTATATTTACACCTCTCTATTCACTTTCCCCTATTCTTACAACCAATATACTCCAGCTATAGTAGCCTACTAGAAACCGACAAATACTATATTTTTGTCGGTAGTCTCCGTATATATACACAAAGGGGTAACTAAAAGGTAAATCGATCGGTAAATAGAAGTCTGTCTGCTCTAACTACCTTGTTAGGATAGTCCCTATTATAAATACCACGTACGACGATCGGATATAATCGTCGTATTGAACATACTAATTGCAGAGCAATCGCTTGTTAGGATCGAGCTATTAGCGCTTAGAAAGAGCGCTATAAGCTATTATCGTAAACCCTATATTCATATTGCTAATCAGAGCTTATTAAAGCTCTAAACGCTGCAATTACCCAATGCCGAACGTCACCTATGCCTTAGTTCCAATACTAGCTATTTTTTCTTTTCGGTAAAGGACTATATATTAATTAATGCTCTAAAAGGGATGACAAAGGAGATATCAGTGCTTAAAACGATTTTGTACAAACGCGTTATCCACTACCTAGGTAGCAGCTAATAGCTACGTTGCTTAAAAGGGTAGACTATATGCGCAACCGTATATAGGGATTAGTAAGCTCTTTGCTCTATATAGGGGAATCAATAATAGGTTCGTATAACAAGACTTTAAAGTTAGAATAATAGATTGTATAATAGTAAGGAACAATAGTAGAAGGAGAGGAAGTTAGTTTTACAGCACTCTTTACCTATAGGCTCCTTGTTCCTCTATATATATAGAGAGGGCATACTGCCCTTGTAGCTCAGGCTTCCTCTTCCCTTATATAATAGCAGCAACAGCAATAATAGCAATAACAGTAATAACAACAATACTAACAAATATGCTAGCAAGCGTAGGGACTGCCGTTTATTACTCGTATACTAACTTGAATTAAGTATTGTTATTCAGTAACGTCGCTGCTATACTAGACGCGTTCTTCGCACGTATAGAGGCGTTGCCTTTGCTCGATAAAGCGTCAGGTACTGCCGCTGCTACGCCTGTTAATACCACCGCCACCGAGCCCGCCTAGCCCGCCGATGCCGCCGCCGCACCTGCCGCCGCCGCCGAGGCTGCCGCTGTCGTCAACGATATTAGCAATGCTATCCCTCCTGTTGTTTCTGGTATATTCTATCGTCTACTCCTTATACTTATTATTTACTAACATACTTACTTAGCTGCCTTTTAAGAAGCAGCATCGTCCGCTTGTACGGCTTCGCGCACTAAGGCCAAGGCTAAGGCTAAAGAAGAAGAAGAAGAAGAAGAAGAAGAAGGAGAAGAAGAAGAAGACAAAGAAGTAGTAGAGGAAGAGAAGGATATAGGAGGTAGGGGCAAAGAGGACGAAGGTTTATATACTTGCTTTAAGCTCCTATTGCTATATCTAACCATTAGTATAATAGCTACTTTACGTATACCCTCTAAGGGTAATAGCTAAGTTATAGCCTAGTCCTAGCATTAGCGTAGTAAGTCGTCTTTATTAGCTATTTAGATGTAGTTCCTAATACTCGCCTATTAGTTGTAATACAGCGTTGTACGCATATTACTAGTATAAAGCGCGCGTTCTACTGCCTAGGGTACCTCTGCTTAGCCTTAAATGGCAAAAACCCGGCTATAGCGCTGGACAAGCTATATATCAGGCTGCTCAGCCGGCACTGCCAGGGCTATAGCTCAGGCTACAGCTGCCGCCCTATATAAGTATATCCTCCGCTTAAATACGCTTTTATTACTATACTATAGGCTTATAGCTAATGTTATACCTAGCCTAGTAGAGATTAAGCCTATAGTGCACTGCTTTCTAGTATAATATATCGATCCTAGTTATCTTATATTAGTAAGCGTTTATTACTGCATTGTCCGCTTGATATACATTGCTAATCTAGCATCTAGGAACTTGGTAATTAGCGCTAGGGTACTTGCTGTGCCCTATAGGCGTAGAAGGAGGATCAGGCCCTCCTAAACAGCAGTAATGCCGGTATATATATAATATTAGGGATAAAGAGGAAGGAAGAGGCTAAACAGGCTATCCTGCACTTTATCAAGCTAGTATTTATAGGATAGTAAGCTTAGTTCAAGCAGTTATTAGTACGTTGTTTATACGCCTAAGGATACGTCCTCTATCATTAAAAGTTTTTACTTTGCTATATTATATTCCGCTTATGCTCTTCCAATTGTTACATTATATGCTCCCTATACTATATCTATCTATTCCTTTGACTTTCTTCCTTCTTTTAATAGTAGCTAGTATATAGTCGTACAACTATATAGCTGCCATGTACTGCTATTACAGCGCATTATCGCTAGCGTTAGCACTGCCTTATATACAAACCGCGCGTTCGACCTAGCCTTTTACACGTACGTTAATTTCGTTAGTCGAAATTAGGGTTCCTAGTACCTTATTCGGCACTACCTTTGTTATTACGTCTAATAGGTTATTGTCGCTATAAATCCAGTGTACTTCCTTGATTTCCCTGCTCTTATAGCTCTTATAAAGCGCTATTATATCAATTATCAAACGCTTTTCAGTTGTACTTCCTAATTTGACTAAATACTTATAAAGGCTAAAAGAGTCGGTATAGAGAACCAAAGGTAGACCTACGCCTAGGTTAAGGTATTTATAGATCTCTTTAAGCATTTAATTAAGAATATAAGCAATGTTAAAGCCTTGGCTTATACCGTAAATCTCGCTTGCCAGTATACTTTAGGTTACTCGTTTGCACTTTATAAAGGACTAGTATACAACGTTACTGTATAGCTAAAATGTCGTCCTTTACTTGTTAGTACTTTCGTCCCTAAGAATAATTATAAACCTGATCTATAAGCTTAGATCCTAGTTATTAGTAAAAGAGCTATTAATAAAGACAAAGAGCTTAAGGGTACTTAGGTTAAGAGAAATATAGCGTAACCTACGCTTAGGATTATCGATTTGCCACTGAATTTACTTGTTTAAGGCGTCAATGTCCGCTTACTATAGCTTAATAGCTTATACTATATAGGCATAGTCGAATACTGCCTCTAGCTGGTATATTAAAGCAATATATGCTCTATATACTTACTGTTCTATATACGCCTTCTTCCGCTTAGGGTATATAGACCTTCTAGTAGGGACAAGTTATAGCTTTCTAGCCTATCCCTTTTGTCATACGATAAGGTAGTTGTCTTAGACCTCTACCCTATAGCCGTTAAAATCGCCGGAATCCCTAACCGCTAAAATCGTTTGGGGCTTTGCCTAAATGCCTGCTCTTTAGAGCTCTGTTTCCTCTTTCTAAAGGAATTCCTTAGTACTAAGGTTAAGGGTATCGTCCGTTTATAGCACTATAATGCTAAAGTACTTGCCTAAATTAGTTAATAAAAGGCAGGGATTATAAGAGGAACTACCTATTTATATACGCTCTTTATACTATTATATATACGTTAGGAACCAGTAAAGACCGCTCTTAGCAATCCTATATAAAGGTTTCCTAATACGTATAACATGCCCTTCTAGGTAATTATAGCGTAGCTTATAGGGCAGCCTTATATAGATCAGCCTTGTTAGCTCTAACTATAACTATGTATACGCCTGTGTAATATCGCGTATTATAATTATATAGTTGAGCTGTAATTGTAGTATTAGCGTTAGGGTAAAGAGCAGATGTTATAAGTATCGTTAGATTATTAGCAATTGCATAAGTATTTTCTTCTTATCGGCATTATTATAGCCCTGTGCTATAAGGTGTAACTTTTTATATAGGTAATGTCGATTCGCTCTTACTGCAGTGAAAGGCTTCCGGTAGATAGTAAGGAACAAGAACAGCAAGATAGAGAAAGAGCAAAATAACAAGTACGATTCCTATAGTGTTGATTGATTATGTCTGTATCCTCTCTCCCTCTCTTTCTCGCTCTCCTAGATACAGGGCGTTATAGCCCTATATCCTAACTAGGGTTGTACCTAGCGCTAGTATAGGGGTTATGCCTTATATCTAGCTATTCCCTTACTGTGACTAACTTATACTAGCTACGATAGCCTACTAGCAATCGACACTAGCTCTCTTTTCTTTTTGGTTATGGTCTGTCCTTATAGGACATCCTTACCCGTAGTCCGCCACTTAACGCGCTTTGTCTATATAAGACAAGGCACGTATCGTATCCTATAATCAATTCTTAACGCGCCTTATTCCTATAAGACAAGTCGCGTATTATATCCTATAAGTACTATATAAAGCGTATGTTGTGCTTTGTCTACTGCGATATATCCGTATTACCTATTACCATGCTAATCCTACTATATAACTACCTTCTATCTCCTTTTCCCTTTTCTTCCTTAGCTATAGCCTACCTATCCCTTAACCAATTAACAACGCCCTTTTCTGCCGGCATTATCTTCTTATTGTTATACACTTCTAGACTGCCTGCTATAGAATAAATAGAACAATAGGCTAGCCTGTACTTCCAACGTAGTCCTTCTCTTTAAGTCTTGCTAACAAAAATGTATATATATATAGCCTGCTTGCCCTACTGCTGCTACTACTATGATTCGTCGTTTGCTAACCTGCTTATAGCTGATGTAGACTCTCTTTCTAACTCGGACAACTTAGTATATACTATCCTAGGTAAGTACTTTATTATTATCCGCTATACTAGCTTTATTATTCACCGTATATACATTATATCCTAAGTGTTATTAGTATAGATATGTTTTGTTTATTAATATCCTAGCGCGATATAGGTATATCTACTGTACCTCTAGCCCTAGTACCTATGCCGGCTAAGCCGGCTAAGATCATGCCGGCTGTACGTCGCACGGCCGCTCATAAGGCTAAGTAGCGTAAGTCGGCCAAGGCCTATACTATAGTAGGTAGGACAGCGGCTGCTAAGCGCTATAAGAAGTATAAGGAGGCTGCGGCTAATGCCTGGGCTAGTAAGCTAGCTAAGAAAGAGGGCCTACGGCGCTCTAAGCATACTGCTAGTAGCAACGCCAGCAGATATACTACTAATTCTAGCCTTATGGCTGATAAGGACGATAATAACACCTATAATAGGGTGTATATACCCCCTACTAATATGGAGGAGGAGGAGGGTAGTAGTAGTAATAACAACAGTGTTAACAGCAGTACTAGCGATAGTGCCGATAAAGGTAAGGATAGCAGTATATGTAAGTACGGCGAGGGTGCTTTATACTGCAAAGGTGGGTTTTAAAGTGCAGCTGCGCTTTGGAATATAGCTGATATTTTCGTGATTTCTAGATACACTGCTGCATAAGCGACAGTATGTTGCGTCCTACCCCTATAGCCCCCCTAGTACGCCCTACGCTGATATATACGTCTATTATATCTAGGTAGTAATAGCCGGTAAAGGCTGGGGTCCTAACAACATATAGCGTTAGGACTAGTATTGCCAGGATTGTATTAGGGTTGTTAGTAGCTGTTATTAGTCCTGCTTAGCTAGTAGTAGTTACAAGCTACTATAAGCGCTTTATCTTATATAAATAAAACCACAGTTATACTCTAATTTACCTATATAGCTCCGCGTTAGTACGCCCTGTTATAGCACGCTATCTTAAAGTCCTTATGGCTTTTAAGCCTACCTTTACTGTAAGTCCTCCCTTCTATCTTCTTAGTAATATACTAACTTGTTAAAGGCTGCTAAAAAGCAGTAGTATAGGGACTAGCAGGAGTGGCAGTCTGCTATCTGCTATATTCTTATACTACCTGGTAGCAGTAAGGAGGAGGCGGACTTAGTAGGGATAGGGAAGGAGGCTTTGTAAAAGGCCTATATATAGGTGTCGGCCTATATAGCTAAAGCACTTTTATTATTAGTAGTGTAGGGGAAGGAGAAGGAGGAAAATATAAAAATATAAAAAATATAAAAGTATATCGCGCTTTGTCTTGCAGTCCTACTATACTTATCGCGTTTTATACTTCCGTTTTACAGCGCATCTACGCCTTATCCTCCCTCCTCTTCCATAGCGTATTAGCGTATAGTATGTCCTGCCCTTACTGTCTTTCTTTTATCAGCGCGCTATAGCTGCTATATAGCAATCATCGCCGTATTACCTAACCCTCTATATATATCTTGGCCGCGTTATTGTCGACTAGTACTATAAGTGCCTGATTAGGCAGTCTTTTCGTTATAACGTCCGCTAGGTTATCCTCCCTATTAATCTACCTAACCTTCTAAATCTCCCTATTCTTATAGCTCTGCTATAAAGCTATAATATCGATTATAAGGTGCTTTTCGATAGTACTGCTAAGCTTAACAAGGTACTTGTATAGATTAAAAGAGTCTATATAAAGAATAATCGGAAGGTTAGCCTCTAGGCTAAGGCAGGTAAAAATCGTAGAAATAGTCCGCTAGACTATAAAACCGATATTAAAGCCGGCTACTATCCTGTAGATCTTACTGGCCAGTACGCTTCTTGTTACCCTCTTGCACTTTGTTAAGGACTAGTAGACTATATTTCTATAAATTCGAAAAACAGCCTCTCCTAGTATATTATCTTCGTTAGCTAGTAGTATAACATAGCTGATCTAAGAAGTCAGGTCTGTATTATTAGTAAAAGACCTGTTAACGAAGATAAAGAGCTTAGCTATAGCAAGATCCAAAGGGTGATAAACTAGGCCTTTTTCCACGTTATCTATCTACTACTAGATCTAGGCGTTAAGGTGCTTATAGTCCTTTAGCTAGGGCTACTAGGCTTGGGCAGCTATAGCTAAGTCGAAAGCTGCCTTTAGCTGGTAGATAGAGGCTAAATAAGCCCCCTAAGTACGTTGCTTAATATATTACTAAGCAGGCGTTGCCCCCTTTATATCAACGAGGGATAGGCGTTTACCCTGCCCTTTTTACTGCATTGAAAGGTTACTGTTAGAGAGGTAAAGCCGGCAGCTGTTAAAATCCACCTCTAGCCTATCTACTACCTTAGTAGCCAGCTTTAACTTAAAGCCGGCTTTTTCTAGCTCTTCCTTTTCTAACTGGGAAAAGGAATTATCCCTAATAATAAGGGTATTGTCGGTTTGCAAGCTAATAAGCCTAAATCCCTTTCCTAGTACAGTAGTAGAAATTAGAAGATAAGGATTAAAAGAAGAAGACTAAAGACCAAGGCAATTCATATACTACTGTATATAGGTAGCAAACTAGTAAAGCCCTGCCTCTGCTATACCGTATAGCGGGCGGTTTACCTGTAAAACAGCGCTAGTAGGATATTTACCCTAAAGCTCTTTAGGCAGATAAAAGAGTATTTTGCAGTTTAGGGCTATCTCGGACTATATATACGCCTATATAATATCTTATAACTATAGGTATAGTCTAAAATCGTAAAGAAGAGAAGGGTAAAGGGTAAGTAAAATCTGCTAAGTATACTATTAGATAGTCGGTAACTAGGTAAGAAGACTATTCTTTCCTAGATTACTATACCCCTAGGCTACTAGCCTTAATTTTTTATATAGGCTAGAAGTCTTGTCCTTTACCTTCTAAACTATCCTTAACTTAAATACCTTAATGCTATAGAGGTCCTTCGGCTCTTAGATCACCTTAATAACGCCGTTTTCAAGGAGGGCGTTGATCTTGGCCTTATCTAAGGCCTTAAACGGCTTACCTAGTATAGTAATCTTACCTTAGTGCTGCAATTCTAGGGCTAGGGTATAGTCCTTCCTTTCCTTCTTAGAAAGGAAGAGTCCTATAGGGACTTAACTTGCAAGGTCCCTACTAGATATAAGGGCATAGCTATAGTCTGAAATAGTAAAACGTAGTACAAGTTGTAGCTTGTCCGGCATACTGGAATTGCAGGTTGTCCGTCTAAGTCATAGTATATTGTTTGTCAGTATAGGCTATATCTTATCCTAGAGTTTTACAGCGCAAGTCGCGTCGTATCTAGGTAGTACGTTAGGTTATAGGTCTATAATCTCTGGTAAAACCTAGGCCCCTCTTTCTCTCCTAGGCCAGCCCTGCCTCTTTAGCAGTATAGGATTGGGGTAGACGAACTTTTCTGCTATATCTAGATCTTCTAGGTCTTTAGCATCCTCCTCCTTCTATAGCTCCCCCTATAGCCCCCTTTATAGCTCCTAGTAGTATAGTTTTACAACTATACTTCTAAAGTCTATAGCACTATTAACCATATCTATAGTTATAGAAGTCTCTAATACTACTAACACCTTATATAGCCTAGTCTACCTGTTATTTTTATAGTAGACTAAGACTTCCTGGCTAATACCTAGTATACTAGGTAGTACTACCTTAGTATTAGGGCTGTTTTAGCGGCTAAGAGCCTCTCTAATAGCCCGCTTACCTTGCTACCTCTTAAGCTTAGCTATCGCTTTTTTAATAGCTTCTGCCCTTATAACTTGATCTAGACTTAGTAGTAAATTTCTAGTTAGCCAGAGAAAAGTACTAAAGACCAGTAGGGTAGGGATCAAACCGCTAGGCCCTACTATATTATTAATAGCAGAGACTATAGCTTATAAGCTAGCCGTTTTCGACATAGTAGTGCCGGCCTCTTCCTATATAATCTTATATACCTGGTGTAGTAGGGCATAGTAGCGCTCTACCTTCTCTACCGAGTTATAAGCCTTAACCGGGACGTCTACTACTATAATACCGGCTAATTTCGCCTCTGCCTGGAATTCCTTAGCTATGAAATTAGTCCCCTAGTTATAACAAAGGATATCCGGTAGCCTAAGATACATGTCTATCTAGCACTCCTTTAACCGTTCCTAAGTCTCTTTTGCCGTTATATCCTTTAGAAAACAGGCTGCTTGAAAAAAGGTAGCTGTATCGACTATATAAAGGACTTTCCGGCTATCAAGATCTAGGATATCTACTACTACCTCGTAGTTAAAGTAGATATCGTCCCTAAACGTGAATTTAAAACGCCTAGGTACCGGCCCCTTAACCTAGTAGAAGTAGCAGAACTTATTAATAAGCTCTAATACGCTATATTCCACTTAATAGTCAGTGCAGCTAAGGAGCTTATATAGCTTTTCTACTAATAGGTAGCTATAACGTCGATGAATTCGCTATAGCTAGGATTCTATAAGTTCCGTTAAGCGTAGTTACGCTTTATCCTGTATAAATACGGCATATGCTGTACTATTAAGTGCTGGGATCTATAGGTAGCCCTATCTTTAGATAATCAGGATCCGCTGTTTACCCTTAACTATAGTATCCGTCGTATTATCCAGGTATACCCTAAGCCGATCTATATCTTAAAGGTAAAGAAGAAAAGGGGTAGGTGTATCTAGAATGTAGAAAGTTGCCTTCCCGGCAGCAGTATCTACTATGACTATACCGATAGATTCCTTTACTTTACCTAGGCTAAAGGTAATACTAGCCTCTCTAGCCCTTACCCTATCAATATAGATACCAGGTACTTAGCGTTATAGGGCTAGTACTTAACGTATACCAGCAGTTGAAAAATTAGCGGTACCTATATCCGGTATAATACTCTAGAATACCGTTTCGGAATACTTATCGAGTATAAATTACATAGAAGAGAGCATAGTGCGCGGTATATCTTCAAGTTCTCTACTATAGTAGGGTTCTTCCCTATATAATCTATATAGGAAAGCCTTATTAGCAAAGAAAGCTACTACTATATCGTTTCCGGCAGAGTCTTCTATAGTATAATCCTCTAGGCTATAGTTGTCAGAATCATCCTCTATTATACTCCCCTTAGACTTAGAACCCTTATAGTCGACTAGAAACAACTAATATCTCTTCTTCCCCCTATTAAGGTCAATTTGCTAGCTTTTTAGCTAGTTAAGTCGATTCTTCTTCTGCTTCTCTTCTAAGTACTTAGTAGAGTAGTACCTATCCTTCTTACAAATCTAGCAGTGTTAAGACCTTCTAGGGGTAGACCTTAGCTATAACTTCTTAGAGAAATACTGCTAGTCTGTTAGATACTACTAGCTTTCCATTTCCTCTACTTCCAGTATGCCCTATAGTATAGCTACTAGCTCCTTAAATCCTTTAATTAGCTTATATAAAGCTAACTTTAGTTCGGGCACTCTATAGTATACCCTTACTATATTTAAAGTAAGGATTTCCTTACTATAGTAAATAGGCCCTAAAGCCCGCTGAATTACCGGTATTGGAATGGGTAATCCTATATAAGGATCTATAACCACTATAGCCTACTAGTAGTAGTCGTATAGGGTACGTAGGGGCAGCAACAGCGTTGATATGGCCTAAATAGCACTTCCTAGGTATGTGCTAATATAGTAAAGTAGGGCCCTTTACTGTATTCCCTCTATAAAAGTCCTTATATAACGGTATAGTTATAGGCTATAGCGCTATATTATAGGGGCTTTAAGCTTATATATCACGGCTTTCAGTGGGTCTTATAGGCCTATAAGGCTTATAGTTGTAGGTAACGTAGTAACTTGATTTCTAGTCCAAGTAGGTAAGGCTTCGCAATTTCCTTCCCTACATATACCCTCCGGCACCGTTCCTGCCCTCCACACGGCAGGAGCGCCTTAGTAGGTGCATGGCCACTTCCCGAAAAACCAAATAAGCTGGCGATTTTAAATAATCGACTTACGGCCACCTAAGCTGCAGGGTAAGCCGCACGACTTTTCCTGTAAGTTCTGTTTTCGCTCCTGCGGTACAGGGTAGGTACAGGGTAGGTAGGTGACCTAGTAGAAGAGCCTTTTAAGGCTATTTCTAGCGCTTATACAGCCTAAGGAGGCTGTCTCCACAAAAGTGGGGTATAAATCTAAAAATAGAAAAGCCTTTTAAAGCTATTTCTAGGCTATATAGTGGAGTATATAGCTTAGTCAGCGGTATCCATAAAAGTGGGTCCACCCTCAGAATATAGCTATATATCTAGTAGTTCGAGAACTGAAATCCGTTTTGCCTAAGCTATAACCGTTAGAGCGCTATAGCTTATTTTGTACGTTTAACACCCCCTCTATTCTTCTGTTCCTTTATAAGCCTTAGAAAGCTATATATAGGTAAAGAATAGAAGAATCCTAAGAAATAAGAACGTAAGAGCAAAACTATTCCGTTAGACAAAGGGGTTAGGCCCTTATATATATATAGGATAAACCCCTATTATATATAGAAAGAAGTAAGAATATATATGATGTTAAAATCAAACCTATAACCTATTTAAAGGTATAGGTACTATAGCTTTAAAGCGTATAGTAATATATAATATCTAAATATTCTATACCCTAGCGACTGATAGACGCACTAGAGTATAGAAGGAGTAAAGGGCTTATAAACGCCTTTATCCTCTTATAGAGAAAACAATTTTTAGCACGGTTTTAAATTTTATGCCCTTTTTTACTCCGTTCTTTCAGCCAGTTCTAGTAAGGAAATAACAGGTAGTCACATAGAGAATCCCCCTCTAAAGGAAAGTATACTACTAGTAATAGCCGGAGCCTATATTTTCCAAATATAGCTATACTATATACTAGAGTACTTCTAGACGTAGCTAGAGTAATATAGGCCTCCCTAACGCCGCAGGGAGCTGATGCCAGCACAAGGGCGCCTATAGAACTGTACTACAGTAGCTAGGACCTTATAAGCCTTTTAAGGCTATATAGAGGAATTAGGTGATTCCAGAGGGCTGTAAAGTAGCCGGTACTATTGACTGGTCTTATAAGCTAATCAGGCTAAGCCAGGCCTTCTATATATATAGTATAGAATATATATATATATAGGGGTAGAGGGTAGCTTAGTAAAAAGCTCCCTTAGGTTGTAGGCCTAAAAGCCTGATAAAAGACTGAAAGCCACTAACTGGTAGGGCTTTAGTAAGTCCGTCAGCCGGCATACACTTAGTATTAAGATATATAATAGTAACTATTTTAGCCTTAACCTGCTCTCTAACGTACCGGAATTTCAGCAGGGTATGCTTAGTTCTAGCGTGTAGCGCTGGGTCATTAGCCACCGTTATAGAGCCCTGATTATCTCCATAGAGAGTAATAGGGTAGTCTATAGGTCTGTGAAGTTCAGAAAATAGCCCTATAATCCACTGTACTTCGCGTATAGCCTCTGTAAGTCCATCAGTTTCAGCTTCTAGGGTAGAGAGAGCAATAGTAGTAGCTCTTTTCGTTTTCCAGCTAATAGGCCTACCGGCTAACTTATATAGATAGCCGTAGGTGGATTTACTAGTAGCCTTATCCCCTGTAAAATCAGAATTACTAAAGCCTATAGGGACTAGACTACTATTAATTATAGAAGTCCGGCTACTACCTTTACTATTTCTAGAATCTACTATAGTAGTAGAGGTAGTAGTTAGGGGCCTAGGCCCTTCCTTAGAGTGAAAGTCTCTACTAAGCTTAGTAGTTGTATTACTACTATTACTAAGCTTAGGCCCTAAATCAGCTACTGTATTTCCGTTACAGCTAAAACAGATGCTATAGTCTTTGGTACTGTTAAGATACTTAAAAAGATTTTTAGCAGCGTTTAAGTGTGATTTTGTAGGTCTATTTAAAGACCTAGAGAGCCACTGTACGGTAAAGCTAATATCTACCCTAGTAAGGAGCATTATATACATAGCTGTTCCTACTAGGCTTTAATAGAGCTTAATTTCCGTAGAATTACAGAGGTGGCTAGCAATATCTTCCTCTAGTTGAAGTTGACTTACTAGCCCTGGCTATAAGGGAATAGATATAGGCTTAGAATCGGCTAAGTTAAAGCGGCTAACCGCCTCTTCTACATACTATGACTGGTTAAGCCATAGGCGCCTATTAGGTCTATCCCTTATAATCTGCACGCCTAGGAAATAGGCGGCAGGCCCTAAGTCTTCTATAGCGTAGACCTTATTAAGCCGTTTCTTTAAATCAGTTATATAGCCTATATTAGGCCCTATAAATAGACAGTCATCTATATAGGTAACGATAAAGTGGCAGGTTTTAGCATTATAGAAGACCCCTGGATCTGAAATAAGAGGGAGATAGCCTAGGCTCTTAAGTAAGATTTTAAGCTTATCTTGCTATTCTCTAGGGCTTTGTTTCAGACTGTATAACGCTTTAGATAGTTTAATAATATTAGGAGTAGAAGGATTATAGCTGTATTTCAGTAAAAGCTTATAAATAGCCTTATTAGAAGCCGCTAGGTCTAATAGTCCTTTAGGGATTTCCATATATATTTCTTCTCTAAGAGCGCTATTAAGAAATGCCCCTATAAAGTCAGCTTGTTCTATTTCCTAGTCTAGAACAGCACCTATAGCTAGAAGTATACGCCAAGTAGGTGGTATACTAGTAGAGGCGTAGGTTACAGTGTAATCTAGGCCTTCTACCTGCATAAAGCCCCTAGTTACTAACCGAGATTTATACTTAATAGGCCTGTTTTTAGCGTCCTTTTTAACCTTAAGAACGTTTCGACAGGTAATAAGCTTACGGTTAGAAGGTAATAGACTCCTAGGTAGGAATTTAAAAACCCCTAGCTCTAATAACTAGATAAATTCCTTAGTAATAGCCTCTAACCACTTACTACGCTCATCTCTAGGTAGTTTTAAGACTTGCTTATAAGTAGTAGGCGTACTATCCTTAGATATTACCCTTTTTCGAGCCTTATAGACAAAAGATAGTATATAGCTACTAGTCTTAGCTAAAAGCTTATAGTAATCGAGCTGCATTTTATCCCCCTCTAAAATAAGATCACTATTATCAAGAGGTTCGTTCGTTATAGGCTGATTAGGCGCTATAACTTCTATAGGCTTAGGTGCAAAAATAGGCTCTATAGTTTGGGGAAACGCCTCTGGTAATTCAGGCTTTCTAATAGATATAGTAGGCCTAGTAGACTCTACTATAACCGGATTTATAGGCTTATCCGGTAAGGGTTCATCTAATTCACTATCGGAAGAAGATTCGTAGGGTTCTAGCTTACTAGGTCCTATTTCTATACTAATAGGCTTTTCAGTATTGAGATTAGAAGGGTCCGGGCTGACAGCCCCCTCTAAATCTAAGTCTAGGTCTACTAATTCCCCCTCTAAAGCCGTATTATCAGTAGGCTGACTTAGTACTGTATTATCCTCTATGAACTTAACAGTAGAGGTTTTAAGTACTGCTCTTCTAGACGGTATATATACTAGGTAGGTCTTAGAACCTAATACCGCTAGTAATTTACACTCTTCCGTTCTAGAGGTAAATTTTAACGATTTAGACCGTTTTTCTAGAGGTATAATCGCCTCTCCTCTAGCGCCTATAGCCCTATAGCGCTCTAGGTTAGGTATATGTGGAATACCAGGCTCTAGCTCGTCAAATAGCGCCTGGAAAGGAGTGGTTTCCTTATTAGTTATAGCTGTACTATTAACTAATTCCACTACAGCCTCCAGTATAAAGCACCACAAATACTGGGGTAAAGCGCTACTAAGAATAGTACACCTTACACGGTCTAGTATAACTCTAACTGATCGTTCTACTAAGCCGTTCTGCTTGTGGATATAGGGGGCAGAAGTGCTAAATTTAATACCCCTTTTAGCTAACCAAGTAGTTAATAAATCAGTTATTTCAGTGCCTCCGTCAAAGTGGAATTTAGTAGGATATCTACCAAATCCATTCCTTAGGCCCCTAAAAAAGCCCTTAATAGCGTTAGCTACTATAGGGCCTGATTTATTAGGTTGGTTAAAAACCCACCTATACCTACTTTTACGGTCAACTAGAAGTAAGACTATAGGGTTTCTATTATAAGGCCTAGACCTAATTTTAACAGTATCGCCCTCTATTGAGTCTAAGACCCTAGGTGGGTCAGGTATTAAAGCCTTACTAACCCTTCTCACTGCTTTACCTCGATCACAGCTAGAGCAGTAAAAATCAGCTTCCTTTATTTTATCAAAATTAGGCAGCCCTTTAGTAATACTAGAGGTCTTTTTCAAAAGACGTAGGCCTTCATGGCCTAGCCTAACGTGCCACAATTTAGCTAAATTAAGTAGATTATAGTAATCTCGCTGACCTATATTAGGCTCCTTTAAAGTAGGGCTAGATATAGCCTTTTCTACTACTTTATTCCCCTCTATAACTGGCTCTCTTAGTACACGGGGCAGGTCTCCAGTGCCAGTTAAGGGCTCAGGCTCCCTAGTCTTACAGGGACTTTGATAGGGGGCCTAGGCAGTAGCTAAGGGCTCTACAGGCCTACGGGGCCTTTTCCCCCTTAAAGAAGGTCCTATACCTTCTAAAGTAGTACCCTTAGCCGGAGAATTCCTTAGCTTATAGCGCTTATTAGGCTCTATAGCTTCGGATACTATAGCATCCTCTATAATAGGTCTATAGTCTTCCTTTCTAATAGAATTAGAAGGAATTTCCACTACTATCTTATTACGCTACGGCTCTATACTTTTAGTAGTATAACTAGAAAGGCCTAAAGGAAAAGCAAAATTTGCATGTAATATAGGCTTAGAGCTGCCTTTAACGTCAAGAAAAAATCCTGATTTCTTAAAGTCTAGTACAGCTATACAGCGTCTATCACCCCCATAAAGGGTTTCCTTTATAAGGCAACCTCCCGAATCATAGTGCCTAACCCCGCTAACAATATTTATATCAATATTAGGTAGGTATAAAACGTTATCTAATACTAATTTAGTATAGGTAGGGGGGGCCTTTCTAGATAGTACTTCTAGTGTAATAGAGCCTATACCAGCCGGGCTTACAGGGCTATTTCCAGTGTTAATAGGGCGTAACTGGCCTGTGTTAGACGTAAAGGTAGTAAACCGCTCTTTACTATTACTAATATAGTCCGTAGATCCCGTATCGTATAGCCAACTATTATAAAGAGCGGGGTCTCTAGGGCGTCTTCTAGGCTTATTATCTTTATATTTTGCCTTGTTATTAGAAGAGGTTTTTAGGCCTTTTCCTTTAAAGTCCTTACGCTTCTTATACCCTTTTAACGCTAATAGCTGTGCTAATTGGGTATCAGAATCGCTAGAAGAACTAGAATTAGAACTAGAGTCGGATTCCTCTTCTTCTTCTATAGCTAGGTTATAGGACCCTAGCATAAAGGAGGCCTGTTCGGCACTTTTAGCACTATAATTCTGCCCTTCAACATTATAACTAGCCTTCTTCTTACCCTTTTTCTTATTTTTACCCTTCTTACTAGGGTTAGAATTTGAATTAGGGGTTGAATTAGAGCTATTAGCTACATAAGCTGCTCTATACGCCTCTATAGCCGGGTTCCTAGATTCTTCTAAAATATCAGCCATTAGATATTCTATATTAAGGCTAGAGGCTATAAGGCCTAGCATTCTAGCCTGTCTTATAGAGCTCTTTTAGCGTGATACCTAGCTAGGAAACTTAGATTCTAGAGCCTTAACATACTGATTTAGTATTAAAGAGGGATCTATATCTATTTTAGCCATGGTAAGCTTAGCAAGATAGCCGTTAAATTCAGCGTTAAAAGCTGATAAGCCTTTTTTATAGGTACTAAAGGTAAGGACGTGGAATTCGTTATAGACGTCCTTCTTTTTAGACTCTATAGGTCGGCTATACTGCCTAATAAGCAGCTTAAAGGCCTTAGAAGGTATATGAATCTACGATATAGCAGCCCTAGGGCCACTAGATAAGCTATCATGTAGGAGCATTAAAAGAACAGCTTGATCAGAGTCGCTATAAGTGTTAGATATATCAGGGTTTTCTAAAAAATTAGATATCCCTAACGCTCTTAGCACTATACTTAAAGCCTGAATCCACTGTTCAAAATTGCTTTCCCCGCTAAGCTTACTATCGTCCGGTATAGTATAGGCCTTTTTAGAAAGCTCCTTTACTATACTACTAGTAATAGTATCCTTAAAGCCTTCCTTAGACCCTATATCTATAGGGGGGTCTAAATTACTAGTAGCTGTATTATCTATAGCCGGCCCTAGATGGGGCTCTTTCCTAGGGGGATGTGGAGGAGAATCTAAATCTATAGTACCGCTAAAAGGATCAAATCTAGGACTATAGCTAGTCTTTCCAGTAGTAGCAGCATTGCTACTATTAGTTAGAGAAGCTAAAGTAGAAGATATATTCTTTATAGCGCTAACGCTATCCTCGACAGAGGCTTTTAGGGTATTTAGACTTAAAAGTAGTGTTTTTATATTACTAGATTGGCTAGCTATAACTCGGTTATAAGATTTTATATTCTGTTTTAGGAATTCTATAACCTCGCTATAGTCTTCGCCATCTTCCTCATCTTCTAATAGGGTTCGTATAGGTAGTGGAGGCCTAGAAGATTGCCCTGGATCAGCTGGGTTACTAGCCCTTTTAGGGGCTATACCCTTCCCTTTAGCTTGATCCGCCATTGTAAATAGGCTACTATTTACTTTATAGTGCTAGCTAAAGCACTTAATTAGCTTCCAGTTCACTAAAGCTAATTAGCTAGCTCACTAATTATAGTAGTGATTTTCTAGGCTAGTCTTAGCGCTTAGTAGGTTTATAGCGCTGCCTACTTGCTACTTAGTAGGGCTTTCTAGTAGAAATTCTAAACTAGGCTCTAAGATAGGGACTAGAGACTTCGATATAGGGACTTAACTACCGCCTATAGATATATCTATAGAAAGGGCTCTATAGTAGGGAAATATAGGTCTTTAGCGCTAGAAATTCTAAAACGCTAGCCTTTCTACTTCCAGCTATAAGTAGAAAGGTCTTTTAGTATAGGTAAGTATACTAGCCTAAGCGTATAAGAGCCCTAAATGCTCGTCAATACTATAGGACTTAGATTTCTTAGCGATTTATCCTTCTAGATTTTCAGGCTTTTTAGTCCTTAAATAGCCTTTAATAAGATGTAATATATAGCTTTTTAGGGCTAATATAGTACTATATTTTCAGCTATAAGAGGCTTAAATAGCCCTATATATATAGGCAGAGGTAGCGCTTTGAAATTGGACTCCAACGATAACTATCCCACAGGCTATCCGGGCTTATAACCTATTGGAATAGGTAATCCTATATAAGGATCTATAACTACTATAGCCTACTAGTAGTAGTTGTATAGGGTACGTAGGGGCAGTAATAGCGTTGATATAGCCTAAATAGCACTTCCTAGGTATATGCTAATATAGTAAAGTAGGGCCCTTTACTGTATTCCCTCTATAAAAGTCCTTATATAACGGTATAGTTATAGGCTATAGCGCTATATTATAGGGGCTTTAAGCTTATATATCACGGCTTTCAGTGGGTCTTATAGGCCTATAAGGCTTATAGTTGTAGGTAATGTAGTAACTTGATTTCTAGTCCAAGTAGGTAAGGCTTCGCAATTTCCTTCCCTACATATACCCTCCGGCACCGTTCCTGCCCTCCACACAGCAGGAGCGCCTTAGTAGGTGCATGGCCACTTCCCGAAAAACCAAATAAGCTGGCGATTTTAAATAATCGACTTACGGCCACCTAAGCTGCAGGGTAAGCCGCACGACTTTTCCTGTAAGTTCTGTTTTCGCTCCTGCGGTACAGGGTAGGTACAGGGTAGGTAGGTGACCTAGTAGAAGAGCCTTTTAAGGCTATTTCTAGCGCTTATACAGCCTAAGGAGGCTGTCTCCACAAAAGTGGGGCATAAATCTAAAAATAGAAAAGCCTTTTAAAGCTATTTCTAGGCTATATAGTGGAGTATATAGCTTAGTCAGCGGTATCCACAAAAGTGGGTCCACCCCCAGAATATAGCTATATATCTAGTAGTTCGAGAACTGAAATCCGTTTTGCCTAAGCTATAACCGTTAGAGCGCTATAGCTTATTTTGTACGTTTAACAACCGGCAGCTTATCGAGTAGTAGCTAGAGGACTTCTTTATTACTTTTTCCAGGGTTTTCTTGTTATACGCTTCTGAAAGTGATAGAGCTCTATATCGTTACTAGGTTCTACTTTTTAGCATCTATCTCGAAATGCTTACTTAGTTTAGTATAAACCAAGTAGAAAGGAAGAAGATAGTTAAGGTAGTTAACCTAGTAGTCTCTAGCCTTACTAGAAAGGACATAGGGAAAAACCAGGTATAAAGTAGCATAGTCGATCTAGAATATTATACACTAATAAAGGAAAATCTTAACTTTATCGTCTAGTATCTCCGTTTCTGCCCTATTATAGCAGTTACTGCTATTCTACGCTTTTCCGAAGTCTATATATAGCTTTCGATTAATATAGGGGTCGTTATCCCTCTAGGTTAGCCTTAGGGGAATTTCCAGGTATTCCAGACTCTCTATTTTAACTCTAGTAACCTCTAGTAGGTTAGATAGAATAGAAGGCTAGTTATACCTTCTTTGTTACTACTACTAAAGGTAGTACTACTAGTAGTACTACTATAGTTAGTGTTACTAATAGGGGTAGTATTACTAAGGTTGTAGGTTAAAGCCTAGTAGTCCTGGAATAAACCCCAGTTACCCTAGGTTAAATCTATTTCTATATCTAAGCCTAGTTCTATTCCTATACTTAGGTCCTCCCCTATATCCTCTATTTCCTCCTAGTCCTTATACTAAGCTCCTTAGCTTAAGCCCTAAATTTAGCAGTTTAGGTGGTAAAGGAAAGCCTAGTACTAATAGCAGTAGAGGCATACCTTTGCCTAGGGCAGGCAAGAAAACTTATAATAGTAGAGGTGCTGTTATTAGCCAGAGAGGTAAGGAGGCGGCTAACAGGACTAGCTAATAGGTAGGTTTACTAATAAGGCTCTTATTATTAGCAAACCTAGCTAGTTTAGTGTCTTAGTAGCTTCTTATTAGGCTTATAGCAAAACCGCTAGCTCTAAGCAGTTCTACTAACTCTATTTTAATAATTATAGAAGCCTTCTGAAAATCCCTATCAGTCTACCCGTTAAAGCTATTAATTACCCTTATTTATAGCCTTTCTCCCTCTATTTTCAACCTTTAGTATTCCACCACTTCTATTAATATATAGGTATTAATAATCCCCTTGTCTTTACAGCCTAGTTCGATATAGTCTAGGGTTTTAAAGAAGGTTACTACGTCTAGTAGGTAGGCTTTACTAGATAGTAGCTACTAGGGCAGCTTATTAAGCATCTTGTCTTTAGCTATCGGTATATACATCTATATCATAGTATTGGCTATTTCGAATCGCATATTACATTCTATCTTTAGGTTTCAAGCTATAGTTGTAGTATTAAATTGTTGTTTATTATATCTGCCGAAAAATGTCAGACAAGTAACGTCGTTTTTCGAAAGTGCATCTACGTTTTATCTCCTTGTTTTAGGGCGTATTTGTAGGTTGGATATGCTTAATAAAGAGATCCGTCTCTTGTTATAGCTAGTCTAGCTCTTCCTCTTTATAGGTATACTTCTAGCATAGTTGTTAATCTAGCTACTCTGCTCCTACTATCTGTTAAAACAATAGAAACTAATCAGTATCGATTCGCTCTTACTATAGTAAAAGGCTTCTAGTAGATAGTAAGGAACAAGAACAGCAAGACAGAGAAAGAGCAAAATAACAAGTACGATTCCTATAGTATTAATTGATTATATCTATATCCTCTCTCCCTCTCTTTCTCGCTCTCCTAGATACAGGGCGTTGTAGCCCCGTATCCTGACTAGGGTTGTGCCTAGCGCTAGCATGGGGGTTATGCCCCACATCTAGCCATTCCCTTACCGTGACCAACCCATACCAGCTACGATAGCCCGCTAGCAATCGACAGGTAAGGTATATACTTCTCTTTAACTTCCCTTATAAGCCTATATCTAAAGATATAGATCCCCTTAAGATCCGGCGTCTAGGGTATTACCTTAAGTACTTCTGTTTCGATTAGGGACTCTATCTCTTTAGCGTCTAACTGCTTAAAGGGAGCTCTGGGTGCTGTAATTACTCCTTGTTTTTAGAGTTTAATAGCTAAAGTATAGTCCTTCTTTTCTTTTTCAGATATATATTGCGCCGCCCCTAAACGTATAACGCGCTTTTTAGGGTTAGGGTTTCGGCTTACTTTGTTTTTGCCTCTAAAGGTCTGCTATATCTTCTACCTTATAGTAGGGCAGGGTACTTAAGCGGTTAGGGCGCTAATTAATACTCTTCCCGATTACCTATTGCTTTACCATTGCTGCTTAAGAGCTTAGTAAGCCAGTTATATAGATAGATTCTATTACGCTATCTGATCCCTGTAGGGGATACCTAGGTGGGCTAGTCTAGTGCTATAGGAAAACCGTATAACGGGTGAAAAACCTATAACTGTGCGTGGAGGAGAAGGGAGGGTGTGGGTAGGGTTGGGCCGTTCTTTACTATAATAGATACCGCCCCCTTAAGAGTATGAAAACACACTTCTTAAAGGGGGTATAGGCTAGACTACTCCTAGCCTCTAAGCAACTGAGTATTCTGGCAGTCTAGTAGCGATATGGCGGATTAGGGGGCGTACAGCGTTGCCGCCTCCCTTTTCAAGCCTATAGAGGAAGCTATATATATCCCCCCTTTCTTTCTCCTTAAAGGAGGTCAAGGGGTAGGCCGGGTAACCGTCGAATATATGCTGGATGTCCTCCGTAGCTAGGTAGCAGCGGCAAAGGGGGCTGTCAACTTTAGGCACCTTATAGGTATATAGGAATCCCCTTAGGCCTATCTTCCCTATACGGGCCTGTATCAGTAGCGAGCTTTCAGCCTTAGAGAGGTTATAGTAGCGTCTCTTAAAGGTCTCTTTAAAGCCCTTAGTTAGATTCTCTCCCTAGAAGGCGCCCTTGGCTGATTTCTCTAAGAGGCTCTCTGTATAGGGGTTATAGCCGGAGGCTATAGCTTCTCAGAGGTAGCGGTCTTTCTAGGCGGTATATAGGGGCTCCTTGTTAATAGCCTTCTATAGCTGCTAGTAATGCTACTATACTGCTACCTCTTTCTTTCTCTCTTGTTTTGTACGTCCTCCTAGGGGGAGGCTAGTCCTAGGGGTCCTATTGCCTAGGGAGTAGCGTAGGGCTTCTTTCTACTTAGTAACTTCTTCCTCTATAGCTCTGTTTATCCTAGCTTGGCTAGAAAAGGAGAGGGCGTTAAGGTAGAGGTCAAGGGGAGGGACGTTAGCCTTATACTAGAGACTCTGGGTTGGCGTTTGTTTATAGGCCTCTATAACTCTCCTTAGGGCCTTGTTCTCTGCTATAAGTAGGCCTCTTGCTATACCTCAGGGCTTATTTAGTACTATAGGCATTAGAGTATGCTAGGCTAAGGCTACGTAGGCTAGAACTAGCCTTATAACCGCTGTATAAAGGAGCCTAGTCTTCTCGATTCTAGGTCTCTAGGTCTTCCCTGCTAGCCTAGTAATAGCTAGGGACTGCGTTTTCAGCTTCTGCCATAGGGTATTAGCGTAGGCCTTCTAGGTAAGCTTAGGGTCTAGCCATACCCCTAGAAAACAGGCCTCTATTACTGGTTATAGGGGGGGAGAGTCTTCTATAGGTCCTAGGTAAATAAGGGCATTCTAGGGCCTTCTTCTTAGGGGGAAGTGTATAAGCTTGCTTTTTACTGCTAAGAAGGTGACCCTAGCGGTTATTGCCCAGTCTAAGCACTCTTTCCAGGCCTCTTCTAGTTGCCTAGTTACTGTTATAGCATCTTTTCTAAAGGCTAGTAGGTTGGTGTCGTCTGTATATCCTATAGTAGAGATAGTAGGGTATTTTCTTTCTAGCCTTTCATATAGTGGGCAGAGGTATAGAACTGAGAGAATAGGTGAAAGTGGTAATCCTTAGGGTACTTCGGTAGGTACTAGGATTTGTTAGCTTCTTTGGCCGTTAAATAAAAGGCTAGTAGTCCTAGAGGAGAGGAACTCCCTTAGCTAGGAGAGCAGCTAGGTAGGCAGCCCTAGTTGATCTAGGACAGCTAGAAGCCTTATATAGGGGATGCTATTGAAATACCCTGATAGGTCGAGCTGTAGTAGGGAGGCCCCAGCCTTATATTTCCAGGCTTTCTGGACCTAGGCTAGTAGGAGGTATATAGTGGATTCTATAGACTTATGGCGGTAGTAGCCCTGCTATATTGCTGGAATAAGCTTAAAGGCCTCTGTAACATCCCTTATTTTTGCCCCTATAACCTTCTCTAGTATCTTGCTAATACAGTTAAGTAGGGCTATAGGGCGGTAGCCCCTAGGGGCGTTATAGGCGTCTGGCTATTTTCCTGGCTTTAGGAGGACTATGGTAATTACCTCCTTGTATTCCTATAGGTAAAAGCTGTAGAGGAAGGACTTTGATGCTAATATAGCAAGTACCTGGTATAGGGGGTTGCCGCAGGCCTTTAGAAAGCCTATAGGGAGTTTGTCTAGTCCTGGTGCTTTCTAGGGCTTTGTTGTTTTAACAGCCTCCTTTATATTATCTGGCTTAACCATCCAGCTAACTGGTAGCCTAGGGCCTATAAGGGGTTCCCCTAGGTCGTCTTCTTAGGGGGAGGGGGGGAAGAAGCGTACTAAAAGGGCCTTAACCTTCTCCTAGAAGGTACTGGCTTATCCGAGGGTTGGTAGCTTTAGGGGGGGCGGTGCGGCAGTGCTCTATAGCCTAGCCCATCTTTCTAGCTGCCATAGTTTTTCAGGCTTCTCCCTAGCTTCCTATAGAAAGGCCCTCCAGTTTTTCCTCTTACTATCCCTTATAGTCTTTGTTTGTTTCCTTAGGGCTGCCCTATAGGCGTTGGAGTAGGCCTGGCTAGTAGGGGAGCGCTGTAGTTGCCTTTCTGCCCTCTTCCTTTCCTGGACTGCTTGGTAGACTTCGTTGTTCCACCAGGGGGCTCTCCTTTTCCCGGTGGTTGTTAGGGCTCTTCTAGGGGAAGCCAGTTATATAGCTTGACCACTGTATTACGAAAGGTTACTAGTCCGTTTACCATATCGACTATAACCTCTATATCGGTTATATTAAGCACTTTATAAGGCCCTTACTACCCTTTATACTCTCTATATACTAGAACCTCTGCTCCTAAGGGGAGTAAAAGCGGTAATATATCGGTTATATCTGGCCTGTTATGCTATGCTAATATATTATTGATCTTTTGCCAGTCTCTAATTCTTTATAGCTTAGCTATTACAGCTTATACTACTCTTATATACTGTATTTGCATTAGGAAAGGGGGTAAATCCATTTTAAACCTTAGATATGCTCTAAAGACTAGTAGCGTTAGTATAAGTCTATTTAGGCCGACCATATTGTTAACTGCGCTTACTACGCTCTAGAGGTAGGCTTCTAGTAAGACTATGCCCTTTATTTCCTCTAAGATAATCTTATATACCCTATATAGTAGTATATAATAGCGCTCTAGATACCCAATTAACTAGTAAGCCTTAACTAGGATAATATAAATAGTAATCCTAGCAAGCTTAGCTTCTGCCTAGAACTCCTTAGCTATAAAGTTAGTCCTTTGGTTATAGTGTAAGATATTGGGTAGGCTAAGGTAGATGTCGATCTAGCACTCCTTTAAGCGCTCCTACATTTCCTTTACCGTCTATATATTTAGGAACCTTACTATCTAAAACGAAGTAGCAGAGTCAATCATATAAAGGCATTTGCAGCTTACTAAGTCAACTATATCTACTAATACCTCTTTATTAAAAGAGAAGTTATTATATGCTCGAAGCGAGAATCAAAAGCGCTAAGGTATCGCTCCTTTAATCTAACAATAGTAGTAGTTGTTATTTAGCAGCTTAATAGCTGCTATATCGACGTCCTGGTAGTTATAGCTCAGGATTTTGTAAAGCTTGTTAGCCCTAGGGTAGCCAAATCGTCGATAGAGTTGCTAGAGCGTAGCTTCGGTTAATTAGTACTCTAGCAGCTTATCTAGTCTAGCAAAGTAAGTAGCTATCGCGATTTTGCAACCCTAAATTAGCATCTATCGATAGCCTTATTTATAGGCTACTTAAATACATACTCCCGTTTTATTATTCCTAAGCTTGTTATCTATATTGTTTAGGTAAATGCCGAGGTTATCTATATCTTTAAGGCATAGTAGAAAAGGCGTTTATAGATCTAATATATAGAACATTACTATACCGAAAGAGGTATCTATGCTTATAGTACTAAGGGACTTTAGTAGCTCGCTGCTACTAAAGATAACAGACGTTTCGCCGGCTTGTTTTCAGTTAAGTATAAGCCTAGAAAGCTAGCGTTACAGTACTAGAAACTACTTAAACCCTACGGTTAAGACATCCGCCACTCCTATATCTAGCAGGATACCTTAGAATTCTTCTGCTAAATATCTGTTAAGCATGAAAATCTGGTTTAACTACTTACTTAATAGGTTTAATCCAGGATTGTACCTAGTAATTAAGTGTTTAAAAGCGTCTTTTTAGAGGTAGGTTGCTATATAATACACTATACTCGGTCTTATATCTTTATTACTAGATTCTTCCTTGGAATTATCGACTAAGTACTATATTAGCTGCTTATTTTCCTTTTTAGAATCCGACCTTTCTATATCGACTAAGAAGGCTTAGTAGCGACCCTTATCCTTCAATTATATAATTCTACAACTCTTTCACTACCGCTTCTTCTGCTTATCTTAAGTAGCTTTTAGGTAATTTATAGATTAGTAACCTTCTTCTTTATAGATC